>CAKJTW010000001.1:25625000-26250000 GCA_917880005.1 Nanger dama
AGTATTCCATAGTGTATATGAACCACAGCTTTCTTATCCATTCATCTGCTGATGGACATCTAGGTTGCTTCCATGTCCTGGCTATTATAAACAGCGCGCAATGAACATTGGGGTACACGTGTCTCTTTCAAATCTGGTTTCCGTCCGCGGATGCCCAGCAGTGGGATTGCTGGGTCATAAGGCAGTTCTATTTGCAATTTTTAAGGAATCTCACACTGTTTTCCATAATGGCTGTACTAGTTTGCATTCCCACCAGCAGTGTAAGAGGGTTCCCTTTCTCCACACCCTCTCCAGCATTAGCTTGTAGACTTTTGGATCGCAGCCATTCTGACTGGTGTGAAATGATACCTCATTGTGGTCTTGATTTGCATTTCTCTGATAATGAGTGATGTTGAGCATCTTTTCATGTGTTTGTTAGCCATCCGTATGTCTTCTTTGGAGAAATGCCTATTTAGTTCTTTGGCCCATTTTTTTATTGGATCATTTATTTTCTGGAGTTGAGCTGCATAAGTTGCTTATATGTCTTTGAGATTAGTTGTTTGTCAGTTGTTTCATTTGCTATTGTTTTCTCCCATTCAGAAGGCTGTCTTTTCACCTTGCTTATAGTTTCCTTTGTTGTGCAGAAGCTTTTAATTTTAATTAGATCCCATTTGTTTATCTTTGCTTTTATTTCCAGTATACTGGGAGATGGATCATAGAGGATCCTGCTGTGATTTATGTCGGAGAGTGTTTAATGACTAAGTCTCCATTGTGTATATGTGCCAAAGCTTTCTTATATATTTGTCTGCTGATGGACATCTAGGTTGCTTCCATGTCCTGGCTATTATAAAAAGTACAGCAATGAACATCGAGGTACATGTGTCTCTTTCAGTTTTGGTTTCCTCCGTATGAATGCCCAGCAGTGGGATTGCTGGCTCATAAGGCAGTTCTATTTCCAGTTTTTTAAGGAATCTCCACACTGTTCTCCATAGTGGTTGTACTAGTTTGCATTCCCACCAACAGAGTAACAGGGTTCCGTTTTCTCCACACTCTCTGCAGCATTTATTGCTTGTAGACTTTTGGACTGCAGCCATTCTGACTAGTTTGAAATGGTACCTCATCGTGGTCTTGATTTGCATTTTTCTGATAATGAGTGATGTTGAGGATATTTGCATGTGTTTGTTAGCTATCTGTATGTCTTCTCTGGAGAAATGCCTATTTAGTTCTTTGGCCTATTTTTTGAATGGGTCATTTATTTTTCTGAAATTGAGCTGCATAAGTTGCTTGTATATTTTTGAGATTTGCTGTTTGTCAGTTGCTTCATTTGCTATTATATGTTGTCTAAAAGAGACTCACATAAAAACAAGAGACACATACAGACTGAAAGTGAAGGACTGGAAAAGATTTTGCATGCAAGTTCAGTACAGTTCAGTTCAGTCACTCAGTCGTGTCTGACTCTTTGCGACACCATGAATCGCAGCACGCCAGGCCTCTCTGTCCATCACCATCTCCCAGAGTTCACTCAGACTCACGTGCATTGAGTCAGTGATGCCATCCAGCCATCTCATCCTCGGTTGTCCCCTTCTCCTCCTGCCCCCAATCCTTCTCAGCATCAGAGTCTTTTCCAATGAGTCAACTCTTCACATGAAGTGGCCAAAGTACTGGAGTTTCAGCTTTAGCATCATTTCTTCCAAAGAAATCCCAAGGTTGATCTCCTTCAGAATGGACAGGTTGGAACTCCTTGCAGTCCAAGGGACTCTCAAAAGTCTTCTCCAACACCACAGTTCAAAAGCATCAATTCTTCGGCTCTCAGCCTTCTTCACAGTTCAACTCTCACATCCATACATGACCACAGGAAAAACCATAGCCTTGACTAGATGGACTTTAGTCGGCAAAGTAATGTCTCTACTTTTGAATATACTATCTAGATTAGTCATAACTTTCCTTCCAAGGGGTAAGTGTCTTTTAATTTCATGGCTGCAGTCACCATCTGCAGTGATTTTGGAGCCCCAAAAATAAAGTCTGACACTGTTTTCACTGTTTCCTCATCTATTTGTCATGAAGTGATGGGACCAGATGCAATGAGCTTCGTTTTCTGAATGTTGAGTTTTAAGCCAACTTTGTCACTCTCCTCTTTCACTTTCATCAAGAGGCTTTTTAGTTCCTTTTCACTTACTACCATAAGGGTGGTGTCATCTGCATATATGAGGTTATTGATATTTCCATGCAAACAGATACCAAAAGAAAGCAGGAGTAGTAATACTCATATTAGATAAAATAGCCTTTAAAACAAAGTCTCTGAAAAGAGACAAAGAAGGACACTACATAATAATCAAAGGATCAATCCAAGAAGACAATATAACAATTATAAATATATATGCACCCAATCTAAAGTTCAATTTCAGTCACTCAGTCATGTCTGACTCTTTGCAACCCCATGAATCGCAGCATGCCAGGCCTCCCTGTTCATTACCATCTCTCAGAGTTCACTCAGACTCACGTCCATCGAGTCCGTGATGCCATTTAGCCATCTCATCCTTGGTCGTCCCCTTCTCCTCCTGCACCCAATCCCTCCCAGCACCAGAGTCTATTCCAGTGAGTCAACACTTTGCATGAAGTGGCCAAAGTACTGGAGTTTCAGCTTTTGCACCATTCCTTCCAAAGAAATCCCAAGGCTGATCTCCTTCAGAATGGACTGGTTGGATCTCCTTGCAATCCAAGGGACTCTCAAGAGTCTTCTCCAACACCACAGTTCAAAAGCATCAATTCTTCGGCACTCAGCCTTCTTCACAGTCCAACTTTTACATCCATACATGACCACAGGTAAAACCATGCCTTGACTAGACAGACCTTAGTCGGCAAAGTAATGTTTCTGCTTTTGAATATACTATCTAGGTTGGTAATAACTTTTCTTCTAAGGAGTAAGCGTCTTTTAATGTCATGGCTGCAGTCACCATCTGTAGTGATTTTGGAGCCCCCAAAAATAAATTCTGACACTGTTTTCACTGTTGCCACATCTATTTGTCATGAAGTAATGGGACTAGATGCCATGATCTTCGTTTTCTCAATATTGAGCTTTAAGACAACTTTTTCACTCTCCTCTTTCTCTTTCATCAAGAGGCTTTTTAGCTCCTCTTCACTTTCTGCCAAAGGGTGGTATCATCTGCATGTCTGAGGTTATTGATATTTCTCCCAGCAATCTTGATTCCAGCTTGTGTTTCTTCCAGCCCAGTGTTTTTCATGATGCACTCTGCATATAAGTTAAATAAGCAAGGTGACAATATACAGCCTTGACGTACTCCTTTTCCTATTTGGAACCAGTCTGTTGTTCTAGGTACAGTTCCAACTGTTGTTTCCTGACCTGCACACAGATTTCTCAAGAGGCAGGTCAGGAGGCCTGGTATTCCCATCTCTTTCAGAATTTTCCAAATTTTATTGTGATCCACACAGTCAAAGGCTTTGGCATAGTCAATAAAGCAGAAATAGATGTTTTTCTGAAACTCTCTTGCTTTTTCCATGATCCAGCGGATGTTGGCAATTGATCTCTGGTTCCCTTGCCTTTGTAAAGCCAGATTGAACATCAGGAAGTTCACAGTTCACTTGTTGCTGAAGCCTGGCTTTCAGAATTTTGAGCATTACTTTACTAGCATGTGAGCTGAGTGCAATTGTGCGATAGTTGGAACATTCTTTGGCATTGCCTTTCTTTGGGTTTGGAATGAAAACTGACCTTTTCCAGTCCTGTGGCCACTTCTGAGTTTTCCAAATTTGCTGGCATATTGAGTGCAGCACTTTCACAGGATCACCTTTCAGGATTTGAAACAGCTTAACTGGAATTCCATCACCTCCATTAGCTTTGTTCGTAGTGATGCTTTCTAAGGCTCACTTGACTTAACATTCCAAGATGTCGGTGGTGATCACACATCATAATTATCTGGGTCTTGAAGATCTTTTTTGTATAGTTCTTCCATGTATTCTTGCCACCTCTTCTTAATATCCTTTGCTTCTGTTAGGTCCAGACCATTTCTGTCCTTTTTCGAGACCATCTTTTCATGAAATATTTCCTTGATATCTCTAATTTTCTTGAAAAGTTCTCTCGTCTTTCCCATTCTGTTGTTTTCCTCTATTTCCTTGCATTGATTGCTGAAGAAGGCTTTCTTATCTCTTCTTGCTATTCTTTGGAACTCTGCACTCAGATGCTTATATCTTTCCTTTTCTCCTTTGCTTTCTGCCTCTCTTCTTTTCACAGCTATTTGTAAGGCCTCCCCAGACAGCCATTTTGCTTTTTTGTATTTCTTTTCCATGGGGATGGTGTTGTTCCCTGTCTCCCATACACTGTCACGAACCTCATTCCATAATTCATCAGGCACTCTATCTATCCGATCTAGGCCCTTAAATCTATTTCTCACTTCCACTGTATAATCATAAGGGATTTGATTTAGGTCATACCTGAATGGTCTAGTGGTTTTCCTTACTTTCTACAATTTCAGTCTGAATTCGGCAATAAGGAGTTCCTGATCTGACCACAGTCGGGGATAAGGAGTTCATGATCTGAACCACAGTCAGCTCCTGATCTTGTTTTTGTTGACTGTATAGAGCTTCTCCATCTTTGGCTTCAAAGAATATAATCAATCTGATTTTCATGTTCACCATCTGGTGATGTCCATGTGTAGAGTCTTCTCTTGTGTTTTTGGAAGAAGGTGTTTGCTATGACCAGTGCATTATCTTGGCAAAACTCTATTAGTCTTTGCCCTCCTTCATTCCACATTCCAAGGGCAAATGTGCCTGTTACTCCACATGTTTCTTACTTCTTACTTTAGCATTCCAGTCTCCTATAATGAAAAGGACATCTTTTTTGGGTGTTAGTTCTAAAAAGTCTTGTAGGTCTTCATAAAACAGTTCAACTTCGGCTTCTTCAGCATTACTGGTTGGGGCATAGACTTGGATAACTGTGATACTGAATGGTTTACCTTGCAAACGGACAGAGATCATTTTGCGTTTTTGAGATTGCATCCAAGTACAGCATTTAAGACTTTTTGTTGACTATGATGGCTACTCCATTTCTTCTGAGGGCTTCCTGCCCACAGTAGTAGATATAATGGTCATCTGAGTTAAATTCACTCATTCCAGTCCGTTTTAGTTCACTGATTCCTAGAATGTTGATGTTCACCCTTGCTGTCTCTTGTTTGAGCACTTCCAATTTGCCTTGATTCATGGACCTGACATTTCAGGTTCCTGTGCAATATTGCTCTTTACAGCATCGGATCTTGCTTCTATCACCAGTCACATGCACAGTTGGGTATTGTTTTTGCTCTGGCTCCATCCCTTCATTCTTTCTGGAGTTATTTCTCCACTGATGTCCAGTAGCATATTGGGCACCTGCTGACATGGGGAGTTCCTCTTTCAGTATCTTATCATTTTGCCTTTTCATGCTCTTCATGGGGTTCTCAAGGCAAGAATACTGAAGTGGCTTGCCATTCCCTTCTGTAGTGGACCACATTCTGTCAGCCCTCTTCACCATGACCCACCCGTCTTGTGTTGCCCTGCAGGCATGGCTTGATTTCATTGAGTTAGACAAGGCTGTGGTCCTAGTGTGATTAGATTGACTAGTTTTCTGTGAGTATGGTTTCAGTGTGTCTGCCCTCCTATGCCCTCTTGCAACACCTACCATCTTACTTGGGTTTTTCTTACCTTGAGCGAGGGGTATCAACATAGGAGCACCACAATATGTAAGACAAATACTAATAAGTATGAAAGGCAAAATTAACAATAACACAATAATAGTGGGAGACTTTAATACCCCACTCACACCTATGGCCAGATCAACTAAACAGAAAATTAGCAAAGAAATACAAACTTTAAATGATACAATAGACCTGTTAGACCTAATTGATATCTATAAGACATTTCACCCCAAAACAATGAATTCCACCTTTTTCTCAAGTCCTCATTGAACTTTCTCCAGGATAGATCACATATAAATCTAGCATTGATAAATTCAAAAAAAAAAAAAAAAAGAAAGAAAGAAAGAAAGAAAAAGAAAATAAATCATTCCAAGCATCTTTTCTGACCACAGTGCAGTAAGATTAGATTTCAATTACAGGAGAAAAACTATTAAAAATTCTAACATATGGAGGCTGAACAAGACGCTTCTGAATAACCAACAAATCAGAGAAGAAATGAAAAAAAAGAAAAGAGAAATGAATGAAAGTGAGAAGACAACAACTCAAAACCTGTGGGACACTATAAAAGCAGTGCTAAGGGGAAAGTTCATACCATTACAGGCATACTTCAAGAAATAAGAGAAAAATCAAATAACTTAACTCTACACCTAAAGCAACTAGAAAAGGAAGAAATGGAGAAGCCAAGGGTTAATAGAAGGAAACAAATCTTTAAAAAGTTAGGGCAGAAATAAATGCAAAAGAATCAAAAGAGACCATAGCAAAAATCAACAGAGCCAAAAGCTGATTCTTTGAAAGGATAAAGAAAATTGACAAACCATTAGCCAGACTCATCAAGAAACAAAAGGAGAAAAATCAAATCAATTAAATTAGAAATGAAAATGGAGAGATCACTATATTTCATTTTTATAATGTGTTTAGGAAATATGTTTTACATGATCAAAGATGGAAACACTATGTCTTACATAAAACATGGAAAATGAATTATATTTCATATTCTGTCTCTCAAGTATGAAAAAAAAAAATCCCAGCCTCTTTTTCTTCCTCTTTCTCTCTCCCTCTCTCTCAAACATGTATAAAATAATGTTTGAAATATCTTTAGAAGGTTATATCTATATATCTATCATGAGAGTAAAATAACATGTGTGATGTAATCTTATTTCTGATACACAGAAACGATGGAAATGGTGCATGGATAATAAAATAAAATTGTAATCTTTTTGGAGATTGACTTTAAAAGTATTAAAATGAATTTTGATTTCTCAACACCCATGGGGGAGAAAGTGGGCTCTTTGAGAGCAGACACTTTGTCATTAATTCACAGCTTTCTGGGTTGAATACATTCCTTCACATCATTCAAATATCTCAGGCTTTGAGATTGACACCATAACTGAAAGGAAATTTTCACTGCTTTCGTGAGGACCTGGTGTTATATTTTGAAAACATACAACATGAGTAAAGGATAGGGGAACAAATATTTGATTAGATGGTAAATATTAGTGTTATTTATTAAGATTTTTCTTGTTCTCACACACAAACATGGTAAAATAAAACTTTCCTACCTTTTTTTTTTAAATAACGCATTCTGTTCTGTGAAATGAGAGTGAAAGATGTATATTTATTTTCTGAGGGAAGCTTTGGGAACCTAGTCTAATTTCACACAGTTTCTGCCCCCTAACCTCTACCTTGGAAACAAGCAGTGTTCCATGTGATGTTTGCTACTTCAGTGAAGAGCCTAGATTGAGAAAAATGCAGGGTAATTCCCTTCAGTCAGCCTGTTATATACATGTAGTGCATGTGAAAATATAGCGTGTATGCTTTAAAACTGCAGCACAATCTAGAATATTCTGAAAGGTATATTCCATTAATCTTGAATCTTTTTATATAAAACTGGAGATATCACTGGGATACTTCACTCAAGAATGGGTACAATAAAGGTCAGAAACAGTAAGGACCTAAGAGAAGAAGAAGAGATTAGGAAGAGGTGGCAAATAATGATACAAAAAAGGCCTTAATGACTAGGATAATCACGACAGTGTTGTTACTCACCGAGAGTCAGGCATCCTGCAGTGTGAAGTCAAGCTATCCTTAGGAAGATTTACCATGAGCAAAGCTAGTGAAAGTGATGGAATTAGAGCTGAACTATTTCAAGTCCTAAAACATGACACTGTTAAAGTGCTGCACTCAATATGTTAGCAAACTAGGAAAACAATGGCCACAGGACTGGAAAAGGTCAGTTATCATTCTAGTCCCAAAGAAAGGCAATGCCAAATAACATTCAACTTACTGTACAATTGCTTTTATTTCATATGCTAGTAAAGTTCTGCTCAAAATCCTTCAAAATAGGCTTCAGCAGTATGTGAACTGAGAACTTCCAGAGATATACAAACTGAGTTTAGAAAAAGACAGAGGAATTAAAGATCAAGTTGCCAACATTTGTTGGATCACAGAGAAAGCAAGGGAATTATAGAAAAAAAAATAGCTGCTTCATTGAGTACATGAAACCGACTGTGCTGATAACAACAAACTGTGTAAAATTTTTTAAGAGATGGAAATATCATACTATCTTACCTGTCCCTGATAAACCTGTATGTGAGTCAAGAAGCAGCAGTTAGAACCAGTCATGGAACAATGGACTGTTTCAGAAATGGGAAAGAAGTATGACAAGGCTGTATAACATCACTGTGCTTATTTAATTTATATGCAGAACACATCATGTGAAATGTTGGGCTGGATGGACCACAAACTGAAATCAAGGTTGCTGGGAGAAATATCAACAACCTCAGATATGCAGATAATACCACTCTGATGGTAGAAAGTGAAGAGGAACTAAATAGCTTCTTGATGTGAAAGAGAAGAGGAAAAAGCTGGCTTTAAAATCAGCATTATAAAAACTAAGATCATGACATCCAATCCTATCACTTCATGGCAAATTGAAGGTGAACAAGTGGAAGAAGTGACATATTTTCTTGTCTTGGTCTGCAAAAATCACTGCCAATGGTGACTGCAGCCATGAAATTTAAAAAAGACAGTTGCTCCTTGGAAGGACACCTGTGACAAACTTAGCATATTAAAAGGCAAAGGCATAACTTTACTGACAAAGTTCTATATTGTCAAAACTATGATTTTTCCAGTAGTCATGTACAGATTTGAGAGTTGGATTAGAAAGAAGGATGAGTGCTGAATAATTAATGTTTTTGAATTTTGGTGCTAGAGAAGATTCTTGAAAGACCCTTGGACTACAAGACAATCAAACCAGTTAGTCCTAAAGAAAATCAACCCTAAACATTCATTGGCAGGACTGATGTTGAAGCTGAAACTCTAATACTTTGAGCACCTGATGTGAAGAGCTGGCTCATTGAAAAATACTCTGACACTGGGAAAGACAGGAGGCAAAAGGAGAAGGGGGCCAGCAGCATCAGCAACTTAATGTACATGAATCTTAGTAAAGCTCCAGGAGATTGTAAAGTACAAGGGTGCTTGGTGTGTTGCAGTTCATGGGGTTGCAAAGGGTGTGATACAACTTAGTGACTGAACAACAAATGTGTAATGTTTCCTCCTCTATTTAAAACAGTAAGATTGCAGTAAGACAGGACTACATTAAACTGTAGCTTGCTGCATAGTAAAGGAAACCATCAGAAAAAGATAAGACAACCTCTAAGATGGGAGAAAATTTTGCAAACTACATATGCAATAGGGAACAATATCCAAAATGTATAAGAAACTCATGTACCTCAATAGTAAAAGAATAAATAACCCAACTTTAAAATAAATGAAAGACTTAAATAAACTTTTTTTTTTTCCAAAGACATTCAGATGGCTAACAGGTACATGAAATTATTCTTGAAATCACTAGTAATCAGGTAAACCAAAATCAAAACCACAATGAGACATTATCTCATACCTGCTACAGTGTCCATCATCAAAAAGACAAGACCAAAAAAAAAAAAAAAAAGACAAGACATAACATGTTGGTAAAGATGGGAATAAAGAAGAACCCTTGTGAATTATTTGTTGGTAACGTAAATTGACACAGACACTATGGATAACAGTATGGATATTTCTCAAGAACTTTAAAATAGAGCTACTATATAATCCAAAATCAAACTTTTGGGTATATAACCAAAGGAAGTGAAATCATCCTCTCAGAGATATCTACTGCTACTGCTACTGCTGCTAAGTTGTTTCAGTCATGTCCGACTCTGTGTGACCCCATAGATGGCAGCCCACCAGGCTCCCCCATCCCTGGGATTCTCCGGGCAAGAACACTGGAGTGGGTTGCCATTTCCTTCTCCAGTGCATGAAAGTGAAAAGTGAAGGTGAAGTCATTCAGTCTTGTCTGACTCTTCATGACCCCATGAACTGCAGCCTACCAGGCTCCTCTGTCCATGGGATTTTCCAGGCAAGAGTCCTGGAGTGGGGTGCCATTGCCTTCTCCCAGAGATATCTGTGCTCCCATTATTTAAAAAATCTGGAATATGGAAATAACTGGTGTCTATCTACAGATGAATGGATAAATATGCATATATATATATATACACACACATATATATATACATTATATATATAAAAATATATATATATAATGAAACATTATTCAGCCTTTAAAAATAAGAATTTTGTGTCATTTGTAACAACATGGGTGAAACTAAATATCATAATGCTAAGTGAGATAAGTCAGACAAGAAAGGTAAATATTGCATAGTATCACTTAATATGTTAAAAAAATAAAAAAATAAATTTAAGTTGAACTCAGAAACAGAGAATAGAAAAGTGAATGCTGGTAGCTGGGAGTTGGGAGAAATAAAGAGATTGTTAACAGAGTATGAAATTTCAGTTATAAGTGGAATAAGGCCAGAGGGTCTATCGTATAGCATAACGACTATGGCTGATATTACTGTATGGTATATGGACCTAACAGAAGCAGAAGATGTTAAGAAGAAGTAGCAAGAATACACAGGAAAAAATGTACAAAAAACATCTTCATGACCAAGATAATCACGATGGTGTGATCATTCACTTAGAGCCAGACATCCTGGAATGTGAAGTCAAGTGGACCTTAGAGGAACCAGAGATCAAATTGTTAACATCCACTGAATCATCAGAAAAGCAAGAGAGTTCAAGAAAAACATCTATTTCTGCTTTATTGACTATGTGACGGCCTTTGACTGTGTGGATCACAATAAACTGTGGAAAATTCTGAAAGAGATGGGAATACCAGACCACCTGACCTGCCTTTTGAGAAACCTGTATGCAGGTCAGGAAACAGCAGTTAGAACTGGACCTGGAACAACACACTGGTTTCAAATAGAAAAAAAAAAGTATGTCAAGTTTTTATATTGTTACCCTGTTTATTTAACTTCTATGCATAGTTTATCATGAGAAATGTGGGGCTGGAAGAAGCACAAGCTGGAATCAAGATTGCTGGGAGAAATATCAATAACCTCAGATATGCAGATGACATCACCCTTATGGCAGAAAATGAAGAGGAACTACGAAGCCTCTTGATGAAAGTGAAAGAGGAGAGTGAACAAGTTGGCTTAAAGCTCAACATTCAGAAAACAAAGATCATGGCATCTGGTCCCATTGTTTCATGGGAAATAGATGGGGAAACAGTGGAAAAATTGTCAGACTTTATCTTTTGGGGCTCCAAAATCACTGCAAATGGTGACTGCAGCCATGACATTAAAAGACGCTTACTCCTTGGAAGAAAAGTTATGACCAACCTAAATAGCATATTCAAAAGCAGACACATTACTTTGCCAACAATGATCTGTTTAGTCAAGGCTATGGTTTTTCCAGTGGTCATGTATGGATGCGAGAGTTGGACTGTGAAAAAGCTGAGCACCAAAGAACTGATGCTTTTGACATGCGGTGTTGGTAAGACTCTTGAGAGTAACCTTGGACTGCAAGGAGATCCAACCAATCCATTCTAAAGGAGATCAGCCCTGGGTGTTCTTTGGAAGGAATGATGCTAAAGCTGAAACTCCAATACTTTGGCCACCTCATGTGAAAAGTTGACTGATTGGAAAAGTCTCTGATGCTGGGAGGGATTGGGGGCAGGAGGAAAAGGGGACAACAGTGGATGAGATGGTTGGATGGCATCACCAACTCAATGGATGTGAGGTTGAGTGGACTCCCAGAGATGGTGAAAGACAGGGAAGCCTGGCATCCTTCAAATCATGGGTCGCAAAGAGTCAGACATGACTGAGAACCTGAACTGAACTGAACTGATAATTGAAATTTGCTGACAGTAGAATCTAAATGTTTTCACCCAAAACAAAACAAAATGGTAAATATATAAGAAAATTGATGTTAGTTAATTCATGGGTGAAGTATTTTAATAACATGTATGTATATTAAATCATGTTATACATTTTATATATTTTATTATTTAACTTGCCAATTATATGTCAATAAACCCAAAACAAATTTTAAATAAAATATTTTAATAAACACATGCATAAAACTGTAAAATTTTAAATATTTTATTTTATTATACATATAATTCAATAAATTGACTGATATTTAATCTCTCCATGGGATATTAATTTCTTTAGTGATTATAGTAGATGAAAATAACTGTAATAGTAGCAGAAAGGGATGATTCTAAAAAATCAATAGAATAGGTTGGACCAATAGAACTTTCTGATTTTTCAGATAATGAAGTTGAAAATTTATCATTTATAAAATGATTTTGGTTTGAAAAAACATTTGAATATTAGTGTCATTAGAGTAGAAATAGTGTTTGGCTTAATCCACATATCATTCAGTACTAGACATTTAAAATTATGATTACTATCAGACATCCATATAGATGTGTTAAATGTTCAGTTGTATATGTAAGTTTGCAGCAATGAACCAAGATAGTATGGGAGATATTCATCTGAGGATTATGAAAATATATGGCATTAGAAGCCATGATAATGCATTAGACCAACTTTTTAGATAAAAACATGTCTTATCTTTACCCAGGGTGTAATATAATGTGATGTAATGAAGGTTTTGAAGCTTGATGGTTCTTTAATTATCAAACACTTTTCAGATTTTCAGGCACATTAAATAAATTTTTCATTGTTCTAAGATGAGATAAACTATTAATTTGTTTAATTGTTGAAGATAAATTGGTTCATGAACATGCAATACACAGTGACATTTGAAAAGTAATGTGATTACTTTCAGTGGCCAGCATTCTATAGTAGCATTTATGAGTAGCACTTATAGTGAGCCAATGATGCAGAAAAAATTTTGGCACCTAACTCTGTGGTTTGATGTCAAACAATTAATTAAAATATGAACTTTCTAAAGATGTTTCCTCCCTAATTATTTTTGCTTGAATCTCATTTCACATTTTTTATATTTTAAAAAATGTAGTGTAAAAGTTGTGTAGTTAAGACATTTATGAGAATCACTGAAAAATGTGAAGTGACTTTTGATGTTTTGGAAACATCTATCTATCTATCAATCAAGGTTATAAGACATGAAGTCCTTCCACACCAATATGTTTAATCTAGTTATCTAAAAGACAGTCCCACCACTTTTTGAATGTATATAGAGCAATTTTCAGTCCAGATTAACCAATGACTCCAAATAACCAATGATGGACAGTAACAAAGATTTCATTCTCACTCAGGGCATGCCAACGTGGATGAGCTATGACTGTGCTCTGAGCTCTCCATTCCACAAAACCAGGTTGATGAAGCAACTCTTGTTACCATTATTTCCAAGTAGAGTGAACAGGGAAGGGATGTCTTAGTTTTAGTTGCTATAAAGGTGACATAGATGGGGTGATTTCTAATATTTGAAATTGACACTGTCCAGTTCTTCCACAGTCCATTGTTCAAAGCAGTCAAAGAGCCAAGTACAACATAACAAACATCACTTTCTAAAGAAGTGGGAATGAAGAATACAACAAATATTTGCTAAACCTAACTAATTTGCCAAAAATTTTCAGTTGCCAAGAATCATTAAAATCATTCCGATCCTGAAATGACAATAAAAATAATATATTTTAGGAATAAAATTATTCAAATTGGGTAGATTTACATATCTGATGCTTTAAGAGGTAGATGAACTCCTATGTTTTCAGAAATTAGGTTACCTTTAATGACTCATTTTCAAAGAGATACTATTAATCTTAAAATGGGGATTTCCTTGAATCTCAAGGGAATAAATCTCACATTTTAAGACTTTATCCATTATACATTTTTGGTTTTGTTTTTGTTATTGCTTTTGGTATTGAGTTGCTTTAGCTTTTGCTGAAATTCAGTTTTATTGTCTTGCGCAGCTTTCAAAAGCAAATACTATGTATTTTAAATGTTGAGGTTAAATATTTATGTGAGTCAAGAATAGTTTCAGATTTATTATAAAAACACATAGCATATTTCACAGTGGTACTATATTACTTACATTTTTTGTATATAGAATTTGAAAGCTGAGTATAGTTTTTAAAATTAATGTACATGTCTCTTTAACATCATCAGTAGAGAAAAACTAAAAAAAAAAAAATAAAATTATACAACAGAGTTAATATCTCAGTTGATTTACAAACCTGATATAAACTTATAAAAAGTAAACATCACTCTTCTGAATGTTTGTAGCCTATACAATAAAATAAATGAGCTATATATTTCTTTTCTTTGTCCTCCTTACATGATTAATGTTTTTAATAGCTCTTTAACACTTGAGAGCGAATACTCTAAAACTTAGCAATGCAAAAGCCATTTACTTACCTCATTATTCTGTTTGGGAATTTAGCATACAGTTGTTCAACAGTTCTGATGATGTCTCCTGGGCTGGCAAAGACTTTCAGCTCGCTGCCAAGTACCTAGGTGACTGATCTGAGAGGGAGCTCTAGGAAAAGTTGCAACAGGGCCATGTGTCCGTCATTACTGGAGAAGTTAACTTAGGTTCTGTTACAAGGTGCTGATCAGGGTGTTCACAGAAAGAATGGAAAATATGTGGCCTCTTGAATCTGAGCTTTATGACTAGCAGTCTCACTTTCAAAACATGCTTTTGGTTAAAGCAAATAGCAAGGCTAGCTTAAATTTAACATTGAGGGCAATACTTCTACTTCCTGATAGGAGGACTTGCAAAATATTGTGACTGGTTTTATCACGGCAAAATAGTAGAGAATGATGTGTACTTTTATTACCAATAAATAGCATACATTGTCACCCTGCTTATTTAGTTTATATGCAGAGTACATCATGAGAAACACTGGTCTGGAAGAAGCACAAGCTAGAATCAAGATTGCCAGGAGAAATATCTGTAACCTCAAATATACAGAAGACACCACCCTTATGGCAGAAAGTAAATAAGAGCTGAAGAGCCTTTGTTTGAAAGAATGTCAACTTCAAGCTCAACAGTCACAAAACTAAGATTGTGGCATCCAGTCCCATCAGTTCATGGGAAATATATGGGGAAACAGTGGAAACAGAGAATGACTTTATATTTGGGGGCTCCAAAATCACTGCAGGTGGTGATTGTAGCCATGAAATTAAAAGATGCTTACTCCTTGGAAGGAAAGTTATGACCAGCCTAGATAGCATATTCAAAAGCAGAGACATTACTTTCCCAACAAAGATCTGTCTAGTCAGGCTATGGCTTTTCCAGTGGTCATGTATGGATGTGAGAGTTGAAGAAAAATGAGCGTTGTGAAGAAAGATGAGCATTGAAGAACTGATGCTTTTGAACTGTGGTGTTGGAGAAGACTCTTGAGAGTCCTTTGGACTGCAAGGAGATCCAACCAGTCCATCCTAAAAGAGATCAGTCCTGGGTGTTCATTGGAAGGACTGATGCTGAAGCTGAAACTCCAATATTTTGTCCACCTCATGCAAAGAGTTGACTCATTGGAAAACACCCTGATGCTGGGAGGGGTTGGGGGCAGGAAGAGAAGGGAAAGACAGAGGATGAGATGGCTGGATGGCATCACCAACTCGATGGACATGAGTCTGAGTAAACTCCGGACGTTGGTGATAGACAGGGAGACCTGGCCTGCTGAGATTCATGGAGTCACAATGAATCAGACACGACTGAGTGAGTGAACTGAATTGATACATACAAACAATGCAGATTGATAGATACTTCTAACGCTGAACTCATTATTGCTTATCACTTCCATTGGTATTTTCACTGTATTTCAGCCTTTATTCAACATACATTTCATGGCAATACTTATTGAAGTGTTCATAAACATTATCTTTTCCTTTTACATATAAAGGCTAAGCAACTTTGGTAAATGTCTTTGTCATTGTCACTGCAAATCAACTGTTGATAACCAATTATATTTTAATTAACATTTTTTCAATAGACTATAAATCCTTGTCCTTCCCTGGTGGCTCAGAAGATAAAGAATCTGCCTGCAATGTGAAATAGCTGGGTTTGATCTCTTGGTTGGCAAGTTCCCATGGAAGGGAGCATGGCAACTCACTTCAATATTCTTGCCTGGAGAATCCTCATGGACAGAGGAGCCAGGCAGAAGCCATTTATGGGGTCACAAAGAGTCAGACAAGACTGAGTGACTAAGCACATAAATCCTTATTTTATCCAAGAATTTTATTCTGATAATTATTAGGCAATTATATCACTTAAATGTGGCCCTGAAACATTTCAGATTGTAATAAATACAACTCAAACTAGATTTAAAATATATCATATGGACATTTTATTTCCCCTTTAATTTTATCTGAATTTACATTTTGATGAACTGTAGTTCAGTTCAGTTCATTTTAGTTGCTTGGTTGTGTCTGACTTTTTGTGACCCCATGAACTGCAGCATGCCAGGCCTCCCTGCCCATCATCAACTCCCGGAGTTTACACAAACTCATGTCCATTGAATCAGTGATGCCATCCAACCATCTCATCCTCTGTCATCCCCTTCTCCTCCTGCCTTCAACCTTTCCCAGCATCATGGTCTTTTTTTTTATTCTTTTTTTTTTTTAATTTTTTTTTTTTTTTACTTTATTTTACTTTACAATACTGTATTGGCTTTTCCATACATCAACATGAATCCGCCACAGGTGTACATGAGTTCCCAATCCTGAACCCCCCTCCCACCTCCCTCTCCATACCATCTCTCCCCAATACAGCGTCTTTTTAAATGAATCAGCTCTTTGCACCAGGGGGCCAAAGTACTGGAGTTTCAGCCTCAACATCAGTCCTTCCAATAAACACCCAGGACTGATCTCGCTTAGGATGGATTGGTTGGACCTCCTTGCTGTCCAAGGGACTCTCAAGAGTTTTCTCCAACACGACAGTTCAAAAGCATCAATTCTTCTGTGTACTGATGTAGAATTTTTGTATTTATGGAAAAATCATCTTTGTCAAAGAAATAAATATAAATTAATTTGGATAATGCTATATATATATATAGTTTCTTCCCTATGACTATGAGGCTGAATCAATAAGTAAAATAATATCAATCATTTGCTAAATGTTTTCTTCATATAGTTAATTTTCATTAATGATATGTGTTGATTATTTGCAAAGGAATATAATTGTCATTCTATCACTAGCTTTTATAAGAGTTTTTAAATGATTACTTATTTTTCTCATAGGTGATACTACTTTATTTGAAAGAGTCCTCCAATATGTATGGAGAAGCCGCTTTATTTAAACATGAGTTGGGCTTCCTTATTTCAATAATACAGTGTTAAGTGCAAACTTCCTTGAGTGCAAGGATTAGTTTGACTTCACAAACTTGCAATAGGAAAGCATAATCAATGTCATCAAAGAAATAATCATAAACATTAATTTCACAAATATGCTTATAATTCTTTGGTCTTTATGGTCTCATTTAGTGCTAAAATAGTCTCACTTACGTAATAGAACATATGTTCTAAAAAATATTCCAGAAAGGTTTTTCACCATGGAAAACAATGTGGTCTTAACATCCAGCACATTTTTTTTCTAATTTAATAAAAATAACACTTTTTGAAAAATTTATTTATTTTGTATTTTCAGTTAAGTTCAGTTAAGTCACTCAGTTATGCCCAGCTCTTTGCAATCCAATGAAACCCAGCATGCCAGGCCTTCCTGTCCATCACCAACTCCCAGAGTCCACCAAAACCCATGTCCATCGAGTCTATGATGCCATCCAACCATCTCATCCTCTGTCTTCCCTTCTCCTCTTGCTCTCAATCTTTGCCAGCATCAGGGTCTTTTCAAATGAGTCTTTGCAACAGGTGGCCAAAGTATTGGAGTTTCAGCTTCAACATCAGTACTTCCAATGAACACCCAGGACTGATCTCTTTTAGGACAGACTGATTGGATATCCTTTCAGTCCAAGGGACTCTCAGGAGTCTTCTCCAACACCACATATCAAAAGCATCAAGTCTTTGGCAGTCAATTTTCTTTATAGCCCAACTCTCACATACATACATGACCACTGGAAAAACCATAGCCTTGACTAGATGGACCTTTGCTGGCAAAATAATGTCTCTGCTTTTTAATATGCTGTCTAGGTTGGTCATAACTTTCCTTCCAAGGAGTAAGTGTCTTTTAATTTCATGGCTGCAATCACCACTGGCAGTGATTTTGGAGCCCCCAAAATAAAGTCAGCCACTGTTTCCCCATCTATTTGCCATGAAGTGATGAGACTGGATGTCATGATCTTCGTTTTCTGAATGTTGAGCTTTAAGCCCACCTTTTCACTCTCCCCTTTCACTTTCATCAAGAGGCTCCTTAGTTCTTCTTCACTTTCTGCCATAAGGGTGGCGTCATCTGTATATCTGAGGTTATTGACAGTTTTCCTAGCAATCTTGATTCCAGTTTGTGCTTCTTCCAGGCGAGCATTTCTCATAATGTACACTGCATATAAGTTAAATAAGCAGGGTGACAATATACAGTCTTGACATACCCTTTTTCCTATTTGGAACCAGTCTGTTGTTCCATGTCTAGTACTAACTGTTGCTTCCTGACCTGCGTACATATTTCTCAAGAGGCAGGTCAGGTGGTCTATTATTCCTATCCACACAGTCAAAGGCTTTGGCATAGTCAATAAAGCAGAAATAGGTGTTTTTCTGGAATTCTCTTGCTTTTCCGATGATCCAGAGGATGTTATCATTTTGATCTCTGGTTCCTCTGCCTTTTCTAGAACCAGTTTGAACATCTGGAAGTTCATGATTCACATATTGCTGCTGCCTCGTTTGGAGAATTTTGAGCATTGCTTTACTAGCGTGTGAGATGAGTGCAATTGTGCAGTAGTTTGAGCATTCTTCAGGATTGCTTTTCTTTGGGATTGGAATTAACACTGACCTTTTCCAATCCTGTGACTACTGCTGAGTTAGGCATCAAAGCTTATTTGCAATTTTACATTTTGTTTCATATTTTCCATTTGTTAGAATATCAAGCTATAAGGCAGAAATAATGTATGGAAATAGCTACTTGTTCAGTGCATAATGTAAAATGACTATTATTTTCATATTAAATAGAAATGAAATGGCTTGATAATAGACAGTACACATGAATATTCTAGTCACTAAAGTATATTTAATTATATTGAAGGATTAAAAATTAAATGTTAGTTTTGGAGTGGTTATTGACACTGTATTTATGTTTACAATGTTATAATTATATAATAGTTATATAGAATAAAATCAGATATTCAGAGTAATATTTTCAACCATACATTTCTTTCTACTCTTATATTTATAATATTTATATTATATATATATATGTAATGAGAAAATAAACAATATTTAGGCTATAATTCTAGGTAAAATGTATATTTACACATAATTTACTGGTTCAGTCAGTGCAGTTCAGTTGCTCAGTCATATCTGACTTTTTGTGACCCCATGAATCGCAGCATGCCAGGCCTCCCTGTTCATCACCAATTCCTGGAGTTCACTCAGACTCACGTCGATCGAGTCAGTGATGCCATCCAGCCAATTCATCCTCTGTCGTCCCCTTCTCCTCCTGCCCCTAATCCCTCCCAGCGTCAGAGTCTTTTCCAGTAAGTCAACTCTTCACAAGAGGTGGCCAAAGTACTGGAGTTTCAGCTTTAGCCTCATTCTTTCCAAAGAAATCCCAGGGCTGATCTCCTTCAGAATAGACAGGTTGGATCTCCTTGCAGGCCAAAGGACTCTCAGGAGTCTTCTCCAACACCACAGTTCAAAAGCATCAATTCTTCAGCGCTCAGCTTTCTTCACAGTCCAACTCTCACATCCATACATGACCACTGGAAAAACCATAGCCTTGACTAGGTGGACCTTATTCGGCAAAGTAATGTCTCTGCTTTTGAATACGCTATCTAGGCTGGTTATAATTTTTCTTCCCAGGAGTAAGCGTCTTCTAATGTCATGGCTGCAGTCACCATCTGCAGTGATTTTGGAGCCCAGAAAAATAAAATCTGACACTGTTTCCACTGTTTCCCCATTTATTTCCCGTGAAGTGTTGGGACTGGATGCCATGATCTTTGTTTTCTGAATGTTGAGCTTTAAGCCAACTTTTTCACTCTCTCCTTTCACTGTCATCAAGAGGCTTTTTAATTCCTCTTCACTTTCTGCCATAAGAGTGGTGTCATCTACATATCTGAGGTTACTGATATTTCTCCCAGCAGTCTTGATTCCAACTTGTGTTTCTTCCAGTCCAGCGTTTCTCATGATGTACTCTGCACATAAGTTAAATAAGCAGGGTGACAATATACAGCCTTGAAGTACTCTTTTTCCTATTTGGAACAAGTCTGTTGTTCCATGTACAGCTCTAACTGTTGCTTCTTGACTTGAATACAGATTTCTCAAGAGGCAGGTCAGGTGGTCTGGTATGCCCATCTCTTTCAGAAATTTTCACAGTTTATTGTGATCCACACTGTCAAAGGCTTTGGCATGGTAGTTAAATATTTATTTAAAAGAAATTTATTCAGTGCGATATATTTTTGAAACTTTCCATGGTGAAAATTGTAAAGAATTTATGTATTTACACTTATTTTTATTTTTAATAGATGACAAAATGTGCTATTGTGACATATAAAGAGCCATTTGCTATGATAATAAGATCTGAAATACATGTATGTATACATATATATATATATATTTATGTTTTGA
The DNA here is from genome assembly GCA_917880005.1 of Nanger dama. Classification (NCBI taxonomy): domain Eukaryota; kingdom Metazoa; phylum Chordata; class Mammalia; order Artiodactyla; family Bovidae; genus Nanger; species Nanger dama. The sequence goes on from CAKJTW010000001.1 coordinate 25,645,705, forward strand.
CTGTGCAAAACCTTTTTTAAAATAAGCCACCATAGTATATAAAGAGCTTTCCTGGTGGCTCAGATGGTAAAAGAATTGCCACTTTCAAATTTTAAAAAGTAGTAATAGTGAAAAAATAATTATTTTGTGAAATACTGCAGTATCTTCACAAGGGGAATATTCAAGCAAACCCTAAATTGTACTTTAATGTGAAAACATTTTTCTAAGTCCATCAACTTAAATGTTGAAAACAGTAATGATGACACAAAACTCAACTATGATTAATTGAACTTTAAGGATAAATTTTTGGTTCAACTAATAAACATAAACTACCTTTTGTACCTAATATTTTAAGATTAAGTCACCTCGATTATAAAGAAAGATTAATGAGAATTTTAGGACTTCAAATGACAGAATATTTTTTTCTCCCAACAGCACAATTAATTGTGATTTACCAAAATGAATGAATTATTGCAAAGATATCTGGTACCTGTTGCTTAAACTGGCTAAAAGCAGAAATTATTATGAAAAAAATTTCTTAATGAATCTACAGAGGCTTTTATTTAGTAATCAGAAAGTCTTATATGCTCTATTAATGATCATATTTTCCTTTTTTGTGCTGAATACAACTAAAGTACTGAAAGAGTTGACCAAGCACAAGCTTGTGGCTAATTGAGCAGCACTTACTGTCTGAATCATTTCATGGTTAATCATATATTTTTCTGCTGTATTTGACTAAAATTGTTCTAGAAAAGGGCAGTTCTTAAAGATTTGTTCAAATTCAGCAGCTTTTTTTTTTTAGCAAGTGAAATTTAAATGCAATTTAATAAAAATATTAAATTTAAAACTTTTAGGAAAGCTTACAATAATAACCCAGTTTCCACAAGTAGATTTTTTTCAGGGTAGCATACTTTTAGTCTTGGAAGTCTATAAATTCAGGAGGGGGAATGTGTATATGCCAAGTTAGAAGATTGTTATTTACTATATGCTGGTTTGAAAAACAAAACATACAGCTTTTCCATAGTAATCTACTTGTGAAAGATTTTTAGATCAAATAAAGGGGCTTCTGTTTTCATGCAGATTTCTGCTCATAGCTTTATTTTTCACTTCAACAAAAGTAACCTAACACTTTAATATATGCTATATGGTATGCTACCCATTGAAACACAAACTACAATACACCAGAAAATTGTCTTCAAGGATTTCATAGACTGTTGGAACCACTGGCATGTATACACAAGATTCAGTTCAGTTCATTTCAGTAGTTCACTCATATCTGGCTCTTTGTGACTCCATGGACTGCAATGCATCAGGCTTCTCTGTCCATCACCAACACCCGGAACTTACTCAAATCCATGTCCATTGAGTCAGTGATGCCAACCAACTATCTCATCCTCTTTCATCCTCTTGTCCTGTCTTCAATGTTTCCCAGAATCAGGGTATTTTCTAATGAGTCAGTTCTTCACATCAAGTGGCCAAAAATTGGAGTTTCAGCTTCATTATCAGTCATTCCAATGAATATTCAGTACTAATTTCCTTTAGGATGGACTGGTTGGATCTCTTTACAGTCCAAGTGACTCTCAATAGTCTTCTCCAACACCACACTTCAAAAGCACCAAATTCTTCAGTGCCCAGCTTTCTTTATAGTCTAACTCTCACATCCATACATGAATATTGAAAAAAAAAAAACATAGCCTTGACTAGGCAGACCTTTTTGGCAAAGCAATGTCTCTACATTTTACTGTGCTGTCTATGGTGGTCATAACTTTTCTTTCAAGCAGTAAGCATCTTTAAATTTCATGGCTGCAGTCACCATCTGTAGTGATTTTGGAGCCCCCAAAATAAAACCTGTCACTGTTTCCATTGTTTCCCCATCTATTTGCCATGAAGTGATGGGACTGGATGCCATGATCTTAATTTTCTGAATGTTAAGTTTTAAGCCAGCATTTTCACTCTCCTTCATTTTCATCAAGAGGCTCTTTAGTGTTTTGTTTTGTTTTGTTTTGTTTTCTGTTTTCTACCATATTTGGTGTTATCTGCACATCTGAGGTTATTGATATTTTTCCTGGGAAACTTGATTCCAGCTTGTTCTTCATCCAGTCCAGCATTTCTCATGATGTACTCTGCATATAACTTAAATAAGAAGGGTGACAATATACAGCTTTGATGTACTCCTTTTCTTATTTGGAACCAGTCTGTTGTTCCATGTGCAATTCTAACTGCTACTTCTTGACCTGCATGCAAATATCTCAGGAGGCAGATGGTCTGGTATTCTCATCTCTTTCAGAATTTTCCACAGTTTTTATGGATCCACGATGTCAAGATTATGTGCCCTCAAATAACAGGAGCTAAGCCCACAGTGAACTCTAATTGAGGAGTTGTTAATCATGAAAATTATCACTATATTATATATGATTATGCTTTTAAATATATGGCTCTTGAAAAGACTGATGAATAGATATTTATTACTCTATAGAATAGTACATGGATCTTAGGCATCATTGTCAGAGGCCACAACATATAATGGTGAATTAAAAGATGCTTACTCCTTGGAAGAAAAGCTATGACCAACCTAGATAGCATATTGAAAAGCAGAGGCATTACTTTGCCAACAAAGGTCCATCTAGTCAAGGCTATGGTTTTCCCAGTGGTCATGTATAGATGAGAGAGTTGGACTATAAAGAAAGTTGACTGCTGAAGACTTGATGCTTTTGACATGTGGTGTTGGAGGGTACTCCTGAGAGTCCCTTGGGCTGCAAAGACATTCAACCAGTCCATCCTAAAGGAGATTAGTCCTATGTATTCATTGGAAGGAATGATGCTGAAGCTGAAACTCCAGTACTTTGACCACCTCATGTGAAGAGTTGACTTATTGCAAAAGACTCTGATGCTGGGAGGGATTGCGAGCAGGGGGAGAAGGGGACAACAGAGGATGAGATGGCTGGATGGCATCACTGACTCGATCGACCTGAGTGTGAGTGAACTCTGGAAGTTGGTGATGGACAGGAAGGCTTGGCGTGCTGCAATTCATGGGGTCGCAAAGTGTCGGACACGACTGACAGACTGAACTAAGCTGAACTGACTGATAGCTATTAAATAACAATGCAATAATGAGTGAATATTACTAAAACAAACCATCACCTTTAAAAAATATAATTCAAATGTTAAAGTTTAATAATCAAAGTTAAAACATGATATGTTTAAACATATAAATATATATTATCCTCTCTAAAATTTTCAAATATTTTCCTATATTAAAAAAAATAATGACATAAAGAACTTAAAATTCACACTAACAGAATTATTTAGGTTTCTTTTGTAATTTAAAGCATAACACAAATGGAAAAAATATCATCTTTCAGTCCTTGAAACTTTCTGGTTTAGCAAACTATAAACATAGAAAAAATAAGAAATAATTCTGAATGGTTTGTCACACTTGGTTACAGGAAGGAATGAAATATAGTAAAAGAAATGAACTCTTTGTTATGCTTTTGATTTATAATATAATATTAAATATAATAATTTTAATAACAACTGCCTAGAATATTAATATTATTACATACCATCATTTTGGACACTTTTTTTTTTCATTTTATCCTCCCAAAATAGCCATAAGAGGATTTTAATGTAGGAAAAACTAAAATAAACCATGAACACAATATTTTATATTTGTTTAGAGAAAGGAAATGCATTTGACTTGCTTGAATATGAAAATGTCTTTGACATAGTCCTTGAAAGATTGTTGGGTTTTTCATAAGCCAATGAGATATCAGAAGCAGAGGGGAATTTCAGTTTGCAAGCTGGCTAGAGACTGAATCAGAAAGTCAGAAAGTACTGTAATGGTTTGTGGTGTTTTGATAAAATTCTTATCCTAATGAATTTTCCTATTTAGATGAAGAAACATTTTTCCTTATTCTTTTTCTAACATTTTTGTAGTTATTGTTTAGTTGCTAGGTCATGTCCAACTCTTTGTGACTACAGCACACCAGACTTCCCTGTCCTTCACTATCTGAGTTTGCTAAAGTTCTAGTCCATTGAGTTAGTAATGCTAACTAATTATCTCATCTTCTGCCACACTTTTCTCCTTTTCTGTTGTTGCCATTTTCTACTCCAAAGGTTCTTCCTGACTCAGGGATAGAGCCTGTGTCTCTTGCATCTCCTGCATTGGCAGGTGGATTCTTTATCACTGTGCCACCTAGAAGCCCTTTTCTAACATTGGAAAGGTTTAATTTCTGTAGATTAGGACAAAATAATAATAATATACTTAAAGGATATATATATATATTTTATATATATATAAAACACACAGATTTTTGTTGGCCCTATTCAACCATTTCAGTATTCTTGCCTTGAAAATCCCATGAACAGTATGGAAAGGCAAAATGATAAGATACTGAAAGAAGAACTCCCCAGGTCAGTGGGTGTCCAATATGCTACTAAAGAGCGGAGAAATAACTCTAGAAAGAATGAAGGGATGGAGCCAAAGCAAAAACAATACCCAGCTGTGGATGTGACTCGTGATAGAAGATCAGCCCTGGGATTTCTTTGGAAGGAATGATGCTAAAGCTGAAACTCCAGTCCTTTGGCCACCTCATGTGAAGAGTTGACTCATTGGAAAAGAGGGAGGGATTGGGAGCAAGAGGAGAAGGAGATGACAGAGGATGAAATGGTTGGATGGCATCACTGACTCGAAGGACGTGAATCTGAGTGAACTCCAGGAGTTGGTGATGGACAGGGAGGCCTGGTGTGCTGCGATTCATGGGGTTGCAAAGAGTCGCACATGACTGAGTGACTAAACTGAACTGATGGCACCTTTGGGTGAAAATTTTAAAAACATAACTGTGAAGCTAAGAATATATTTTTACATGATATTCTGAAGGAAATATTTTGCTCTTTTGTGTTTATGTAAATAAATTTTATATCCCTGGATCTCTCTGATAACTCTTTTACTTTATTTCTTTTGAATTCATTCATATTTTGAATTGATAGTCCCATCAATTTGGAAAACAGAAACTGAATATCACAGGCAGAGAAAATTAATAAAAATAAAATTTGAAATAAGAATTTGGATAACCTCATCACTGCATTATTGCTGTAATATATAAAAACAAAACTTTTGCAAAAGCCTTAAAGAGGCAATGTTTCAAAATCATCAGATCATCAGAGAGGTAGTAACAAGAGAGCTAAACAAAAAATCTAGACATTTTGTACTTATTGTATATTTTAAATATATTAAACAAATGTTTTCTTATTAAAGGAATATGAAGCAAACAAATGAATACCTTTTCTGAATCATTCTTTCCATTTTTCAGGTGACACAGAAATCTACCATTCATGATGTTAAGCAGAAATTTCACAAAGCATGTAAGTTTTATATACAATTTTGAATTTATATTACAGTGTTTTTCTCAAGTTGGTTCAGATTTACTTATAAGAATAAGTTCAATATTATGATGGAAAGATTATGTGGAAATCATATTTTTACATGGAACTCAGAAATAATACTATGCTAAATACCCCTTCATCGTGAACATTTTCATATCTACCTCTTTAACTCACACTTTAATCTTTAAAACTCAAATTTTTATTTGAACTTTTCCATTCTAACAGGAAACATCCTATATGTGAAAGTCATTAATCAATATAAGGCATTTCTTTATATTTAAGCAAATATAGAGCTTTTTAAAATTATCATTTCATGTATTTATATGGGCTTCCCTGGTGGCTCAGAGGTTAAAGAGTCTGCCTGGAATGCAGGAGACCTGGGTTCGATCCCTGGGTTGGGAAGATCCCCTGGAGAAGGAAATGACAACCCATTGCAGTACTCCTGCCTGGAGAATACCTTGGAGGGAGGAGCCTGGTAGTCATTAATCAATATAAGGTATTTCTTTATATTTAAGCAAATATAGAGCATTTTTTAAATTTCATGTATTTATACTGATTAAATACCTATCACATAGGAATACTTAAAATTAAATTGTTTCTTAATTTTATTAATAGCTAAATTTTTCTCATTAATAGATATCTTACTATTATTTATAGAGAATTATATATATGAAATGTCTTTAATTTTTAGTTTTCAACTTTTTGATTAGTTTACCTATAATTGTTAACATAATGGTGATGCTTATAATTACCAGTTAACAATTTTTAATAAACTTCATTTTTAGGGCATCTTTAGATTCACAATAGATTGTTTAGAAAATACACTGAGTTCCAATATAACCCTGCCCCACACATAGACAACATATAATCCTCAGTCCCAGTCATGTCTGACTTTGGGAGATCCCATGGGCTCCTCTCTTCATGGGATTTTTCCTGGCAAAAATACAGCAGTGGGTTGTCATTCCTCCTCCAGAGGATCATCCTGACTCAGCGATCAAACCCTTGTCTCATGCATAGCAAGTGGATTCTTTGTACTGGGCAAACACAGAAAGAAGACCATGGGCAGCATTCTCCACCACAGCATTCAAAAGAGTACATTTGTTATACTCCCTGAACCTACAATGACACATCATTATTGCCCTAAGTGCATAGTTACAATCTTTACATTAGAATTCATTTTCGGTGTTGCACATTCTATATATTTTGAAGAGGAGCATTTTCAATATTTCTAGATTTATTTCAGCAATGCTTCTTTTCAGAAAATACTTAAAGCTCATAATTTAATATATCAACTAAAAATACTTGAGTAAACTAGAAAAATATTTCATTATTTTCTTTCAGGAAAGATACAGAATATTTGCTGAATATTTTTGTTTATATGACATAGGCATTATAAATAAATGAAAACAGAAAATTTCTCATTAGCCCTCAAAAATTTTCTCATGAAGATTCTATGTATAATATATATATATATCACATATTATATTAATAGCATTACATTTTATTTTATATAAATATATGCACTATAATATATATTATATATTCTATATATATATTATAATATATAAAGATTTATCTTGTTGATATTTCTCCTAGCAAGCTTGATTCCAGTTTGTGATTCATCCACCCTGGCATTTGCATGATGTACTCTGCATATAAGTTAAACAAACAGGGTGACAGTATACTTGTCACCTTGACATACGCCTTTCCCAGTTTCCATGTTCAGTTTTAACTGTTGCTTCCTGACAGGCATACAGGTTTCTCAGAAAACAGGTAAAGTGATCTGGTATTCCCATCTCCTTAAGAACTTTCCACAGTTTGTTGTTATCCACATAGTCAAAGGCTTTAGTGTAGTCAGTGAAGAAGAATTAGGTATTTTCCTGGAATCATTACAAAATTTCTCTATGATCCAACAAATGTTGGCAATTTGATCTCAGGTTCTTCTGCTTTTTCTAAATATGGATTATATATCTGAAAGCTCTCTGTTCACGTACTGTTGAAACCTCACATACAGAATTTTGAGCATAACCTCAGTAGCATGTGAAGTAAACACAACTGTACTGTAGTTTGAACATTCTTTGAAACTATGCTTCTTTGGGATTGGAATGAAAACTGACATTTTACAGTCCTGTGACCACTGCTGAGTTTTCTAAATTTGCTGACATATTGAGTGCAACATTTTAATAAGAATTTCTTTCAGTATTTTAAATAGCTCAGATGGAATTCCATCACCAAAACTGGATTTGTATGTAATCAGTTCAGCTCAGTTCAGTTCAGTTCATTTCACTCAGTCATGTCCAACTCTTTCCAATCCCATGAACTGCAGCACCCCAGGCCTCCCTGTCCATCAACAACTCCCAGAGTTTACTCAAACTCATGTCCATTGAGTCAGTGATTGCCATCCAATTCATCCAGTGTTGTCCCCTTCTCCTCCTGCCTTCAATCTTTCCCAGCATCAGGGTCTTTTCAAATGAGTTGGTTCTTCTCATGAGATAGCCAAAATATTGGAGTTTTAGCTTCAGCATCAGTCCTTCCAATGAATATTCAGAACCAATCTCCTTTAGTATAGACTGGTTTGATCCCCTTGCAAGGAGAGTCCAAAGGACTGTCAAGAATCTTCTCCAACACCACAGTTCAAAAGCATCAGTTCTTTGGTGCTCAGCTTTCTTTATAGTCCAACTCTCACATCCACACATGACTACTGGAAAAACCATAGCTTTGACTAGATGGACCTTTGTTGGCAAAGCAATGTCTCTCTGCTTTTTAATATTCTGTCTGCTGCTAAGTCGCTCCAGTTGTGTCCGACTCTGTGCAGCCCCATAGACAGCAGCCCATCAGGCTCCCCCATCCCTGGGATTCTCCAGGCAAGAACACTGGAGTGGGTTGCCATTTCCTTCTCCAATGCATGAAAGTGAAAAGTGAAAGTGAGGTCCAGTAGTGTCCAACTCTTCGAGACCCCATGGGCTGCAGCCTACCAGGCTCTTCTGCCCATGGGATTTTCAAGGCAAGAGTACTAGAGTGGGTTGCCATTGCTAGGTTGGTCATAACTTTCCTTCCAGAGAGTAAGCATATTTTAATATCATGGCTGCAGTCACCATCTGCAGTGATTTGGGAGCCCCAACAATAAAGTCTATCACTGTTTCCTCTTTTTCCCCTTCTATTTGCCATGAAGTGATGGAACTAGAAGCATGATCTGTTTTCTGAATGTTGAGTTTTAAGGCAACTTTTTCACTCTCCTCTTTCATCTTCATCAAGAGGATCTTTAGTTCTTCTTTACATTCCAGAATGTCTGGCTGTAGGTGAGTGACCACACCATCATGGTTATCCAGATCAAGAGCTTTTTTGTATAGTACTTCTGTGTATTCTTGCCACCTCTTTTTAATCTATTTTGCTTATGCTAGTTCCTTACTGTTTCTGTCTTTATAATGCCCATCCCTGCATGTAGTGTTCACTGGGTATCTACAATTTTATTTAAAAGACCTACAGTTTTCCCATTCTATCGTTTTCCTTAACTTCCTTGCACTGCTCATTCAAGGTCTTCTTGCCTCTCCTTGCCAGTCCCTGGAACTTGGCATTCAGTTGTGTATATCTTTCCTTTTCTCCCTTGCTTTTTGCTTTTATTTCCTTAGCTTTTTGTAGAATTTCCTCAGACAACCACTTTGACTTCTTGCATTTATTTTTTCTTGGGATGATTTTGGCTTCAGTCTTGTGTACAGTGTAATGGATATCCATCCATAGTTCTTTGGGCATTCTCTCTACCATATATAATCTCTTGGATCTATTTGTCACCTCCACTGTATAATCATAAGAAATTTGATTTAAGTCATACCTAAATGGCCTAGTAGTTTTCCCTATTTTTTTCAATTTAAGACTGAATGTTGCAATAAAAAGTTTATGATCTGAGCCACAGTAAGCCCCAGGTTTTGTTTTTTTCTCACTGTATAGAACATCCTCATCTTCAGCTGCAAAGAATATAAACAATCTGATTTTGGTATTGACTATCTGGTGATGTCCATGTGTAGAGATGTCTACTCTGTTGTTGGAAAAGGGTGCTTTTTATGGCCAGTGTGTTCTCTTGGTAAAACTCAAGTCTTTGCTCTGTTTCATTTTGTACTCCATTGCCAAACCTGCCTGTTACTCTAGAAATCTCTTGACTTCTTACCTTTGTATTCCAATCACCTATGATGAAAATGACTTTTTTTTTTTCTTTTGGTGTTAGTCTAGGAGGTTTTGTAGGTCTTCATAAAACTGATCAACTTAAGCTTCTTTAGCATCAGTGGTTGGGGCATAGACTTGGGTTACTGTGATGTTGAATGTTTGCCTTGAAAACAAATGGAGATCATTTTTTTTTTTGTTTGTTTGTTTTTGAGATTGTACCCAGGTACTGCATTCTGGACTTTTTTATTGACTATGAGGATTACTCCATTTCTTCTAAAGGATTCTTGTCCACGGTAGTAGATATAATGGTCATCTGAATTAGATTCTCCTATTCTTGTCCATTTTAGTTCACTGATTTCTAAGATGTCAAAGTTCACTCTTGCTATCTCCTGTTTGACAACATCTAAATTTACCTTGTTTTATGGACCTAACATTCCAGATTCTTATGCAATATTATTATTTACAGCACTGAACTTTACTTTAACCACCAGGCACATCCATAACTGAGTATTATTTTTCCTTTGGCCTAGCCTCTTCATTCTTTCTGGAACTATTAGTAATTACCCTATGCTCTTCCCCAGTAGCATACTGGACATGTTCTGACCTGGTGGGTTAATCTTCTGGTTTCATATATTTTTGCCTTCCTATACTCTTTATGGGGTTCTCACAGCAAGAATCCTGGAGTGGTTTGCCATCTCTCCTCCAGTGAACCATGTTTTTCAGAACTCTCCACTTTGACCCCTCCATCTTGATTGCCCTACATGGCATGTTTCATAGCTTCAAAGTTACACAAGCCCTTTCACTTAACAAGGTTGTGATCCATGAAGGGGAAAACAGGTTTAGGCAGTTTAAAATTCTAGAGGAAGGTGAGTTCTGATATTTTCCATAAAGACATGTTGGATTTGTATATGTTAAAAATAAACAGAAATGGATTATATAGTGGAGAGAAAAAGAATAAAGCAAGAGAAGTGAAGAGATATATAGTGGATTAATTATTTTAGGTTGGTAATTAAAAGTTCTCTGTATATTTATGCCAATATTTTTCTAAATTATTAAAACTCCAAATTTATATCTTACATAGTGTATGTGAAAGATGTTGCCCTGGTTATTTCCATGATTATCTCCAGTTTATTTTAGGTCCTAAACACAGTTGTTTTGTTAAGCCAGCAATTGAATTGCCATTCTTGGAAAGACTTAGTATTTCTATCTAGTAAAGTGGTTTCAGAAAGTTTAGATTACAGTAATAAGTGTAAAAATATTTTAGACCCATTTTCTCACTGTAAAGTAGAAAGATATGACAAAATTATTTCATTTAATAATGATGGTATAATCTTATTATTTGTATTATTGTCTGAAAACAAGGACATTGATCAGAAACTAATGTATATTTAGAAAGAATGTGCAGTCACCTTGATGTGTGATATTGTGACTATTTTTATATTAGTCTGTATCTACCTATGGACTTATTTATATGTCAACAAAATTTTAGATCCAGCTCTACATTTATGTATGGGCTTTTTTTATGACTCAGTTGGTAAAGATTCTATCTGCAACTCAAGAGACCCTAGTTCAATCCCTGGGTCGGGAAGATCTTGTGGAAAGGTAATGGCAACTCAATCCAGTTCTCTTGCCTGGAAAATCCAGTGGCAGAGGAGCCTATTGGGGCATAGTCCATGAAGCTGCAAATAGCTGGACATGGTTTAGCTACTAAAACACCACTACATTTATGTCGTCTTCCCTGGTGGCTCACTGGTAAAGAATCTGCCTGCCAATGCAGGATATTCAGGAGACGTAGGTTCAATTTATGCTTGGAAAGATGCCCTGTAGGAGGAAATTGCAACCTACTCTACTATTCTTGCCAGGATAATTCTTTGGACAGAGGAGCCTGGAAGGCTACAACCGATGAGATGGCAAAGAGTTGGACACAGTTCAGCAACCGAGCACACACTATATTTATACTGTCTAGAAATTCTTTCTAGTAATTAGGAAATGAGGTGTAGTAGCTTGTGAAAACTCCTAGAAATATCTAGTTTTATGACTGGACAGTTGAATATATGACAATATGTTAGTTTTAATACCTATATTAAAGATAGTAAGACATATATACTTAAGGATTTCTTGACAACTATTATTTTATCACTTTTCAAAGACCAGTTCTAAACTTTAACAGCTTTGAGTAAATTGTAAATTTTTCTACTTTTTCAAAATTACATTTCCTTTAAAAGTATATCTGTCAATTAAAGAAAGAGAATATCTATAAAATATTGCATTTATTATTAATAAATAAATGCAATAAATAATAATAATATTTATTTATGCAATAAATAATAATGAATAAATATTTTAATAAATAAATGCAATATTTTATTAATAATAAATGCAATATTTTATAGATATTCTCTTTCTTTAATTGACAGATATACTTTTAAAGGAAATGTAATTTTGAAAAAGTAGAAAAATTTACAATTTACTTAAAGCTGTTAAAGTTTAGAACTGGTCTTTGAAAAGTGATAAAAATAATAGTTGTCAAGAAATCCTTAAGTATATATGTCTTACTATCTTTAATATAGGTATTAAATCTAACATCAGCAGATGATTGGATAAGAAAGCTGTGGTACATATACACAATGGAATACTACTCAGCCCTTAAAAGAATAAATTTGACTCAGTTCTAATGAGATGGATGAAATTGGAACCGATTATACAGAGTGAAGTAAGCCAGAAAGAAAAACACCAATACAGTATACTGACACATATATATGGAATTTAGAAGACAGTAATGATGACCCTATATGTGAGACAACAAAGAGACACAGAGGTATAGAGTGGACTTTTGGACTCTGAAGGAGAGGGAAAGGGTGGGATGGTTTGGGAGAATGGCAATGAAACGTGTATATTTTCTTGTAAGAAATGAAGCGCCAATCTATGTTCAATGTAGGATGCAGGATGCATGGGGCTGATGCACAGGATGATTCAGGTAGAGGATGTGGGGTGGGGAGGTGGGAGGGGGCTTCGGCATTGGGAGATTGTGTTCACCTATGGCTGATTCGTGTCAATGTATGGCAAAACAAATACAGTATTGTAATTAAAAAAATAAATAAATTTAATAAAAATATTGCATTTATTAGAATGTACTTAAAAAAGTATTGGTCTTCAGATTTTAAAAAAATACAGAAACACAAAACCATTTTTTCCATATTACATGACAGAGAAATATCTAGATGTTAATTAAATTATGCTTAATTCACTAAAAATATTGCTAAATCCAACAATATATGACTGTATTCAGTTCAGTTCAGTTGCTCAGTCGTGCCTGACTCTGCGACCCCATGGACCACAGCACATCAGGTTTTGCTGTCCATTACCAATTGAGTTGGTGATGTCATCCAACCATCTTATTTTCTGTCATTCCTTTCTCCTCCTGCCTTCAAACTTTCTCAGCATTAGGTTTTTCCTAATGAGTCAGTTCTTCTCATCAGGTGGCCAAAGTATTGGCGATTCAGCTTCAGCATCAGTCCTTCCAATGAACACCCAGGATTGACCTCCTTTAGGATGGACTGGTTGAATCTCCTTGCAGTCTAAGGGACTCTCAAGAGTCTTCTCCAATACCACAATTCAAAATCATCAATTCTTAGTGCTCAGCTTTCTTTATTGTTCAGATCTCACATCCATACATGACTACTGGAGAGACTATAGCTTTGACTATACAGACCTTTGTTGGTTAAGTAATATCTCTGCCTTTTAATACGCTGTCTGGATTGGTCATAGCTTTTCTTCCAAGGAGCAAGTGTCTTTTAATTTCATGGTTGCAGTCACCATCTTCAGTGATTTGGAGCCCAAGAAAATAGTCTGTCACAGTTTCCATTATTTCCCCATCAATTTGCTGTGAAGTGACGGGACTGAACGCCATGATCTTTATTGTTTGAATGCTGAGTTTTAAGCCAGGTTTTTCACTCTCCTCTTTCACTTTCATAAAAACACTCTTTGATTCTCTTTTCTTTTTGCCATAAGGATGGTGTTATCTGCATATTTGAGGTTATTGATATTTCTCCCCACAATCTTGACTTTAACTTGTGCTTCATCTAGTTCGGCATTTCACATGATGTACTTTGCATATGTTAAGCAGAGGGTGAAAATATGCAGCCATAATATGCTCTTTTCCGAATTGGAACCAGTCCATTGTTACATTTCAGGTAAGACCTAGCGGCCCGGAACCGCGCCCCCAACCCGCGCGACGAGCAACAGCAAGAGGAAAAGCCGGCCGCGCCAGGGCAGTGGGTGAACCCCCAGCGCAGTAGTGAGGGTTTTATATAAAATACAGACAGGTGGGGATGGAGCGGGGGGAACATTGAAGTGAAGCACAGGGCGGGGGATACCGATTGGTGGGAACCAGAAACAACAAGTTAACGAAACATCCCCGATAAGGGAAAGCTATCCAGGAGGCCGCGGCCCCCCCGTGGGGCATCCAGGGGCCACGGCCCGCCTCGCAAATTTTCAAGTTCTTCCCAGTTCTAACTGTTGCTTCTCCATCTGCAAACAGTTTTCTCAGGAGGCAGGTAAGGTGGTCTAGTGTTTCCATCTCTTGAAGAATTTTCCAGTTTGTCATGATCCTCACAGTCAACGGCTTTAGCATAGACAATGGAGCAGAAGTAGATGTTTTTCTGGAATTCTCTTGCTTTTTGATGATCCAACAGATGTTGGCAATTTATCTCCGGTTCTTCTGCATTTTTTAAATTCAGCTTGAACATCTGGAATTTCTTTGTGCACACAGTGTTGAAACTTCACTTGGAGAAATTTGAACATTACTTTGATAGTATATGAGGTGAGTGCAATTGTTTGAAGATTCTTTGGCATTGCCTTTCTTTGGGATTGGAATGAATGAAAACTGACCTTTTCCAGTTCTGTGGCCACTGGCTGTTTTCCAAATCTGCTGGCATATTGAGTGTGGTACTTTCACAGCATCGTTTTTAGGATTTGAAGTAGCTCAGCTGGAATTCCATCACCTCTACTAGCTTTGTTTACAGTGATTCTAAGGCCAACTTGTCTTAGGAAGTGACTATATACATAATTAATAAAAAGAGTGATCTGTTGATCAGCTTAATATTTCATCTTTTTAATATATTTTAAATTTGCTAATATCATTTATTTAAATTCATAAATCATTTAAACAATAAAATATATATTACATGTATAGCTATATACTTTACATATACAATTGTTTTATAACTACAGTGTTAGAACTATAAATTTTGTATAGTCACTTCTTATATTTCTAACATCAAGTGACTTTTTATTAATATATTTCAAATGCTGTTTATTTCTAGGCCTAGGAGTTATAATAAGAATGTGTGTTAATTTTGTAAAGAAAATTATATATAACTCTTATCAGAAGACTAGGTTTCCTGAGAGGAAAATTTCCCCTTGCATGTCTTTTATCTCTATCATTTGTTCTCTTCAGTTCAGTTCAGTTGCCCTTTCATGTCCGACTCTTTGCGACCCCATGGAGTGCAGCACGCCAGGTTTCCCTGTCCTTCACTAACTCCCTGAGCTTACTAACCATCTTATCCTCTGTTGTCCCCTTCTCCTCCTGCCTTCAATCTTTCCCAGCCTCAGGGTATTTTCCATTGAGTCAGTTCTTCTCAACAGGTGGCCAAAGTATTGGGGTTTCAGCTTTAGCATCAGTCCTTCCAATGAATATTGAGAAGTGATTTATTTTAGGATGGACTGGTTGAATATCTTGATGTTCAAGAGACTCTGAAGAGTCTTTTCAAACACAGTTCAAAAGCATCAGTTCTTCAGCACCCAACTTTTTATATAGTCCAACTCTCTCATCCATACATGACTACTGTTGATCTTTATTTTTTGTCTTCCTCCTAGCTTTCTGACTTGTGTCACTTTAATATTTTTCTTAGCTCTATTTTAGAACTCACTTTACTGTGATTTTTCTCATTCTATAAAATGACTATCGTGCCTTTACAAGGTTCATGTTTTTCAATTCTGCTTTGGTATAAGTCACCTTTTAGATCACACTGGTGACACTGTAATGAACAATTAGACTGGTGAAAAGATGAGAGGAAGAAAACTACAAATATAATATTAGCTGTTAAAACTAAGGAGGGAGAAAGCAATGACAACCCATTCCAGTACTCTTGCCTGGAAAATCCCATGGACAGAGGAGCCTGGAGAACTGCAGTCCATGAGGTCACTGAGTCGGACACGATTGAGTGACTTCACTTTCACTTTTCACTTTTATGCACTGGAGAAGGAAATGGCAACCCATTCCGGTGTTCTTACGTGGAAAATCCCAGGAACAAGGGTAGCCTGGTGGGCTGCCGTCTATGGAGTTGCACAGAGTCGGACATGACTGAAGCGACTTAGCAGCAACAACAGCAAGACTAAGGAGAAAGACCAATGGCTTTCCTGAAGAAGAGATACATATAAAACTATAAATTATATATATGCATATGCACACAAATAAATACATTTGCCTATTTCACTTCTTCATTAACGTATGAAAAATTGTGAAAGTCCCTTCATTGCATATTCTCTATTTATTCATTAACATTTGTAATCATTGTTTTTGCTTGTACCTTGAAGTGTCCCCTGGAGAACACCAGTGATTTTCACCCTCATGTCTCTATACACCACACTCTACCATCATTATAATTAAAACTAGCTTTAAAGTTGGATGGCATATGAATTTTAATGAGTATTTCAAGAATATTAAATGACATTCATTTTTGTTAAGTAACAGATCATATAACATTTACTATATATTTTCAAAGTTATATCAAAATCCTTATTTTCAAAGTCTATATTGACACTTACACATAATTGGCAAATTAACTATATAAGAATCTGAGGTAAGCACATATACCAAACACTTGATGAATTATTTCTAGATAATTTACCATAAATACTCTGGATCCTTATTTGAAACAAAAGTTTTATTACTTTTTTATTTAGGAATTTTTAAGCAATACATGTTTTTAGTGTTTCTAGCTCATGCTTCCTTTTAAATTCCTCAAAATATATTAGGATGCCGTTATATTATGATTTATAATAAAATATATATGTATTTTATTTGTGCCCTTTTTCTTGCACAGAGTTTCTAAACCCCTTGAAATTTTTTAAGTGATAACAGCATAAAGGTGTTTTTTTGTTTGTTTATTTTCCTGTTAATGTGTTGAATTCTAGACCTAGCCGAAAGATCAGTGTTGATTGTCCAGCTGTAATTAGAGGGTTGGAACTCTCAAAGGGGCTGGAAATTGAAACAATTTCTAATCACCTGTGATTAATTCAATCATGCCCTTGTAATAAAGCTTTCATAAAAATCCCAATGGAAGGAGTTCAGAGAGGCTGGTATAGATTTGGAGAGGGAGCCTGGAAGCTCTATGACTATTTCCCATACCTTGCCCTTCGTATCTCATCCATTTAGCTATTTTTGAGTTATATTCCTTTTTAGGAAACATGTTATGGATACTTGCATATGTATGACTGAGTTCCTTTGCAGTCCATCTGAAACTATTACATTTTTTAATTGAATATACTCCAATAAAAGTTGTTTTTTTTTTTTCCTTTAGAGAAACATGTAGATAAGTTCAATATTTCTCTGAGTTCTGTTAGTTGCACTAGCAAATTAATTGAACCCAAGGAAGGGGTCATGGGAATCTCTGAGGCCAATTGGTGAGAAGTGCAGGTGAGAACTTAGACCTTAAACTGGCATCAGGAGATGGTGGGGGTGGGGGAGAAGGGCAGATTTGCAGGATATAACATTTAACCTGTGGAACCTGATGCTCTTTCCAGGTACATAGTGTCAGAATTGATTCAAATTGTAGGATGACACTATAGTGTCCTGAGATTTGCTTGTTTATATATGTGTGGTGAGGAGACTCTACCACACATCTGTTGCAATTGGGTGCAGAACTTAAAATAAATACATAAAAATTAAAGAAAGAAAACCATAAGAAATAATATCACCATGAAATTAGAACAGCAATTCTATGGAATTTTCCTTCTTATAGAGTTTATATGGACTAGCAGTATACTTGTCAACATTCATTAAAAAAAAATTGTGTTTAAGAAAATTGGAGAAATTATGAAGCAAAATGAAAGGAAAGCTTTTTTTCTTGTGAAAACTGTCCTGCGGTTTAAAAAATTACAGTCAGCATCAAAGTTGAACACTTGCTATGAAATAGTGTGCCTTATAATATCTCCATGTTAAGCTCTAGCTAACTTGCATTAACATTTATAAAATCAACATAAAACAAATATAGTTGAATTTGTCAAACACTCACTTTGTGTCATGAATCTCCTAAGATATTTCCATATAGCAAATTTAAAAAGAAAATGCAACTCTATGGTCATCTAGTAGTATTATAATTTTCATTTTACAGATGAATGTCTTAAAAAAAAAAAAGATTAGATAACTTGAACAAGGTCACAGAGCTAATGAATGACTGAGCTGAAATTCAAACTATATAATTTTCTTAGGGATCTATATAATATGACTCTATACCTTGTACTCTAACCATTAATCTCCACTGTCTTTGTTTTACTGAGTTATATTTTCATTAATTTTTTCAGGAATAATACCAATTATTTTCCACTGTAAAGGTTATCATTACTCCCCATTGGAAATTAGGGAGCTAACTAGAAAGTTAATTTAGAAATTATGTAATAATTAATAGTGTTATCATTCTAAGCCTAGTTCTTAATGGTTCCAATAACCGAAATCTTTGTCCAATGCCATATGTCACCATAAAAATAATTAAATTAAAAACAATCATTCATATGAATTAAAGGAAAGAATGAAATATGGCTTGAAACTGCTAATGACATTTTCTATTATGTGACTAACAAGAGTTAGTAGTATATAAACTAAAGTTAAAAAAAAAAAAAAAGACTGACAAATAGCTGAAGTGTAATTTGTGCACTGGCTCACTGCCACAAACTTAGTTTCTGAAAACAAAAGCAAAATTGTTTTTGCCCATGACTTGTATGACTTTTCCTTGTGGCTTAGAAGGTAAAGCATCTGCTTGCAATGTGGGAAACCCAGGTTGGATCCCTGGGATAGGAAGATCCTCTGGAGAAGGAAATGGCAACCTACTCCAGTATGGTTGCCTGGAAAATCCCATGGACAGAAGAGTCTGGTAAGCTACAGTCCATGAGGTCACAAAGAAACGGACAAGACTGAGTGACTTCACTTTCATTTTCACTTGCACATTATCTATTACTTGACAAAATCATAAGAAGTTTCAATGATGTTTGTAATTTATTAGATCATTAGTTTTGAAGCTCCCAAACAGAGCCCTGGGGAAAAAAAAAGCAAGAGAAGAAACAGTGGATTTAGCAGTCCAGTTGTAGTTTCAGCCACATGAAGGAATAAATAATTTATTGTGATAGTTGAAATGCATATACAACTTTGCCATAAAGCCAGGGAGATAAAAACAATGATAAACTTTGAGAGGTTCAAAGAGAGTAACTCAAATAAAGGTAACACAATAGAAGGATTTATAAGATAGAATAATGAGTGTTCTCTAGGCAATTTGAAAGGAGGCTCACTGACAAGGCTGTAGAATTCCCTGATCTCAACAAAAGAAGTTACAAAAATGAAAATGTCACCAACGACAGAAGTGGCAGAATGCTTTTGTTACAAAATTGATCTACTGCTAAATCAAGAAGCAGCTAACATTCTTTCTCTAATAATTTCCTCCAGCAAAAGGAATTATGAACCTTGTTAATAACTTCGATGGAGAAATGGAGTAATCTTGGTAGTTGTTTATTCAAAAGCAGAGACATTACTTTGCCGACTAAGGTCCGTCTAGTCAAGGCTATGGTTTTTCCTGTGGTCATGTATGGATGGGAGAGTTGGACTGTGAAGAAACCTGAGCATCGAAGAACTGATGCTTTTAAACTGTGGTGTTGGAGAAGACTCTTGAGAGTCCCTTGGACTTCTAGGAGATCCAACCAGTCCATTCTGAAGGAGAGCAACTCTGGGATTTCTTTGGAAGGAATGATGCTAAAGCTGAAACTCCAGTACTTTGGCCACCTCATGCGAAGAGTTGACTCATTGGTAAACACTCTGATGCTGAGAGGGATTGGGGCCAGGAGGAGAAGGGGACGACAGAGGATGAGATGGCTGGATGGCATCACGGATTCGATGGACGTGAGTCTGAGTGAACTCCGGGAGATGGTGAAGAACAGGGAGGCCTGGCGTGCTGCGATTCATGGGGCCGCAAAGAGTCAGACACGACTGAGCAACTGAACTGAACTGATTCTTTGATAACTGTCAAGGATACATTTTGTAAAAGCTATGTATTAAGAGCCAATGCCCCTTCTAGAAATTTAATCACTAAGAAAGAAGAAAATGAAGAAGTTAGCTTAAAGCTCAACATTCAGAAGACAAAGATCATGGCATCTGGTCCCATCACTTCATGGGAAATAGATGAGGAAACAGTAGAAACAGTGTCACACTTTTTTGGGGGCTCCAAAATCAATGCAGATGGTGATTGCAGCCATGAAATTAGAAGATGTTTACTCCTTGGGAGGAAAGTTATTACCCAATTAGATAGCATATTAAAAAGCACAGACATTACTTTGTCCACAAAGGTCCATCTAGTCAAGACTATGGTTTTTCAGTAGTCATGTATGAATGTGAGAGTTTTAGTATAAAGAAAACTGGGTGCAGAATAATTGATACTTTTGAACTGCGGTGTTGGAGAAAACTCTTGAGAATTCCTTGGACTGCCAGGAGATCCAACCAGTCCATCCGAAAGGAGATTAGTTCTGGGTGTTCATTGGAGGGACTGACACTGAAGCTGAAACTCCAATATTTCACCAGATGTGAAGAGCTAACTCATTTGAAAAGACCCTGATGCTGGGAAAGATTGAGGGCAGGAGAAGAAGGAAATGACAGAGGATAAGATGGCTGATTGGTATCACCGACTCAATGGACATGAGTTTGGGTAGATTCCGGAAGTTGGTGATTGATAGGGAGGCCTGGTGTGCTGTTATTCATGGGATAGCGAAGAGTTGGATAAGACTGAGAGACTGAACTTTAGTTTTAGAGAAAGAATCATTATAATTTTGAAGCAAATATACGTGTTAATTTACAAAATTATGTTTCATAGAGGATGATTTGTTCCACATGATTGCCTCACAACAAAATAGTTTATCTGTATTTTCAATTTTGTCTTAATTTTTTATTTTCATACTAGAATATTTTCATCTAATTCAATTTAATTCATCAGATATTCATTAATGAAGTTTTTCAGGAACCATGATAACCTAATACCAAAAAGATGAATATTCATAGTCTAGCCATCAAGACTTTCAGCATTCAGAAATATCCATGTGTGCAAGCACCTACACAGATTGAATAACCTTCTATAATTGATTAAGACTGAATACATTAAAACTATATAAATTTTACTTTGTATTAACATCAATAAATATTGCACTTTGTCCACAGAGCCTCTTGTGATCCTCAAATAGTTGATAGGATATTTCCAATTTTCTTTTCTTAAGCAAATTTCAAAATAGCTCAACAACTTATATGTTAAAAAACAGAACTGTGAAATATTTTTAAAAGATAATGCTAGATGATGATGAAATGCATTCATCTGAATGCAGAGTTCCAAAGAATAGTTAGGAGAGATAAAAAAAGCCTACATAATGAACAATGCAAAGAAATAGAGGAAAACAATAGAATGGGAAAGACTAGAGATCTTTTCAAGGAAATTAGAGACACTAAGGGAACATTGCATGCAAAAATGGGCACAACAAAGGACAGAAACATTATGGACCTAATAGAAGCAGAAGGTATTAAGAAGAGGTAGCAAGAATATGAAGAACTATACAGAAAAGAAGTTCATGACCCAGACGACCAGGATGGTGTGATCGCTCACCTAGAGCCATGCATCTTGGAGTGCTAAATCAATAAGGCCTTAGGAAGCACCACTACAAACAAAGCTAGAGGAGGTGATGGAATTCTAGTTGAGCTAATTCTAATCCTAAAGATGATGTTGTAAAAGTGCTACACTCAATATGCCAGCAAATTTGGAAAACTCAGCAGTTGTCACAAGACTGGAAAAGGTCAGTTTTCATTTCAATCCCAAAGAAAGGCAATGCCAAAAAACGTTCAAACTACTGCACTATTATACTCATCTCACACACTAGCAAAGTAATGCTCAAGTCTCTGTGTTAGGCTTCAACAGTATATGAACAGTGAACTTTCAGATGTTGGATGGATTTAGAAAAGGCAGAGAAACCAGAGATCAAATTGGAAACATCCATTGGATCACTGAAAAAAAAAAAAACAAACAAGAGAGTTCAAGGAAAACATCTACTTTTGCTTCAGTGACTATGCTAAAGCCATAGACTGTGTGGGTCACAATTAACTGTAGAAAATTTGTAAAGAGATGGGAATATCACCAGACCATCTTATCTGCCTAGTGAGAAATCTATATGCAAGTCAAGAATAAACAGTTAGAACTGGACATGGAACAACAGACTGGTTGAAAATTGGAAAAGAAGTACGTCTAGGCTGTATATTGTCACTCTGCTTGTTTAACTTATATGAAGAGTACATCATGCAAAATACTAGGCTGGATGAAGCACAAGCTGGAATCAAGACTGTCAGGAGAAATATCAATAATCTCACATATGTACATGATACCACCCTTATGGCAGAAAGTGAAGAGTAACTAAAAAGCTTCTTGATGAAAGTGAACAAGAGTGAAAAAGCTGACTCAAAACTCAACATTCAAAAATGAAGATCATAGCATGTGGTCCCATCACTTCATGGCAAACAGATGGGGAAACAATAGAAACTGTGACAGACTTTATTTCCTTGTGTTCCAAGATCACTACAGGTGGTAACTGAAGCCATGAAATTGGAAGATGCTTGCTACCTGGAAGAAAAGCTACGACAAACCTACACAACATATTGAAAAGCAGAGACATAACTTATCGACAAAGGTCCATATATTCAAAGCTCTGGTTTTTCCAGTAGTCATGAATGAATGTGAGAGTTGGACCAAAAAAAGGCTGAGTGCCAAAAAATTGATGCTTTTGAACCATGGTGTTGGAGCAGACTCTTGAGAGCCCCTTGGAAAGCAAGAGATCAAACCATTCAATTCTAAAAGAAATCAGTCCTGAATATTTATTGGAAGGACTGATACTGAAGCTGTAACTCCAATATTTTGGCCACCTGATATGAACTGACTCATTGGATACTACCCTGATACTGGAAAAGATAGAGAATGAAATGGTTGGATGGCATCACTGACTCAATGGACATGAATTTGAGCGTGCTCCAGGAGTTGGTGATGGGCAGTGAAGCCTGGACTGCTGCAGTCCAGGACAGAGTTGGACATGACTGAGTGACTGAACTGACTAAGGGCATATCATAAAATGAACAGATCATTAAAACATTTACTTTTTCCATCATAGACCTGGGGAAGTATAGAGAGGCTCTAAAGTCTTTTCAGAAAATTATCAAATGCATCTATATTAATTAAGCAATCTTTCCTGCTAGTATTTTTAGTATAGACAAAAATTTTCAGAAACTCCAAACAATGATTGTGTGCTCAGTCACCCAGTCATGTCCACTTTTGTGACCCCATGGACTGTAGCCCACCAGGATTCTCTGTCTATGGGATTTCTCTGGCAAGAACACTAGAGTGGGTTGGTATTTCCTACTCCAGGGGATCTTCCCAACTCAGGGATAGAACCCTCGCCTTTTGTGTCTCCTGCATTGGCAAGTGGTTTCTTACCACTGCTCCACCTTGGGATGCACTGTATATATAATGCAAATATGTAATGATTAACACATTACAATTAGTTATATCTACATGTTCTGAACAACAGAATATCTTAATTCCCTCTGCCAATATGACTTGAGCAATCTCTTGACCATCTACTATTCTAAACATCTCTCTTTCTTGCTTCAAGATTCACAGTTTCTGGAACTCACAGAGATATATAGTCTGTAGAACACCACCCGTCTTTGTCATTTATCATCTGACTTAAGATTTTGTTTTATACTTTATCTAAACTGTATTCTTTTGGCTTGATCCAAATTGAATTCTTAGCTTCATTATGTAGTCCTCTCTCCATATCCTTAGAAGTTTTATTCCTTTAATTTCATTTTCCCTTTATCTTCAAGTACTTCCTCTTTATTCTCTTATCAAGAATATCTCAATTTACAAATCACTGCTAGTAATATCTTAATTATAAGAGTAACTATTTGTGTTTGTGTATATAAGTATGGTTGTGTAGGTATATTTATATACAGTATATTATTGTTACAAGTATATTTATTAAAATTCTTAGGTTGTATTCAAAGATTGTAATGCAAATTACTGAAAGGGATGTCTGACTGTTAATAAACTACTACTACTAAAAATTACTCACTCTGTACCACTAATATCTTTGAAATCTGAAAATAGCTAATTTTCACCACTACAGATTAAGTCTTTGTAATCTAGAAATATACCTGCAATAACCTCCAGTTGGATACATTTTCTCACATATTGACTCCCTCTAGTATATTTTTTTTACTGCCTTACTACGTCCAATATCAACATCAAGCTCTTTATGGTTTAGAAATTTCTCATAATGTCCTCATACTCCATGTGCATGTGTGTTTATCTCAGTGGTGTCAAAAAAAAAAATATATATATATATAATATGTCATTTGAGGTGTGAAGTGAGGAGTGTTTTCTTAGTTTTTTTTTTTTTTTCTTTCTATTGAACAGCAGCTTTTTTGACTGTGAGGTTATTCATATTCTATTTAACTGCTGTATTTCTATAACTGATACATTAATATGTTATCAATAAATGGGAGAATTATATTAGCATAATATTAAGTTTACACTTTTTCATAAACACTTGTATGAGAATGATTACTTTTAACTACTGAGGAGCAGTAACTGATGGTGAAGTACATGGCTGGCCATATGAAGATGTGAACTAATAGACACTATATTGCAGTATTTATTACTTCAGTTCAGCTCAGTTCAGTTGCTCAGTCATGTCCAACTCTTTGCGACCCCATGAATTGCATCACGCCAGGCCTTCCTGTTCTTCACCATCTCTCGGAGTTCACTCAGACTCACGTCCATTGAGTCCATGATGCCATCCAGCCATCTTATCCCCTGTTGTCCCCTTTGCCACCTGCCCCCAATCCCTCCCAGCATCAAAGTCTTTTCCAATAGGTCAACTCTTCACATGAGGTGGCCAAAGTACTATAGTTTCAGCTTTAGCACCATTCCTTCCAAAGAAATCCCAGGGCTGATCTCCTTCAGAATGGACTGGTTGCATCTCCTTGCAGTCCAAGGGACTCTCAAGAGTCTTCTCCAGCACCACAGTTCAAAAGCATCAATTCTTCAGCACTCAGCCTTCTTCACAGTCCAACTCTCACATCTATACATGACCACAGGAAAAACCACAGCCTTGACTAGACGTACCTTAGTCTGCAAAGTAATGTCTCTGCTTGTGAATATACTATCTAGGTTGGTCATAACTTTTCTTCCAAGGAGTAAGTGTCTTTTAACTTCATGGCTGCAGCAACCATCTGCACTGATTTTCGAGCCCCCAAAAAAGTCTGACACTGTTTCCACTGTTTCTCCATCTATTTCTCATGAAGTGATGGGACCGGATGCCATGATCTTCATTTTCTGAATGTTGAGCTTTAAGCCAACTTTTTCACTCTCCTCTTTCACTTTCATCAAGAGGCTTTTAGCTCCTCTTCACTTTCTGCCATAAGAGTGGTGTCATCTGCATGTCTGAGGTTATTGATATTTCTCCCAGCAATCTTGATTCCAGCTTGTGTTTCTTCCAGTCCAGCATTTCTCATGATGTACTGTGCATAGAAGTTAAATTAGCAGGGTTACAATATACAGCCTTGACATACTCCTTTTCCTATTTGGAACCAGTCTGTTGTTCCATGTCCAGGTCTAACTGTTGCTTCTTGACCTCCATACAGATTTCTCAAGAGGCAGGTCAGGTGGTCTGGTATTCCCATCTCGTTCAGAAATTTTCACAGTGTATTGTGATCCACACAGTCAAAGGCTTTGGAATAGTCAATAAAGCAGAAATATTTGTTTTTCTGGAACTCTCTTGCTTTTTCCTTGATCCAGCGGATGTTGGCAATTTGATTTCTGGTTCCTCTGCTTTTTCTAAAACCAGCTTGAGCATCATGGAGTTCACGGTTCATGTATTGCTGAAGCCTGGCTTGCAGAATTTTGAGCATTACTTTACTAGCATGTGAGCTGAGTGCAATTGTGCAGTAGCTTGAGCATTCTTTGCCATTGCCTTTCTTTGGGATTAGAATGAAAATTGACCTTTTCCAGTCCGGTGACCACTTCTGAGTTTTCCAAATTTGCTGGCATATTGAGTGCAGCACTTTCACAGGATCACCTTTCAGGATTTGAAACAGCTTAACTGGAATTCCATCGCCTCCACTAGTTTTGTTCGTAGTGATGCTTTCTAAGGTCCACTTGACTTTACATTCCAAGATGTCTGACTCTAGATTAGTGATCACATCATCATGATTATCTGGATCTTGAAGATCATTTTTGTACAATTTTTCCCTGTATTCTTGCCATCTCTTCTTAATATCTTCTGCTTCTCTTAGGTCCATACCATTTCTGTCCTTTATCGAGGCCATCTTTGCATGAAATGTTCCCTTGGTATCTCTGATTTTTTTGAGGAGATCTCTAATCTTTCCCATTCTGTTGTTTTCCTCTATTTCTTTGCATTGATCGCTGAAGGTTTTCTTATCTCTTCTTGCTGTTCTTTGGAACTCTACATTCAGATGCTTATATCTTTCCTTTTTTCCTTTGCCTTTCACCTCTTTTCTTTTCACAGCTATTTGTAAGGCCTCCCCAGACAGCCATTTTGGTTTTTTGCATTTCTTTTCCATGGGGATCATCTTGATCCCTGTCTCCCCGTACAATGTCACGTACCTCATTCCATAGTTCATCAGGTGCCCTATCTATCAGATCTAGGCCCTTAAATCTATTTCTCACTTCCACTGTATAATCATAAGGGGTTTTATTTAGGACATACCTGAATGGTCTAGCTGTTTTCCCTACTTTCTTCAATTTAAGTCTGAATTTGGTAATAAGGAGTTCATGATCTGAGCCACAGTCAGCTCCTAGTGTTGTTTTTGTTGACTGTATAGAGCTTCTCCATCTTTGGCTGCATAGAATATAATCAGTCTGATTTCAGTGTTGACCATCTGGTGATGTCCATGTGTAGAGTCTTCTCTCGTGTTGTTGGAAGAGGGTGTTTGCTATGACCAGTGCATTTTCTTGGCAAAACTCTATTAGTCTTTGCCCTGCTTCATTCCTCATTCCAAGGCCAAATTTGCCTGTTACTTACTTGTCTCAATTTGCCCATGTGCTCTGCCTTTGAAATGTTTATGGTCTATTTCCTTCTTATCTTTGCTAATTTCAGCAGTCATAAACCTTTCTTACATATATCACATCTTTTAAGCAGTTCTTCAGAATTTTTGGTAATTGGAATGTACTATTTCATTTAAATATCAAGACATCCCTGCTGCTACTGCTGCTAAACCTGTTCAGCCATGTCGGTCTCTATGCAACCCCATAGCCAGCAGCCCATCAGGCTCCACCGTCCCTGGGATTCTCCAGGCAAAACATCCCTAAGAGTTAATTTTATTAATTTTTCCTCTTTTTTTTTATTACTTTTGCTTAACATATGAGAAAAATAGTATTCAGAAAGGTAACTTGCTCAAGATATAAAAAGACAACTAGTAGATAGTCTCAGGATTTAAATCTAGTCAAAGTTCACAGCCTTTGAAATCAAATAGTTACAAGACACTGACTCACTATAGGGGAAATAATTTACCATAGACAACTAATATTGCATTTTATTAAAAATATGGCACATTCATACCTTCTGCCAATTCTTTTTCAATAAGAGGCTATATATTTATTGAAATATTATAAAATTACACATTTCTTTGTGCCAGGAAGTCTTCTAATGAGTTGTGCTGTGCTTAGTCACTTAGCTGTGTTCAACTCTTTGCGACCCCACCATGGACTGTAGCATAGTGGTAATAAAAGTGGCTACGGCGACTAGTTCTCATAATATTTCATAACAATAAGGAGAAATGTCTACTAAGCATCTTAATAGATCCATAATATAATTTCAGGTAGAAAAATCAAAAACAGGTAATTAGAGAAAGTAGCTGAAAGTAACACTGGGATCTGCTCAATCTGATGGCACCAAGGAAATCAGAGAAGTGACAGCATCATGGGAAAATCATTCAAAGACTCAGATTCAGACACAGAGTATGAAAATAGTTGAATATAACAAGGTTCAGCCTTTTTCAAAGTAGTGATACCAAGAAATTTTAGACAAAGTAGTTAAGATCATCGATTAGGTGTGATTACAATTATAGTGGGAGAAATTAAAAAAAAAAAAAAAAAAACTTACCAGAGGCAAAATAGTAAGATGATTGCTGGAAAGTCCTTGGAGAATCAATTATCTGAAGTAGATATACTGACTTAATTAAATAGGAAGGAATGGTCATGGTTATTAGAAAGTAGAATATTTGAAATATGTTTGGAGGTGAAATATTTATTGGTAAGCATGAGACTCTGGATAAGAGTGAGACTGTAGGCAGAGAACATTTGGATGAATGGACCAAGGAAAGAATTTAAGTGATATTGAAATTACTTATAATGGTAAATTGGAGAAGGAAATGGCAATCCACTCCAGTATCCTTGCCTGGAGAATTCCACGGGACAGAAGAGCCTGGCAGGGTACAGTCCATGGGGTTGCAAAGAGTCAGACATGACTGAGTGACTATCACACACAATGGTAAATGAGTAGTGGTGGATAAGATACTCTGAATTAAGTCTTCAGTAACTTAGATGGAAATGCCAATCCATCACAGATGGCAATAACAATAACAAAATAATACTATGTAGTAAACTCTGGTGGTAAGTATTACCTGAGAAGAATGGAGAACACAGGTTTTGGATGTAATAGCAAGAATAATTCCTAATACATTTTTAGGTTCATGATTGGGTGCATTTGGCATAAAGAACACACATCACTTGAAGAATATGCAGAAAAGTTTTATTTATAGTAAAGTAAGAATACTGAGGGTCTTTTGAGTAGAAGTTGATTTAAACTTGCTGATGACAAACTATCAATGCTCTAAAGTGCATTGGAGAAGACTGAGAAGCTAGATAGTAAAGTCTGATTAGTGGTTGTACAAAGCTAAATTGAGAGAAGTATTCCTGTGATGATGGATGTTCTGAGCCTTCTGAACAGTTAAATGGTAATCTAAGGTAAATGGGAATGTAGCCATAATGATTAACCCTAGTGGTTCCTTAGAAGTATGGTAGGTGATTAGGTGAACAAGCTGATTATAAGCATAAACAGGGAAGACAAATAAATAGTTCAATCTCTATATGTGTTTCTTCCTGTTCCATATTTTATTGCCTTGTGCTTTATATTTTACTGTGAAATTGGCTTGTAACTTTATGCCTCTTGTTTTCATATTCTTTATTTTTTTTTTTCTACATACTTATTTACACAGCTTTTAAATATTTCTAGAATCATGTTTGTTTTCCTACAGAGGATTTGCTTTGTGGTTGCTGGTTATACAGCATTATAGCACTTTGTCTTTCTTATTTGAGAGCTCTGTAATAGCAGACTCTTTAGCAGATGCCTTGTCTTTTCAAGGTCAGCAAAATTATACACATTATTTGATGCTGATTTGAGTGTTATAACTTCTTGTTGTTGTTATAAGGTATGAGATAAATAGTTCTCTTATTTTTCAGATAAATAAGCACTATCACACATATTTTTACTGTTTTTTTTATTCCATTTTAGCTTTATCACTTAATTATATAGGTGGCATTTATAGGACTGCAAAGAAATGGTATACAGAAAATAAAATGGTTCATTTAGTTTGAGTGAATTACTGTAATAAAGGAATCATTTCTCACAAATAACTGAATCAACAATATTAAATCACCAGAAAGTATTTCAGGACATCAACAAAGACTTTTTTGTTGTTTTTTTTTAAATGATACTTGATGTTTATTTCTAATTAAAAAAAAAACAAACAAACAAACTCATGTGCATGCCCTTCAGTTCAGGTTTTTAGTCTTTTACTGTTTGGAAAGAACGCAATAGTACTACTAACACAGTGTAACTAAAGTGATCATTCAATGTGCACAGGACATTCTGTGATACAGTCACATTTCCTATATAGCTTTCCATGGCCTGGTTAATATTTCCTGTCCCTTAATTTTGCTTTACACACATGAGAAGTTCCCACTAGAACAGAGCTTTTATAAGACAGGAAAGGAGAAAGTTGTGTACATCTTTGGATGCCAGAACAAGGAAAATAGGTGGCTTCTATTAAGAAAAAGTTTGACTTTGTAGATATATAAAACTTTACTAATAATACTATTAAAATTTTAATAAATCTTTTATCAAAATCTGAGACTAATGATTAATTTTTTTCTAAATGAATGTTTTCTTTATTGACTTAAATTTACAATCAATTAAGCAACAAATATAATAAATGTCACTTAATAGATACATACATGATTTTTGAATATGTACACATATATTCAACTTTTGTAGAACTTTTTTCTTGACTAGTTGACTTCTTTTTTTTTATTAAACTTATTTATTTTTTAATTACAATACTGTATTTGTTTTGCCACACATTGACACGAATCGGCATGGAGATTGTGTTCACTAATGATTAATTTTTAAATCCTTCCTAAATTTTATGAAGCATCCAGGATGTTTTAATTCAAAGAATACTTTCCACTTTACATACTTTTGCTGTTCAGTATTTTGTTTTTGTATATAAATGTAAATTATTATTTATCATTATTTGATATATTCATATTATATATATATATATATATATTCTGCTATTTTTTATAAGACATCTACTATGTCTCAGTTTTTTTGCTTAGTATTGTTCAGCTTATCTCATTTCAGTTCTGGAATAAATTTATTTTTCCCAAAGTTGATCCTTTGGATGTTCATCTATTAACAAACAAAAAAGGGTCTCGAGTATAAGAACACTCTAGTTAAAATCAATAAATTTATATTTAAAAATAAAAAAGATCAGTCTAACTAATAATGTTATTGCTTTACATTTTCTTTAAAAACACTTCATTCGGAAGCCATTTGGACAAAATATCTTATTGCCATCATTTAGAACCCTGCTGTCAGTCTAATTGCCCTTTGTGAAATCTGACAATATCAAACTATATAGAGGTAATTAAAGACTCTGGATAGAGTTGTATCTTTCCAGAGAAGAATTACTTTTGCTTCCTCAATCTTTAGGGCTGGACTTTAGAAATTACAGATCACTTGAATCCAAACAAGTGGTAAGAGGATTCAAAATTCAGCTTAATTCCTTGTGAGAACTGGTGTCTTTTTGACTTCTTTATTTTGTGATATCAGTGAATTTTTGGCTAAAAGCCAAAAGGATTCTCCTTAACTGGAAATAAAGTCTGCTTTTTTGTTTGCTCAGGCTTATGGGTCTATGGAAAGCCTTGCTCAACTGTCTCTTCCTATATAAGCAGATGTCTCTAGGGGAATGTGGCTTCAGTTTCTGGGCTCGGCTTTTTAGGGTTCCCCTCCTCCCAAATATTAGCTTCCTAATACTTCACTTTCTTATTAACTCTATACAGATTTTGATAAAATATTTTGTCATACTTTCCTAGTTGTCCTCGGAAGGAAGTTTTGGGTAGAACATGCAGTTTACCGTTAAAGTTGATGGAATTCTTTGTTTATGCTTAAGGATATCTAATACGTAGAATAGCATTCAATTTTCTTTCTTTCTTTCTTTTTTTTTTTTTTTTTTGAGGGCTTCCAGGGGGCACTACTGGTAAATAATCTGCCTGCCAATGCAGGAGACATAAGAGATGAGACATAAGAGACCCTTGGGTTGGGAAGATCCTTTGGAGGAAAGCATGGAAACCCACTCCAGTATTCTTGCTTGGAGAATCCCATGGACAGAAGAGCCTGATGGGCTACAGTTCATAGGGTTGCAAAGAGTCAGACATGGTTGAAGTGACTTAGCATCCACACATGATTTGTTTTTTATATTCTCTTATTCCTTTTAATTTTCTACATTTTGAGAAATTTATTCTGGTTCATTCTCTAACTGATAAATTCTTCTCCTTAGTCTAATTGGCTATATCATCATTCCATTACATTTTTATTGCCATAAATTTGTTTGATTTCTATACATTTTATTTGGTACTTTACCAAATGAAACAGTGTTTATAGTACCATCAACATTTTCTCATGTTATTGATTTTTTATTTTACATCTTTAGTCATTTTTAAATAAATTTAGGTGATAAAGTTAATGAGACATTTTATACATATAATGCTCTTTGAAATTAATCTTGATAATTTATTACATTGTATATTACATTTTCAATGTTTATTTTTTTAAAAGGACTGATGATTGAGCATATTATTGACTACTTATATCATAAATATGCCTTGGAGACTTTATTTATTATCAGTGTGAATACAATGAATCATAATAGTGGAAATGTAATTTTCAAACAAATACAATCATTGACTATGGAGAATCACAAATTAATTATGAATAGAGTCCATCAGCTTTCTTATCTATTTTAATTTGTTATTTTTATAGAAGTAACATAATTTCTACAAAGCTACATTTACTTCAATAGCCAAGATATGCAAGCAACATAAATATCTACCAACAAATGAATGTATAAAGATGTGATATAGAGATATAAAATGGAAACAGTCATAAGAAAGAATGAAATGTTGTCACATGTAGCAACATGGATGTACTTGAAGATTATTATGAAAAGTGCAATAAACCAGAAAGAAAAATGCTCTATGATATTACTTATATGTGGATCTAAAAAAAAAAAAAAAACAAAACAAAAACTAGTGAATATAACAACAACAACAAAGCAGACTCATAAATATGGAGAATAAACCAGTGGTTACCAACGGGAGAAAGAACGGGAGAGGGGCAACATAAAGATAGAGGATTAAGAGGTACAAACTATTATATATAAGATAAACTATAAGGATATACTCCGAAACATAGGGAATATGGACAATATTTTTATAATAACTAAGAATGGAGCTCAACCCTTAAACAGTGAATAACTATATTGTATATATTTAACATATATTACACTGTTCATCAATTATATGTCAATAAATAATAAATAAATAAAATAAAAGTCCCAGGTAAACCTTAAAACAATCAGGAAATTGAAGAATAACAGTGGCTACATATATTCATTTTTCTTTTCCTACATTTACTGTTTTTATTTTACTCCTCTTTATCATGATATTTACTGACTGAAAACACTCAGAAAAAAAAAGTACATTAGAAAATTAGTAAACTGAGAATTGAGATCCTTAGATGCTAGACAAGATTAGCCACTAAATCAAATCAAATTAAATCATTAAATTGATTAAATTTAGGCCTATAATTTAATCATTCTTGGCCTTATTTTTTTAATTGTTCATATATTGGGTTGGCCAAAAAGTTTCCAGTAAGACATTATGGAACAGCCTGTAAGAATTTTATGGACACACATATGATTAATAGTAGATATATTTCAAAGGCATTTACAGTATAGCATGAATAATGTAAAAGTGTTGAAAATTATTTATTATATTTCTATGATGAAAAATTATTTATCAGTTTATTATACATAAGTATTATGCTTGCTATGTGTAGCAGTTTATGCTTATTAGGCCAATCATTTTTCTTAATTTAATTTATCTTTAACAAGGATTAAAAATATATACTATTAGGATAATTGACAAAAGCTAATGCAAAGTTTCAGGTATTCATTTTTTAATAACAATTCATGGAGTCGCAAAGAGTCGGACACGACTGAGCGACTGAACTGAACTGAACTGAATTAATATTTTTTGAGAAGTGATATGTTGATTAAAAGTTTTCAGTCCACCTTCCCACCAAATACAGCTATTTATGCTACATTGTCTTCTAAATATTCACATTAACATATGTCTATGAGAGGAAACCAGGACTTCCTGGGTGGTTCAGTGGTAAAGAATTTGCCTACCAATGCAGG
Organism: Nanger dama; assembly: GCA_917880005.1. NCBI lineage: Eukaryota > Metazoa > Chordata > Mammalia > Artiodactyla > Bovidae > Nanger > Nanger dama. The sequence goes on from CAKJTW010000001.1 coordinate 25,679,357, forward strand.
AGATGAAAGAGACATGGATTCCATCCATGAGTGAAGGAGATTCCCTGGAGAAGGAAATGACAAGTCAGCCCAGTTTCTTGCCTGGGAAATCCCATGGATAGAGGAGTCTGGCCAGCTATAGTCCGTGGGGTTGTAAAGAGTCAGACATGACTGAGCACTCACCCATGCATGAGAGTAAAACAGTGGTTAAACTACTTTCAATGAAATTTGACCTTGTTCAAATAGTCTTTCTTCCAAATAACCCTAAAGGTGTTTTTAATACTTTGTATTCTATTTAATAGTTTTTCAGGATTTAAAAATTACTTTCATTTTCCCCTAAATCTTTTTCTTTAGATAAAATATATAAAATGTTTCAGAATCATCACATGAAAAGCAACATTTCAAAATCAGTTACCATGCTTGATGTTTTCTATGAACTGCCTCTTGCCTGTTTTCTTCAAAGTGTTGCATATAGATGTATGTTCAAAGCTCAGATAGAGTTTCATAGAATTTAAGCATAGCAGACTACTACCATCTCTTTTCTGGAAAGTTAAGTTCTTTATTTTACTTTGTGCTTGTAGTTTCTTTATTTCACAATACACTCATTTTATTTGCTTGCCTTGCACGATTATCCTGAAATGGGATGTCATTTGAAAAGCACCTAATAACTATTGGATTGACAATTGTTTTTTAATTACAATTGCAGTTATTTTAGTTCATTTCAGAAAGTCATTTTAGAATAAATCAAATTTGTACCATGACTTAAAGATTTTTTTTTTTTTTTTACCGTTTCTTTCTTATAGGATCTTAATGGCCTTCTAATTATGTTTATTTTAGCGTTTGTATTACTAATGTTACTTTCTGTGGTAAGAAAAAAGTCCGTTGAATGTGAAGCATAGTATTCTATGCTCAACAATTTATCACCAAAATCTCAAAGGATTTTCACACAAGGAATATCACTAAGTGATTTTACATTATAATAACTTTAGTGAATAGTCACACTTTGCCATACTTTATCATTACAAATAGAATTCTGAAACAACAAAAAAAAATGTTTCTTTTGTATTAAGGTCCTGTTATTCATTTCATGGGAAATAGATGGGGAAACAGTGGAAACAATGTCAGACTTTATTTTGGGGGACTCCAAAATCACTGCAGATGGTGACTGCAGCCATGAAATTAGAAGACACTTACTCCTTGGAAGAAAAGTTATTACCAACCTAGATAGTATATTCAAAAGCAGAGACATTACTTTGCCAACTAAGGTCCATCTAGTCAAGGCTATGGTTTTTCCTGTGGTCATGTATGGATGGGAGAGTTGGACTGTGAAGAAGGCTGAGCACCGAAGAATTGATGCTTTTGAACTGTGGTGTTGGAGAAGACTCTTGAGAGTCCCTTGGACTGCAAGGAGATCCAACCAGTCCATTCTGAAGGAGATCAACCCTGGGATTTCTTTGGAAGGAATGATGCTGAAGCTGAAACTCCAGTACTTTGGCCACCTTATGCGAAGAGTTGACTCATTGGAAAAGACTCTGATGCTGGGAGGGATTGGGGGCAGGAGGAGAAGGGGACGACTGAGGATGAGATGGCTGGATGGCATCACTGACTTGATGGACGTGAGTCTGAGTGAACTCTGAGAGATGGTAATGAACAGGGAGGCCTGGCGTGCTGCAATTCATGGGCTCGCAAAGAGTTGTACATGACTGAGCAACTGAAATGAACTGATTCATCCACTGATATAACTATTTTTATCCATTTTTTTCTTTTTAACTTTAAATGAATCTATCTTGTTTTATATATGTATAATTCTTTTATATATACATATATTTGAGAAAAAAATGAATGTTTATAATATCAACACATTTATATTACATATGAACACATTAATCATATAGTTTGTTTTCTACAAATGGGTTATTGAAAATAATAATTAGTACATTTTAAATCTATGATGTTACATTTTTTGAGTCTTTACTAACTAAAGGTTGTTGAAGGTAGCATATTTATTTTTCTGAGCATTTCAAATATATTTCCTAATAGTCTGTATATATTAATTATCTAGAAAATAGATTATTTGCTTCTTCCTCTCAGTACTTATCATCTCCCAGATTGACTGAAACACCTGTATCTAGTGGCACATCACAGTGAACAATCCATACAAATTCACTTTTTTTTCTCTAACATGAAGTTCTGGAATTTTAGGAACTGAACTGAGCCACAAAGGAACTTGTGCAACATTTTCTTACTTCCCCCAAACGTTTCAACAGAGCCAGCCCTGCATTGTTGTTCTTCAGTCATTCAGTCGTATCTGACTTTTTGTGACCACATGGACTGCAGCATGACAGGCTTTCTTGTCCTTCACAGTCTCCCAGAGCTTGCTCAAACTCATGTAAACTGAGCCAGTGATACCATCTAACCAGCTCTTTCTCTGTCATCCTCTTCTCCTGCTTTCAATCTTTTCTAGCATCAGGATCTTTTCTAATGAGTCAGCTCTTTGCATCAGGTGGCCAAAGTATTGGAGCTTCAGCATCAGTCTTTCCAATGGATATTCAGGATTGATTTCTTTGCGAATTGACTGCTTTGATCTCCTCGCAGTCCAAGGGACTCTGAAGAGTCTTCTCCAACACCACAGTTCAAAAGCATAAGTACTTTGGAGCTCAGTCTTCCTTATCATCCAACTCTCACATCCATACATGACTGCTGAAAAAACAATAGCCTTGACTAGATGGACCTCTGCTGGCAAAGTGATGTTTCTGCTTTTTAGTATGCTGTCTAGGTTGGTCATATCTTTTCTTCCAAGGAGCAAGCATCTTTTAATTTCATGGCTGAAGTCACCATCTGCAGTGATTTTGGAGCCCAAGAATATAACGTCTGTCATAGTTGCCATTATTTCCCATCTATTTGCCATGAAGTGATGGGACCACTTGCCATGATCTTCATTTTTTGAATGTTGTGTTTTTAAGCCATTTTTTTTTCACTCTCCTCTTTCATCTTCATCAAGAAGCTCTTTAGTTCCTCTTTGCTTTCTGACATAAAGATGGTGTCATATGCATATCTGAGGTTTTTAATGTCATTGATGCCAGCCCTGCATAGCATACTTTTAAGAACAGAATTCTGTTTATTTCTACTCTTCATCCTATCTCATCACAGCAGTCACAAAGCACCCAAGATGTAGACAACCAAAACTGATTACTCCTTTCTTTCCCCAAATGTTCTGCATGGTCCACCAGGAATATTCCACCACATTAATGAAGTGGTGTATTTAGTTAATCCTTAACTGTTCTCAAAATTTATTCCTCCTAATGCGTGTGCTCATCATTCAATCATGTCTAACTCTTTGCAGTCCCATGATCAGTATCCTTCCAAACTCCTTTTATCATGGGATTTTCTAGGCTAGAATATTGGATCAGGTTGCCTTTCCCCACTCCTAGAGATCTTCCTGATCCAGGGATCAAACTCATGTCTCTTCTGTCTCCTTCATTGGCAGGCAGAATCTTTACCACTAGTGTCACCTGGGAAGCCTTCTTCTTCCTAGTAGGATTAGTGATCAAATAAAAAGGGTAGAGGTTAGGTGGCAGGTATACCAAGTCTTAAGTATGGGACTCAAGTTTTAGGTCATGAAGGATGCTATTATTTTTGAAAAATTCCTTCAGTGTTTTTTTCTCCTAAATTTTCCTTTTTCAGTATTACTATTAATATAGGTTTCAGTTAGTATTCAACTCCATCTCATTAAGATTGATGAAAAATAATTTTGATACCTTATAAATTATACTACATTAACTAATTTAACCTATGCAAGCTTTAGTCTGTATGATCTAACTGATCGTAAGTCTAACTGACTCTAAGTTTTCAGTCCCTGGGACTGCAAGAGTTGGATGTGACTGAGTGCCTAACACTTCCTGCTTCTCATAAACACAAAGACAGGACACATGCCATCAGTGAGTCAATAATGAAAGATTTCTTATTTTCATTATTAAGAAAAAGTCTATTGCTGACTTTTATTATTTCTAAAATTGAATATCTGGAGAAATGAATTTAAGTATTTAAGTTAACATCTATACTGCTGATCAACATTCTATAAGAAGAATTCGAATCATATTAGATTGATGTGAATGTAATTGTGGTTTTGGACTGTGAATTTTAAATCATTATAACTAGGCTCAAACACACCTATATTAATCAAAATATTAACAGAAACCATTAAAATCAAAACATTTTTGCCAACAAGAATGAGTTTATTTATTCCTGTAGCATAAAAATCCATGCTTTAGGATTCTGTGAACTCTTGAGAAGCATTTTCTGCCTCCTGCTGGTGGTGACAATGTTTTATCTGCAAAAAAATTGTCAAGATTCTTGAAGAAGTGGTTGGTGAGAGGTCAGGTGAATTTGGCGGATGAGGCAAAACTCTGTAGCCCAATTTGTTCAACTTTTGAAGCATTGGTTGTGTGACCTGAGGTTGGGCATTATAATGGGGAAGAATTGGGTCTTTTCTGTTGACCAGTGCCAGCTGCATGGATTGCAGTTTTCTGTGCATCTCATTGATTTGCTGTGCCTACTTCTAAGATATAATGATTTTGTCAGGATTCAGAAAGCTATAGTAGATCAGACCAGCAGCAGACAACCAAAGAGTTATTATGACTTTTTTTTTTTTTTGGGTGCAAGTTTGGCTTCGGAAGTATTTTGGAGCTTCTTCCTGGTCTAACCAGTGAGTTGGTCATTGCCAGTTGTCATATCCACTTTGTTGCATGTCACAAACCAATCAAGAAAATTTTCATTGTTGTTGCTTAGAGTAAGAGAAGATGACACTTCAGAATGATGATTGTTTTGATTTTCAGTCAGCTCACAATAGGAATTATACAAATCGAGTTCAACATCTTAAATAAATTAATATACTAGTAGATACATTAGAGCTACTACATAGTCATAATTCAGCTGTGAGCCAGCTGTCCGAGTTCAATGTACTCAGTATTATAGTTTTCAGGACTATTCACACATGCTAAAATACATTATGCAATGTATGTCTTTATCCTTTATACACTGTCTATTTTTCCTGATGTTTTTGCAGCCTATTCCATCTAAGCTCAAAAAGCATAGAGATTATCAGACAATATATGTTTTGCTCTTTGAATATGAAATGAATCGCCAGTCCAGGCTCAGTGCATGATACTGGATGCTTAGGGCTGGTGCACTTAGATAACCCAGAGGGATGGAATGGGGAGGGAGGAGGGAGGGGAGATTCAGGATGGGGAACACATGTATACCTGTGGTGGATTCATGCTGATGTATGGCAAAATCAATACAATATTGTAAAGTAATTAGCCTCCAATTAAAATCTCAAGGTGGGACACAGTGCTCAAAGGATATAACCTTAAAATCCCATGTTTATAAGTAGATTTATAAGTAGATTTATAGTCATGGCTTAAAGCTCAACATTCAGAAAACTAAGATCATGGCATCTGGTCCCATCACTTCATGGCAAATAGATGGGGTAACAATGGAAACAGTGGCTGACTTTATTTTTCTGGGCTCCAAAATCAATGCAGATGGTGACTGTAGCCATGAAATAAAAAGGCACTCCTTGGAAAGAAAGTTATGACCAACCTAGATAGCATACTAAAAAGCAGAGACATTACTTTGCCAGCAAAGGTCCATCTAGTCAAGGCTATGGTTTTCCCATGGTCATGTATGGATGTGAGAGTTTTACTATAAAGAAAGCTGGGTGCAGAATAATTGATACTTTTGAACTGTGGTGTTGGAGAAGACTCTTGAAAGTTCGTTGGACTGAAAGGAGTTCCAACCAGTCTATTCTAAAGGAGATAATTCCTGGATGTTCATTGGAAGGACTGATGTTGAAGTTGAAACTCTGATACTTTGGCCACCTGATGTGAAGAGCTGACTCATTTGAAAAGACCCTGGTACTGGCAAAGATTGAGAGCAAGAGGAGAAGGGGATGACAGAGGATGAGATGGTTGGATGAAATCACCTACTCGATGGACATGGGTTTGGGTGGTCTCCAGGAGTTGGTGATGGACAGGGAGGCCTGGCATACTGTGGTTCATATGGGTCGCAGAGTAAGACACAACTGAGCAACTGAACTGAACTGAACTGAAATTTATAGTTTATTCTTATTGAGAGGGTTGAAAGGAAGTGGTTTTCCTTGAAGGCATTAACAGCTTCTAAATTATCTGATTGATCATTGTGGATACAGCCAGAATTGACTCATCTAGGTCACAGATAGATCTATTTACCTAGAATGATTGAATTGTTTTTTGCATTGATATTTCCCACTTTTAAAAATATGTTATAAATGTGAAAAAAGTGAAGTGAAATTCAATCAGTCATGTCTGACTCTTTGCAAGCCCATGGACTGTAGCCTGCCATGCTCCTCTATACATTCAATTTTTCAGGCAAGAATATTAGAATGGGTAGCCATTTCCTTCTCCAGGGGATCTTCCCAGCCCATGGATCAAACCTGGGTCTTCTGCATTGCAGGCAGATTCTTTACCATCCGAGCCACCAAGAAAGCCCCAAAACCTCATAAAGTGCTAATATTACTAAAATGGACTGAACTTGACAATATGTATAATCATAGGTGGTCAATGACTATTTGTCAAATATAAATGGATTTTTGTAAGTTTTACATTTTCTTCTATATCCATAATTGCAAACTCATTTTAAACTGTAGATATCTCTTTGCATTTGTATTCATCATACTTCTTTGGCAGCATTATTTTAGTATGATTAATAAATATAGGTATTTGAAAATTCTTTTCAACAATTTTAGCACACATTTCAGAACAACAAATGGCTATATAAATAAAACAAATAGTAGTAAATAAAAAAAAAGTGTCTTTACCTGAATGTTTTCTAATTTAAAAAAATCAAATGTCAGAGTTAAATGTTTGTGTATTTCTCATTTGCCACTCTATTATTAAATTTTGTTTAGATGTAAGCCTAATAAAATTTAACTTCTGATGACAAGTTTTCACTTATGAGTTATTTATTCATGAGAACTTGCACGTGTAAGTTGCAGGAATTTTTGCAGTAAATCTATAAAGAATTAACTGCAATTCAGTTGTATTACATTATTATTACTCTTACTGATGATTTAGAAAGTAATGTTTTGAAAATGAAATAACAATTATATAATATTTTTGACAATACTTTAAATTATTATTTATTAATTGAATTTGCTTAAAATTGTACCTCAAAGTTAAGAATTAAATTTTCAACACAGCCTTTAAAGTAATAATAAACAATTCATTTTAAGAGAAAATAAAAATATTCTGATAATTGTGAATCAACATTTTTATTATGGCAGTGTGTAATAAAGGTATTTTGATTTTCCTAATCATATAAAAATTTTAGTATTCTACTTATTACTATTATATGGAGAAGAGAGTAAAGTGATATTTCTGCTATAATTAATTTGCTCATAATACTAAAAGTCAATAGTACATACTATTCTGATAGAGTGGCTTATTCCTGATAGAGAAAATAATTCAGTTCCACATGTTAATTTTAAATAAATTTTGAATGAGGTCAAAGTTCTCCAGTTTTAAATGAAGCTATCTAAGACTTTTTATTTTTAATAATAATTTTCAAATTGCACAAGCGATAAATAGGTCAACTTCCCTTATAGCTCAGTCAGTAAAGAATCTACCTGCAATGCAGGAGACCTGAGTTCAGTTCCTGAGTCAGGAAGATCCCATGGAGAGGGATATGGCAACCGATCTGGTATACTTGCCTGGGAAATCCCATGGACAGAGGAGTCTGGCAGGCTACCGTTCATAGGGTCACAAAAATTGGACACAACTTAGCTAGTAAATCACCACCATACATAGGTTACTTATTTTTATTACATGTCTACATTTTCAATTCATCTGTGTAACAAGTTCCTAGACTGAAACCAGAAAATCACCATGCCTAAAGCACCTGCCCATCATGCTTCCAGAATTATCCATAGTGCTTATCCTTTAAAGGATAACTACTATCTCCATTTCTAACACTGGATAATCATTTTTAATCATCTCCTGAGATCTAATCTGTCTTCTAATGAAAAATATTGCTTTTAAAATATGCTTACACCTATGCTTACAACTAAATGTCATTTTTCATTGAATAGGTCCACAGTGGTATCCTTCTCGAGTAGGCCTGCAGCTAGAACGTGGTAAGAAATAATTTCACTCATCTATTTATTTAATTTAGAATCCCTTTTCTGTCATCAATAGGCAATATTTATTTATTGCTTACCAAATGGCATGCATTATAATAAATACTTTAAATATATTGTTTTATTTGACCTTCCTCAAAAGCTAGTGTTTCATGTTTATGAGGAATTTTAGTTTCACAGAAATAAATTTCATACACTCACTGTCATTGTGTATTGAAGGCAGGATCTGAACTAACACCTTTCTCAAAAGCTTTTATTGCTATACACCCTGTCTATTGCCTCCTAATATAGTCTCAGGGGTACAACTCAGTTCTCTCTTCCATTTTTCCTGTTCAAAAGCAGAATAAGGGTAGTAAGGAGGAATACCATTAATGAATTATAGGGAGAAGTATTGTTTCCATTAGTAAGCCTCAAGTATTTCAAAATTTCAAACTTTATTTTCCGATCATAAAATTTAAAAATTTTATGCTAAAAATACACAAAAGTGAGTCCTGCTAAGAATCATTGTTATTGACATCACATCACTTGACCTTACATTTGAACTTGTTAAATAAAAGCTTTGGGTAGATTGGAAATTTCTGAGGAATATTCAGTTCAGGTTCATGATAATAAATCTACAGAGATATTTTTTAAGAAATTTTAATCTTTAAATTGTTCTACACAATCCTGACCTGCATTGTATTTTTCTGGTACTTTGCTAATATTCAGGCTATCATTTCTTAGATATCATATTCACTTAGGGATAAATGATTTCTCTGGATTTCTCTAAGATGTTTTGTTGTTTTCATTGCTATCTTAAATATTCCACCTTTTTCTGAGATGCCTATGTTGAAAACATAGGTATCCAGAATATTTTTATAAATCACCATTTCTTGAGGTCTCACATTTTTCTAAACTCAAGTGTTCAAGACAAATTCTCATCCAGCTAGAGTTTTAAAGAGAAGAATCATTGTCTTGTTTCTTTTTGCTTCTATGGGACAAAGTATGCACCTTTCAACACATGGATGCTGAAATAAAATAAAATGAGATAATGGTATTGTTTTTTGAACTTGATTCTTATATAAATTAAAAAAAAAAACACACAGAATACCAGAATCATCAATGTCAGATGTAATTTCAATTTGAAGGACATTATAAGGGACTGAGGAATTTCTGTTACTGCAACTTTTCTGGTGAATGTGGACATTTTATTTCCTTTCACTCATATACCTGGTTGGAAGTACCAGTGTGTGATGTGAATAAAGTATAACCCTCCAAGTGTTCTTTGATAAGAATGTGATGAAATATTTGAAAAAAGGAATCTATGAATTTAGTGATATAAGCAGGATATGGCACAAAGTTTATTTGAAATAACGCAATTTAAAACCTATAGTTTTATGTATTATATTTAGAATCTTCTTTTGTAAAGTGAGCTAATAAATAATCTAACTTATGGTTTGTGTGTGTGTGTGTGTGTGTGTGTGCTTTTTGCAGGTGGTGGCTAGTGTGCAAGTAAGATTATGTTTATAAAATACTATAATGATTTGTGCATGGTTAATGCCTTGTTAAACATAGTTGTAACTATTAATATTAAGGAAAAAGATAACACCAAAACAAAGCAGGACATTAATATTACATATCTGCTGCCAGATATCTTTGCCAGAATGAGTGCACTATGAATAATTATGTTATTTTAGAGTCTTTAACAGTTTCTGTACACAAAAGACTGCTAAAACACAAATAAAAGAACAATTTATTTTTATGGGAAAATAGAGCCAACATTTTTTTGGCTTGGGATTTCCACTTAGCTAGGCTGGGCTTGGCCTTGCTTGGCTAGTTTCATTCAAGCAGCTAAGGTGAGCTGGTGGATTTCTAAAGACTGGCCAGAATGTTCATGGCTGTAACCACTCCTCTCTGCTCTATATGGTCTCATGCTTTGTCAAAAAGTTCTGGCCTTGGTGGAATCAGAAGTGCAAATAAATGAGCACAAGCACTCAAGAATTCATGAAGCCTAGGCTTAGAACTGGCTTATGATCCCTTGTTCCACATTCTATTTGTCAGAGCAAGATACTAGGCTACCCTATATTCAAGGGGTGGGAAACTGACACCAATTCTTAATAAAAGGGACTAAAAGTCATATTGTGAGTGATGCTGACATGGTAATTGTGAATAATTGCAGGCATTATTGAAATAAATCTGTCATACAAACTGGAAACTAAAATGTGTTCTCTCGTTACTGTGATTAATATAATTTATAATGTCCTGGAAGTATGGGGTCAAATTTCTAATTCTTAGAAACATTAGATTTGTTCAATAGAAGGTTTAAGTATATGTTGAATTGGTCCTTCTCTTCCCATCCCCGATTCCAACCATCCACATACCTTTTATACAATCTTCTAGGGTTAGAAGTATGCACTTCAGTGTTTGGCCCTTTCTTGGGAGAAAATGTTGCCAAAAGATATATTACTTGAGCAAATTTAAGCAGAAAATTTAGAGGCCTTAAGAGGCCACCCAATTATGAAATAAATGGCATGGGCTCCATTAGGTGCATTTTCTTGGTCCCACATATTCCTCTCCAATTGGAAAAGGACATAGATATAGAATGCAAAGGAAAGGAGTTCCTGATTACTGTATCTAACAGTGATATGATTAATGATATGTCTGGATTCTCTCACTTTGTTTCACCCAAGTACTATATTGATTTTCCATATTTTAAAAACAAAATGCCAATATTTTATTCTTCGATGTCAGCAAAGGGGATAGAACAGTGGGAAACTATGATGTCAATAGGTGCATTTTGGAAAGAAGTTTTCAGCAGTCCTTATCAATATTTCTTGTTGTTACGAGTGACTGTCACAATGACATTCTGATCAGATGTATATCAAAGTCTTTACCTTGAACCATGTTTCATCAATGTGCAACAAATTACCACAAACTTAGCAGCTTAAAACAACAATTATTTGTTAGCTCAAAGATATAATATGACTGGATTCTCTACTCAAGGTATCCAAGTTTAGAGTAAGGTATCAGCTACACTGAATTCTCATCTAAACTTCTGAGAAAATCTACCTCCACCTTCAGTCTTGTTGGCAGAATCCACCTTTTAGCTTTTATGACAGAGATCCTTAATTCCTTGATGGCTATCAGTTCCTAGAAGTCACTTTAATTATTCGCCATGTAGCCCTCTCCATTTTTAAGCCAACAAGAGTGTAGTGACTCTTCCCAGTATATTGAATCTTGGTATCCTTATTTCTGACTCCATTCAGATTTAAAGAATTTGTTATTAACTCTGGCCCACCAAGATGATCGCTTTTGAAGCCATATATCATAAGCTAGGCAAGGAAGTCATAGCTTACTATATTCATGTTGGATTTATCAAAATTAATATATAACAATTGCCTATTTTTTATTTATTTATTTTTAATTTACTTTACAATACTGTATTGGTTTTGCCATACATTGACATGAATCTGCCAAGGGTGTACATGAGTTCCCAATCCTGAACCCCCTCCCCCTCTCTCCCCATATCATTTCTCTGGGTCATCCCAGTGCACCAGCCCCAAGCATCTTATATCCTGTATCGAACCTAGACTGGCAATTATTTTCTTACATGATAGTATACATGTTTCAATGCCATTCTCCCAAATCATCCCACCCTCTCCCTCTCCCACAGAGTCCAAAAGTCTGTTCTATACATCTGTGTCTCTTTTACTGTCTTGCATACAGGGTTATCATTACCATATTTCTAAATTCAATATATATTTGTTAGTATACTGTATTGGTGTTTTATTTTTTTTCTTTCTGGCTTACTTAACTCTGTATAATCAGCTCCAGTTTCATTCACCTCATTAGAACTAATTCAAATGCATTATTTTTAATGACTAAGTCTCCATTGTGTATATGTACCACAGCTTCCTTATCCATTCATCTGCTGATGAACATCTAGGTTGCTTCCATGTCCTGGCTATTATAAACAGTGCTGTGATGAATGTTGGGGTACACGTGTCTCTTTCAATTCTGGTTTCCTTGTTGTGTATGCCCAGCATTGGGATTGCTGGGTCATAAGGCAGTTCAATTTCCAGTTTTTTAAGGAATCTCCACACTTTTCTCCATAGTGGCTGTACTAGTTTGCATTCCCACCAACAGTGTAAGAGGGTTCCCTTTTCCCAACACCCTCTCCAGCATTTATTGCTTGTAAAATTTTGGATCACAGACATTCTGACTGGTGTGAAATGGTACCTGATTGTGGTCTCAATTTGCATTTATCTGATAATGAGTGATGCTGAGCATCTTTTCATGTGTTAGCCATCTGTATGTCGCTTGCATTCCTATACAGTAATAATGAGAAAGTAGAAAAAGAAATCAATGAAATAATTCCATTCACCATTGCAACGGAAAGAATAAAATACTTAAGAATATATCTACCTAAAGAAACTAAAGGCCTATTTATAGAAAACTATAAAACACTGGTGAAGGAAATCAAACAGGACACTAATTGATGAAGAAATATACCATATTTATGGATCAGAGGAATCAATATAGTGAAAATGAGTATACTACCCAAAGCAATCTACAGATTCAATGCAATTCCTATCAAGCTACCAGTAGTATTTTTCACAGAACTAGAACAAATAATTTCAAGCTTTGTATGGAAATACAAACAACTTCGAATAGCCAAAGCAATCTTGAGGAAGAAAAATGGAACTGAAGGAATCAACCTGCCCGACTTCAGGCTCTACTACAAAGCCACAGTCATCAAGACAGTAAGGTGCTGGCACAAAGACAGAAATATAGATCAATGGTACAAAATCGAAAGCCCTGAGATTAACCCACACACCTATGGACACCTTATCTTCGACAAAGGAGGCAAGAATATCCAATGGAGAAAAGACAATCTCTTTAACAAGTGGTGCTGGGAAAACTGGTCAACCACTTGTAAAAGAATGAAACTAGAACACTCTCTAACACCATACACAAAAATAAACTCAAAATGGATTAAAGATCTAAACGTAAGACCAGAAACTATAAAACTCCTAGAGGAGAACATAGGCAAAACACTCTCCGACATAAATCACAGCAGGATCCTCTATGATCCACCTCCCAGAATACTGGAAATAAAAGCAAAAATAAACAAATGGGATCTAATTAAAATAAAAACTTCTGCACAAAAAAGAAACTATAAGCAAGGTGAAAAGACAGCCTTTGGAATGGGAGAAAATAGCAAATAAAGCAACTGACAAACAACTAATCTCAAAAATATACAAGCAACTCCTGCATCTCAATTCCAAAAAATTAAACGACCCAATCAAAAAATGGTCCAAAGAACTAAATAGACATTTCTCCAAAGAAGACATACAGATGGCCTATTTTTACCTTATACAAAATACCTGTAAACATAATTATAAATCTATTATATTGTGAAAATCACTTGATAGTCAAAATTTAATATCTTACTGTTTCTTTCAATAATAAAGAATGAAAAGAAATTTGTTCATGAGTAGAGTTAATATAATTCATAAATAGTTCAGCATAAAGTATAATACAAATAAAAACAATAACATTAATATCATTGTACTTGTGAGATGAATCTAAGTTGGTATATATTGTTCTAATCTACTCATTTTTCTTTGTGTATATTTTTGTCTGAATAAAACAGATTATATTTATCCACATCTTATTTATGAATACTTAACTATTTTTACAATGTTTTGCTATCACAAACAATACTAAAACATTTTTGTACATATCTTCCAGTAAACAATGACAAAGTTATCTACTGTTCATTTTTAAGAGCAAAACATTTCTTTCACACACTTTCCATCATCACTTCTTTTTCCTCCTATTTCATGAGAAACTTCTTCTCAATAATCTTCTCTGTATGTTTGTCTTCTGACTTCAAAAGCCTGGAGTGCTAGGAAACTCAGTCTCAGTTTGTAGTCCTTCATTTCAAACTGCATGCATAAATAATCTCACCATGCCCCATGGCTTTAACTGTTAATGACTTTGAAAATATCTTCAGACACAGCCATCCAACTGCCTACTTGACAACTCCCAATTGAAGGGCTAATAGATATCTCACATTAAATGCATCCTAACTGAAATTTTCTTTAAAAAAAAAAAATTTTGCTGTTTATGTATGTGTGTGTGTGTGTGTATAACTTCACAATATTGTATTGGTTTTGTCATATATCAACATGAATCTGCCACGGGTGTGCATGTGTTCCCCATCCTGAACCCCCTCCCCCCTCCCTCCCTGTACCATCCCTCTGGGTCATCCCAGTGCAAATCTGCTCTTTCCTCACTCTTTTTTTTTTTTTTTTTGTCAGTTAATGACATTGCAATCCAATTAAGTGCTCAGGACAAAAAAATTACCTCAGCCTAAATCTCACAGGTTAAACTTGCTCTAAGATCAAACTTTTGGGGATTGATGAATTTTTAACATCTCTACCAGCGTCATCTTAATCCATATAAGCCTCATACTCTGGCTGGTAAATTTTGACTTTCTCCTAAGTAATCTTGCTTCCTTTTCTTCCCAGTTACCATACAGCATCCATAATCATCTTTTTGAAAGGTGAATCAAGCCCATCCCCAGGTGCTTAAATGACTTTTAAAATTCAATTCCATCTAATTCATCTTACAGTAAAATCAATTATAGCACAGTTGGTATGTTATGTCTACCAACAGACAAAATTATACTTCAAAATATACTTTATCATATTTGATTATGATATTATCTAAAATTACATTTTTCTCAGAACACAATAGTAGCTAGTGGTAGTCTGTACTTTGTTTAAATAGCATTGGAAAACCACTACGTATTTGAAAATTTGCCAGATATATTTTATAAAATTTGTTTATTCATATGCCATCTTACTTTAAAAATTTACTATAAATTGCAGTTCCTATATAAAATTTATCCTTAGCTTTCACTGGTTTCACATTAAAAATATTTATCATCTGTTTGCCTCAAAATTATATTAAAATATTATTTCCTTATTGTTTAAGGTGGGCCCTTTCTGAAGGACAATATAACCGTTCAAAGTGTTGCAGCTTCCTCCATTGTCACACTTTATTTTACAGACCTAGGTCAACAAGTCAGTTGGACTACAGTAAGTATCAATTTGAAATATAATATAGATGTCCCACATTTTGATGTGAATGATTTGTTGAGAGAGGATATTTTCTGTCAAATAAATTCATAGTTAAACAAAATATTGCACTAAAAGTATTTTAAATTCTTCATTCTTACTATGATCAATGGCCAAATTTCCATTCAAGTACTGGAGAAATGGGGGTGGTGGTTGAAAGAAGATAATTATTTTCTAAATGTCAATCCATCTCATGACTGATGGCCTCATTTCTATTTTCACTGTGTCTTGTCAGTTACTTGGTATTTTTTCATCTTTTCCTCTAGGAGCCTCAGTATAATGAAGAGACATTTGTCATTGGAAAGAGGGGAGATAGAATATTCAATAAAAAAATGTCCCAAGACAGTGGAGAGGACATTTTAAAAACTGAGAGTGAAGAGATAAGACTTATTTGAGTTGTAGGGGCTGGGATGTTCTTTCAACTTTCTGGACAGAGGTATTTTCAAAGTGATGGCAACTGAATCCAATAGCATTAGAAGAATGAAGACTATATTAAAAAATAGGAGAAGTAAGAAACAGAAAATATTTCTTACTACTTCACAAGTACTGAAGGATTCATGAGTAATGAATAGATAGATGGGATATCTTCAGTAGCAGGAAGCTATGTGGTATTTAGTGACAGGAAGTGAAGGAGTTAATTTGATTAGTAACTTTGACACTGATGTACAAAAATTAGTGCAATCATTCATTTTTCAATTAAATTTAATCTATTTTCTTTATATTATTCAGACTTCTAATATTTTTTCTGGTTACATTCAAATTCATATTTGTGATGTGATTACTTTTAATATTTTCTATTCAAAATGACTTTCTTTTGCCAGCATAGTGTTTTGAGTTTTCCCTGTATAGTTAAACAATCAATTTTTAAAATTATTAAAGACACAGGATAATTTATATATTGTTATCTAAATCTCACAATGAGAAATTCAAGTTTACATTCATTAATCAAAATGCCACATGCTTTAATTTTCCACCAATTTTTCCGTATTATCTTCTTGCATTTAGATAATCACATACAGTGTGATTGGCTAAATGGTTGCTCTAGTTTCCAAGATTTATTGAGCCTGTGAGTACTAATTTGTTGCATTAAAAATAAATAAAACTTAGTTTAGAGTTATTTGGCCAACTAATGTGAAGAAATGGTTCATTGGAAAAGACCCTGATGTTGGGAAAGATTGAGGGCAGGAGGAGAAGGGAACAACAGAGGATAAGGTGGTTGAACGGCATCACCAACTTGATATTGGTGATGGACAGAGAAGCCTGGAATGCTGCAGTCCATGGGGTCGCAAAGAATCACACATGACTAAACGAATGAACTGAACTGAACTGAAGTTTACAGTATTCTGAATCTTTGTGTAGTATATCATAATATTTACCAAAAGGCTACTAACTCATGCATATTGTAACAAAGGGTTTAGAGTTTAAAAGTAATATCTACAGACCCTTGCTAAAAGAGATTTTAGACAAGCAGATTTTGATCTTCAAAGGTTAAAATATTCAAAGAATCTTGGCCTACATTTATGATGAAAAAGGAATTTTATCTATAGAAGCTGTGTCAGAGTGAGTGGCAATAACTGTGATTCATAATAAATTTCAGCTGCATCATTGGCATAAGCACTGAGGGAAAAAAAAGCTAAGGTGGAATTCTGTGTCAATTTTGCTGGAAAATTATAGCTTATCTGAGAGGAAAGTCATTTAGGTGACAAAGAGAACTACGAAAATAGGCTGGATATTTTAAAATCAACACTTTGGTTCACACTTTTGCTCCAAATGAGTCAATCCTATTAAATGCTAAAAATATACACATTACATTGCAATCACACCAACTTTATATCAACTAAATTGCACAATAAAAGTAATATTTTACCACAATTAACATTCTTACACATTTATAAAATATTAAAATTAACTTGTATAATAAAAGCATTATTATAAGTTTTGTTTTTTTGTGAGCAACAATCTCTTTAATTTAGCAAGGTCAAAATTAGTAATTCAATAATATTTTTGAAGAAGCAAGAGTTTGCTGCAGAATGATGAGAAAATTCTTGTCTCGTGAAACAGGAAGACTTAGGATAAATAATGTTATAAATTAATATAATTAAAATAAAAATAATTCCCATCATACAAATCCTACTAACTAAAGATCATATTCCGTTTTCATCATTTTTATCTTCATTAATGTGTCTGTACATGCTGTGCATAGTCACTCAGTTGTGTCCAATCCCATGGACTGTAGCATGCCAGATTCTTCTATCCATGGGGATTTTCCAGCCAAGAATACTGCAGTGGGTTGCCATGCCCTCCTCCAGGGGATCTTCCCAACTCAGGGATCAAACCCAGGTCCCCTGTATTGCAGACATATTTTTTTTTTTTTTTTACTACCTGAGCCACAAGAGAAACATGTGTATGTATAGTCCTATGCAAATTATGAACTTCCCTCATAGATCAGTTGGTTAAGAATCTACCTGCAATGCAGGAGACCGGGTTTGATACCTGGTTAAGGAGACTCCCTGGAGAAAGAAATGGCAGTCCACTCCAGGATTCTTGCCTGGAGAATCCCAAGGACAGAGGAGGAGACTGGCAGGCTACATACAGTCCCTGGGGTCACAAGAATCGGACATGACTTAGCGACTAAACTACTACTGCTATGTATATTATTTCTTGCATAGATTCATCTACCTACCAAATTCAGATATAGAATTGTTCAGTCCTTCAAAAGGAACTCCCTCATCTTACTCCTCTGTATTTACACGGAGAAATCTATCCTGGGGCAATCACCGATCTGTTTTTCATCTCTATATTATTGTCATGTAGTGATTGCTCCATAAACAGAATCAAAAAATTTTGAGACTGATATTTATTTTTCTCTCAGTATAGTGACTCTGGGATCCATCTTGGTTATTACATGTATGTCAGTACTTATTTTTCTTTTTATTAGTGAGCAGTACTTTGTTATATGTATGTAATAGGGTTTGTTTATTCACCCACTGACAGACATTTGAATGGTCTTCAGTATTTTTGTTACAAATAAAGTAACAACTTACCTGTGTGTTGGTGTTTATATGAAAATAGGTTTTTAATTTTCTGCAATCACTGTTGAGTTGTAAGATTACCTTTAATATTCTACATATCTACATATGAGTCTTTTGTCTAATGCATGGTTTGAAAATCTTTTCTCTCAGTTTTATCTTGTTTTTCATCATTTTAACAGGATATTTGTTGCTGTACAAAAAGTTTTCAATTTTAATGCAGCATAATTTATTAATATTTTCTTTAAAGGATCTTGTCTTCACTTTCATATGTAAGAAATATTTGCCTAACCCTAGGCCTAGGAGTTCTTCTTCTGAATTTTTCTAATCATTTAACATTTTTATATTTTACATTTTAATCATAGTATTTTTATTGTAAATAATTATCTATATTTAATCACCAGGCCTAATGTTTTATTTTAATTTGTCTCACACATCTTATAATCCATTTCTGGTTTCTTTTTCTTGTCCCATTTGGATTAATTGCCATACTCTTAGCTTCTCTGGTATTTTGGTTGTTGTTATTCAGTTGCTAAGTCGTGTCTGACTCTTTGCAACCTCATGAACTGTAGCACAGGCTTTCCTGTCCTTCACTATCTCCCTGAGTAGGCTCAAATTCATGTCCATTGAGTGATGCCATCCAGCCATCTGATTCCATGTTGAGCACTTATCGTCTTGTCTTCAATCTTCCCCAGTATCAGGGTCTTTTAGAATGAGTTGGCTCTTTGCATCAATTGGCCGAAGTATTGGAGCTTCAATCCCCTGACCTTCCAGTGAATATTCAGGACTGATTTCCTTTAGAGCTGACTGGTTTGATATCCTTGCTGTCCATGGATAGGAGAGGCTTCTATCCTGAGAGGCTTCTCCAGCACCACAGTTTGAAAACATCAATTCTTTGGAACTCACCCTTCTTTATTGTCCAACTCTCACATCCATACATGACTACTGGAATAACCATTGCTTTGACTATATGGACCTTTGTCAGTAAAGTGATGGCTCTGCTTTCTGTCTAGGTTGGTCATAGCTTTTCTTCCAAGGAGAAAGCATCTATTAATTCTGTGGCTGCAGTCACTGTCCATAGTGATTTTGGAGCTCAAGAAAATGAAATCTGATGTTGTTTCTACTCTTTCCCCATTTATTTGCCATGAAGTGATGGGAGCAGATGGCATGATCCTTGTTTTTTGAATTCTGAGTTTTAAGTTTTTCCATGCTGTTCATGCTGTTCTCAAGGCAAGAATACTGAAATGGTTTGTCATTCCTTTCCCCAGTGGACCACCTTTTGTCAGAACTCTCCACCATGACCTATCCATATTGGATGGCCCTACATGGCATGACTCATTGTTTCATTGAGTTAGACAGGGCTATGGTCCATGTGATCAGTGTGATTAGTTTTCTGTGATTGTGGTGTTAATTCTTTCTGCCCTCTGATGGATAAAAGGCTTATGGAAACTTCCTAATAGGAGAGACTGACTGTGGGGGAAACTGGGTCTTGTTCTGGATTGATGCTTTTGAACTGTGGTGTTGGAGAAGACTCGTGAAAGTTCCTTGGAGTGTAGAGATCAAATCAGTAAATCTTGAAGGAAATCAGTCCTGAATATTCATTGAAAGGACTGATGCTGAAGCTAAAACTCCGATACTTTGCCCACCTGATGTGAAGAACTGACTCATTAGAAAAGACCCTGATGCTGGGAAAGACTGAAGTTAGGAGGAGAAGGGGATGACAGAGGATGATATGGTTGGATGGCATCACCAACTTGATGGACAAGAGTTTGAGCAAGCTCTAGGAGTTGGTGATGGACTGGGAAGCCTGGCATGCTACAGTCCATGGGATCACAAAGAGTCAGACATGACTGAGCAACTGAACTGACTGAGTTTTAAGCCAACTTTTTTTCATTCTCCCTTTCAGCTTCAAGAGGCTCTTTAGTTCCTCTTCACTTTCTCCCATTATAGAGGTATTATCTGCATATCTGAGGTTGTTGATACTTCTCCTGGCAGACTTGATTACAACTTGTGAATCTAGCCCAGCATTTACTATGATGTATTCTGTATATATGTTAAATAAGCAGGGTGTGGATATACAGTCTTGATGTACTCCTTTCCCAGTATTAACAAGTTCATTGTTCCATGTCCAGTACTAACTGTTCCTTCATGTCCTGCATACAGGCTTCTCAGGAGGCAGGTAAGGTGTTTTAGCATTCCCATCTCTTTAAGAATATCCCACAGTTTGTTGTGATCCACACAGTCAAATACTTTAGCATAGTCAATGAAGCAGAATTAGATGTAGCTATAGTGTATGTTTCAATAACTCTAATGATTACCCAAGAGATTACACTGCACATTTAAACTATTGAACACTAATGAAATTGTTTGTTTACTAATGTGAAGATAATGCATTAATAGTTGAATGATTTTTATTTGAAGTATTTGGTCTCCTTCTGAGTTTTCTGTTGTGAATTATTTTAATTCTTTATATATTTAAACAAAAATACACTACTATAATTTTTCATGTGATCAATTTTTATTTTTATTTTTTTACTGCAATTTAGTTTTTCCTTCTAATACTGAGGTTACATCTGGTATCATTATCCTTCTTTCTGAAAAACACCTTAATATTGTATTACCATTCTGTTTTTGACTAGTTCTCCCAATTATTGTTGATCTTAAAATTTATTCATTTAGTTTATATTCTTGGAGAATATTTTTTTCAGAGAAAAATACACATTGGCAGCTATTTCTGTCTTTATTTCAAAACACCATTAGTTTGATTTCTGACTCTCATTATTTCTGTTTAAAAGAGTCTACTGTACTCCTTAAAGTTTTTCCCTGGTTTATTCAAAATTTTTATTTTATTTGATTATGGCACACATAGTTATGATTGTGGTTTTATTCATCCTGCTTTGGGTTTATTGTGTTATCTGAGTTCCTGGTTTGATAGCTATATCTAATTTGACAAAACTGCATAATTTCTTCATCTTTTGATTCTCCATTATTCTCTTTGTATTCTCCTTTTGGGATTCATATGACATTATCATATTTTCTTCTTCCAAAGTTTTCAAATAACACTAAAATTTCAACCTTTTATTTTTCTTTGAACATTAAAAGGTTGTTTTCTAAAAGTAAATGCTTGATAATTCTGTTACGTGAACTTTTAGTCCACCCATTTTCAATGCCTCCTGCTGCTTTTGGTTATGGTCATGATATCATTACTCCTTGTATAACTGCATATTTCTGACATTGCAGAAAATTATATTAATAAATTTAAAGATTACTTGAAGAAGCTTTGGGCTATTTTACCTTTCAAATATAATTTATCATTCTGCAGATAGACTAATGGCACTATTGAGTACAGGTCATCTCATTCCAATCCATGACTGAAATGACTTCAGGGTGAGTTTCATATGTACATATGACGTACCTATGAAGACAGACTTGTTTGATCCTCACTCTTAAGTTTTAACTGTTCTATGTTCCAACCCCAATTCTAGGGTTTTTATAGCCACCTTACTTAGTCTTTGAAAGACAACAAGCAGTAATTTTGGTGTTTCCATTCTTAAGCATCCTCAAAAGATTGGTCTTTACATCAGGCTCTTACCAAATTTCATACCCCTGGTTAATTACTACTCTGGAGACTATTTTTAAAAATATAAATTTATTTATTTTATGTGGAGGTGAATTACTTTACAATATTGTATTAGTTTTGCCGTACATCAACATGAATCCGTTACAGGTATACATGTGTTCCCCATCCTAAACCCCCCTCCCTCCTCCCTCCCCATACCATCCTTCTGGGAGACTCTTATAAAACATATTGATCTTCTAATTATTCAAAGACTCAGTTAACACTTTAGAGGCCTGAAAAATATTTTGATTAATTTTTATTGGTGATCTCATTAGGAAGGTTTGCTTGGGTAACATGAACATAGAATTATCCATTATATGTTGTTCATATAACAGTTAATTTTTCTTGGAAAAAAAAAAACTTTCTAGTATCACATTAGTTTCAATAGTACTCATGGAGTACAAAGCAATATTACTATTGGGAAATGTAGTAGATCTCCTATCTTTAGAAAATTACTGTTGACATTACTTTATTTTTTGCAGCAGGGCTTCTCTAGTGGCTCAGTGGTAAATAATCTTTCTGCCAATGCAGGAGACATAGGTTCAGTCCTTTGATTGAGAAGAACCCCTTGAGTAGGAAATGATAATGCACTCCAGTGTGTCTGCATGTAAAATTCTATGGACAGAGAAGTCTGGTAGGTTACAGTCTATGGGGTCTCAAAAGAGTCAGACATGACCTGAGTGAGTGAGTGAGTGAAGTCGCTCAGTCGTGTCGAACTCTTTGCGACCCCATGAAATGTAGCTTACCAGGATTCTCTGTCCATGGGATTCTCCCGGAAAGAATACTGGAGTGGGTTACCATTTCCTTCTCCAGGGGATCTTCCCAACTTAGGGATCGAACCTGGGTCTCCCACATTGGGGGAAGACATGACCTAGCAACTAAAAATTTTCAACTGTGACACAAGCAATTCATTTTGCTTTTAATGGTCAGTTGCAATTTTAGAGGACAAGTAAAGCCAAAACCACCCTAATAATAGTAAGACTAAAAAATATTTTTTAAAAGAATGATGAAGGCATTAAATGAAATCTAAGCCCAAGGGTTTTAATCAATTTACAACAACTACAGCTGAATACAATTTATATTTTTAAAACAGTTTATAGTCTTATTCCTTTTCAATTTTTAAATACGGCAAGTTGAATATTCTAGAGAAGTTCCAAAAATCCCAATTTCATAGCTTGTCTAGTGAAAATAGTGAATTTTACATTAAAAGCAACACATTAGTTTAAAACAGAGAACTTTCTATTAAGGGAAGTATGAAAATAATTTGATATTAGAAATAAATTGAATTTAGAAGTAGTATATATTGTCAGAGTAAAAATAAGAAAGGGTACCTGCTTATTTTGAATATAAAATATCTAATAAATTTTAGATTAAAGTGGAGTTTCTTTTTTATTTTTCTTCATCATTGTAAATTCATCCACCTAGGCTGCATACCTATAAATATATATTTTGTTTGTATATTCATTTAATCTTTAGTTATGTTTTTATTCTCTTTTAGTAGAAGAAAAGCAATTTCTGTTTCAGAAATCTGTTTTTTTTTTAATTAAATTTATTTATTTTTTTAATTACAATACTGTATTTGTTTTGCCATACATTGACACGAATCAGCCATAGGTGAACACAATCTCCCAATGCCGAATCCCCTCCCACCTCCCACTCCCCATCCTCTATTTGAATCATCCTGTGCATCAGTCCCATGCATCCTGCATCCTACATTGAACATAGATTAGCGTTTCATTTCTTACAGGAAAATATACATGTTTCATTGCCGTTCTCCCATACCATCCCACCCTTTCCCTCTCCCTCAGAGTCCAAAAGTCCACTCTATACCTCTGTGTCTCTTGTTGTCTCACATATAGGGTCATCATTACTGTCTTCTAAATTCCATATATATTTGTCAGTATACTGTATTGGTGTTTTTCTTTCTGGCTTACTTCACTCTGTATAATCGGTTCCAATTCCATCCATCTCATTAGAACTGAGTCGAATTTATTCTTTTTAAGGGCTGAGTAGTATTCCATAGTGCATATGAACCACAGCTTTCTTATCCATTCATCTGCTGATGGACATCTAGGTTGCTTCCATGACCTGGCTATTATAAACAGCGCTGCAATGAACATTGGGGTACATGTGTCTCTTTCACTTCTGGTTTCCTCAGTGTGTATGCTCAGCAGTGGGATTGCTGGGTCATAAGGCAGTTCTATTTGCAATTTTTAAGGAATCTCCACACTGTTTTCCATAATGGCTGTACTAGTTTGCATTCCCACCAGCAGTGTAAGAGGGTTCCCTTTTCTCCACACCCTCTCCAGCATTTATTGCTTGTAGACTTTTGGATCGCAGCCATTCTGACTGGTGTGAAATGGTACCTCATTGTGGTCTTGATTTGCATTTCTCTGATAATGAGTGATGTTGAACATCTTTTCATGTGTTTGTTAGCCATCCGCATGTCTTCTTTGGTGAAATGCCTATTTAGATCTTTGGCCCATTTTTTTATTGGATGATTTATTTTTCTGGAGTTGAGCTGCATAAGTTGCTTATATATCTTTGAGATTAGTTGTTTGTCAGTTGTTTCATTTGCTATTGTTTTCTCCCATTCAGAAGGCTGTCTTTTCACCTTGCTTATAGTTTCCTTTGTTGAGCAGAAGCTTTTAATGTTAATTAGATCCCATTTGTTTATCTTTGCTTTTATTTCCAGTATACTGGGAGTTGGATCATAGAGGATCCTGTTGTGATTTATGTCGGAGAGTGTTTTGCCTATGTTCTCCTCTAGGAGTTTTATAGTTTCTGGTCTTACATTTAGATCTTTAATCCATTATGAGTTTATTTTTGTGTATGGTATTAGAGAGGGGTCTAGTTTCATTCTTTTACAAGTGGTTGACCAGTTTTCCCAGCACCACCTGTTAAAGAGACTGTCTTTACTCCATTGTATATTCTTGCCTCCTTTGTCAAAGATAAGGTGTCCATAGGTATGTGGGTTAATCTCAGGGCTTTCGATTTTGTTCCATTGATCTATATTTCTGTCTTTGTGCCAGTACCATACTGTCTTAATGACTGTGGCTTTGTAGTAGAGCCTGAAGTCAGGCAAGTTGATTCCTCCAGTTCCATTTTTCTTTCTCAAGATTGCTTTGGCTATTCGAGGTTTTTTGTATTTCCATACAAATCTTGAGATTATTTGATCTAGTTCTGAGAAAAATACTGCTGGTAGCTTGATGGGAATTGCATTGAATCTGTAGATTGCTTTGGGTAGTATACTCATTTTCACTACATTGACTCTTCCAACCCATGAGCATAGTATATTCCTCCATCTATTAGTGTCCTCTTTGATTTGTTTCATCAGTGTTTTATAGTTTTCGATATATAGGTCTTTAGTTTCTTTAGGTAGGAATATTCCTAAGTATTTTATTCTTTTCGTTGCAATGGTGAATGGAATTGTTTCCTTGACTTCTTTTTCTACTTTCTTGTTATTAGTGTATAGGAATGCAAGGGATTTCTGAGTGTTGATTTTATATCCTGCAACTTTACTATATTCACTGATTAGCTCTAGTAGTTTTCTGGTCGAGTCTTTAGGATTTTCTATGTAGAGGATCATGTCATCTGCAAACAGTGAGAGTTTTACTTCTTCTTTTCCAATTTGGATTCCTTGTATTTCTTTTTCTGCTCTGATTGCTGTGGCCAAAACTTCTGGAAGTTTTGGCCACAGAAATCTGTTTTATTAGCATTTATATATCTGGCTTTTTAAAATTATAAATCTTTGCTCCATTGTATATTCTTGCCTCCTTTGTAGAAGATAAGGTGTCCATAGGTGTGTGGGTTAATCTCAGGGCTTTCTATTTTGTTCCATTGATCTGTATTTCTGTCTTTGTGCCAGTACCATACTGTCTTAATGACTGTGGCTTTGTAGTAGAGCCTGAAGTCAGGCAAGGTGATTTCTCCAGTTCCATTTTTCTTTCTCAAGATTGCTTAGGCTATTCGAGGTTTTTTTGTATTTCCATACAAATCTTGAGATTATTTGATCTAGTTCTGTGAAAAATACTGCTGGTAGCTTGATGGGAATTGCATTGAATCTGTAGACTGCTTTAGGTAGTATACTCATTTTCACTACATTGACTCTTCCGACCCATGAGCATGGTATATTTCTCCATCTATTAGTGTCCTCTTTGATTTCTTTCATCAGTGTTTTGTAGTTTTCAATATATAGGTCTTTAGTTTCTTTAGGTAGGAATATTCCTAAGTATTTTATTCTTTTTGTTGCAATGGTGAATGGAATTGTTTCCTTAACTTCTTTTTCTACTTTCTCATTATTAGTGTATAGGAATGCAAGGGATTTCTGAGTGTTGATTTTATATCCTGCAATTTACTATATTCATTGATTAGCTCTAGTAGTTTTCTGGTCGAGTCTTTAGGATTTTCTATGTAGAGGATCATGTCATCTGCAAACAGTGAGAGTTTTACTTCTTCTTTTCCAATTTGGATTCCTTGTATTTCTTTTTCTGCTCTGATTGCTGTGGCCAAAACTTCCAGTACAATGTTGAAGAGTAGTGGTGAAAGTGGACACCTTTGTCTTGTTTGTGACTTTAGGGGAAATGGTTTCAATTTTTCGCCATTGAAGATAATGTTAGCTGTGGGTTTGTCATATATAGCTTTTATTATGTTGAGGTATGTTCCTTCTATTCCTGCTTTCTGGAGAGTTTTTATCATAAATGGATGTTGAATTTTGTCAAAGGCTTCTTTTAACAGGTGGTGCTGGGAAAACTGGGCAACCACTTGTAAAAGAATGAAACTAGACCCCTCTCTAATACCATACACAAAAATAAACTCATAATGGATTAAAGATCTAAATGTAAGACCAGAAACTATAAAACTCCTAGAGGAGAACATAGGCAAAACACTCTCCGACATAAATCACAGCAGGATCCTCTATGATCCAACTCCTGTATACTGGAAATAAAAGCAAAGATAAACAAATGGGATCTAATTAACATTAAAAGCTTCTGCACAACAAAGGAAACTATAAGCAAGGTGAAAAGACAGCCTTCTGAATGGGAGAAAACAATAGCAAATGAAACAACTGACAAACAACTAATCTCAAAGATATATAAGCAACTTATGCAGCTCAACTCCAGAAAAATAAATCATCCAATAAAAAAATGGGCCAAAGAACTAAATAGGCATTTCACCAAAGAAGACATACGGATGGCTAACAAACACATGAAAAGATGTTCAACATCACTCATTATCAGAGAAATGCAAATCAAGACCACAATGAGGTACCATTTCACACCAGTCAGAATGGCTGCGATCCAAAAGTCTACAAGCAACAAATGCTGGAGAGGATGTGGAGAAATGGGAACCCTCCTACACTGCTGGTGGGAATGCAAACTAGTACAGCCATTATGGAAAACAGTGTGGAGATTCCTTAAAAAATTGCAAATAGAACTGCCTTATGACCCAGTAATCCCACTGCTGGACATACACACCGAGGAAACCATAATTGAAAGAGACACATGTACCCCAATGTTCATTGCAGCGCTGTTTATAATAGCCAGGTCATGGAAGCAACCTAGATGTCCATCAGCAGATGATTGGATAAGAAAGCTGTGGTTCATATATACAATGGAATTTTACTCAGCCCCTAAGAAGAATAAATTTGACTCAGTTCTAATGAGATGGATGAAATTGGAACCGATTATACAGAGTGAAGTAAGCCAGAAAGAAAAACACCAATACAGTATACTGACACATATATATCGAATTTAGAAGACAGTAATGATGTCCCTATATGTGAGACAACAAAGAGACACAGAGTTATAGAGTGGACTTTTGGACTCTGAGGGAGAGGGAAAGGGTGGGATGGTTTGGGAGAATGGCAATGAAACGTGTATATTTTCTTTTAAGAAACGAAGCACCAATCTATGTTCAATGTAGGATGCAGGATGCATGGGGCTGATGCACAGGATGATTCAAGTAGAGGATGTGGGGTGGGAGGTGGGAGGGGGCTTCGGCATTGGGAGATTGTGTTCAACTATGGCTGATTCGTGTCAATGTATGGCAAAACAAATACAATATTGTAATTTAAAAAATAAATGAATTTAATAATAAAAAAATAAAAATAAATAAAAATAAAGTTACCCCATGAAATAATAAACTGCCTTAAAAAATTATAAATCTATTTTCTGATTTCTTTCTAAGTTTAATCAAACACCATTTCTTTTTTTTTTTAATTTTTATTTCTACCTTATTTTACTTTACAATACTGTATTGGTTTTGCCATATATTGATATGAATCCGCCATAGGTGTATACAAGCTCCCAATCCTGAACCCCTCTCCCACCTCCCACCCCATATCATCTCTCTGGATCATCCCCGTGCACCAGACCCAAGCATCCTGTATCCTATATCGAATATAGACTGGCACTTCATTTCTTACATAATAATATATATATTTCAATGCCATTCTCCCAAATCATCCCACCCTCTCACTCTCCCTCAGAGGCCAAAAGTCCGTTCTATACATCTGTGTCTCTTTTGCTGTCTCGCATACAGGGTCATCATTACCATCTTTCTAAATTCCATATATATGTGTCAGTATACTCTATTGGTGTTTTTCTTCTGGCTTACTTCACTCTGTATAATTGGCTCCAGGTTCATCAATCTCATTAGAACTGATTCAAATGTATTCTTTTAATAGCTGAGTGATACTCCATTGCATATATGTACCACTGCTTTCTTATCCATTAAACTACTGATGGACATTTAGGTTGCTTCCATGTCCTGGCTATTATAAACAGTGTTGCAGTGAACATTGGGGTACATGTGTCTCTTTCAATTCTGGTTTCCTCGTTGTGTATGCCCAGCAGTGGGATTGCTGGGTCATAAGTCAGTTCTATTTCCAGTTTTTTAAGGAATCTCCACATTGCTTTCCATAGTGGCCGTATTAGTTTGCATTCCCACCAACAGTGTAAGAGGGTTCCCATTTCTCCACATCCTCTCCAGCATTTGTTGCTTGTAGACTTTTGGATCGCAGCCATTCTGACTAGTGTGAAATGGTACCTCATTGTGACCTTGATTTGCATTTTTCTGATAATGATGTTGAGCACCTTTTCCTGTGTTTGTTAGCCATCCGTATGTCTTCTTTGGAAAAATGTCTATTTAGTTCTTTGCTCCATTTTTTGATTGAGTCACTTATTTTTCTGGAGTTGAGTTGCATAAGTTTCTTGTATATTTTTGAAATTAGTTGTTTTTCAGTTGCTTCATTTGCTATTGTTTTCTCCCATTCCAAATGCTGTATTTTCACCTTGCTTATAGTTTCTTTTCTTGCAGAGAAGCTTTTCATTTTAATTAGATCCTATTTGTTTATTTTTGCTTTTATTTCCAGTATTCTGGGAGGTGGATCATAGAGGATCCTGCTGTGATTTATGATGAAGAGTGTTTTGCCTATGTTCTCCTCTAGGAGTTTTATAGTTTCTGGTCTTAGGTTTAAATCTTTAACCCATTTTGAGTTTATTTTTGTGTGTGGTGTTAGAAACTGATCTAGTTTCATTCTTTTACAAGTGGTTGACCAGTTTTCCCAGCACCACTTGTTAAAGAGACTGTCTTTTCTCCATTGGATATTCTTGCCTCCTTTGTCGAAGATAAGGTGTCCATAGGTGTGTGGATTTATCTCTGGGCTTTCTATTTTGTCCCATTGATCTATATTTCTGTCTTTGTGCCAGTATCCTACTGTCTTAATGACTGTGGCTTTGTAGTAGAGCCTGAAGTCAGGCAGGTTGATTCCTTCAGTTCCATTTTTCTTCCTCAAGATTGCTTTGGCTATTCGAAGTTGTTTGTATTTCCATACAAAGCTTGAAATTATTTGTTCTAGTTCTGTGAAAAATACCACTGGTAGATTGATAGGAATTGCATTGAATCTGTAGATTGCTTTGGGTAGTATACTCATTTTCACTACATTGATTCTTCTGATTCATGAACATGGTATATTTCTCCATCTATTAGTGTCCTCTTCAATTTCTTTTTTTCAGTGTTTTATAGTTTTCAATATATAGGTATTTAGTTTCTTTAGGTAGATATATTCCTAAGTATTTTATTCTTTTCATTGCAATGGTGAATGGAATTGTTTCCTTAATTTATTTTTCTACTTTCTCATTATTAGTGTATAGGAATGCAAGGGATTTCTGTGTGTTAATTTTATATCCTGCAACTTTACTATATTCATTGATCAGTTCTAGTAATTTTCTGGTGGAGTCTTTAAGGTTTTCTATGTAGAGGATCGTGTCATCTGCAAACAGTGAGTTTTACTTCTTCTTTTCCAATTTGGATTCCTTTTATTTCTTTTTCTTCTCTGATTGCTGTGGCCAAAACTTCCAGAAATATGTTGTATAGTAACGGTAAAAGTGGGCACCCTTGTCTTGTTCCTGACTTTAGGGGAAATGCTTTCGATTTTTCACCACTGAGGATAATATTTGCTGTGGATTTGTCACATATAGCTTTTATTATATTGATGTATGTTCCTTCTATTCCTGCTTTCTGGAGAGGTTTTATCATAAACTGATGTTGAATTTTGTCAAAGGCCTTCTATGCATCTATTGATATAATAGTATGGCTTTTATTTTTCAATTTGTTAATGTGGTGAATTGCATTGATTGATTTGCAGATACTGAAGAATCCTTGCATCCCGGGGATAAAGCCCACTTGGTCATGGTGCATTATCTTTTTAATGTGTTGTTGGATTCTGATTACTAGAATTTTGTTGAGGATTTTTGCATCTATATTCATCAGTGATATTGGCCTGTAGTTTTCTTTTTTTTTGTGGCATCTTTGTCAGATTTTGGTATTAGGGTGATAGTGGCCTCATAGTATGAGTTTGGAAGTTTACCTTCCTCTGCAATTTTCTAGAAGACTTTCAGTAGGATAGGTGTTAGCTCTTGTCAAAATTTTTGGTAGAATTCAGCTGTGAAGCCATCTGGACTTGGGCTTTTGTTTGCTGGAAGATTTCTGATTACAGTTTTAATTTATGTGCTTCTAATAGGTCTGTTAAAATTTTCTACTTCTTCCTGGTTAAGTTTTGGAAAGTTGTACTTTTCTAAGAATTTGTCCATTTCCTCCACGTTGTCCATTTTATTGGCATATATGATCCTTTGTATTTCCTGTTGTCTGTTGTGATCTCTCTATTTTCATTTCTAATTTAATTGATTTGATTTTTATCCCTTTGTTTCTTGATGAGTCTAGATAGTGGTTTGTCAGTTTTATTTATTGTTTCAAAGAATCAGCTTTTTGCTTTGTTGGTTTTTGGTATGGTCTCTTTTGCTTCTTTCGCATTTATTTCTGCCCTAATTTTTAAGATTTTTTTTCCTTCTACTAATTCTGCGGTTCTCCATTTCTTCCTTTTCTAGTTGCTTTAGGTGTAGAGTTAGGTTATTTATTTGATATTTTTTTCTTATTCCTTGAGGTATGCCTGTATTGCTATGAACTTTCCTCTTAGCACTGCTTTTATAGTGTCCCACTGGTTTTGGGTTGTTGTGTTTTCATTTTTATTCATTTCTTTGCATATTTTGATTTCTTTTTTGATTTCTTCTGTGATTTGCTGGTTATTCAGAAGCCTGTTGTTCAGACTCAATATGTTGGAATTTTTAATAGTTTTTTTCTCCTGTAACTGAGATCTAATCTTAGTTCATTAGGGTCAGAAAAGATGCTAGGAATGATTCTGATTTTTTTGAATATATCAAGGTTAGATTTATGGCCCAGGATGTAATCTATCCTTGAGAAGGTTCCGTGAGCACTTGAGAAGTTGGGGTGAAATGTCCTATAGATATCAATTAGATCTAACTGGTCTATTGTATTATTTAAAGTTTGCTTTTCTTTGTTAATTTTCTGTTTAGTTGATCTGCCCATAGGTGTGAGTGGGGTAGTGAAGTCTCCCACTATTATTGTGTTGTTATTAATTTCTCCTTTCATACTTGTTAGCATTTGTCTTCATATTGCGGTGCTCCTATGTTGGGTGCATATATATTTATAATTGTTATATCTTCTTCTTGGATTGATCCTTTGATCATTATGTAGTGGCCTTCTTTGTC
This sequence comes from Nanger dama, assembly GCA_917880005.1. Lineage (NCBI taxonomy): Eukaryota > Metazoa > Chordata > Mammalia > Artiodactyla > Bovidae > Nanger > Nanger dama. The sequence continues at coordinate 25,711,354 of CAKJTW010000001.1, forward strand.
TCTTTTCACAGCCTTTGTTTTAAAGTCCATTTTATCGTATATGAGTATTGCTACTCCTGCTTTCTTTTGGTCTCTATTTGCAAGGAGTATCTTTTTCCAGCCCTTCACTTTCAGTCTGTATGTGTCCCTTGTTTTGAGGTGGGTCTCTTGTAGGCAGCATATATAGGGATCTTGTTTTTGTATCCATTCAGCCAGTCTTTGCCTTTTGGTTGGGGCATTCAATCCATTTATATTTAAGGTAATCATTGATAGGTATAATCCCATTGCCATTTACTGTACTGTTTTGGGTTCAGGTTTATATGCCCTTTTGTGTTTCCTGTCTAAAGAATATCCTTTAGCATTTGTTGGAGAGCTGGTTTGGTGGTGCTGAATTCTCTCAGCTTTTGCTTGTCTGTAAAGCTTTTTATTTCTCCTTCATATTGGAATGAGGTCCTTGCTGGATACAGTAATCTAAGCTGTAGGTGATTTTCTTTCATCATTTTAAGTATGTCTTGCCATTCCCTCCTGGCCTGAAGAGTTTTTCTTGAAAGATCTGCAGTTATCCTTATGGGAATCCCCTTGTGTGTTATTTGTTGGTTTTCCCTTGCTGCTTTTAATACTTGTTCTTTGTGTTTGATCTTTGTTAACTTGATTAATATATGTCTTGGGGTTTTTCACCTTGGTTTTATACTGTTTGGAATTCTCTGGGTTTCTTGGACTTAGGTTATTTCCTTCCCCATTTTAGGGACATTTTCATCTATTATCTCCTGAAATATTTTCTCATGGTTTTTCTATTTGTCTTCTTCTGGGACTCCTATAATTCAAATATTGGAGCATTCCATATTGTCCTGGAGGTCTCTGAGGTTGTCCTCATTTCTTTTAATTTGTTTTTCTTTTTTCCTCTCCGATTCATTTATTTCTACCATTGTATCTTCTATTTCACTAATCCTATCTTCTGCCTCCGTTTTTCTACTATTTGCTGCCTCCAGAGTGTTTCTGATCTTATTTATTGCATTATTCATTACACATAGACTCTTTTTATTTCTTCTAGGTCCTTGTTAAACCTTTCTTGCATCTTCTCTATCCTTGTCTACAGGCTATTTGTCTGTGATTCCATTTTGATTTCAGATTTTGGATCATTTTCACTATCAATGTTCAGAATTCTTTCTCAGGTAGATTCCCTATCTCTTCCTCTTTTGTTTGGTTTGGTGGGCATTTCTCCTGTTCCTTTACCTGCTGGGTTTTCTCCTCTGTCTCTTCATCTTGGTTATATTGCTGCATTTGGGTTGGCTTTTCTATATACTCAGAATTTGTGGAGTTATCTTTATTATGGAGTTTCCTCACTGTGGGTGGGGTTGTATCAGTGGCTTGTCAAGGTTTCTTGGTTAGGGAGGCTTGTGTTGGAGTTCTGGTGGGTGGACCTTAGTTTCTTCTCTCTGGAGTGCTATGAAGTGTCCAGTAATGGGTTATGAGACGTCAGTTTTTTTGGAGTAACTTTGAGCCGCCTGTATATTGAAGCTCAAGGGTGTATTCCTGTGTTGCTGGAGAATTCATGCGGCATGTCTTGCTCTGGAACTTGTTGGCCCTTGGGTGGTGCTTGGTTTCAGTGTAGGTATGAAGGCATTTGATGAGCTCCTATCAATTAATGTTCCCTGAATTCAGGATTTCTCTAATGTAATCAGGATTTGGAATTAAGCCTCCTGCTTCTGGTTTTCAATTTTATTTTTACAGTAGCCTCAAGACTTCTCCATCTATACAGCATCGATGATAAAATATCTAGGTTAAAGATGAGAGGCTTCTCCACACTGAGGGACACCCGGAGAGGTTCACTGAGTTACATGGAGAAGAGAAGAGGGAGAGGGTAGTTAGAGGTGACAGGAATGAGATGAGGTGGGATCAAAGAGGAGAGAGCAAGCTAGCCAATAATCACTTGCTTATGTGCACTCCACTGTCTGGACTGCTCAGAGGTGTTCACAGAGTTATACAGGGAAGAGGAGAGGGAAGAAGTAGACAGAGGTGGCCAGAAGGATAAAAGAGGGAAATGAAAAGGAGAGAGACAGATCCAGCCAGTAACAAGTTTCCTAAGTGTTCTCCATCCTCTAGAACACACAGAGATTCACAGAGTTGGGTAGAGAAGAGAAGGGGATGGGAAGAGACAGAGGCCACCTGGTGGTGAAAAAGGAGAGTCCAAAGGAGGAGACAGTGGTCAAGCCAGTAATCTCGCTCTCAGGTAAAATTGGGTACTGAAGATTGGGTTTTTAAATGTACAAAATTGACAACGAATACCAAAAAGCAAAGATTAAAAATCTGGAGTAGAGATTGGATCTTCAAAAATACAATATTAAAGAAAAGAAGAAGAAACACAAAGCCAGAAGCATTATGAAAAACAACAACCACAAAAAGATTATATACGACATTTGCTTTAAAAATAAGGCCTTTGTTTTTTTTTTTGACAAGTAATAGTAGGTTATAAAAATTAGAGAAATAGAGGACTTAAAAATTTAAGAAAGCTAAAAAAGAAGAAAAAGAAAATAAAAACAATCAAGCAACAACATCAACACGTAAAAAAAAAAAGAATGATCGTAAAAATAGTAAAGATATATCTGGCCCTTTCTCTGGTGTTGTGGGCAGTGTGGGGTCACATCCAAGGCATTTCCCTCTGTTTAACTTCTTCTATATGCTGGTCTCTTCAGTGTCTGATTTCCATCTTGACACAGGGAGGCCGGTGGTGGACACGTTTTTTTGTGTGTTTTTTTTTTTTTTAGGCTCACTTGTTCAGTCGTACAGTGGGGAAGGAGGGATGCTATTTTTAAAGCTAACGACCTGCTTTTCTGGGTGCCTGATGCCCTCTGCCAGCATTCAGAAGTTGTTTTGTGGAATTTACTCAGCATTGAAATGCTCTTTTGATGAATTTGTGAGGGAGAAAGTGGTCTCCCGTCCTATTCCTCTGCCATCTTAAGACAGCCTCCTCAAACACCCTTTCTATCTGCACCCAAATATACATTTTTCTTAAAAGATGCATTGTCCAAAAGTTTTTTTTTTTTTAATTACCTTCCAGGCTTTAAAATCAGAATATATTCTTTATACTTTGGCATTCTTTTAATCCCAGTGTTTCAGAATGAACAATATTTGTAATAAAATATTGTGCCTCCCAGAACATATTACTATAAGATAGCAGGATCTCCAATTTTGTTCAGAGTTGATGGAGATAAGATTGTAGTTTAATTTCCTCTGATCCCAAAAATCCGCCTACTTGTGACAGTATGTTTATCAACTTAATAAATAGTGATATTTGGTCATGTTAACTATTGTTTACAACGTTTTTCGTTTCTGACATCTTACTATATAATTTGCTTAAAATTGACTTGACTAGGTCAGAGACATTGAAATAAATATTTTAAAACAATCATTATCCTAATTATTCTAGAATATTAACCATATTCTATTTTCAGACATTCAGAAAATATTTTTATTTATATCTGAATAATCAGGAATGTTTTATGCCATGAATTAATACATTAAAAGGTTGCTTTAGTATTGAATTTATTGGATTTATAAACTTGTATACTTATTTTATTGTTCTTATCCTCATATAAAAATATTTCTTGCCTTGTGAGATAATAAATATTGTTTAAAATGTATAACAAGATAGTTACATATATGAACATTTATACATGTTTATGTATATACATGTGGTTATATATATGTACCTATATATCATAAACTTTAATCATATAGTTCCACAAAATTGTAAACAGAGATAAAATCATAATCAATAATAAAAGAATCAATGTGCCCGCTTGCATATTTGAGCAAAATATGTACAGCTTCAAGTTTCCTTCCTTAGAAATGATGAAAATTTGCAAAGACAAAGGAAAATAGAAGTGGCAGTTGAATTTATCATTGTCATGTTTGTATTCTTTCTCTTCTCTGGTTTTCTCTTTGAAAACTCATAGGGAAATTATTTTCCCTTTTGTGACTGAAAATTTCAGAATGTGACTTTAACCTGGTTTTAGCATCAAGACAAAATCAAATGATGGACAAACAGATTCAGAAAGCCATCAGAAAATCAGCAAATTAATTTTTTTGAAGTCATGTGGTCTCATTTCCAATTATCTTTCCAAATCTTATGATTGTCTCTCTGTAGATTGGATATATATCTCCACATACATGGTTGCCATACTTGTGGCAAGTTCCAAAAGAATCTCCAAAATTCAGAAAGTAATCCTCTAAAGTCTACTCACTCAGACTCAATAAAAATCTAAAATTTCCAGGAGAGAGACGTAAATTATTTCAGTTTGAACAACGGTCATTGTGTGTGTGTGTGTGTGTGTGTGTGTGTGTGTGTGGTTCGAATGGCAAAGAATCTGCCTGCTATGCGAGAGAACTGGATTTGATCCCTGGGTCAGGAAGATCTTCTGGAGAAGAGAATGGCAACCCACTCCAGTATTCTAACCTGGAGAACTCCGTGGAAAGAGGATCCTGGTGGGCTACAGTTCATGGAGTCTCAAAGAATCAGATAGGACTGAACGACTAACACTTTCACTTTCAAACTGATTGGCTTCTAGATGACATGGCAGCAAAAAGCTATTTCCCATTCCATTTAGTGACAGGGATGGTTAACACAGAAGATTCATTAATTATGGGTTTGGAAAGACATGAGAAATGCGCCAATGCATTTAATTAAATGAAATTATTTAACCCAGAGGGATGGTACGGGGGAGGGAGGGGGGTTCAGGATGGGGAACACGTGTATACCTGTGGCAGATTCATGCTGATATATGGCAAAACCAATACAATATTGTAAAGTAATTAACCTCCAAATTAAAATAAATTTATTAAAAAAACATATGATTAAATAAAAATACCTGTGTGCTACTTATGAAGACATCATTATATTTATGTCTAATATTTTTATTTTACTATTTATAATTGTCCTTTACCTTAACTCTTGGCTAATTTTTCTAAGGAAGATTTCCTGTTATTTGGACAGCACTTGGTCTAGTTGTTTTTAGAGAACAGATGCTCACCTATCCATTTCACCAGCTCATATAGCAGGGTAAGTCTGAGGACATGTTTATCATGGTTCTGTGTTAGTCACTCAGCTCAGTCATGTCTGATGCTTTGAGACCCCAGATGTTCTGTCATCCACGAGCCTCCTCTGTCCATGGGATTTTCCAGGCAAAAATACTAGAGTGTATTGCCATTCCCCTCTTCACGGGATCTTCCAGACCCAGAGATTAAACCCAGGTCTTCTGTATTGCGGGCAGATTCTTTACTGTCTGAGCCACCAGGGAAGCTATAAAATATACTGTTTAAACTAAATCACTTTCTTTTTTTCAGGTGTTTTTGGCTGAATATACAGGACCTCTTCTAATATATCTCCTCTTTTATTTGAGGATCCCATATATATATGACATGAAAGAGAGCTCTAGGAGATTATGTCACCCAGTGGTACAGTAAGTAATACATACAAATGGTGTATATAGATTAAGAAGGAGACAAACTAATACACAGATATTATGTTAACAAATATTGTAAACTCAGTGAACATGGATTCACTTTTAGGGAAATGTATTTTTGTAAGTTTATAAACAAGTACCTATTACTTAATATACTTAATATATTAAGTACACCTTAGAGTGTAGGTAAGTTCTGATAATTATGATCACAAGCAACAAGCAAATGAAATGCTTAATGTTACAAAGTTTAGAGGTCATATATAGGGCTCAGAATATAAATACTTCTCTAAAAATATGGGCAAAATTTCATAGAAAATCAATAATAAGTGAACTAATGAACTGGAAGAACAAAAAAGTTTTTAAAATTTACATTTAGTAAATTAAAGGCAAAAATCAAATTAACTCTGATATAAAACACACACAAAAAACGACTAGGGACACTTATCAAAGATTACTATATTATTCTTTACATACTATGGAAATAACCTGTGAAATAACTCTGTGAAAGTGAAAGTTGCTCAGTCATGTCCACCTCTTTGTAATAGTCCATGGAATTCTTTAGGCCAGAGTAGTGGACTGGGTACTCTTTCCCTTCTCCAGGGGATCTTCCCAACCCAGGGATCAAACCTGGGTCTCTCACTGCAGGTGGATTCTTTACCTCTGTCCCCTATATCAAATATCAAATTAAAAAGAAAGAGAATAATCATTCAAGATGCTACTTTGATATATAGATTTACCAATTTATTTTTCCAGAAAAGGAATCCGAGCAAATGCCTAAACTCTAAGTGAATTAAGAAACAAAATTCATCTTATAGGGATGCTATATGATAGAGAATAACTTCACTCCTGGATGTCCCATATCAAATTAATCTTTCATTCACTCTTACTTCTGTACTACAGCCACAATGCCCAGCCTTCTTGTTCTGATATCTGCCATGCCCTTTCACACAAGGGCATCTACACACACCATCCCTCTTCCTCCAACCTTTCTTCATGGCCTCTCACTTTCTTATCTCTTATTCAAACTTCAGATAAAGCTCAATATTTGTTATCAGTATTAGCATTTCTATTCCTTCCATGGAAATATGCTACTAAATGTTTCCCTACATTTTATTACTTTAAAATTATATATTTACATAGTCATTTGTGTTTTACACTATATGTTTTAAGTTATATAACGAGTGACTTTTGATGTTCAATCTTTTCTGTTAATAATACATTACATGATTTAAAAAAAAAAACACTCAATAGTAATGTTTTGAAAGAATAGAGGCATGAAAAAATTACCTACAAATTAATTTTTTCATTGGGCTCTTTAGAGCATGAAAAGAAAGGAACCTGAACTGGATGTGTGTTCTGAGATGGGCTTTATAAAGAAAGTTACGTTTAAATATTTTCTATGTTTTCTGAAGGTATGTGAGATTGCCAAACTAGTAAATCTGAGAAATATTCATATGGAAATTATCTGTGGTACATAGACGTTTGAAGCTTTGTAGGAGCAGAGAGAAAGCATGTGGAGCATGTGCACAGGAGGCAAGGGAAGTTGGATCTCAGGGATCATGGTCTGGTTAGTATAGGACAAGTTTTTCAGGTCCTTTGGTAACATGAAAGTCAGTCTTTTTTTTTTTTTTCTTGAGAATGCCCAGATCATTTAGAAAGAGTCTGGGGTCGAGAGTTTTTTGGAGAATATAACTGCCCTCATTTTTTAGATCAGGTATATAATAATAATGTGCACCAAATATATATCACAGCATGGAAAGAAGATCTTTTTCTTCTTTTACTTAGAGAAATTCTCAAAGGAATAGACTGATAGTTGGTTACGATTCTTAAACACAAACATGGCATGTTTTGTTACATCTCAGTGATAAATGCATTGGTGCCACATTCTTCCTGAAGCACAAATATGATAAGCTTATATGAAATCATTCAGAGTTGGTACACACAAACTACTTTTGAAATTTAAGTGTCTAGTAGAGGTTTATAAAATAATCCCAAAATCTCTAAGGCAATTCAGTTTCAGGATCAGTTCAGTTCACTAGCTCAGTCGTGTCTGACTCTCTGCGACCCCATGAATCACAGCACGCCAGACCTCCATGTCCATCACCAACCCCGGAGTTCACTCAAATTCATGTCCATCGAGACAGTGATGCCATCCAGCCATCTCATCCTCTGTTGTCCCCTTCTCCTCCTGCCCCCAATCCATTCCAGCATCAGAGTCTTTTCCAATGAGTCAACTCTTCTCATGAGGTGGCCAAAGTACTGGAGTTTCAGCTTTAGCATCATTCCAAAGAAATCCCAGGGTTGATCTCCTTCAGAATGGACTGATTGGATGTCCTTGCAGTCCAAAGGACTCTCAAGAGTCTTCTCCAGCACCACAGTTCAAAAGCATCAATTCTTTGGTGCTCAGCCTTCTTCACAGTCCAACTCTCACATCCATACATGACCACAGGAAAAACCATAGCCTTGACTAGATGGAACTTAGTTGGCAAAGTAATGTCTCTGCTTTTGAATATGCTGTCTAGGTTGGTCGTAACTTTCCTTCCAAGGAATAAGTTTCTTTTAATTTCATGGCTGCAGTCACCATCTGCAGTTATTTTGGAGCCCATAAAAATAAAGTCTGACACTGTTTCCACTGTTTCCCCATCTACTTCCCATGAACTGATGGGACCGGATGCCATGATCTTCATTTTCTGAATGTTGTGCTTTAAGCCAACTTTTTCACTCTCCTCTTTCACTTTCATTAAGAGGCTTTTTAGTTCCTCTTCACTTTCTGCCATAAGGGTGGTGTCATCCGCATACCTGAGGTTATTGATATTTCTCCTGGAAATCTTGATTCCAGATTGTGTTTCTTCCTGTCCAGCGTTTCTCATGATGTACTCTACATAGAAATTAAATAAGCAGGGTGACAGTATACAGCCTTGATGTACTCCTTTTCCTATTTGGAACCAGTCTGTTGGTCCATGTCCAGTTATAACTGTTGCTTCCTGACCTGCATACAGATTTCTCAAGAGGCAGGTCGGTGGTCTGGTATTCCCATCTCTTTTAGAATTTTCTGCAGTTTATTGTGATCCACACAGTTAAAGGCTTTGACATAGTCAATAAAGAGGAGGTAGATGTTTTTCTGGTACTCTCTTACTTTTTCCATGATCCAGCAGATGTTGGCAATTTGATCTTTGGTTCCTCTCCCTTTTCTAAAACCAGCTTGAACATCGGGGAGTTTATGGTTCATGTATTGCTGAAGCCTGGCATTTTGAGCATTACTTTACTAGCATGTGAGATAAATGCAATTGTGCAGTTGTTTGAGCATTCTTTGGCATTGCCTTTCTTTGGGATTGGAATGAATACTGACCTTTCTCCACTGTGGCCACTGCTGAGTTTTCCAAATTTGCTGGCATATTGAGTGCAGCACTTTCACAGCATCATCTTTCAGGATTTGAAATAGTTCAATTGGAATATCATCACCCTCACTAGCTTTGTTTGTAGTGATGCTTTCTAAGGCCCACTTGATGTCACATTCAAGGACGTCTGGTTCTAGATGAGTGATCACACCATTGTGATTATCTGGGCTGTGAAGATCTTTTTGTACAGTTCTTCTGTGTATTCTTGCCACCTCTTCTTGATATCTTCTGCTTCTGTTAGGTCCAGACCATTTCTGTCCTTTATTGAGCCCATCCCTTGGTATCTCTAATTTTCTTGAAGAGATTTCTAGTTTTTCCCATTCTGTTGTTTCCCTCTATTTCTTTTCATTGATTGCTAAAGAAGGCTTTCTTATCTCTTCTTGCTATTCTTTGGCACTCTGCATTCAGATGCTTATATCTTTCCTGTTCTCCTTTGCCTTTCACCTCTTTTCTTTTCACAGCTATTTGTAAGGCCTCCCCAGACAGCCATTTTGCTTTTTTTGCATTTCTTTTCCATGGGGATGGTCTTTGGATGATGATCTTTGGATTTCTCAAAGTTAAAAGATAAAATTTCAAACCCCATATCCACCTGACATATAATCCAATGTTACTTCTTCTAAGTCACTTTGAATAATATTCCAGAGCATTTTTCTGCTAGATTCCCTTCCTTTTGTGACTCAACTGCCCCCAAATTCTTTGAATCTCTTACATAACTCTGCACACTAGGACTAAGGACAAATCTCCAGCATGATCTCTATGCTCCTCAAGTAGTGAAATGGTGGCCCACGTCTTGATGTAACACAGATGTTCTTTATTCAGTCAATAGTATTTTAGAGAGCAGACAAATACTCAGAACTGCCATGGTCCCTCCCAGTAGAGGGATCTAGTGATCTAGATGCACATATGCCTTATGTGCATCTCCTTAAGTCTTTAACTGCAACATCAGGGATGAAAATGTAGCCAGATAAAACTTTCCAGTGCTCAGTATCCACAGTTTGAATATCTGCCTTATATACAAGCACAAAACAAACAAACAAACAAACAAAGCAACAAAACAGCTTTTGATATTTGGATAACCTTGTTTAGATCACTGACCTTACGAACTTCCCACATTCAGATCATCTCTCATATTTCACACTCCATTTAAATATGCCCTAAAACATTCTATTTGTTGCTTTTACTGAACTTTCCTCAATTCCTGGAATTCTTACACTGTGCTTTCTGCAATTCAGTATCCACTGTAACAAAATCTCTTACACTGGCAACCTTTTATCTGAATATTGCCTTCATATTTTTCCTCAAAAGAAACCTTATACAATGACTGCCTTGCAACTTTATAAAGTTTCTAACAGTCCTCATATCTTGAAACTTAGTTGATAAAACATAAGAAATCTTCAAATATTACAACTGGGAAAAATAAATGGATCCAAACCTACTTGTGGATGTTCTATTAATTTAGCACTGGAAAGAGAAAGATTTTATGTTTGAATAGAAGTCATCTATAATTAAGGCTTCCCTCTTTGCTCAGCTGGTAAAGAATCCACCTGCAATGCAAGAGTCCTGGGTTCAGTCCCTGGGTTGTGAAGATCCCCTGGAGAAGAGAATGGCTATCCACTCCAGTACTGTGGCCTGGAGAATTCCATAGACTGTATAGTCCATGGGGTCTCAAATAAATTGGACAGGGCTGAGTGACTTTCACTTTTTAACCATAATTAAATATTTTGAAATAAAATCAAATTTGGTGAGTTATCAATAATGTATAAAGTGGTATATATACAACTATTAAGGCATTGTTATCTGCTATGCTAATCTCTATGCTCTAATGGTATAATAAAGATTAAATAACTGAATTAACTTAATCATAGCTTAAACTAAAATTTTTCATTCAGTGCTCTGCTTCATTGTTGAACAAAAAGATAAACTTTTTACTTTCTTAAAAATTTTTAAATTCCCTCCCATACAGGGTTGTCATTATGTTGATGTATGGCAAAACCAATACAAGATTGTAAAGTAGAAAAAAAAAGTAAAACCTATTTCTCAAGTATTTATACAAATACTTCTACAACTGAACCAACAAGTTACGAGAGATACTGACTTTATCAGTCCCTTGAACCCACAGGCAAATTCCTATATCAGAACTTTTGCTTTTGTTTCTGTTACTCTCTAGAAAGCTTTGCCCCCAAATATATACACTCTACTCTTTCACTTCCTTTCCAAATTTGCCTATTGTTCATAGTTTTATATTTATGAATTAGTGAACAACGATATATTAACTAATGATTTAGGTATGTTGCTTTTTGTTTATCTGTTTTTTCCAAGGTCACTCATTAGTGCCAGAAATCATCAATTCATTGTGGTTTTATAAACATACGGTGTAGATTCGGTGTTTGATTTTACATGTCGTAGATGAAACACTGATTTTTATGCTTAACCTTTATTGGTTTAAGTTTATAATCTTTGATAAATATCGATTTTCTTAAAGAACAATCATAGTTGTTGAAATTTTACGTTTATTCATAATAAAATAAGTGTGTATTTTAATGGAAATATATTTTAAGTATAAACAAGGAAACATACATCTGTAAACTGTATTTGACGTTCACTTTTTAAATATTAATTATACAAATGACAAGAAGAGGCGATGGGTTAGAAAAGCAACAGAAACAAATGACATAAAGTGACACAAAATATTGCAATATGTTAGGCAAGAAAACAAATCCCTCCCCCCACAAAAAAAAGCTGCATTGAATCCATAGGAAGTGAATTAAACTTTTTCAATCTGTGGTACAATGTTAATGGACAACCAGGCAATGAAAAGCTATTTTGACTATTATAACATGTCAAATGCATTCTAAGTAGGCTGTAAATTTTCTGCTTCAAATTTAAGCCATTTTCATATTCACATTTATGAGTACTTTATGTATATTAATTCCTTGGAAAGATGTGAACATACTGTTCATGACTCGTATTATAAAATATCTTGAGTGTCATCAGAAGTAAATTTAAATAAACTGTTGTAACAGTAGTTTTATTATTAAATTTAGAAATTTTCTAGAATAAATAAAAATATGAAACCTAACATTTGTGTTTTAGTTATCAAAACCAGTATTTTCCTGATAAAGAGAAAGTTACAATATATTAATATAGATGAATCTATTTACTAAACAAAAATAGACTCATAGATGTATAAGACAAACTTATAGTTACCAAAAGGGAAAGATGGGGAAAAGATGAATTGGGACACTGGGATTGATATATACTACTAAATATAGCACAGATAATGAATAAAAACCTACTATATAGCACAGGGAACTCTGTACTCAATACTCTGTAATAATTTATATAGGAATATAATTTTATTTTATTTTTTATTTATTTTTTTAGGAATATAATTTTAAAAATAGTGGATATATGTAACTGATTCACTTTGTTGAAAGGCAGAAACATTGTAAATTAACTATTCTCCAATAAAATTAAGAGATTTCAAAAACTGCAAGGAAAGTAATAGCAAACTAAACACACACACACACACACACACACACACACACACACACACAGAAGAAAACATCTTATGCATAAGGTGATCTAGATTTTTGGAAGGGAATTTAATGGGGTTGTGCTTTATTTTCTTCTAGCTTGGCCTGCTTCTGTCATTGTATACACTATATCCGGTACCTTTTGGAAACCTTATTTGTTCATAAGGTTTCTTCAGGACACACATCTTTGAAAAATTTGCTAAAGGTGGGCACTGATATGTTTTGTAATTTAAATTACTTTTGGTAAATTTTATTTATAGGATCATCTGCATCATCATTTAATCATGCTTATTTTTCTCAAGCTTAGATTTTTCTGTTCAGGTGTATCAGCATATCTTAAACTGCTAAAATGCCATTTTGTGAGTGATCTGGTTCATCAGAGCTGTCCTTAACAAATAATATTACATAAAATATTTGCATGGCCTTATGTTACAAGGTACTTTTAGGTACTTTTAATTTTGAAAATACTTAGCACTGAATTCAGACTAAGTACCACTTAAAGAGGAAGAATCTGTTACATAAACCCCTAATAAATTTAAATATAAATTTGTATGACTAAAATGATGATGCTATATCTTCTATTTGTGGTTGTTGTCAGTGTAATGACAGGATCTTTTCTGTCCCCAAAAATGATGAATATAAATGCTATTAACCATCAAATGATTATCAAGAGAACAGAAAACATTATGGAATATTGAGATAGAAATGTACATTAGACAATATGGTATGACTCAGTTTTTCAATTTAAACTGATTTTATATTCCTATTTAAAATTTGGTTTCAAAATGAATTATATCTTTAAGACTTTCCTGGGTTTTAGCAAATATTTACTTTCTAAAATTTTTGAAGAGGGAGCTATTCTATTTTTGTCATTAAAATGAGGCAGTGAACTCTTGAGCTCTTAGAAACTCAAAAAATTATTTAGACTAGCTTCTCTTTTGAAAGAAGGTATTAACATTCATCACATTAATATTAGATCAGCATCATAACCTAGTAAACCCAAACTAGTCCATTTCTCTTCATAATCATCAAGAAACATTGGGTAATTCATGCTTTTGTTCATTTATTTTGAGGATATTACTGTTGGTAAATCTTATCTAATAGATTATTACTTTTATTACTTTGGTCCTATTTATTATTTGACAGACAAAAGCTACTCTTGAAAAATCTTCCTAAAATACATTTCTACATTTCCTTATATCCCAAATACTCATTTATATTAACAAGGGTTGAGCAAAGAAATTAATTTTCTTAGTAATATCAGATAGGTGCTTTTAAGATGTTAGCTACTTGATTCGATGAAGAAACATTCCATTTATCAGGCTTAGAAAATTTATAATCTTTTATATCAAAATACTGTAATGTGGAATATTAATGTATGGGGTGGATTCAAATGATGTTATGTGTATATATATTCCTTAACTCTTATTTTGTTTTATTTGTAGAGTTGTGCCTTTTATTGGGGATTCACTTCTTGGATTGCCTACTACATTAATCATCCACGGTATACACCACCATGTATGTAGACTTTCTTATTAACTATCGCCATAGTAAATTGCCAACACCAAAACATTGTTCTAAACTACATAGAAATGATGCATGACATGGTACAAATAAATTAATAAGAAAATAGTGAAAAAAATATAAATTTTAAATTGCTTTCATACATACTCCAATAAATTTTTATGTAGGATAAGAAGATCAAATTTGACAGACATATTTTGATTTATTTTCTATCCATCGAAACTGTAGCAAAAATATAAGTTGATAGTAAATCTCAAAAATGATAAATTCCACATAATCACATAATTATGTACAATAAACTGTCAGGAGTTTTTAAATAAATAATTGTCATTTTTTAAAATATAATTCAAAAAGAAAAATAAAGGCTTTATTTTTCCCTTGTGACATATTGCTCCCTATAACTTCATTAAATGTCTTATCCTTTAATGTAGATGAACCAGTTTAGTGCAATGTACATGGTAAAAAAAAAAAAAAAAAAAAAAAAAAACCCTAAACCATTATTTCCTATTCCTGAGGGAGACATACATATCCTGATCAAAGAATCCCATTTTATGAATCTTCAGTGGACCTCTCCTCATCTTTTCCTGCAGTCCAGAAGTCATTCATAGCAGAGTCTTTGTATTATATATTAAGTATTATAATACACTTAGTGTTACATGTGATGTTTCACACTTAATTAGTTTTTTTGCGGTCAATTTCTACCTATTAAGATTGAAAATAAATGAATAAAAATTATGTTCAGTTCACTACAGTTGATCAGTCATGTCCGACTCTTTGCGACCCTATGAATTGCAGCACGCCAGGCCTCCCAGTTCATCACCATCTCCCGGAGTTCACACAGACTCACGTCCATCGAGTCCGTGAAGCCATCCAGCCATCTCATCCTCGGTGGTCCCTTTCTGCTCTTACCCCCAATCCCTCCCAGCATCAGAGTCTTTTCCAATGAGTCAACTCTTCACATAAGGTGGCCAAAGTACTGGAGTTTCAGCTTTAGCATCATTCCTTCCAAAGAACACCCAGGATTGATCTCCTTCAGAATCGACTCGTTGGATCTCCTTGCAGTCCAAGGGACTCTCAAGAGTATTCTCCAACACCACAGTTCAAAAGCATCAATTCTTTGGTGCTCAGCCATCTTCATTGTCCAACTCTCACATCCATACATGACCACTGTAAAAACCATAGCCTTGACTAGATGGACCTTAGTCGGCCAAGTAATGTCTCTGCTTTTGAATATGCTATCTAGGTAGGTCATAACTTTTCTTCCAAGGAGTAAGCATCTTTTAAGTTCATGGCTACAATCACCAGCTGCAGTGATTTTGGAGACCCCCAAAATAAAGTCTGACACTGTTTCCACTGTTTCTCCATCTATTTCCCATGAAGTGATGGGACCGGATGCCATGATCTTTGTTTTCTGAATGTTGAGCTTTAAGCCAACACTTTTGCTTTCCTTTTTCACTTTTATCAAGAGGCTTTTTAGCTCCTCTTCACTTTCTGCCATAAGAGTGGTGTCATCTGCATATCTGAGGTTATTGATATTTCTCCTGGCAGTCTTGATTCCAGCTTGTGTTTCTTTCAGTAAGGCATTCTCATTATCACTCTGCATATAAGTTAAACAAGCAGGGTGACAATATACAGCCTTGATGTACTCCTTTCCTATTTGGAACCAGTCTGTTGTTCCATGTCCAGTTCTAACTCTTGCTTCCTGACCCGCATACAGATTTCTCAAGAGGCAGGTTAGGTGGTTTGGTATTCCCATCTCTTTCAGAATTTTCCACAGATTATTTTCAGCCACACAGTCAAAGGATGTGGCATAGTCAATAAAACAGAAATAGATGGAAATAGATGTCTTTCTGGAACTCTCTTGCTTTTCCATGATCCAGCGGATGTTGGCAAATTGATGTCTGGTTCCTCTGCCTTTTCTAAAACCAACTTGAACATTAAGGAGTTCACGATCACATATTGCTGAAGCCTGGCTTGGAGAATTTTGAGCATTATTTTACTAGCATGTGAGTTGAGTGCAATTGTGCGGTAGTTTGAGCATTCTTTGGCATTGCCTTTCTTTGGATTTGGAATGTAAAGGGAACTTTTCCAGTCTTGTGGCCACTGCTGAGTTTTCCAAATTTGCTGACATATTGAGTGCAGCACTTTCACAGCATCATCTTTCAGGATTTGAAATAGCTCAACTGGAATTCCATCACCTCCACTAGCTTTGTTCATAGTGATGCTTTCTAAGGCCCACTTGACTTCACATTCCAAGATGTCTGGCTCTAGATTAGTGATCACATCATCATGATTATCTGGGTGGTGAAAATCTTTTCGTACAGTTCTTCTGTGTATTCTTGCCACTTCTTCTTGATATCTTCTGCTTCTGTTAGGTCCATACCATTTCTGTCCTTTAGTGAGGCCATATTTGCATGAAATGTTCCCTTGGTATCTCTAATTTTTTTGAAGAGATCTCTAGTCTTTCCCATTCTGTTCTTTTTCTCTATTTATTTGCATTGATCTCTGAAGAAAGCTTTCTTATCTCCTCTTGCTATTCTTTGCAACTCTGCATTCAGATGATTATATCTTTCCTTTTCTCCTTTGTTTTTCACCTCTCTTCTTTTCACAGCTATTTGTAAGTCCTCCCCAGCCATTTTGCCTTTTTGCATTTCTTTTCCATGGGGATGGTCTTGATCCCTGTCTCTTGTACAATGTCACGAACCTTATTCCATAGTTCACCAGGCACTCTATCTGTCAGATCTAGGCCCTTAAATCTATTTCTCACTTCCACTGTATAATTATAAAGGATTTGATTTAAGTCATACCTGAATGGTTTAGCGGTTTTCCCTACTTTCTTCAATTTAAGTCTCATTTTGGTAATAAGGAGTTCATGATCTGAGCCACAGTCAGCTCAGATTTTGCTGACTGTATAGAGCTTCTCCATCTTTGGCTGCATAGAATATAATCACTCTGATTTCAGTGTTGACCATTTGGTGATGTCCATGTGTAGACTCTTCTCTTTTGTTGTTGGAAGAGGGTGTTTGTTATGACCAGTGCATTTTCTTGGCAAAACTCTATTAGTCTTTGCCCTGCTTCATTTCACATTCCAAGGGCAAATTTGTCTGTTACTACAGGTGTTTTTGACTTCCACCTTTAGAATTCCAGTCCCCTATAATGAAAAGGACATCTTTTGGGGGTGTTAGTTCTAAAAGGCGTATAGGTCTTCATGAAACCATTCAACTTCCGCTTCTTCAGTGTTACTAGTTGGGGCATAGACTTGGATTACTGTGATATTGAACGGTTTGCCTTGGAGACGAACAGAGATCATTCTGTCATTTTTGAGACTGCATCCAAGTACTGCATTATGAACTCTTTTGTTGACCATGATGGCTATTCCATTTCTTCTGAGGGATTCCTGCCCTCAGTAGTAGATATAATGGTCATCTGAGTTAAATTCACCCATTCCAGTCCATTTAATTCACTGATTCATAGAATGTCGACGTTCATCCTTCCCATCTCTTGTCTGACCACTTCCAATTTGCCTTGATTCATGGACCTACATTCCGGGTTCTTATGCAATATTGCTCTTTACAGCATCGGATCTTGCTTCTATCACCAGTCACATGCACAACTGGGAATTCTTTTTGCTTTGGCTCCATCCCTTCATTCTTTCTGGAGTTATTTCTCTACTGATCTCCAGTAGCATACTGGGCACCTGCTGACCTGGAGATTTCCTCTTTTGGTATCCTATCATTTTACCTTTTCATACTGTTTGTGGGGTTCTCAAGGCAAGAATACTGAAGTGGCTTGCCATTCCCTTCTCCAGTGGACCACATTCTGTCAGACCTCTCCACCATGAGCCACCCGTCTTGGGTTGCCCTGCAGGCATGGCTTGGTTTCATTGAGTTAGACAAGGCTGTGGTCCTAGTGTGATTAGATTGACTAGTTTTATGTGAGTATGTTTTCAGTGTGTCTGCCCTCTGATGCCCTTTTGCAACACCTACCATCTTACTTGGGTTTCTCTTACCTTGGACTTCCCTGGTGGCTCAGATGGTAAAACGTCTGTCTACATTGCTGGGAGACCTGGGTTCGATCCCTGGGTTGGGAAGATCCCCTGGAGAAGGAAATGGCAAGCCACTCCAGGACTATTGCCTGGGAAATCCCATGGACAAAGGAGCCTGGTAGGCTACAGTCCATGGGGTTGCAAAGAGTCGGTCACAACTGAGCTATTTCACTTCACTTACCTTGAGCGTGGGGTATCTCTTCATGGCTGGTCCAGCAAAGCACAGCCACTGTTCCTTACCTTGGACAAGGGATATCTCCTTATCACCACTGTTCCTGACCTTCAACGTGGGGTGTGTCCTCCCGGCTCCCACTGACCTTGGGCACCGGTCAGCTACTCTAGGTATTCAAACTTTGTTTTAGATTTTATAAAACAAGGTACCCTGAAAGATATTAATATCCTTACTTGAAGTAGTAACACAGAGAATTACATTATTCAGAATTTCTGCCAAAATTCAGCAAATCTACTTCAGCCATCAGAGCAAATGATTTCAGTGTTCAGAACTTTAACTATTTGTAAAGAAATGGGAATACCAGACAACCTTATCTGCCTCCTAAGAATATGCAGGCCAAGAAGCAACTTTACTGGCTCAAAATTGGAAAAGGAGTATGGCAAGGCTGTATATTTTCACCCCGCTTATTTAACTTCTATGCCGTGTACATCATACAAAATGCCAGGCTGGATGAAGCACAAACTGGAATCAAGATTCTCAGGATTTAAAATATTGATAACCTCAGATATGCAGATGACACCACTCTCATAGCAAAAAGGAAATAAAAAGCCTCTTCATAAAAGTGAAAGAAGAAAGTGAAAAAGCTGGCCCAAAACTCAACATTCAGAAAACTAAAATCATGAAATCCAGTCCCATTTCTTTAAGGCAAATTCATGGGGAAACAATGAAAACAGTGACAGTCTTTATTTTCTTTGGTTCCAAAATCACAGTCATTGGTAACTTCAGCCATGAATTTAAAAGACTCTTGATCCTTGGAAGAAAAACTATGAGCAACCCAGAGCATTTAAAAGGCAGAGTCATTATTTTGGCAACAAAGGTCCATCTAGTCAAGCCCAGTAGTCATATGTGGAAGTGAGAGTTGTACCATAAAGAAGGCTGAGTGCCAAAGAATTGATGCTTTTGAACTGTGGTGTTGAAGAAGACTTTTGAAAGTCACTTCAATAGCAAGGAGATCAAACTAGTCAATCCTAAAGGAAAACAACCCTGAATATTCATTGGAAGGACTAATGGTGAAGCTGAAGCTCCAATACTTTGACCACTTGATGCACAGAGCTGACTCTTCAGAAAAGACCTTGATGCTGGGAAAGATTGAAGACAGAAAGGGGATGACAGAGGATGAGATGGTTGGGTGTCATCTCTCACTGAATGGACATGAGTTTGAGCAGGCTCCAGGAGATGGTGAAGGACAGGGAGGCCTGGAGTGCTGCACTAATTGGGGTCACAAAGAACTGGATACAACTGAGTGACTGAACAACAACTATGAACTATGAATATGAAAGGAAAAAAATTCCCCGATCTTGATCTCACAAAACTCTGCTATTTTAAAATATTTTATCTGAAAGTGTGCTTTCCAACTTTAGAATATGAACATAAATATATATAATATATATATATTATATATATATATAATTTTATTTGATTCATGGTATTTAAGAAAAGGATCTTCTGAAAATTGCTGCATTCATATATATGATGCAAAATAATAGAGGTTAACTGTGCTTAATATGTGCAAAATACTTATGGAAAATTTATTCCTTGGCAAGCACTATAAAATCGTTATTTGTTTTGTAATTAGAAACAACTTTTGAGGGTTATGTAGAATCAAGAGAAAAATGAGTGTATTATATATATACATATATATATTATTGTATATTATATATATATATAAATAATATATATGTATATATATATAAATAGTGTGTGTGTATATATATATATATATAAAATCATGGTTGATTGATGTATGGCATAAACCAACATAACATTGTAAACTATCTTCCAATTTCAAAGTACAAAAAATTTTAAACGAGAAAAACTATTATGTAACAGTTAATAATTCCCATTATATATTAGAATACTAAGATGCTAAAAGCTTAATTTTACCATGCTTAAGACTTTATAATAAATATGATGTAAGTAGGATTCCAATTCTGTGAAGTTATATAGAGCATTACAGTAACTATGCCAAGTGGAGAGTGAATATCATGTATAGGAACTGCATGCTTTGCATGGCTCCGATATGCATATATTTCAGTTCTTATAGTTCAGTTAAATAATACCAGCCCCTAAATCCACACTTCAGATTTCAGTTACCACACATGTGAATTGCAGTTACACAAAGTACAACATTTGCAGCTAGCTGTCAGTCTACATATCACTCTATAACTAACAGATGCACATCATGGTCAGTGACATCTGACAGTGGATGGTCCTGCACATCCCTTATTCAGTTCACTCACAACCAGCAAA
Organism: Nanger dama; assembly: GCA_917880005.1. Classification (NCBI taxonomy): domain Eukaryota; kingdom Metazoa; phylum Chordata; class Mammalia; order Artiodactyla; family Bovidae; genus Nanger; species Nanger dama. Next base: position 25,731,780 of record CAKJTW010000001.1, read on the forward strand.
TAACTGGAACAGAATTGGCACTTTGGCACAGAAAGTTGTAATCTGACCAAAAGGCTAGTCAGCTCTTAGTAGGCCAAACCAATATATTCTGGATAGACATTTTCTGGGAAAAAAAAAAAAAACAAAAAAACAAAAAAACATTAACTTGATGTTAAATTTTGATCTAAGTAGGAGAAGCTTAAAGCAAAATTATATGACACTGAAAGATGAACTCCCCAGGTTGGCAGGTACCCAATATGCTACCAGAGAAGAGTGGAGAAAAAAATCAAAAAACAATGATGAGACAGAGCCAAAGCGAGTGCAACACCCAGTTATTGAGGTGACTCATAATGAAAGTAAACTCTGATGCTGTAAAGATCAATATTGCATAGGAACCTGGAATGTTAGGTCCATGAATCAAGGAAAATTGGAAGTGGTCAAACAGGAGATAGCAAGAGTGAACATCAACATCTTAGGAATCAGTGAACTAAAATGGGCTGGAATGGGTGGATTTAATTCAGATGATGATTCTATTTACTACTGTGGGCAAGAATTCCTTAGAGGAAATGGAGTAGCCCTTATAGTCAACAAAAATGTCCTAAATCCAGGACTTGGGTATAATCTCAAAAATGACAGAATGATCTCTGTTCAATTACAAGGCAAACTATTCAAAATCACAGTAATCCAAGTCTATGCCTCAACCACTAATGCTGAAGAGGCTGAAGTTAAATGGTTCTATGAGGACCTACGAGACATTTTAGAATGAACACCAAAAAAAATATATCCATTTCATCATAGGGGGCTGGAATGTAAAAGCAGAAAGTCAAGAGATACCTGAAGCAACAGGCAAGTTTGGCCTTGGAGTACAAAATGAAGAAGTTTCAAGGCTAACAGTTTTGCCAACAGAATGTACTGTTCATAGCAAACACCTTCTTCCAACAACAAGAGATGATTCTGCACATGGACATCACCAGATGGTCAATACTGAAGTCAGACTGATTATATTCTTTGCAACCAAAGATGGAGTGACTCTATACAGACAGCAAAAACAAGACAAGAGAACTAACTGAGGCTCAGATGATGAAATCCTTATTGCCAAATTCAGAGTCAAATTGAAGAAAGTAGGGAAAACCACTAGACCATTCAAGTATGACCTAAATCAAATTTCTTATGATTATACAGTGGAAGTGAGAAATAGATTCAAGGGATTAGATTTGATAGACAGAGTGCCTGAAGAGCTATGGACAGAGGTTCATGATGTTGTATAGGAGGCAGGGATCAAGACCATCCCCAAGAAAAAGAAATGCAAAATGGTTTTCTGAGGAGGACTTATAAATAGCTGAGAAAAGAAGAGAAGTGAAAGGCACAGGAGAAAAGGAAAGATATACTCATCTGAATGCTGAGTTCCAAAGAATAGTAAGGAGAGATAAGAAAGCCTTCCTCAATGATCAATGCAAACAAATAGAGGAAAATAATAGAATGGGAAAGACTAGAGATCTCTTCAAGAAAATTAGAGATACCAAGGGAACATTTCATGCAAAGATGGGCTCAGTAAAGGTCAAAAGTGGTATGGGCCTAAGAGAAGCAGAAAATATCAAGGAAAGGTGGCAAGAATACACAGAAGAATTATACAAAACAGATCTTTATGATTCAGACAACCATGATGGTATGATCATGCATCTAGAGCCAGACATCATGAAGTCTGAAGTCAAGTGGGCCTTAGTAAAATCACTACAAATAAAGCTAGTGGAATTGATGCAATTCCAGCTGAACAAATTCAAATTCTAAAAAATGATGCTGTGAAAGTTGTACACTTAATATGCCAGCAAATTTAGAAAAATCAGCCATAGCCACAGGACTGGGAAAGGTCAGATTTCATTCCAATTCCAAAGAAAGGCCATGTCAAAGAATGTTCAAACTACCTCACAACTGAACTCATTCACATGCTAGCAAAGTAATACTAAATTTTTTTCCAAGCCAGACTTCAACAGTACATGAACTGAGAACTTCCAGATGTTCAAGCTGGATTTAGAAAATGCAAAGGAATGAGAGATCAAATTGTCAACATCCATTGGATCATAGAAAAAGAAAGAGAGTTCCAGGAAAATGTATACTTCTGTTTTATTGACAATGTCAAAGCATTTGACTCTGTGGATCACAGAAAACAGGAAAAATCTTAAAGAGATAGTAATACCAGACAACCTGAACTGCTTCTTGAGAAATCTGTATGCAAGTCAAGAAGCAACATTTAGAACTGGACGTGGAACAATGGAATGGTTCCAAATTGGGAAAAGAATATGTCAACGGTGTATATTGTCACCCTGCTTATTTAACTTATAGAGTACACCATAAGAAATGCCAGGCTGGCTGAAGCACAAGCTTGAATCAAAATTGCTGGTATTTGAAATATCAGTAACTTCAGATATGGAGATGACACCACCTTATGCAAGAGAGTAAAGAAGAACTAAAGATCTCTTTATAAAAGTGAAAGAGGAGAGTGAAAAAGTTGGCATAAAATTCAACATTCAAAAAACTAAGATCATCACATCTGGTCACATCATTCATGGCAAACAGATGGGGTAAGAATGAAAAAAGTGACAGTTTTTATTGTCTTGGATTCCAAAAGCACTGCAGATGGTGATTACAGCCATGATATTAAAGAACACTTGCACCTTGGAAGAAAAGCTATGGGCAACTTAAAGAATATATTAAAAAGTGGAGACATTACTTTGTCAATAAGAGCCATCTAGTCAAAGATATGTTTTTTCCAGTAGTCATGTATGGATGTGAGAGTTGGGCTGTAAAGAAAGCCGAAGAATTGATGCTTTTGAACTGGTGTTGGAGAAGACTCTTGAGAGGTCCTTGAACTGCAATGAAATCCAACCAGTCCATCCTAAAGGAAATCAGTCCGATTATTCATTGGAAGGACTGATACTGAAGCTGAAACTCCAGTCCTTTGGCCACCTGATGCTAAGAGTTGACTCATTGGAAAAGACCCTGATGCTGGGAAAGATTGGTAGAAGGAGAAGGGGACAACAGAGGATGAGATGGTAGGATGGCATCACTGACTCAGACATGAGTTTGAGCAAGCACTGGGAGTTGGTGATGGACAGGGAAGCCTGGAGTGCTACATTCCATGAAGTCACATAGTGTCAGACACGACTGAGCATCTGAACTGAACTGAGAAAAAGCTTCAATTTCTTAAATCAATAGCTACTTAGTGTGCACTGATTGCTCTGACAGAATACCACAGATTGGCTTAATCCAGAAGAATTATTTATCACAAATATTCAACCTGGAAAGTCCAAGATCAAGGTGCTGGCAGGTGGAATTCTCTAGTGGGGACTTTCTTCCTGAGTTTTCAATGCCTCGCTTATCATTGACTACTGACATGGTGAAGAGTAAAAGCAAGCTTTCTGGCATTTCTCAAAGACACTAGTCGCATCACAAGACCCCTATCCTCATGACCTCATCTAAACTTAATTCCCCAAAGTTCCAAATACCATTTTATTAAAATGTATGGTTTTAACATCTATTAGGGGACACTGTTAAACCTATAGCAATAGTGGGCTCCCTACAATAATTAACTCATGTCCATGGAATTCTCCAGGCCAGAATACTGGAGTGGGTAGACTTTCCCTTCTTCAGGGATCTTCCAGCTCAGATATCAAGCCAAAGTCTCCAGCTTTGCAGGCAGATTATTTACCAGCTGAGCCACAAGGGAAGAATACTGGAATGGGTACCCGATCCCTTCTCCAGCAGATCTCCTCACACAGCAATTGAACTGGGGTCTCCTGCACCGCAGGAGAATTCTTTACCAATTGAAGTATCAGGAAATCTCTAAATACCTTTATATCAAAACTTATGGCTTCAACATCTAACTATTAGGGGGCACCAAGAAGTCTGTAGCAATAGTGGTGTGGGCTTAGGATAATTAGCCCACTTTAAGCCTAATAATGAGATCCAACAGATCTAACTTTGTCATATGATTATGACACTTGTTACATTTAATTTTTTCCTCAGAATTTCACTTTTCTGCTTTAATCTACAAAAAGATCTACTCTGCATTCATTATCTCTGCCAAAGATGTTTAAAGAGTGATTCTTTTCCTTTTATAATGTTTGCTTAGAACTTAAGGTTAAACTTTTTCATTTTACATTGAAAATGAAATTAATGAAAAAGTTGCACAGTCCTGTCTGACTCTTTGCAATCCCATGGACTATACAGTCAATGGAATTCTCCAGGCCAGATTATTGGAGTGGTTAGCCTTTCACTTCTCCAGAGGATCTTCCCAACCCAGGGATCAAACCCAAGTCTCCTGCATTGCAGACAGATTCTCTACCAACTGAGCCACAGGAAAATCCAATGCTGTTCCTCCAAAGTAGGACTACTCTACACTATCTTTTTTTTTTTTTTAATTCTTTATTGGAGTATAGTGATTTGCAACATTGTTTTAGTTTCTGCTATGAGCCAAATCGAATCAGTTATACATATATCCACTCCTTTTCAGATTCTATTCTTATAAATGCCATTACAGTACATTGAGTAGAATTTCCTGTGTTATACAAGAGGTTCTCATCTCTTTTATATATGCTGCTGTTGCTTAGTCGCTTCAGTTGTGTTAGACTCTGTATGACCCTATGGATTGTAGTGCTCCAGGATCCTCTGTCCATGGAACTCTCCAGGCAAGAATATCAGAGTGGGTTGCCATGCCCTTTTCCAGGGTATCTTCCCAAACCAGGTATCAAACCTGTGTTTCCTTCATTGCAGGCAGATTCTTTACCCTTGAGCCACTAAGGAAGCCTCTATTTTATACATAAAATGAAGTGAAAATTGCTTTTTGAGACCCCATGGACTGTAGCCTGCCAGGCTCCTCTCCATGGGATTCTCCAGGCAAGGTTCTAGAGTGAGTAGCCATTCCCTTTTCCAGATCTTCCTAACCCATGGGTCAAATCCAGGTATCCCACATTGCAGGTGGATTCTTTACCATCTAAACCGCCAGGAAAGCCCAAGAATATTGGAGTGGGTAGCCTATCCTTTCTACAGCCGATTTTCCTGACCCAGGAATCAAATTGGTGCCCCCTGTACTGCAGGAAGATTCTCTATCAGCTGATTTGTGTATTTATTAATATCAGTCTCCCAATTTTTCTCCCATTTTGCCCTTTTGTAACCATAATTATGTTTTCTACTCTGTGACTCTATTTATGGTTTGTAAATAAGCTTATATGTGGAATCTGAAAAAAAAAAAAGATGGTACAAACTATATTATCTTTGAATGAGATGAACTAAATCTGAAAACATAGACAAACATAAAACTTTTTTAAACAAGAAGTTTAAAACTAGATATTTGAAGTCCATTCTTAAATCAGCATTGAATCTGCAGCTCAATTCCAGAAAAATAAACAATGCAATCAAAAAATGGGCTAAAGAGCTAAAAGACATTCTCCAAAGACATACAGATGGCTAACAAACACAGGAAAAGATGCTCAACATCACTCATTATCAGAGAAATGCAAATCAAAACCACAATGAGGTACCATTTCACACCAGTCAGAATGGCTGCAATCCAAAAATCTACAAGCAATAAATGCTGGAGAGGGTGTGGAGTAAAGGGAACCTTATTACACTGTTGGTGGGAATGCAAACTAGTACAGCCACTATGCAGAACAGTGTGGTGATTCCTTAAAAAAATGGAAATAGAACTGCCTTATGACCCAGCAACCCCACTGCTGAGCACACACACCGAGGAAATCAGAATTGAAAGAGACACATGTACCCCAATGTTCATCGCAGCACTGTTTATAATAGGCAGGCCGTGGAAGCAACCTAGATGCCCATCAGCAGATGAATGGATAAGAAAGCTGTGGTACATATACACAATGGAGTATTACTCAGCCATGAAAAAGAATGCATTTGAATCAGTTCTAATGAGGGGGATGAAACTGGAGCCTATTATACAGAGTGAAGTAAGCCAGAAAGAAAAATACAAATACAGTATACTAACACATATATATGGAATTTAGAAAGATAGTAATGATAATTCTGTATGCAAGATAACAAAAGAGACACAGATGTATCGAACAGTCTTTTGGACTCTGTGGGAGAGGGAGAGGGTGGGATGGTTTGGGAGAATGGCACTAAAACATGTATAATATCATATAAGAAATGAATCGCCAGTCTAGGTTCAATGCAGGATACTGGATGCTTGGGGCTGGTGCACTGGGATGACCCAGAGAGATGGTATGGGGAGGGAGGTGGGACAGGAATTCAGGATTGGGAACATATGTACACCCATGGCGGATTCATCTTTATGTATGGCAAAACCAATACAGTATTGTAAAGTAAAATAAATTTTTTAATAAATTAACATTATAGAAAAGGCTATGAAAAAAGAGTAAAGATGCATATAAAAACTTTTTTCAGCCAAGTATTTAGAATCTTATTAAATAATCATATTTAATGAAAATAAACAAGCATACTAATTAAACAAGTTAGAAGTTATTTTAGATTAAAACACAGTAATCAAAGTGCGTGCTGTATTAAGTTCAGATACTTAAGAGTTGCAGAAGATTTGAGTCAATTTTTGTATTACTTCCCTTGAAAATCTTCTTTAACAGCTGAATGCTTACAATATAATGTAATCTTTCATTTAACCTCACAGTTATAAAAATGAAAGAAACAATGATTGTATTTTTATGTGTGTCTGATTTTTTCATGATATTTTTCTGTGAGGTGAGGTGAAGTCACTCAGTCATTTCCGACTCTTTGCGACCCCGTGGACTGTAACCTACTAGGTTTCTCTGTCCATGGGATTCTCCAGGCAAGAATACTGGAGTGGATTGCCATTTCCTTCTTCAGGGGATCTTCCCAATCCAGGGATTGAACCTGGGTCTCCCGCATTGGAGGCAGACGCTTTAACCTCTGAGCCACCTTCTGTACTTCACTTTAAAGAAGTTATTTTGACATTAGGCTGGCCAAAGAGTTAATTTATTTTTTTTCCCATAAGATATCTGTAGCCTGCTTAATTGTCTTTGACTTCATTCAAAACAATTCTGTTAGATTTTATTATGACAGCTGTCATTAGAGTGTGCAGTTTTTTAACAAAATTACTTATTAGTGAATTTTTATGTAGTTTTTTTTTTTTAATATTGAAGATGGAACACAAAATGCAACATTTTTGGCACCTTTTGTGTTATTATTTCAAGAAAGGTTAAAATACAACTGAAACACAAAAATTGATTTACACCATGTAAATCAATCACTGTGACTGATCAAATGTGTCAAAAATGGTTTGCAAAATTTTGTATTTGAGATTTCTTGCTGGATGAAGCTCCATGGTTGGGTAGACCAGTTGCAGTTGATAGTCATCAAATTGAAATACTAACTGAAAAAATCAATGGGAGATAGCTGATACATTCAATTTATCCAAATTAAGTGCCAAAAATAATTTGCACCAACTTGGTTATGTTAATCGCTTTGGTGTTTGTATTCTATATAAGTTAAGGGGAAAAAATATCTTCTTGACTACATTTCCACATGTGATTCTTTATTTAAACATATAGAGAAACATTTCATTTTTAAAACAAATTGTGACAGGTGATGATATGTGGATACTGTGCAATCATGTAGTACAGAAGTGACTATGTAGCAAGTGAAAGGAACCACCACCAACCACACCAAAGATCGTTCTTCATCCAAAGGATGTGATGCCATGTATATGGTGGGATTGAAAGGTTCTATTATGAACTCCTTCTGAAAAATCAAATGATTAATTCTAAAAAGCATTCCCAGTTAGACCAACTGAAAGCAGCACTTGACGAAGTGTCTGGAATTAGTCAGTAGAAAATGTATAATCTTCCATCAGGATAATATAAAACTGCATGTTTCTTTGATGACTAGGCAAAAACTGTTAAAGATTTACATCTGCCATATTCACCAGATGTTGCACCTCTGGGTGTCCGTTTATTTCGATCTTTACAGAATTCTCTTAAGGGAAAAAATTATATTCCCTGTAAAGCTGCAAAAGGCACCTGGGATAGTTATTTGTTCAAGAAAATAAATAGGTTTGGGAAAATGGGATTATGAAGTTTCTTGAAAAATAGCAGAAGGTAGTGGAACAAAATGGTGAGTATGATGTTCAATGAACTTCTTGGTAAAAATGAAACGTGTCTTTTATTTTTAACTTAAAAATGTGAAGGAACTTTTGACCAACCCAGTGCATACTCAAGTGTTTAATTCAGGATATTTTTTTTTTATTTACTACAAACATGATTATTAAAATTTTCTGTTATTTTTATGTTGTTACAATTTAAATCATTGTTCTTTGCCCATTGTATCAATTATTTTTTCACTTCTTTCTATATTCTCTGTACAAATAGTTTTACATTTTTATAGCCTTATTCTCAATAGACTTGACTGCATAAAATATACATCTGCATATTTATACACATTAACTTAAATGAAAAGCAATCTATTGGTATGTATTTCCAACACATATACCATCAGGACTATCATTTTACATACTTGAACAATGCTTGAAATAAATAAGAAAAATATATTATCATAATTGAACTGCCCAATGGCAAGAACATTCCATTAACTACAAACCAGAATGCGTATGCTCAGGAAACTTAATATATTAAAATGTTTAGTCTCAAAAGAACTCAAGAAAAAAATGACCTATGTTTTGTCAATCTATATGTGAAGTATTATACAAATTATCAAAACATTATAGACAGTTTTAATGGTATCTAATATTTTTTCTAGAAAGCTTATTTCAAATTATATTATCTACAACTTAATTTGGGAAATAAATATAAAAATACTTTAAAATTACACTCTTTGGTTCAATACCTTTTTATCACATCATTATTTATTCTCACTAAAAATGAAAACAAAATAAAAAATGAAAACAAAGCATATCTTCACAGTCTTGATGCATGAATGGTTCTGAACCCCTCTCTTCTATGTGTTAACATCTATTCACTTTTTAGATAAAAGTTCAGTTATGTATTCAAAGTCCTCCCTGATCTTCTTGATTACAACAAATCCCTCCTTTTAGCTCTTAAATTAAATACTGCATAGGAGGACCTATGCAATATTTAGAATATATTTAATATAATTACATTGCATTAATAAATATATCATATTCACACTAAATTTTATGAACTACATTATACAATATGAGGCAATTTCTATCATACCTTTAATATAAGAAAACTCTATTCTTATGTTAAAAAATTCAAGATTCAAAATGAGTAATTGCACTAATGTGTAATTTGTAGATAGGTTTACAAAAATAAACACAATTTATTTGGTTGGCCAAAAAGTAGTCTCCAATTTTTCCATAAGATGTTATAGGAAAACATGAATGGATTTTTTTGGCCAGCCCAATGCATAAAACTAGAAGAAATGCAACTATTAATATAGATAATGAGCTTATTAGAAAACTCCATTTTCATTATTTTCTATATTCAAACTTCTCCAGTATAAACAAGGTGAATGTAGAACTCTGCTTCAAATTCCATTCTGTCCATTACTCTTCAAGATTTGACAAATTATTTAAAGTATCTATCTATATTTATATGTATATATATTTTATCAAATGGTGAGAAAAATAATATTTGCTCCATGTATTTGTTTTCAAATTGAAAATGCATAAAACACTTAAAATACTGTCTGTTGGAAAACATCAATGCAAGAATAAAAATTATTATTTTTAATATAATTTATTTATTTTAATTGGAGGCTAATTACTTTACAATATTGAGGTGGTTTTTGCCATACATTGACATGAAAAATTATTATTATTAGCATTTTTATTTTTATTGTTGAACATTAAAAGATATATTATTGATTTCATTTACACAGTAGGTCATACTGTCCTTTTACAGTGACAAACAAGTGACCACTTGGCTTCCCAAGTGGTCTAGTGGTTAAGAATCCATCTCGCAATGTAGAGGACACTGGTCGATCTCTGGTCTGAGAAGATCCCACATGGTACAAAGCAACAAAACCTGTGTATCACAATGTGTGCTCTAGAGCCCTGACAGCTGCTGAGGCCACTATGCCTAGAGCCTGTGCTCTGCAACAAGAGAAGCCACCACAACAAGAAGCCCCCACACCACAGCTAGAGAGAAGCCTGTGTACAGGAAAGAGGACTCAGTGCAGCCAAAAATAAAACTAAATTCATTCATTAAAAATTAGTGACAAACAAGATAGATCAAACCTGCTTTTTTTTTTTTTTTAAATATGGAACGCTTCACGAATTTGCGTGTCATCCTTGCGCAGGGGCCATGCTAATCTTCTCTGTATCGTTCCAATTTTAGTATATGTGCTGCCGAAGCGAGCACCAAACCTGCTTTTAAAAAGTTTAATAATAAAATTACGAATAGACTCCATTTCTATTCCAAATATCGTTAGGTCACTAGAAGAAAAGTATATGTAGAAAGCAAGAATATTACCGTCTCTGCAGATTGCAAAAGTATCATTCCAAAAGTTCAATTACATATCACACAGAGCTTTCAATTTAGAGGGTAGTGATAGTCAATAAATCTTGCCTGAATTATGTCTACAGTATGTAAATCCAAAAAATGAATGTTGTTTATCTTTTTCTCCTTTCTAGCATTTGGATACAGGCAAGTTGCAGTATCTGCTATCAATTTTCTGGTATGTATTATTTGTATTATTTTCTATTCATGCTCTAATCATGGCATTATTATGAATTGAAATAGACTGCATTTGAGAATTTGTCATATAGAAAATATGATTTATTTTTATACATATACATAATGATATTAAAATAAATCAAATAACTTCCCATAATCAAGTCATTAGTCTCTAAATCTTTTATTTAAAATGTTCTACTCATCTTAAAGAATGATTAGAATTATTTGAAATACAATAAAATTTGGGGAAAAAAACTCAGTAATTGTTCCTGTTATCTTCACATTTACCAACTTACAAACTACTAAGACCAAAAAGTTTTACAAGCCTACCTGATGATCAATCAAAATACTTTGGCTTAATTGTTAAGTAATTTTGAATGAAAATGAAGTCTATTTTTGTGAATGAAACAGGGCTCTTTACTAATTGCCCTCAGTCCAGGTCTTTAGATCATTCTGTTTAACTTAACATATGCATTACCTGAACCTGATATGAGTAAATCTGATTATAAAAGATTCTTTATAATTTCTGAAGTGCGTTAATTACTGTATTAGGAATATATTTAGTTCTGCATGTTATATATTAATTCTATGCTTTTATTCTTCACTCATATTTTCCCTCATTCTTGCCCGTGATAGATTAATTCACTCTGTTCCTCTCCCTAATACACTGATAAACCTACATGATTCACATATATGACAAAATCCTTTATGAAGTTTGTAGTGAACAACTTATACCTCACCATTCATACAGGCACAAATTGAACATTTACCTTTGTAAAAAGCTCTCTTATGAACTTCTGTATGTGTGTATACTGACTCGATGGACATGAGTATGAATAAGCTCCAGGAGTTGGTGATGAATCAGGAAGCCTGGCATGCTGCAGTCCATGGGGTCGCAAAGATTCAGACATGACTGAGTGACTGAACTGATCTATGAATACACACACACACGTGTGTGTGTGTGTGTGTGTGTGTATACACATAGAATTAAAGCTTTAGTTAAGAACATACACTACCATGCCAGCTGTGAGAGAGGCAGGCTGTGCCACTGTCTTTTTAGCACCATCAGCAGCAGCATGAAACTTGTTTAAAATATTCCTCAGCAGAATAAGGAACCATCCTACACTGCTAGTAAGAATGTAAATTGGTGCAGCCACTATGGAAAACAGTATGGAGGTTTCTTAAAGAACTGAAACTAGAGTTACCATTTGTTTCAACAATTGCACCCCTGGGCATACATCTGGAGAAAACTCTAATTCAAAAGATATGTGAATTCCAGTATTCATACTAGCACTATTTACAATAGCTAGGACATGAAGCATTCTAAGTGTTTATTGACAGATGAATGAATAAAGAACATGTGGTATATATAAATATATTTACAGGATATTATTCTGTCATAAGGAAGAATTAAACAATGCCCATTTGCAGCAACATGGATGGACATAGAGATTATCACACTGAGTGGAGTAGGTTAGAGAAAGACAAATATTGTATTGTGTTATATGTGTTGAATATAAAACATAATAAAAAGCAGAAATAGACTCACAGGCATAGAAAACAAACACGGTTACAAAAGGGAGAGTGATGTGGGGGAAGACATAAACTAGGAGTTTGGGATTGCAGATGCAACCAACTGTATGTGAACTACATGGGCCTACTGGATAGCACAGGGATGTTAGTCAATAAGTGAAGTGAAACTGTTCAGTTGTGTCCGACTTTTGTGACCCCATGAAATGTAGCCTACCAGGCTCCTCCATCCATGGGATTTTCCAAACAAGAGTACTGAAGTGGGTTACCATTTCCTTCTCCAGGGGATCTTCCCAACCCAGAGATAGGACCTGGGTCTCCAGCATTGCAGGTAGACACTTTACTGTCTGAGCCATCAGGGAAGCCAAGCTATAATATACAATAGTCAATATCTTGTAATAAATTATCATAGAAAAATAAAAAAAAAAACAAATGAAATAAAAGGTCCACTAGTCCTAGTACTTTTTAATAATAATGTAGGGAAGATACATTTAACTTTTACAAATAAAATAGGATAGTAAGATACACATTTTAGGAAATTGATTCTAAAACAGAATATAACAACTAATGTGTTTATTAAGTTTGTATATAATCACCTAGAATTGAAGGTTCCTACCATATCACAGTTGGGCATTGACTGAGTGACTGAGCACACATGCATTCTATCATTAAGAACATAACAGCCTATGGTTCCTATGCACGTGTGTTAAGTCACTTCAGCTGTGTTCAACAATCTGTAATCCTATGGACTACTGCTCAATAGGCTCCTCTGTCCATGGGATTTTCCAGCTGAGAAGACTGGAGTGTAGTTCCATGCCCTTCTCCAGAGGATCTTCCTGACCCAGATATCAAATTTGATAGTTCATATAGCCTATTATTTACATTTTAAGTGGTAAAATTTACATTTTGAGGGAAAATTAATTTTTTCTTGTTTATTTTTTTATTTATTTTATTTTTATTTTTACTTTATCCTACATTACAATACTGTATTGGTTTTGCCATACGTTGACATGAATCAGCCATAGGTGTACACGATCTCCCAATGAGAAGCGCCACTCTATGTTTGATACAGGATACAGGATGCTTGGGGCTGGTACACGAAAATAATGCAGAAAGATAATATGGGGGTCGGAGGGGCTTTGGCATTGGAAAATTAAATTTTGAAATAAATAATTTTGAATTAAATTATTAAATAAATAAATAATAAATAAAATTTAAGTTTGAAAACTAAAATTTGAGAAACATTCATATTTGAGTGATAGAAATAATTTTTCTCCCTGGTTTTATTTCTGTGTCTTCATTGTCACCATTAGTTATTCACTCATTTAGGTTGAGCTTTTTTTTTTCTCATTATTAGAATGTAAATACTCTTGGAAAAGTAATAAACTGGGCTCTCATCAAGAAGTTATAGCTGTTTTTATAACATCTAGCTTAAAAAAATCATTGTGTATAGAACAGTAATTTCTGATAGGGGAGAAGATTCTGGGAATGATCTACGGTAGATTTTAATAAAGGTGGGGAAAAGTGGGACCCTGCTGTGGAAACCACAGAAAGGCTAGGGAAATGCTTTAATTTAGTATTCGTGGATAAGATAAATGTGAGAGGAAAAAGGATGTACCAAACTGAAATATTTTCATCACTTTGCTCATACTTGGATGTGACAATTTTTTTCTGATACTTTTCTATTGAGAGACATCAATAAACAAATTTACATTTACTCTTTATTGTAGATTTAAAATCTATGATTCTATGTTTTCTTATCATTGTAGTTTCTTCTCAAAGTTCCTGATATATCTGATATAAATAATAACATAAAAAGGAATCAAGTTTTGTACCTAAATCAGGCTGAACTTGCTGCTTCCTAAATAACTTGCTTTAAAAAAACTAGTTTAAGAAATTGATTATATAAATTAATACATATATTATGTTTTGCTATTACATCATAAATTATTATAATTATTCTTATTTTTTCACCTAAAACTGACTTGTACCTAAGCAGAATAATGATTTAAATTAAAATCAGCTGTTACTATAACCATAAAATTGTCATTTGAAATATAACTATAAAATATATAATTATAAATTATATACATATATTAATATATAATATCAGAGCTAATGTAAAAAAAATCCTCAAAATAATCATCACTAGTTTTTTGACAATAATAAACTACACAGTTACTATGTGTAAAATATATTTATTTTTAAAATTTTACTTTATTGTGCTATTCTTACACTATATTCTTCTTGTATATGTGCATACTATTATGTTACACAGTATTTCATAAAAGTTCTATGGATTAAAATAATGCAGATATCCACAAATTTGTGCTAATGAGATGTGTTACATAAATAAATATTTCCTATTTTTAAACATTAAATCATTCCAAATTGAGTTACAATTTTGAGTTACAATTTACTGACTTAAAATGTCATCTGTTATAGGCATTTTTATACAGTAAAATGCTAGATTCATGGAAAAATTAATAAAATAACTAGCAGTTGTATCATTTTATCATACAATAATATAAATATGATGTTTGATATTTTACTTAAAACCCTTTAGGTTTTCATTTTCAGAAATAAAGTATATTGTTTAGAGCTAAAACAATACAATGGACCCAAGATAGTCATAAATGGTGCTGAAATGACTAGATATACACATACTCAAAATAAAGAAAAGAAAAAAATCTAGACCAGACCTGTAACTTACACTTATCACAAAATTGACTCAAAATGGATCACAGACTTGACAATGAAACACGAAACAAAACACAATTCATGAAAGGAATAACTGATAAACTAATTTATTAAAATATAAAGCTGATTTGCAAAGACAATATTAAGAGAATGATATAAAAGCATAGACTAGAAAAAAGATTTGCAAAGACACATCTGATGAAAGATGGTTATCCAAAATATTTTTAATCCTTTGAAAACATAACAAAAGACAAAACAACTTGAGTAAAAAATGGGCCAAGACTTTAACTGACACTTCATTTAAGAAGATATAGCAATGACAAATAAACATATGAAAAGATGCTCCACATCATTTTAATCAAGGAAATACAAATTAAAAAAAAAAAAGATATCATAATGTTCCTATTAAAATAGCCTAAACCCAGAACATTAATTATACCGAATGCTGGAGAGGATGTGGAATGACAGGAACTATCATTTCTGCTGATGAGGACAGTAAAATCATTTTAAAAAGACTAGTATTACTTACAAAACTAAATTTAAACATGTGATCCATAAATCATGCTTCTTAGTATTCTCCAGAGGAGTTGAAAACATATTTCTATGCAAAACCTTGCACAGGGATGTTTAAAGCAGATTTATTGACAGCTGACAAATTTTGGAAGCAGTAATGGTTAGCCTTCAATAGGTGAATGGATAAATAAACTATGGTACACGCAGACAATGAAATAGCATTCAGTGTTAAAAGGAAATGAGCTATCAGCCCATGAAAAACTTAATTATATATTTAAATCTTAAAGGTATATTTAAACCAATCTGAAAAGCTTATGTATATCGTGTAATTATAAATCTATGACATTTTGGCATAGGCAAAAGCGTAGAGATAGGTAAAAAAAAAAAATTCAGTGGTTTCCGGGAGTTGGAGAGAGAGGGATAAACAGGAAGGGTAAAGTACAGAGTAAAGTGACAATACTTTGTATGATATGAGAATCACATATACAAAATCACATATACAAATTATACATTTGTACTAATTTACAGAATGTACAACATCAAGCAAACTCTAATGTAAACTGTGTGCACTGGAATAATAATGATATATTAATGCAGATTCATCAAATATAGCATATGTACCACTCTGGTGGGAAGTGTTGCTAAATAAGGAGGTAACACATATACAGGGGAGGGGATGTATGAGAAATCGCTGTAATTTCTCCTTAACTTTGTTGTGTATTTTACACTGCTTTAAAAAATTAACTCAGTGAAAAAAATTAAGGTTGGCATTCATAATTTTCAACAAAATATATATTTCAGTTCAGTTCAGTCGCTCAGTCATGTCCGACTCTTTGTGACCCCATGAATTGCAGTACGCCAAGCCTCCCTGTCCATTACCATCTCTCAGATTTCACTCAGATTCACATCCGTTGAGTCCATGAAGCCATCTAGCCATTTCACCCTCTGTCTTTCCCTTCTCCTCCTGTCGCCAATCCCTCCCAGCATCAGAGTATTTTCCAATGACTCAACTGTTCGCATGAGGTGGCCAAAGTACTGGAGTTTCAGCTTCAGCATCATTCCTTCCAAAGAAATCCCAGGGTTGATCTCCTTCAGAATGGACACGTTGGATCTCTTTGCAGTCCAAGGGACTATCAAGAGTCTTCTCCAACATGACAATTCAAAAGCATCAATTCTTCAGCGCTCAGCCTTTTTCACAGTCCAACTCTCACATCTGTACATGACCACAGGAAAAACCATAGCCTTGACTAGATGGACCTTAGTCGGCAAAGTAATATCTCTGCTTTTGAATATACTATCTAGGTTGGTCATAACTTCTCTTCCAAAGAGTAAGCGTCTTATAATTTTATAGCAGCAGTTATCATCCGCAGTGATTTCGGAGCCCCCCAAAATAAAGTCTGACACTGTTTCCACTGTTTCCCCATCTATTTCCCATGAAGTGATGAGACCGGATGCCATCATCTACGTTTTCTGAGTGTTGAGCTTTAAGCCAACTTTTTCGCTCTCCTCTTTCACTTTCATCAAGAGGCTTTTTAGTTCCTCTTCACTTTCTGCCATGAGGGTGGTGTCATCTGCATATCTGAGGTTATTGATATTTCTCCTGGCAATCTTGATTCCAGCTTGTGTTTCGTCCAGTCCAGAGTTTCTCCTGATGTATTCTGCATAAAAGTTAAATAAGCAGGGTGACAATATACAGCCTTAAATACTCCTTTCCCTATTTGGAACCAGTCTGTTGGTCCATGTCCAGTTCTAACTGTTGCTTCCTAACCTGCATACAGATTTCTCAAGAGGCAGGTTAGGTGATCTGGTATTCCCATTTCTTTCAGAATTTTCCATACTTTATTGTGATCCACACAGACAAAGGCTTTGGCATAGTCAATAAAGCAGAAATATATGTTTTTCTGGAACTCTCTTGCTTTTTCCATGATCCAGCGGATGTGGGCAATTTGATCTCTGGTTCCTATGCCTTTTCTAAAACCAGCTTGAACATCAGGAGTTCACGGTTCATGTATTGCTGAAGCCTGGCTTGTGGAATTTTGAGCATTATTTTACTAGCATGTGAGATGAGTGCAACTGTTTGGTAGTTTGAGCATTCTTTGGCATTACCTTTCTTTGGGAGTGGAATGAAAACTGAACTTTTCCAGTCCTGTGGCCCTGCTTTTTCCAAATTTGCTGGCATATTGAGTGCAGCACTTTCACAGCATCATCTTTCAGGATTTGAAATAGTTCTACTGGAATTCCATCACCTCCACTAGCTTTGTTCATAGTGATGCTTTCTAAGGCCCACTTGACTTCACATTCCAAGATGTCTGGCTCTAGATTAATGATCACATCATCATGATTATCTGGATCATGAAGATCTTTCTGTACAGTTCTTCCGTGTACTCTTGCCACCTCTTCTTAATATCTTCTGCTTTTGTTAGGCCCATACCATTTCTGTCCTTTATTGAGCCCATCTTTGCATGAAATGTTCCCTTGGTTTCTCTGATTTTCTTGAAGAGATCTCTAGTCTTTCCCATTCTGTTCTTTTCCTCTATTTCTTTGCATTGATCACTGAGGAAGGCTTTCTTATCTCTTCTTGCTATTCTTTGCAACTCTGCATTCAGATGCTTATATCTTTCCCTTTCTCCTTTGTTTTTCATCTCTCTTTTCACAGCTATTTGTAAGGCCTCCCCAGACAGTCATTCTGCTTTTTTTGCATTTCTTTTCCATGGGGATGGTCTTGATCCCTGTCTCCCGTACAATCTCATGAACCTCATTCTATAGTTCATCAGGTGCTCTCTCTATCAGATCTAGTCCCTTAAATTTATTCCTCACTTCCACTGTATAATCATAAGGGATTTGACTGAGGTCATACCTGAATGGTCTGGCGGTTTTCCCTATTTTCTTCAATTTAAGTCTCATTTTGGTAATAAGGAGTTCATGATCTGAGCCATAGTCAGCTCCTGGTCTTGTTTTTCTTGACTATATTGAGCTTCTCCATCTTTGTCTGCATAGAATATAATCAATCTGATTTCGATGTTGACCATCTGGTGATGTCCATGTGTAGAGTCTTCTCTTGGTTGTTGGAAAAGGGTGTTTGCTATGACCAGTGCATTTTCCTGGCAAAACATTATTAGTCTTTTCCCAGCTTCATTCCACATTCCAAGGCCAAATTTGCCTGTTACTCTAGGTGTTTCTTGACTTCCTACTTTAGCATTCCAGTCCCCTATAATGAAAAGGACATCTTTTGGGGTGTTAGTTCTAAAAGGTCTTGTAGGTCTTCATAAAACCGTTCAGCTCCAGCTTCTTCAGCATTACTGGTTTGGATAACTGTGATATTGAATGGTTTGCCTTGAAAACGAACAGAGATCATCTTGTCATTTTTGAGATTTTAATAATTAATATATCAAATACTTTTCTTTTGAAATATATGCATGTTACCCTTTTTAATGAATGGACTAATATATAAGTTCTATAATTTTGTGATCACAGTAATATAATTTATCATAAGTTAAAAGACTTCATGAATGCTGAAACAGTATAATATTAGCTTATATTGTCATGCAATGTTACAGTGTATGTGATATGTCTTATCCCTTAAAGTGTAAATGAACACTTACAAGATGAAAAAACAAGAGGAAACTAAATTCCCAAGATCAGAAGCATTGATGTATTTTATAGGTGAAAGTTTTTCTAATTATTTATCCTAAATTTTCTTTTTCTTGAAATATGTATTAGGAAAAATAAACTTGATAAAATTATAATAGTTTGTTATCATCATTATAAATAGAGAAAATAAAATTATCTGAAGCTCAAGCTTATAAGTGATAGAAACATTTTAGCAGATTCTGTGTTTCAAATCAATTAGTAAAATGACTATCAAATTGCTTGATAGTTAAAAGATATTAGAATTGCCAATAATTAATAATACATACAAACCGTAAGGATAAGATGTATTCAGAAATAAGATAGATTATATTTATCCTATAAAAATATTATGCAGTCATAAAATAAAGACTGTTTGTTTTTACTGTGGAAACTAAAAGGATTTTACATTCACAGTGTGACAGCCTGACTAACTGATGGCAATAAATTTTGTATTATGGAGTTTTCTTTTTTTCCCTGTGCATATATCACGTTCACTATTTAAAGCTGAGAATGCTTAACATGATGCAACTTGTTAGGAGAATAATATGTAAACTATATATCCCAGAAAGTTGATCTCCCTCAACCCTTTTGCTCATTGATCACTGGCATATTTGCCACAATGACAACATATTGAGGAACGATATACTTGTCTCCCCTTATCTATAGGTTACACATTCGAAGGCCCTCATTGAATATCTAAGATCTCATATATCAGAGATATGTATGATATAGAACATCACAAATCATGATATAGAACCCTATACATACCATGTATTTTTTCTCAAAATATCTATGGCAAAATTTAATTTATATATTAAGCACACTAAGGGAATGTCCAAACAGAGTAGAAAGACCTGGGATCTTATCATGCTACTCAGAATGGTCAGCAAAATAAAATCTATGGATTTTTAAATTTTGGAATTTTCAGTACTTTTGGACCACAGTTAACTTGTGGGTAACTGAAACAACAGAGAGTGAAACTGCAGATAAAGTCAAGGGAATATTTCACCTAGTAGTAAACAACAAGAATCTTAAGGTTGAAATATTGTATATTCTGAATCAATCACATCTTTCAACCTGAAAACAATGAGATTTAATTTGGATAGTCCTATCTGGGCTTCCCATGTGGCTCAGTGGTAAACAATCCTTCTGCCAAGACAGCTGATATAACTTCCATCACCCCTGGGTCATCAGGAATATCCTCTAGAGTAGAGAAAAGCAGCCCACTCCAGTGTTCTTGCCCAGAAAATACCATGGACAGAGGAGACTTGTGAGTTACATTCCATGGACTCACAAAGAGTCAGACATGACTAAGCATGCACACACACACCTGCATTTTCAGAAAACTCTGTGGAGTACAATATAATGCATAATATGTCACTTCTAACATATTAACTAAGGTTCTTCGTGTTTTATTATAATTTAACATTCCCCACACTGTACATTGTTAAATATTTAGTTGTGCTGATTAAAAATAAAAATCACAGTGAACTGAGAGTACAAAGGGTGCTAAAGAAAATAAAAATGTTTTCAGTACAAATGTTTTGAATGAAAACATTTTTTAATGGTTTTTCTATGTAAAAATAGGGTTTTTTCTATTCTACTAGCTTGAATTTTTATATTTAATATTTACCCACCTAATGATAATTCTGAAGAAGAAAGTGAACTATTAAATCATTCAACACCATGCTATTTTTTAAATGAATGCTAGTGTGAGCAACAAGTAATCAATAAATTTATATAAAATAAAGCAAAAGTGAATATTTTTAAATTTAAGCCACCCATAGGCATTCAGATATGTTTTTCTGAATTGTTGTCATTTATCATTCTAATGTTCTTTCTCACTTAGAATACTCTACCTAGTGACTTATTTTAATTGTGGTAAAAAAAAAAAAATTGCTGTTTTACTATCTTAACTAGTTTTAGTGTACAATTCAGTAGTATTAAGTATATTCAGACTGTTGTACAATTTTAAAATGTAGGCCACCTTGTTCTTCACAACTACAGTAATTCTGATAATATACATGAGTTGGTTAACTCTATTTATGTCAATTGTTTAAAATATATAAACATTTTTAGTTACAGTAAACTTTTTGAAAAAAAGTAAAATTATTGCAGACTAGCAATTTGTATATAAGCAACCTGACAGAAATATTTTTATATTTGCTTTTATATTACTATAGTGAAGAAAATCATGCTTATTTTGTACATAATATTTGGGTATAACTTCTGTAAATATATTTGGACAGTTTTTCCTATTTATGATTGTCTACAACTTCCTTCATAATATGTGCTACATGAGAGCCATAAATGGCTCAAAGTAGATACTAGTCATGTATTTTATTATCTACAATAATTTGCAATTTAAGGACCATTAAATCAAATCTACTATTAGCAACTCTCATGAGCTCTAATATTTATGAAATTGTTGTGTTAACATATAATACACCAAATGAAGATATTTAATTTAGGGAAGAATCAACTCAGGAGAAATGTGTGAATTATGCTGAGAAATATTCCAATGTTTCAAAGTTAATGTGCCCTGAAATTTTAATCAGTGATAAAACTATATACTGAGTTTTATAGCACTGATGAAATTTCCTAATCTTAGTACTGACCCAAGAAGAAATTAAATCAAATACTTTTATTTCAATCTATTAGCACTGACACCTGTATGTATTGGAGTAATTCATTGCCTAGACTTTGAAAACCAGTGCTTAAGGTAAAAATTATGAATATTACAACTGTTCTTTAAATTCCAGTAGAGTTGCTAAATTAATGGTAAACTAAGCATCTTTAAGCATATAGAGTTGATTTTTCTCATAGAATATACATATAGAAAAACATTTCATTAGTAGATAGCAAAATAAAAATTTGGTTTATTTACCAGTTTTTAAATTCTCTTCTCTCATATTTCTTATGTTAGTATATTATATATTTGGGGTTGATCATGGTGATGGTGGAATAAAGACACCCAAATACAAGTTGTGGCCTTGTGCTGTAAGGCTGCTCTAGTAGTAGTCTACCTGAAACTTAGACAAATTTAACATTAAACTAGGTAATTATATATATATTTTTAATTATATGTTTTGTAATGCTGAAACTATGTGACCCAGAAACTTAGAGAAGTGAAATCAATGTAGAATAAATCTAAATCATTTAATCTCTAACAATGAAAGACAAAGGACTCAGGTTTCAAACACAGGTCCATCTAGCAAAAAGCCTACAAGCTTAATTACATTAATGTGTAAATCATTTTAAATATAAAATAAAAATCTGCAAATTCAATTTTTAGCTTTGTCTTTCTAGTGGTAAAATAAAAACTAAAAGTCTTTTCTACAATTATTTTATGAACAAATATGATTACTAACAATCATGATTTTGTAACTCTTCAAATATTTTAATACATTTTGTATATTTGCTAATATCATTCTTCTATGATAATTAATCTATTGAAGTTGATTATTGCAAATGACTTTTTGTACAACAGTTCTAGGTGATGAAATGGAGTCTTGATTTCACTTTCAATCTATTTCTTTCCTAAAATTTACAGAGTAGAATTATATGTCAGTTATGTTAAAGTCACCTAGAAAATAAAATCTAAAGGACTATTAGCAGAGGTGAAGAAATGAATTCAGAAATTGTTGAAAAGAAAAAAAAAATCAGATATATCACAAAATATTTTAGCATTAAAGCCACCGAGTTAAAAGAGTGTGCAGTTTATCAGGTACATTAATATGAAAAGTTGGATACTCTAAACAACAAAAATTTTGGATAACATAACCTACTATAAATAATGTAATACTTATATCTTGAATAAATTATGCCAAATGTATATAACAGACAAAGGGATTATCTTCAGAGGATACATGTTGCAAATTCAAACAGCTTTAACCCAGGAGAAATTAACAGTTAAACTTCTTAGCAGGTCATCAGTTCAGTTCAGTTCTGTTCAGTCACTCAGTCGTGTTTGACTCTTTGTAACCCCATGAATCACAGCATGCCAGCCCTCCCTGTCCATCACCAATTCCCAGAGTTCACTCAAACTCATATCCATAGAGTCGGTAATGCCATCCAGCCATCTCATCCTCTGTTGTCCCCTTCTCCTCCTGCCCCCAATCCCTCCCAGCATCAGGGTCTTTTCCAATGAGTCAACTCTTTGCATGGGGTGGCCAAAGTATTGGAGTTTCAGCTTTAGCATCAGTCTTTCAAATGAACACCCAGGACTGATCTTATTTAGGATGGACTGGTTGGATCTCCTTAAAGTCCAAGGGACTCTCAAGACTCTTCTCCAACAACACAGTTTAAAAGCATCAATTCTTCGACACTCAGCTTTCTTCACAGTCCAATTCTCACATGCATATATGACTACTGGAAAAACCATAGCCTTGACTAGACTGACCTTTGTTGGCAAAATAATATCTCTGGTTTTGAATACACTATCTAGGTTGGTCTTAACTTTCCTTCCAAGGAGTAAGTGTCTTTTAATTCATGACTGCAATCACCATCTGCCATGATTTTGGAGCCCCCAAAAACAAAGTCTGTCACTGATTCCACTGTAGCGTGCTAAACAGGAACAACTTGTGAAGTGTACATGACTAAAAGGTCAGGTGATAGACAAACAACAAGTGCCTGTGTGGGGCAGTATTGCTTATACTAGGTTTTCTAAACTGAGCTGAAACCAGCTGGGAACCATACTACAACCCTTGTAGTGGAAAGGTTGCTACTGTGTTAGCAAACTTGGAATTCATAAACCTATACCAAATCTATCTTCAGTAATAAGACCTGTCTATTAGTGCTGTAAAAATATACCCATTGTATCAAATAAAGAACATATAATCAACAGAACCTGATTAATAAGGCAATCTGAACATAGCTATCAAATGAGATTGAGGATATCTTCAAAATCTCTGCCTCAATGTGACTTATTCTTTTGATTCTATATATGTCTACAGCAGGTTCTTTCACTGTTATAATACAATATCTCTTCTTCTTATACTTACAGTACACTTTTGGGTCTTTAGAATATATTGCATGGATATTTGAATATTTAAAAATATATTTTTAAAAGAGACCCAAGTATATCACACCAAAATGTTGAAATGTTTTGCAGATTTGTGAAGCTGGAAATCATTTCATCAATGTAGTGTTGGCTCATCCCAGTCACACAGGTTAGTCACTTTTTAAATCTTCTCCAGAGTGAATTATGCTAATTATCATTTTTTAAATCAATGGTTGGAAACATTTAAAATTTGTGTTCCCCAATTCTTGTTTTACTATGTCTAATTTTTCAAAATAGTTGAACTAAATTATAGTCTCTAATTATAGTTTCTCTAAAATGAAGTGTACATGTACACATGCACACACACACAGACAGGCACACATTTTATTTAAGCATATATATATATATATATATATATAAATATATATAACATGATTAAAATGTAAAGAACTGTGAAATCCATTGATAATTATCCAAATTTCTTAGTTTAACTTTCAGTCTTATTCTGGTCTGGACAATATCTGTTATAATTCAACAGGAAAAAAAAAAAAACAAAGTGAATCTTTGACAAATTTAGTGGCAGTGGAATAGCAATACTTGAGAGAACATTGAATTTAGTATTTTGCTAATAGATTTGAAAATATTTACAGTGCCTAGAAAGTTCCATGGACAGAGGAACCAGGTGGGCTAGAGTCCATGGGGATCATAAACAGTTGGACATGACTGAGTGATTGAACACACAGAGTGTCTAAATAATTTAAAGGTATTTTTGGTAAATCAATACTCTCATTCAAGCTCAATTATAGCACAATGATTTATATTACATTGTATATAATTTACTTGTAATTTCAAATAGCAGTGGTCAACATTTGGGTTTCATGTTTTCATTATCTAGTTGCAAATGTGTTTGTGTATTCAAGTTTGTTTTAACATTGACATGAAATTCCTAACATTTTCTTGAAAGTTTCTAGCAGGCTGGAGAAGCAGATATATGAAATATGTTCCTGAATATTTTTTCACATAATACATAAAATTACAAAGGAAATTTATATGATTATCTATGAACATATAAAAAGCTATATATAATAACATAACTATTTTATTATAATTTTTACATATTTTAATAACACTTTTTTGATTGAGTTTATGACAGCAAATTATACATTTGGAAATATAAAACAACTGAATATGACTTGAAACTATCTGTACTTTCTCTTTTTAAAAAACATTTAAATTATTTATTTTAATTGGAGGCTAATTACTTTACAATATTGTATTTGTTTTGCAATACATCAACATGAATCTGCCACGGGTATACACATGTTCCCCATCCTGAAGCCCCCCTCCCACCGCCCTCCCCATACCATCCCTCTGGGTAATGTCAGGGCACCAGCACAAAGCATCCTGTATCCTGCATCAAATCTAAACTGATGATTCATTTCTTATATGATATTATACATGTTTCAGGGCCATTCCCCCAAATCATCCCATCCTCTCCTTCTCCCTCTCCCACAGAGTCCATAAGACTGTTCTATACATCTGTGTCTCTTTTGCTGTCTCACATACAGGGTTATCATTACCATCATTCTAAGTTTCATATATATGCGTTAGTATACTGTATTGGTATTTTTCTTTCTGGCTTACTTCACTCTGTATAATAGGCCCCAGTTTCATCCATCTCATTAGAACTGATTCAAATACATTGTTTTTATTTTTATTTTTTTTGTGTTTAATGTTTTTTATTATTTATTTATTTATTTATTTTAAATTACAATATTGTATTTGTTTTGCCATACATTGACACGAATCAGCCATAGGTGAACACAATCTCCCAATGCCGAAGCCCCCTCCCACCTCCCACCCCACATCCTCTACTTGAATCATCCTGTGCATCAGCCCCATGCATCCTGCATCCTACATTGAACATAGATTGGCGCTTCGTTTCTTACACGAAAATATACATGTTTCATTGCCATTCTCTCAAACCATCCCACCCTTTCCCTCACTATGGCTGAATAATACTCCATTGTGGATATGTTTCACAGCTTTCTTATCCATTCATCTGCTGATGGACATCTAGGTTGCTTCCATGTCCTGGCTTTTATAAACAGTGCAGCAATGAACACTGGGGTACACGCGTCTCTTTCAATTCTGGTTTCTTCTGTGTGTATGCCCAGCAGTGGGATTGCTGGGTCATAAGGCAGTTCTATTTGCAATTTTTAAGGAACCTCCACAATGTTCTCCACAATGGCTGTACTAGTTTGCATTCCCACCAACAAGGTAAGACAGTTTCCTTTTCTCCACACCCTCTCCAGCATTTATTTCTTGTAGACTTTTGGATCACAGCCATTCTGACTGGTGTGAAATGGTACCTCATTGTGGTCCTGATGTGCATTTCTCTGATAATGAGTGATGTTGAGCATCTTTTCATGTGTTTGTTAGCCATCTGTGTGTCTTCTTTGGAGAAATGCCTATTTAATTATTTGGCCCATTTTTTTTTATTGCTTTGTTTATTTCTCTGGAATTGAGATTCAGGAGTTGCTTGTATATTTTTGAGATTAGTTGCTTGCTAGTTGCTTCATTTGCTATTATTTTCTCCCATTCTGAAGACTTCTTTTCACCTTGTTTATAGTTTCCTTAGTTGTGCAGAAGCTTTTCATTTTAATTAGGTCCCATTTGTTTATTTTTGCTTTTATTTTCAATATTATTGGAGGTGGATCATAGAGGATCCTGCTGTGATTTATGTCAGAGAGTGTTTTGCCTATGTTCTCCTCTAGGAGTTTAATAGTTTCTGGTCTTAGGTTTAGATCTTTAATCCATTTTGAGTTTATTTTTGTGTATGGTGTTAGAAAGTGTTCTAGTTTCAGTCTTTTACAAGTGGTTGACCAGTTTTCTCAGCACCACTTGTTAAAGAGATTGTCTTTTCTCCACTGTATATCCTTGCCTCCTTTGTCAAAGATAAGGTGTCCATAGGTGTGTGGATTTATCTCTGGGCTTTCTATTTTGTTCCATTGAATTATATTTCCATCTTTGTGCCAGTATCATACTGTCTTGATGACTGTGGCTTTGTAGTAGAGCCTGAATCCAGGCAGGTTAATTCCTCTATTCCATTATTTTTTTCAAGATTGCTTGGACTATTTGAAGTTTTTCTGTACCGTTGGTAGCTTGATAGGCATTGCATTGAATGTATAGATTGCTTTGGGTAGTATACTCATTTTCACTATATTGATTCCTCCAATCCATGAACATGGTATATTTCTCCATCTATTAGTGTCCTCTTTGATTTTTTTCACGAGTGTTTTATAGTTTTCTATATATAGGTCTTTAGTTTCATTAGGTAGATGTGTTCCTAAGCATTTTATTCTTTTTCTTGCAATGGTAAATTGATTTTTAAAAATTTCTGTTTCTGCTTTCTCATTATTATTGTATAGGAATGCAAACGATTTCTACGTGTTGATTTTATATCCTGGAACTTTACTATGTTCATTGATTAGCTCTAGTAATTTTCTGGTGGAATCTTTAGGGTTTTCTATGTAGAGGATCATGTCATCAGCAAACAGTGAGAGTTTTACTTCTTCTTTTCCAATTTGGATTCCTTTTATTTCTTTTTCTGCTCTGATTGCTGTGGCCAAAACTTCCAAAACTATGTTGAATAGTAGTGGTGAAAGTGGGCACCCTTGTCTTGTTCCTGACTTTAGGGGAATACTTTCAGTTTTTACCATTAAAGATAATGTTTACTTTGGGCTAGTCATATATAGCTTTTATTATGTTGAGGTATGTTCCTTCTATTCCTGCTTTCTGGAGAGTTTTAATCGTAAATGGGTGTTGAATTTTGTCAAAGGCTTTCTCTGCATCTATTAAGATAACCATGTGTCTTTTATTTTTCCATTTGTTAATGTGGTATATTACATTGATTGATTTGCAGATGTTGAAGAACTCTGTATCCCTGGGATAAAGTGCACTTGGTCATGGTATGTGATGTTTTTAGTGTGTTGTTGGATTCTGATTGCTAGAATTTTGTTAAAGGTTTTTGGATCTACGTTCATCAGTAATATCGGCCTGTAGTTTTCTTTTTTTTTTTTTTTTTTGGTGGCATCTTTGTCATGTTTTGGTATTAGAGTGATTGTGGCCTCATAGAATGAGTTTGGAAGTTTACCTTCCTCTGCAATTTTCTGGAAGAGTTTCAGTAGGATAGGTGTTACCTCTTCTCAGAATTTTTGGTAGAATTCAGCTGTGAAGCCGTCTGGACCTGGACTTTTGTTTGCTGGAAGATTCTGATTACAGTTTCAATTTCCTTGCTTGTGATATGTCTGTTAAGATTTTCTATTTCTTCCTGGTTCAGTTTTGGAAAGTTGTACTTTTTAAAGAATTTGTCCATGTTCTACAATTTGTCCATTTTTTTACAAGTTGTCCATTTTATTGGCATATAATTGCTGCTAGTAGACTCTTATGATCCTTTCTATTTCTGTGTTGTCTGTTGTGATCTCTCCATTTTCATTTCTAATTTTATTGAGTTGATTTTTCTCCCTTTGTTTCTTGATGAGTCTGGCTAATGGTTTGTCAATTTTATTTATTCTTTCAAAGAACTAGCTTTTGGCTTTGTTGATTTTTTTCTATGGTCTCTTGTTTCTTTTGCATTTATTTCTGCCTCAGTTTTTAAGATGTCTTTCCTTCTACTAATCCTAGGGTTCTTCATTTCTTCCTTTACTAGTTGCTTTAGGTGAGGAGATATGCTATTTATATGACTTTTTTCTTGTTTATTGATGTATGCCTGTATTGCTATGAATTTTCCCCTTAGTCCTGTTTTTACAGTGTCCCACAAGTTTTGGGTTGTTGTGTTTTCATTTTCATTCCTTCCTATGGACATTTTGATTTCTTTTTGACTTCTTCTGTGATTTATTGGTTATTCAACAAAGTATTTTTCAGCCTCGATCTTTGGAATTTTTAATAGCTTTTCTCCTGTTCAGTTCAGCCAGTTCAGTCGCTAAGTTGTGTCTGACTCTTTGCAACCCCTTGAATCACAGCACGCCAGGCTAACCTATCCTATACCAACTCCTGGTGTTCACTCAGACTCATGTCCATCGAGTCAGTGATACCATCTAGCCATCTCATCCTCTGTCATCTCCTTTTCCTCCTTCCCCCAGTCCCTCCCAGCATCAGAGTATTTTCCAAAGAGAACACTTCGCATGAGGTAGCCAAAGTATTGGAGTTTCAGCTTTAGCATCATTGCTTCCAAAGAACACCCAGGGCTGATCTCCTCTAGAATGGACTGGTTGGATCTCCATGCAGTCCAAGGGACGTTCAAGACTCTTCTCCAACACCACAGTTTAAAAGCATCAATTCTTCAGTGCTTCACAGTCCAACACTCACATCCATACATGACCACTGGAAAAAGCATAGCCTTGACTAAACAGACATTTGTGGGCAAAGTACTGTTTCTGCTTTTAAATATGCTTACCTAGGTTGGTCATAACTTTTCTTCTAAGGAGTAAGCATCTTTTAATTTCATTGCTGCAGTCACTATCTATACTGATTTTGGAGTCCAAAAGATAAAGTCTGTCACTGTTTCCACTGCTTCTACATCTATTTCCCATGAAATGATGGGACCAGATGCCATGAATTGGTTTTCTGAATGTTGAGCTTTAAGCCAACTTTTTCAGTCTCTACTTTTACTTTCATCAAGAGACTTTGAACATTCTTTTCCATTGCCTTTCTTTGGGAGTGGAATGAAAACTGATCTTTTCCATTCCTGTGGCCACTGCTTTTTCCAAATTTGCTGGCATACTGAGTGCAGCACTTTGATAGCATCATCTTTCAGGATTTGAAATAGCTCAACTGGAATTCCATCACCTCCACTAGTGATGCTGTCTAAGGCCCACTTGTCTTCACATTCCAGGATGTCTGGGTCTAGGTGAGTGATCACACCTTCATGATTATCTGGATCGTGAAGCTCTTTTTTGTACAGTTTATCTGTGTATTCTTGCCATCTCTTCTTAATATCTTCTGATTTTGTTAGGTCCATACCATTTGTGTCCTTTATGGAACCCATCTTTCCATGAAATGTTCCCTTGGTATCACTAATTTTCTGGAAGAGATCTCTAGTCTTTCCCATTCTGTTCTTTTCATCTATTTCTTTGCATTGATCACTGAGAAATGCTTTCGTATCTCTCCTTGCTATTCTTTGGAATTCTGAATTCAAATGCTTTTATCTTTTCTTTTCTCCTTTGCTTTTCGCTTCTCTTCTTTTCACAGCTATTTATAAGGCCTCCTCAGACTGCCAATTTGCTTTTTACATTTCTTTTTCATGCTTTCCTGGTGGCTCAGAAGTTAAAGCGTCTGCCTCCAATGTGGGAGACCTGGGTTCGATCCCTGGGTCGAGAAGATCCCTTGGAGAAGGAAATGGTAACCTACTCCAGTATTCTTGCCTGGAGAATCTCATGGATGTAGAAGCCTGGTAGGCTGCAGTCCACGGGGTCACAAAGAGTTGGACATGACTGAGTGACCTCAGTTTACTTGTAAGGTCTCCTCAGACCGCCATTTTGCTTTTTTACATTTCTTTTTCATGCTTCCCTGGTGGCTCAGAGGTTAAAGTGTCTGCCTCCAATGTGGGAGACCTGGGTTTGATCCCTGGGTCGGGAAGATCCCCTGGAGAAGAAAATGGTAACCCACTCCAGTATTCTTGCCTAGAGAATCCCATGGACGTAGAAGCCTGGTAGGCTACAGTCCACGTGGTCGCAGAGAATCAGACATGACTGAGCAACTTCAGTTTATTTGTAAGGCCTCCTCGGACCGCCATTTTGGTTTTTTTGCATTTCTTTTCCATAGAGATGGTTTTGATCCTTGTCTCTTGTACGATGTCTTGAACCACCTCTGTCCATAGTTCATCAGGCACTCTATTGATCAGATCTAGTCCCTTAAATCTATTACTCACTTCCACTGTATAATCATAAGGGATTTGATTTATGTCAACCCTGAATCGTCTAGAAGTTTTCCCTACTTTCTTTAAGTCTGAATTTGACAATAAGGAGTTCATGATCTGAGTCACAATCATTTCCTGGTCTTTTTTGTTGTTGTTGTTGTTGTTGAGTGTATAAATCTTCTCCATCTTTGGTTTCAAAGAATATAATCAATTTTATTTCATTTTGAACATCTGGGGATGTCCATGTATAGAGTCTTATCTTGTGTTGTTGGAAGAGGGTGTTTACTATGACCAGTGCATTTTCTTAGCAAAACTCTATTAGTCTTTGCCCTTCTTCATTCCATATTCCAAGGCCATATTTGCCTGTTGCCCCAGGTGTTTCTTGACTTCCTACTTTTTCATTTCAGTCCCCTATAATGAAGAGGACATCTTTTTTGGGTGTTAGTTCTAAAAGGTCTTGTAGATCTTCATATAACTGTTCAACTTCAGCTTTTCAGTGTTACTGGTTGAGGCATAGACTTGAATTACTGTGATATTGAATGGTTTGCCTTGGAAACAAACAAAGATCATTCTGTCATTTTTGAGATTGCATCAAAGTACTGCACTTATGACTCTTCTGTTGACCATGATGGCTACTCTGTTTCTACTAAGGGATTCCTGCCCACAGTAATAGATATAATGGTCATCTGAGTTAAATTCACCCATTCCAGTCCATTTTAGTCCGCTGATTTCTAGAATGTCGATGTTCACTTTTGCCATCTCCTGTTTGACCACTTCCAAAATGCCTTGATTCATGGATCTAACAGTCCAGGTTCCTAGGCAATATTGCTCTTTACAGCATCAAACCTTGCTTCCATCACCAGTCACATGCACAGCTGGGTATTGTTTTTTTCTTTGGCTCTATCCCTTCATTCTTACTGGAGTTATTTCTCCACTGATCTCCAGTAGCATACTGGGCACCTACTGAACTGAGGAGTTCCTCTTTCAGTATCCTATCATTTTGCCTTTTCATACTGTTCATGGGGTTCTCAAAGCAAGAATATTGAAGTGGTTTGCTATTCCCTTCTCCAGTGGACCACATTCTGTCAGACTTCTCCACCATGACCTGCCCAACTTAGGTGGCCCTACAGGGCATGGCTTAGTTTCATTGAGTTAGACAAGGCTGTGGTCTTAGTGTGATTATATTGGCTAGTTTTCTGTGATTATGGTTTCAGTGTGTCTGCCCTCTGATGCCCTCTTGCAACACCTACTGTCTTACTTGGGTTTTGCTTACATTGGACTTGGGGTATCTTCACGACTGCTCCAGTAAAGTGCAGCTGCTGCTCCTTACCTTGGACGAGGGGTATCTCCTCACCGCTGCCCCTCCTGACCTTGAATGTGGAATTGCTCCTTTAGGCCCTCCTGTGCCTGTCCAGCTACTGCTCCTTGGATGTTTTATCCTGTAATTGAGATCTAATCTTACTGCATTGTGGTCACAAAAGATGCTTGGAATTATTTCATGTTTTTTTTTTTTTGTTGTTGTTAATTTACCAAGGCTAGATTTATGGCCCAGGATGTGTACTTTCTCTTGCATAAAAAAATTTAATATAATAATGCAAATACTATTGTGTTTTGTTGTCTGCATTTGTATTGAAGTAAAGCTTACATTTAACAAAGAGGTTAAATATTATTTTCATTGTACCCAAATACATAGATATATTAGTTTCTCTTTTGCATTATGTGAAGTCCAGATAAGAAAAAAAAAACTTCTGATGTTCTTTTTTTTTAAGCATAGAAGCAGATCACAATGCAATTTTATAAAAATATCAACATTGACAAGCCTATGACTATAAAAACGTTTATTCCTTACTCTGAGCCTCTAACATGGTGACTTGTTCAAGTTCTTCACCTGGAATATGCTGTCATTATTTGAAAATTTTAAATCATCATATTCTCAAACACTTAAAATGTTCATGTGAGAAAGACTTGTGTGTGTGTGTTTACTCCACTCTTTAACTTGCTTTGTATGTTGCTCTTGCCAAGTCAGAAATCAATGCAGTCTCTCCTTGGTTAACTGGCTTGGTTTTTTGCTTTGAGACTCAGAACACTTTTCTTTCTTTTTCTTTCTTTTTAATTTTATTTTTCCTGTATTCTACTTTTCAATACTGTATTGGTTTTGCCATACATTCACATGAATCAGCCACAGGTGTACACGAGCTCCCAATCCTGAAACCCCATCCCACCCCATATCATCTCTCTGGATCATCCCTGTGCACCAGCCCCAAGCATTCTGTATCCTGTATTGAACACAGACTGGAGCTTCGTTTCTTACATGATAGTATACATGCTTCAATGCCATTCTCCCAAATCATCCTACCCTCTCCCTCTTCCGCAGAGGCCAAAAGTCCATTCTATACATCTGTGCCTCTTTTGTTGTCTTGTATAAAGGGTCATCATTACTATCTTTCTAAATTCCATATATATGTGTCAGTATACTGTATTGGTGTTTTGTTTTGTTTTTTTCTGGCTTACTTCACTCTGTATAATCGGCTCCAGTTTCATCCATCTCATTAGAACTGATTCAAATGCATTCTTTTTAATGGCTGAGTAATACTCCACTGTGTATATATACCACAGCTTTCTCATCGATTCATTTGCTGATGGACATCCAGGTTGTTTCCATGTCCTGGCTATTATAAACAGTGCTGCAATGAACATTGGGGTACATGGGTCTCTTTAAATTCTGGTTTCCTCGGTGTGTATGCCCAGCAGTAGAATTGCTGGGTCATCAGGCAGTTCTATTTGCAATTTTTTAAAGGAATCTCCACACTGTTTTCCATAGTGGCTGTACTAGTTTGCATTCCCACCAACAGTGTAAGAGGATTCCCTTTTCTCCACACCCTCTCCAGCATTTATTGCTTGTAGACTTTTGGATCACAGCCATTCTGACTGGTGTGAAATGGTACCTCATTGTAGTCTTGATTTGCATTTCTCTTGTAATGAGTAAT
Source organism: Nanger dama (assembly GCA_917880005.1). Classification (NCBI taxonomy): domain Eukaryota; kingdom Metazoa; phylum Chordata; class Mammalia; order Artiodactyla; family Bovidae; genus Nanger; species Nanger dama. The sequence continues at coordinate 25,765,707 of CAKJTW010000001.1, forward strand.
GTTGAGCATCTTTTCATATGCTTGTTAGCCATCCATAGGTTTTCTTTGGAGAAATGCCTATTTAGTTCTTTGGCCCATTTTTTGACTGGGTCAGAAATCCCTTGCATTCTTATACACTAATAATGAGAAAGTAGAAAAATAAATTAAAGAAACAATTCCATTCACTATTGCAATGAAAAGAATAAAATACTTAGGAATATACCTACCTAAAGAAACTAAAGACTTATATATCAAAAACTATAAAACACTGATGAAAGAAATCCAAGAGGACAGTAATAGATGGAGAAATATACCATGTTCATGAATCAGAAGAATCAATATAGTGAAAATGAGTATACTACCCAAAGCAATCTACAGATTCAATGCAATCCCTATCAAGCTACCAGTGGTATTTTTCACAGAACTAGAACAAGTAATTTCAAGATTTGTATGGAAATACAAAAAAAAAAAAAAAAAACTCAAAGAGCAAAAGCAATCTTGAGAAAGAAGAATGGAACTGGAGGAATCAACTTGCCTGACTTCAGGCTCTACTACAAAGCCACAGTCATTAAGACAGTAGGGTACTGGCACAAAGACAGAAATATAGATCAATGGAACAAAATAGAAAGCCCAGAGATAAATCCACACACCTATGGACATCTTATCTTCAACAAAGGAGGCGAGAACACCCAATGGAATAAAGACAATCTCTTTAACAAGTGGTTCTGGGAAAACTGGTCAACCAATTGTAGAAGAATGAAACTAGATCACTTTCTAACACCACCTACAAAAATAAACTCAAAATGGATTAAAGATCTAAACATAAGACCAGAAACTATAAAACTCCTAGAGGAGAACATAGGCAAAACACTCTCCGATATAAATCACAGCAGGATCCTCTATGATCCACCTCCCAGAGTACTGGAAATAAAGCAAAGATAAACAAATGGGATCTAATTAAAATTAAAAGCTTCTGCACAACAAGGGAAACTATAAGTAAAGTGAAAAGATAGCATTCTGAATTGAAGAAAACAATAGTAAATGAAGCAACTAACAAACAAATGATATCAAAATATACAAGCAACTTATGCAGCTCAACTCCAGAAAAGAACACTTTTCATTATCACTAAAGTGGATTAACTTTGTGCCGAATTTCATAGGATGTATTTTAGAGCTTATAATTCTAGATCATGTCTGACTCTTCATGATCCCATGGAGTGTAGCCTACAAGGTTCCTTTGTCCATGGAATTCTCCAGAAAAGAATAGTGTAGCAGGTAGCCATTTATTTCCTTCTCCAAAGGTATCTTCTTATCCCGGGATAAAACCTAGTTCTCTCACATTGGAGGAAGATTAAGCACCATCTGAGCCACCAGGAAACCCAGTTTTCCCAGAGACATGATGTAATCTTTTAGTTGGCTGACTCATGGCTTAAGTTCTAGAAAGTTTTCTTGTATTATTATTCTTGCATTATAGTTTAAATTTTATTTGTTACATTGTGGATGGTGAGAAGATAGTGGGGTGAACATGTTACATTTGCTTCTATTTTATATTTGTTTCTCTTTCAATATTTTGCTTTTTGTTAATTTCTTTTCTTTCTTTCTTTCTTTTTTTTTTTTTACTGTTTTTGTTCCTCTACTAAATATCCCCTATTCTATTGATTGTTCCACCCTTATGCAAACTGAAATATGTTCCACCCATATTACTCTTTTTTCTTTTTCTACAGTTTAATTCTTGAAAACAATCAACTCTTTTTCCTTCCTGTTATATACGTATCTTTTTTTTTTTAGTTCTAGGATTTTGTCACAGTTACCTTGTCTGTTATCTGCAAATGCTTCTGTATGTTTATTTTTTTTCTTTTATTTTGGAGAGGATTCATTTTATCACTTGGAAAAAAATTCTTGCTTTATATTTTATTCACATATAAGCTTTAAGTGAATATTGATCAAATTATGTTCATTTTAAGCGTATGGATTGTCCTTGAACAGAAATAACAAATGTTTTCACAGATGTGGTGATGAAGTCTCTAAAGGATAAAATGTGCTCTGGAGGACATGGGATGTTTCACTGTGTCTTTTGATTCTCTATATACTCTTTTGTTTTCTAAATTTCTTAATTTCTGGAAGTATTTCCTTCTTTCTTTCCCCTCTAAGCCTTCAAGCATTATCTCCTTTCTTGGAAGCAGTGTCTTTTAAGATGAGAAACTCTGAACTCATTACTCTCAAGTCATTGCATGTCTTTTCTCTATATTTAGTGTTCCAATAATATCAAGTCTTAGACCTCTTCTGAGAGTAAAACCTCTTCTGATCATGAAATATAGACATCTACACACACACACACACACTGCATTTTTTTTTCCTTACGTAAAATTTTTTATCCAACTTTCAGTTCTTGTGTCAGCTCTAATTGAGTCTCTGTTGCTTCCAGATTTTTATTTCCCCACTTATGTGTTCATTGGAATTTATACTAATATTTCTATATCTTAGATATGCTGTAGACATGAATAATGGATGGGGACTATCTTTTATTGACTGTTTAAGCAAGGTCTACAAAATGTGTTCACCAGGAAACAACAATTTCATATAGAACAAGCTTGTAAAATCTTATTACTAAGTACTGGGGAAAAAAAAAAAAGAGAGAGAGAGAGAGATAAATTTATGACAAGTAGGAAACTGAGCTGTGAAACTCTCTCAAGGATGGTCTCTGCCATTTTTGTTGGGTTATCTGAAACTAAAGCAATCGTTCTGAATTAGCCTAAGCTGGAATGACAAGAAAAAATTTAGATTGGATTTGGGGGCTCCCTGAAAATGAGGAAATTATCTTGGATAAGGCAGCTCTCTTTTGTCAAGGCCATCCTTTCAGAGGATATACTACTCAAAAGCTTTCTGCTACCAGTAGAAATTTAAAAGAGAGACATTAGTGGGAAATTGCACAGCATCCACTGCTGCACATGGCCTTCATCTAACAACTGATTTGCATCAGTTTTCTTCTTCACAAACTTCTAGATTTCCTCCAGCATCAACTGGCACAATTAACATTTCAAGGATTATATATGGTGTGATGTGGACACTCACCTGAAGGGAGTTTATCAGGACATGGATATAGCCCTTGTTCTTGGGTTGAGAGAATATCATGAAATGTCCAAATGCTAGAGGCAAAATATCATATTTTTACATCATTATATAACAGCAGGTTATACATAAGTTCCACACCTTAACTTTTTCCATCACTGATAAATTTACTATGTAGAATCTATCTGATTATAAGTCCAAGGGCAGGAGTGCTTACACTAAAACTTGAAACTGCTGAAATTTTCTGCCTTGAACCCTACTAAATTTTCATAGCTTTTGTTCTCCATGGTGTACAGTTCCAAGATTTCCTTGGTGTGTAATATGCTACCTGCCAAACTGGAAAAGGCCTGTGACAGTTGGCTTCCTTCTTAATGATAGGAGGTATACACTGCACTATATTTTCTCTGTTTTGGAGAGGATGCCCCACAATCATTTGGCCCCTAAATCTTTGTAGTGTTTATTAGCAACCTCCATGCTTTCTGTGGACCACAAATGTCTTAATGAGGTCACCAACATATTAGTCACTTACTCATTCAGTATGAATAGCATAATGTTATTGATACAGTGATTTTCAGTGAGCTGCCCAGCCTGAGCCTTCTTGGACTATTTTATGGTAAAGGGTTGGAGTAAAAATTCTAGAAAAAATGAAAACAAATACTGAAATTCTGTGCTATTGCTCATTTTAAAGGAAAGTAAACTATTCTGACCTCCCTTTGTAAGAGAGATGGAAAAACACATTTTATTTTTAAACTCACAGTCTATATCCATAGACCCAAGGCTGGGTTAATCTACCTTAGTAGTATTAGGTAGTTAAAGTAGGAAAAAAAAAAAAGTTCAAAATGGCACTCAGAAGAAGAAGCAGCTTAAAAAAACCCTTGAAAATAATAAAGAAAGGGAAAAAAAAAAACAAAACATGAAACAGACAAAGAAAGAAAGAGAAAATGCCCGAGAAAAACCACAGCCACAGCAAGAACCTCAGGCATGAAAACACATCCAAACAGGCTTCCTTGCCGGGTTGGCTTTGAACACTCTGTTTACCTTCCCTTCCTTGACTGGTCACCATTACAAATCACAGTTTGCTTGATGAATAGCCAGTCAAGCCCTAGGAACCACCAAGGGGAAGAGACAAAAGTGTAAAAAGGAAAGCTGAAAAGAGTCGAGAACAATCCTCCGGGAGTTGGTCCACTTTCCTGTCTTGAGATTGTACAGCATGCCTCCTTAACAAATCTTGCCTGTTTGAGCTCTAACTAGTCTGTCTTACAATTATTTGCTATGATGAGGCAAGAACCTCCAGAGAATTAGTTCAGTTCAGTTCAGTTCAGTCACTCAGTCATGTCCGACTCTTTGTGACCTCATGAATCTCAGCACGCCAGGCCTCCCTGTCCATCACCAACTCCCAGAGTTCACTCAGACTTGTGTCCATTGAGTCAGTGATGCCATCCAGCCATCTCATCCTCAGTCGTCCCCTTCTTCTCCTGCCCCCAATCCCTCCCAGCATCAGAGTTTTTTTCAATGAGTCAACACTTCGCATGAGGTGGCCAAAGTACTGGAGTTTCAGCTTTAGCATCATTCCTTCCAAAGAAATCCCAGGGTTGATCTCCTTCAGAATGGACTGGTTGGATCTCCTTGCAGTCCAAGGGACTCTCAAGAGTCTTCTCCAACACCACAGTTCCAAAGCATCAATTCTTCGGCACTCAGCCTTCTTCACAGCCCAGCTCTCACATCCATACATGACTTCTGGAAAAACCATAGCCCTGACTAGACGGACCTTAGTCGGCAAAGTAATGTCTCTACCTTTGAATATGCTATCTCGTTTGGTCATAACTTTTCTTCCAAGGAGTAAACATCTTTTAATTTTATGGCTGCAATCACCACCTGCAGTGATTTTGGAGCCCCCAAAATAAAGTCTGACACTGTTTCCACTGTTTCCCCATCTATTTCCCATGAAGTGATGGGACTAGATGCCACGATCTTCGTTTTCTGAGTGCTGAGCTTTAAGCCAACTTTTTCACTCTCCACTTTCACTTTCATCAAGAGGCTTTTTAGCTCCTCTTCCCTTTCTGCCAGAAGGGTGGTGTTATCTGCATATCTGAGGTTATTGATATTTCTCCCGGCAATCTTGGTTTCTGTGGGGGCGCTCCGCAGAAAGAGTAGAGGCAGTGGAACTTCCCTCAGCAAAGCCGAGGGGTCCCGAGGAGAGGTGAGCCTGCTGTCCGCCAACCCAGCCCCTCGGCGAGCGGGAGACAATCAGACGTGACAGGGGTTCCGTCGAAGCAGTTCCGCTTTATTGCTGCAAACTCCCAGCTTATATAGACAAGCAGGGGGATTTTAGGAGGGACTATCCATAGTTGCACCAGTCACGTTAAAGGTCAAATCATCATACACCTTCATTATAACAAGAGTCTATGGAGATCACACACTGTCTACATGCATGGAAATCAAGAGAGCCAATCAAAAAACTTTGACAAACAACACAGACCACGCCCCCATCTCTTCAGCCAGGCGCCATCTTAGGTTTTCGACCGCAAAGCTAGCCTCTTTGTTTTTAAGTTTTCCCATTTAGGGCCCCACAGATTCCAACTTGTGTTTCTTCCAGTCCAGCGTTTCTCATGATGTACTCTGCATATAAGTTAAATAAGCAGGGTGACATACTGCAAGCTTAATAAATCTTGCCTGCTTGAGCTGTAACTAGTCTATCAGTCTAATTCTTTGCTATAAGGACACAAGAACCAAGCAGGAAAAATTAATGACCTGGCAGTAATATGACTTAGCTACAAAGCATGGTTGTATCACTTGAAATGTTGGATAATATGTGATAAGTCTGCAGTATTCCACTGTCACTCTCTAAAATACATCTGGCTTCTGCAGAGCTTGCAAGGTGACTTAAATGATGATATAATGAATAATATCGTACAAGCATACTTTGGATCTTCAGTGTAGCACTAATCACCCATTGGGAAGCTGATTGTTTATATTTATCAAAGAATGAGTACAATTGCAGACACTTCTACTTGGTTTTCCCCCATGGCCATAGATCTGCCCTAAAGTTCAAGAAATCAATATGCAATGTGGATATACATACATACAAACTACAAACTATGTATATTCCAATTATTCATTCAGTGCCTGGGAAATGAGCCCTATGAAGTAATGAATATTGTTGCTGTTTAGTCATTACGTCATGTCTGATTCTTTGCAACCTATGTACTGTAGCCCAACAGACCTCTCTATCTATGGGATTCCCCAGGGAAGAATACTGGAGTGGTAACCATTTCCTTCTCTAGAGGATCTTTCCAATCCAGAGATGACACTCATATCCCCTACAATGGCAGGCAAATTATATAATCAGTGAGCCATTAGGCTATCAGTTCAGTTGCTCAGTCATGTCCAATTCTTTGCAACCCTATAAACCACAGCACTCCAGGCCTCCCTGTCTATCACCAACTCCTGGAGTTTACCCAAACTCATGTCCATTGAGTTGGTGATGCCATCCAACCATCTCATCCTCTGGCATCCCCTCCTCCTCCTGCCCTCAAACTTTCCCAATAATAGGGTCTTTCCAAATGAGTCAGCTCTTTGCATCTGGTGGCCAAAGTACTGGAGTTTCAGATTCAACATCAGTCCTTCCAATAAACACCTAGGACTCATCTCTTTTAGTGTGGACTGGTTGTATCACCTTGTAGTCCAAGGGATTCTTAAGAGTCTTCTCCAACACCACAGTTCAAAAGCATCAATTTTTCAGCGTTCACCTTTCTTTATAGTCCAACTCTCCCATCCATGCATGACTACTGGAAAAAACATAGCCTTGACTAGACAGACCTTTGTGGACAAAGTAATGTCTCTGTTTTTTAACATGCTATATAGGTTGGTCATAACTTTCCTTCCAAGGAGTAGAGGTGAGGTGAAGTCACTCAGTCGTGTCCGACTCTTTGCAACCCCGTGGACTGTAACCTACTAGGCTTCTCCGTCCACGGGATTCTCCAGGCAAGAATACTGGAGTGGATTTCCATTTCCTTCTCCAGGGGATCTTCCTGACCCAAGGATCAAACCCAGGTCTCCCGCATTGGAGGCAGACGCTTTAACCTCTGAGCCACCAGCGAAGCCCAAGGAAGCATCTTTTAATTTCATGGCTACAATCACCATCTTCAGTGATTTTGGAGCCCCAAAAAATAAACTCAGCCACTGATTCCACTGTTTCCCCATCTATTTGCCATGAAGTGATGGGATCGAATGTCATGATTTTAGTTTTCTGAATGTTGAGATTGTAGCAGTCTTTAAAATGTAAGGATAGTCTATTCTCACCAGTACACTAGTTCCATGAACAGATGCCAGTATATCATTTAGTGAAGTTATTTTAATGAATGATTATGAGAATGCTTATATATCTACAGTTGTTTCCATGTTGGAGTCTTTCTCCTTGGGGTCCCAGACTGTTATTTCATCAGTGAGTTTAGTGTCTTACAAATCGTTTAAGTTTAAAAGCTGGGAAAGAAATAGGGAATTTTGCATTGAACTAGCTTCCTCATGTCTCTGGATTATTCATCTCAAATTTATTTTGACTAAATTTAGAAAATAATTTTGGGGTATCCATCAATTCTAACCTTTCAGAACACTGTGTTCTTATAACCAGCCTTGCTTTCTGTGAATCAAGTAACTTCTGAACTTCCCATTAATTTTGGCTTATAAGAAGTGCAACAAATAGAAATGAATTTGATTTGGGATGGGGGAAGAATCCTTTAATCCCAGTTACTACAAATCATCCCATTCTAAGATGACATCACTTATATGCAGTCTGAGATGTCAGAGAGGTGACCTTGATCTTAGTAATGGTGATGCCCTTGTGCTAACACCTTTCTTAGAGCTTTGGAAAATGGTGTGTCCTCTAGGGTTTCCAATGAAACATGGAAAATACTATAGGGATATGAAAAATGGGAAACATTTTTTTTTCCTTCCATGGAAAGGGAACTTCCCTTTTGGCCTTATTTAGACTATCTACCCAAAGACCTCCATTTTTCTAAGCAATTTAACACATTTTTCTGTTTGCCAGTGAAATCACAATACTTTTCTTCCCCTCCTTTACTGAGGACTGTTGCTTTGTTCATTCTTTCAGATGCATGTTAATGTGTTTGTACTAGCTTAGCAGAAGATTAACTCCTTGCAAGAAAAGCTATGACCAACTAGACAGCATATTAAAAAGCAGAGACATTACTTCGCCAACAAAAGTTTGTCTCGTCAAATCTATGTTTTTTTCCAGTAGTCATGTATGGAAGCAAGGTTGACTATAACATGCATACTATCATGTAAGAAACGAAGCACCAGTCTATGTTTGATACAGGATACAGAATGCTTGGGGCTGGTGCATGGGATGATCCAGAGAGATGATATGGGTTGGGAGGTGGGAGAGGGCTTCAGCATTGGGAGATGTGTACACTTGTGGCTGATTCATGTCAATGTATGGCAAAACCAATACAGTACTGTAACGTAGAATAAAGTAAAAATAAAATTTAAAAAAAAGAAAGGTTAAAGAAATAAAAAAAAAAAACAGAGTGCTGAAGAATAGATGCTTTTGAACTGTGGTTTTGGATAAGACTCTTGAGAGTGCCTTGGACAGGAAGGAGATCCAACCAGTCCATCCTAAAGGGAATCATTCCTGAATATTCATTGGAAGGGCTGATGCAGAAGCTGAACCTCTAATGCTTTGGACACCTGATGTGAAGAATTGACTCATTTGAAAAGACCCTGATGCTGGGAAAGATTGATGATGATGGGAGAAGGGAAAGACAGAGGATGAGATCATTGCATGGCATCACCAACTCAATGGACATGAGTAAGCTCCAGGAGTTGGTGATGGACAGGGAAACCTGGCGTGCTGCAGTCCATGGGGTCTCAAAGAGTCAGATACAACTGAGCAACTGAACTGAATTCCTATATCCCATAAGAGTGTTCCAATAACAGAAACCCCTTATCCATTTTTATATCTTGTCTCCTACAATGCGGGAGACCCATGTTCCATCTTTATCTCTTGGAGAAGGAAATGGTGACTCACTCCAGTATTCTTGCCTGGAAACCCCATGGACGGAGGAGTCTGGTAGGCTACAGTCCATGGGGTCTCAAAGAGTTGGACACGACTGAGCAACTTAACTTTCTCTGTTATCCAGCATCAGTAGAATCCAGCTATAGCTATATGCTCCTATAATGTGCTAGTTCACACTGGCTGGGTTCTGTAGCTCCCTTGGGGAATAGCATTTTTCTTCTCTTATTTGGTCACAATAACCTGTGGTAGAACATTTGGTACTGTCACACTAGCTATAGCATTCAGGTTAAGAGAGTGTACTGAGTAAGATATGGATTTTATTACAATTTAATAGTCTCTGTATTAATTTTAAGGAAGGGAATATGTTAATTTTTCTGATTTGTAGTCAAATGCATTATAGATTGTATTACTAGTTCCCCTAAGAGAGTGTGCTAATTTTGAACAGGAAAGAGCAGCCTACTTCTACAAGCTCAGGCAGTTCATGAAAACCTGTACAGCCTAATATTCTTTGAATGACAACTTAGCTTAACAGACCTGGTTTGGATTAAAGTTGTGTGTTCTTTGGTACTTGGCTACTCTTGCAGTTAAGTTCCGGGGCTGGTCTTTACTTACTCTTCGTTTCTCTCATTGCAAATTAGAGCTTCTTCGCATTGGGTTGGCCAAAATGTCAATTTGTTTTCTATAACATCTTATGGAAAATCTAAATAAACTTTTTGGCCAATCCATTATACTACCAAGGAGGTCTTCCAGTTTTTACAGTTGGCTATTAATGGCTTTTATCCATTTCAGTTTTAGCTATCTTTAGCAAGAACATTGATAGTGTCACCACTAAATTCTATTGGACCAAATAAAGCAATCCTTTTCAACAGCATAAAATACCAGTAGAGCACGATAAAAGGCTTTATGTTTGCAAGGCTACCTTGTAACAGCAGTTCTTTATTTGGCCCCTGTCATCAACAATGGGGCACTCAGCACAGGCTGGTCAGTAGGTCATTCAACTCTTAAATGCCAATCCAGTATCTGCTTTAGGGGCCTTTCTTTGTGCAAATACCATGGGTTCAGTTTTCTGTGATACAGACACTGAAACAGAGATTTGCATTCAGGAGTTGTATAAGGGTGATTTGATAGATGGAAATAAAGAAATCGTGTCTGGGTAGGAAATCTAGAGTAACACAGTTTCAATGAGAGTATCAGATGAACCTACGGGCCTTCTAAAGCTGAGCTGAATAATCAGTGTTGTTCTGAAGTAAGTCATCAATTTGCCACATAGATCCAATAATGGATAAGGGTAAACCAAAAAGTGAGTGTAACCTTGCATGAGTTTGTTCCCTTTAGCCAGGTTATCTTCATAGGGGATGTTGAAAGTTAAAGGCTTTCTGCCAGCAGTAAATCCCAAAGCTGTGGAATAAACCATTTATACCCAGAGAAGAATCTGGGTAACTGCAGCATTGTAATGTAAAAATATCTTCATATTTTTAATATAATAAAATATTAATTATAAATAGAAACAATACACTGAGAAACTTCTCATAGGAATGTAAGTATTAGATTCAGTTCAGTTCAGTTCAGTCACTCAGTTGTGTCCGACTTTTTGCAGCCCCATGAACTACAGCATGCCAGGCCTACCTGTCCATCACCAATTCCTGGAGTCCACCCAAACCCATGTCCATTGTGTTGGTGATGCCATCCAGCCATCTCATCCTCTGTTGTACCCTTCTCCTCCTGCCCTCAATCTTTCCCAGCATCAGGGTCTTTTCAAGTGAGTCAGCTCTTCGCATCAGGTGGCCAAAATATTGGAGTTTCAGCTTCAACATCAGTCCCTCCAACGAACACCCAGGACTGATCTTTAGGATGGTACTACTATCTAAACTTACATATTATTACAATAATAGCAGCTAACACACTGAAGAAAACATCTATGTACATATATTTTTCTGTCATAAGACATATTGGTTATCTAATCTACAAACCACATCTGCAAGAAATGTTTATTTGTGGACCCTCATCATTCCACTACCTCCAGGGATTGAACAGACATAAACTAGCTTAAACCCAAATTACCTTGTGTTCACATTCTGCTTCTGAAAGTCAGTTAACATGGATAGATTTCTCAATCATCTTTCATTTGATAAATATATGAATGTTACACAAAGGTGTTTACATAAATGTTACCAAGAGAATCTGTTCTACTAAATGGCATATATATTTATCCTTATCTTGAAATAAGCAGTGCATAAAATTTGCACATTGCCTAATATATTTTTCACCTTGATAGTTCAACAATCCTTACAGTTTTGAAAACAACATATTGACATTTCATTAAGACTTTATAATTTAAATAAAAGAGATTATTTGATCTGTTATTCAGTTAAGTCTTGCTATGAATACACAGTAATTTTTAAATTCACACTTTACTTTTACAAATGTTACAGCTCAAAGTTCAAATCAATATCATTATGAATTTATTATACAAAATATTTCTTGAAAAATTTGAAAGGCAAAAAGTAACTGAAATAAAGGACATTATGCTAAGTATAATGAGAGTTGTAAATAACAATCCCGATTACTGAGCAGAAATAATTTGAGTGGTACTTCTGAATATGAGAGTTCCTTGGTGGCTCAGATGGTAAAGCATCTGTCTACAATGCAGGAGTCCTGGGTTCGATCCCTGGGTTGGGAAGATTCCTTGGAGAAGGAAATGGCAACTCGCTCCAGTACTCTTGCCTAGAAATTCCCATGGATGGAGGAGCCCGGTGCAGGCTACTATCCATGGGGTCACAAAGAGTCATACATGACTGAGCGACTTCACTTTCATTTTCTGAATATTAACTATTCTGATATACTGTAATCTTCTTATGAGAGATTTTCATACTTTTCTGATATAAATGACATACTTATAAAATTCCCTCTGGATCATTACTAATTTAACAGAAAGAGAGTTTTGAGGTACTTAATAATGTCAATCAAAAGTATATTCTTTGACACTAAAGGAAAATAAGAAGAGGTAAGCAACTGTTAAAACACATTAGCAGTATTAAAATATAATGTGAATCTCAGTAGGCAATACTGCTGAACTATTATAATAAACAAAATAATGTTTATATATTGTTTAATTTTAAAACTTAAGGAATTGATTATTGTCGTGAGATCCTGTAATTTTACTGCAAATAGCTGTAGACATGGTCAGAAAATGATAAGGATATTTTTGAGTCAAAAGTTTATGACATTTGAAACTTGGTCTCCTTTGAATAATTTGTAAAACAGGTTTCTCTAAATATATGATGAGATTTCATATGATACATAGTTGTTGTAGGGAATTTATAACTATATAATAAATAAGTGACTGTATTTGAAATATGAAACATCACTGATGTTGTACTCTACTTTTTAAAAGGAAATAATGCCTGTTTTCCAAGTCCAAATTATAACCCCTTTACATGGATGTTTTTCCTGGTTTCATGTCCTAACTACACCTATGAGGTATGTTATATATACATGTGTATAACTGAACTTTATTTGATAATATATTAACTATATATGTTTATGTACTTACATGTATTATAGATCATGAATGATATGTATGTATGTTTAGTCTGTAGATACAGGCATAGACAGAAATATAGATTACGATACAGATTTCAATTGAAGTTATAAGCATAGGACATTAGAATATTTCACTCAGAATTTTTCCTGCAGAATAAATAGTATTTGTGGATATATCTATCCATATTTAAAGAAAATTTTATAAACAGCACATTAAATGTCTTAAGAAGCCTCTGGATTTTATAAAATATTTGGAATAATATCTTTCATTTTCTTAGGAAAATGATACTGTTTTATGAGTTTTTAAATCACTATCATATTTAACAATGAAATTATAACTTTGTGAAATATATTTCTACTTAAAATTTTCCACTGTTTTATGTTTTTAAGATACCTAATCAACTCCTATTTAATTGTTCACAAGTGAACAAATTTCTAGATTGACTATCAATATTTGTCAATTTATGTTTTAATCTAACAGATTGGATCATGGATTAGTTTCACAATCATGACTCAAACATTGCCAGGTAAGACCTAGGTTTACTAATGATTGAAGCAGATACACCTTTAGGAGCAGTGGTTTCTGAGAACAAATTGGTGTAGTACTGAAGTTAGGCATGTTTGCAATGGGATTTTTGCCTTTATTTTTATTTTGGATTTTTTATCAGTATAAAATTATATTGAAACATTGTTTACTATGCATATCTGTATAATTGTGGTTGTGTGCCTGTGCTTAGTCACTCAGTGTGTGCAACTCTTTTGCAACCCTATGGACTGTAGCCCGCCAGGCTCCTTGGTCCATAGGATTCTCCAGGCAAAAATACTGGAGTGGATTGTCATTTCCTCCTCCAAGGGATCATCCCAACCCAGGGATCAAACCCAGGTCTCCCACATTGTAGGCAGATTCTTTACTGACTGAGCCACCAGGGAGACCCAACTGTAGTTAATCCAAACTAGAAAATGTAGCCCAAATATATTTATTAAGCAACAAGTTTTTGTTAAAAAGAAGTGGTAATAAGACCCTTCACTTTAAACTCTCTCACGTATGCACACAGACTTGTACATACTGTGTCTTCAAGTGTTCACATACATCTGTGAAGGGAAGGCTGGGGGCATGAATGTGTCATCTTGAATGCTGGTCATTTTAACACACAAAGAAGTTAAATTGTAATAAACTCATTTTATTAGAAGGGATATATATTATTTCCATTTCATTCATTCTTGTTACAATGTACAAAAATGTGGATTAGAATTTATCTGATTTGTCTTATATGTATATATGTGTGTAGAAGAAGTGTTTTATATACATATGAAAAACTATTATTGAAAAATTCAAATGGATTTTAAGAATTTCTTCTTTGAAATTATTATGTGGCAATGGGGTATAAAAATGTAGAATTACTTCAATTTCTATATTTTTATGTTTATTCAACCATGCAATATTTATAGGATGTATATGATGCTAGGTAGTATAAATAAGGAAAAATTGATGGAGAACTATATGACACCTGGGAAATATTTAAAGAGCTATTTTTTTAAACATAACTTGTTATGTTCATAATAAATATAAAAAGAAACAGTAATTATTCATTTTTTTCTTCTAGTTGGGATTTTTACACTTCTGATGAGTATCCAGATGTCTCTGTGGGCACAAAAGAAACATAAGATTTATCTGAAGAAATTCAACTCTTATATGCATAGGAAATCAGCAATGATTCCATTCATACTGTAAGAAAAATAAGTGATCTTATCTCACGTACAGAAAAGCAGTATAATAACTCACTAAATGAAATTTGACAGAAAATAATTGTCTATTATGTTCCATAAATTCACAAACAATAGTATTTTTGCTTGAGTAAAAATACATAAGAGTATAATTTAGCTGAATTTAGAGTAATAAATGAGGAAAATAAAAAAATTGAAATTAGAGATACGGCTAATTGAAAATAGCATCCAGTATGTTTGCAAGGGACTGATACTTGAATGAGATGTTCTTACTTCATTAAATCTTTCATAATACTATTGGCTTAAGATAATTTAAAATATTTGAATTCTATAAAGTGAATATGCAATATTTCAAAAACTTGAATTTTACATATTATTTTGAGAGTGTTTTTTTTTTTCTTTCTGTTCAATATGTTATTGAAAAATTTCAGATGTCTTGAAACTATGTCAGTAGTTCAATTTTACCTATATTAAAAGTTAAATATTTGTAATTAGCCATGCATCTTGGTTATTCATAATATATATTATATATCATTTCAGAAATACAACATTTAAAATATTTTCTAGACATTACTCATTAAACATTTGAATATACTACACTGAAATATACATATTTATATTTACATATAGATCATGTTTATATGTGAATATAGAACTAGATATATTTCAAATGGACAATATGTGATGATGAGGAAAGTGTGCATTAGAATGTTGAAATTAAGCATGGAAAGATATTTTCCTTTATTTTCACACTTTTAAATTTCTATGTCTTCTCAAGTCCATGTAGTAAGTGTAAGATTGTGCATGTAAATATGTAAATATGCTTTGACAAAGAGATGAATTATATTATAAAAAATTAAATGCATATTAGTTAAAAGTTTAAAGAAAATTTTTATTCATATTTAAAATGGGTCTTTTAAAACTAGTTAATTTCTAGAGTCTTTCCAGTTATTGGATATGAATGTATCTAAGTAGATGGATAGGTAGACATACATATATCAAAATATCATTATTAAAGTTCTTAGATATTTAGATATTTGACAAAATGTTCTTGGTAAAGGTAGGTCTAAATGCATTTTGTAGGTGTTTCTTATTAAGAAATATGACCAACTATTCAAGAAATAACAAAATCATCTATTCAAAGTTTTACCACTCCCAAATGCATCTTATTAAAATATCTCAAAGGAATATAACAGCATATTTTAATTCACTGATTTTCATTCAGCAAAACAGCATGAAATCACACTTATTTGCAGTAATACTCTACTCCAGATATGCTGCTATATTTCCAAATATGTGAATATTTTCATCTTATAAATGCAATTACATTCTCAAATTCTAAAATTCTTGTGTGTATATTTTTAATAATTATGATTTTTATGTCAATGTAAAGATTATGAAGATATTAGCAAGTGAAAAATTCTATGCTTTAAACAGAGAAAGACAAATAGGCCTCATTTCTACTTTAAATAAAGTATTATGTATGTTGGAGAAGATTCCTGAGAGTCCCTTGGACTGCAAGGAGGTCAAACCAGTTCATCCTAAAGGAGATGAGTCCTGGGTGTTCATTGGAAGTACTGATGTTGAAACTGAAATTCCAATACTTCGGCCACCTGATGCAAAGAGCTGACTCATTTTAAAAGACCTTAGTGCTGGGAAAGATTGAGGGCAGGAGGAAAAGGGGATGCCAGAGGATGAGATGGTTGGATGGCATCACGGACTCAATGGACATGAGTTTGGGTAAACTTCAAGAGTTGGTGATGGACAGGGAGGCCTGGCGTGCTGTGGTTCATAGGATCGCAAATAGACACAACTTAGACTGAACTGAACTGAACACATAATGTCACCATCAAAGAATATGGGATTGGTTAAAAATAAGTTGCACAGTTTGAGAAAGGAACAATTTAGATGCTATTATCAGCCATATCAACTAGGAATCAGAGTTCCAAAATGGCCACTTAACAGGACAGTGTTAGTTACTTAGTCCAGTCTGACTCTTTAGGCGTAGCACTAATCACTAATTTAGAATAGGCACAGGAACCAGAGATCAAATTGCCAACATCCATTGGATCATAGAAAAAAGCAAGAGAATTCCAGAAAACAAATCTACTTCTGCTTCATTTACTACACTAAAGCCTTTGACTGTGTGGATCACAACACTGTGGAAAAGTCTTAAAGAAATAGGAGTACTAGACCACCTGAGAAATCTGCATGCAGATCAAGTAGCAACTGTTAGAACCAGACTTACAGCAATGAACTGGTTTCAAATTGGGAAAGAAGTACGAGTACATGAAGGCTGTACATTGTCATCTTTCTTATTTAACTTATAGGCAGAGTACAGCATAGGAAATGCTAGGCTGGAAGAAAGACAAGCTGGAATCATGATTGCTGGGAGAAATATCAATAACCTCAGATATGCAGATAACACCACAGTTATGGCAGAAAGTGAAGAGAAACCAAAAAGCCTGTTGATGAGCATGAAAAAGTATAGTGAAAAAGCTGGCATAAAACAAACCTTCACAAAACAAAGCCCATGGCATCAGGTCCCATCACTTCACGGCAGGTAGATGGGGAAACAATGGAAACAGTGACAGACTTTATTTTGGGGGATTCCAAAATCACTGGAGATGGTGACTGCAGCCATGAAATTAAAAGATGCTTGCTCCTGGGAAGAAAAGCTATGAGTGACCTAAATAACATTAAAAAGCAGAGAAATTGCTTTGCCAACAAAGGTCTATCTAGTCAGAGTTATGATTTTTCCAGTAGTCATGGATGGTTATGAAAGTTGGACTATAAAGAAGGTTGAACACCAAAGAACTGGTGCTTTTGAAGTGTAATGTTAGAGAAGACTCTTGAGAGTCCCTTGGATTGCAAGGAGATCCAACCAGTCCATCCTAAAGGCAATCAATTCTGAATATTCATTGAATGGACTGAGGCTGAAGCTGAAGCTCCAATACTTTGGTAATCTGATGTGAAGAGCTGATACATTGGAAATGACCATGATGCTGGGAAATAATGAAGACAGGGTAAAGGGAGGACAGAGGATGAGATGGTTCGATGGCATCAGCGACTCGGTGGACATGAGTTTGAGCAAATTCTGGGAGATAATGAAGACAGGAAAGCCTGACGTGCTGCAGTCCATGGGTCACAGAGTTGGAGAAAACTCAGTGACTGAACTGAACTGAATCATTCATTGGGATGCAGCTTGTTTATATTTACAAAAGAATGAGTTCAATTTCAGAGGTTCCACTTGGTTTTCCCCATGGCAATAGTTCTTGCTCTATAGCCCAAGAAATCAATTCACAATGAGGTTATGCAAACTACAAAGTGTGTATATTTCCTTATTCATTCAATGCGTGGGGAAATGAGCCCTATGAAGTACTGGACTATGTTTGCTGTTGCTGTAATTGCTAGTCATTAAATCTTGTTGATTCTGTGATCCAGACTATAGCTCGCTAGACTCCTCTGTCAATGGGATGTCCCAGGCAAGTATGCTGGAGCAGATAGCTATTCCCTTCTACAAGTGATCTTCCTGACCCAGGGATCTAACTCATGTCTCCTGCATTACAGGCAGATTCTTTACCATCTGAACCACCAGGGAAGCCCTGATATAACTCATGAGGATAAAGTATGTTGTTAGCGGAATTAATTTAATTTAATTGAAAACATATATGAAAGAACTCCAGTGCTTTGGCCATCTGATAGATAGAACTGATTCACTGGAAAAGACCCTGGTGCTGGAAAAGATTGAGCAGGAAGAAAAAGGGACAACAGAGGATGAGATGGTTGGATGGCATCACCAACTCAATGGACAGGAGTTTGATTAAGCTCCAGGAGTTGGTGATGGACAGGGAAGTCTGGCATGCAGAAGTCTATGGAGTCACAAATAGTCAGACACAACTGAGCGACTGAACTGAACTGGTGAAGACAATTTTGTTTCTTTTATTCCTTGGTCTACATGGATACATAGGAATGGCTACTACCTCAACCTGTATATTCCTGTTAAAAATTACCTACCATAGTTGTACTAAGTGTCCTGTTTCACATGAGCAGTTTTCTCTCAGGCCATTTCTCCATTATTTTACATTAGAATGCATTTGCTCTCCATTTCTATCATTTTTGTGGAACATACCACTAATAACATAAAATAAAAGTTTAAAAACTTAAAATATACTATTACTGTTTGATATATATAAATATACCATGAGTCTTTCTTCTGAGACAGATCTATGAACTAATGATTAATGTCCAATAATATTTTCATATTTGGAGTTATCCACTCATTTAGTTGGTGTTTAGAAACTCTCTTCTATTAACGCAAATCTATGTGCATCAATTTAAGGGATTTTCAAGAGGATAAAACAAATCAAAATAGACTGGACCCACGGGTGAGTGAGTTTTTCAAATAAACTTGCCTCTCTTTAAAGTCGAATTTACTAGGGATTTATCTGGCAGTCCAATAAGCTAAGAATCCACAATTCCACCTCAGGGTGTATGAATTTGATTCCTGGTCAGGAACTCCAGATACCACATACCACACAGTACGGCTTAAATGTAAAATAAAATAAAATAAAAAGGAATGCTAAAAAGTCAAAGTATAAATTATTATGTCTTTACTAATAAAGGCCCTATTCCAAGCAAATACTGGAAATATTTTTAAACAGCAGTAAGTCAGTCAGTCAGTCAGTTCAGTCGCTCAGTCGTGTCCGACTCTTTGCGACCCTATGAATGGCAGCATGCCAGGCCTCCCCGTTCATCACCATCAGCAGTAAGCAGAATCACAATTCACAGATCTTAGCCTCTACCTCCAAGTCACTTTGTGTAACAATTAGAATGCCTGCAAGCTATAGCTTATGCCTTCAATTTGAAGTATTAGAATGGTAGCTAATATCTTTCACTGAAGTTTTATAATATAGGTATTCAAGATTTAATTAATTAAAGTTAGAATTTTCTGACAGATACTAGATTTGTAATTACATACAATATTAAAAGAAGCATCACAGTTAAATTTAGTCATTGATAACTAATTTTTAAATAATTTCTAGAATAATACTTTTCAACGCAAAAGTAAAAAAAAATGAAAGTTTTTTTTAAATACCACATCTTCATCTTTTACACAATTTTTATAAAAAGTAGCTGAAGAAGGAGATAAATCAAAAGAACTAAAGTTGAATCAGCTGCTATACCACTTCATATTATCATGACCTTTTGCCTCTCTTGATCACCATTTCATCATTTCTACCTCAAGTTGCTACTTTAAAGATATTTTTAATTTGTTTGCATATTTTTAAAATTTCTAAGTTTAAATAAAAATAGAGCCTTAGCACATTTTGTCTTTTAGCAAAATATTGTGGAAACATTATTCTCTAACTCATACACAGACAGACACAATAATTTTTAGCAATATCATTTCTTTTTTTTTTTTTTTTTATTACAATACTGTATTTGTTTTGCCATACATTGACACGAATCAGCCATAGGTGAACACAATCTCCCAATGCCGAAGCCCCCTCCCACCTCCCACCCCCCATCCTCTACTTGAATCATCCTGTGCATCAGCCCCATGCATCCTGCATCCTACATTGAACATAGATTGGTGCTTCATTTCTTACAAGAAGATATACATGTTTCATTGCCATTCTCCCAAACCATCCCACCCTTTCCCTCTCCCTCAGAGTCCAAAAGTCCACTCTATACCTCTGTGTCTCTTTGTTGTCTCACATATAGGGTCATCATTACTGTCTTCTAAATCCCATATATATGTGTCAGTATACTGTATTGGTGTTTTTCTTTCTGGCTTACTTCACTCTGTATAAGATACAATAAAAATGGCAGCATAAAATCTTTTTAAATAGATGAAATATAGTCTTATTTTTCAAATGTGCATCCTCAATTTTACTTCTCTTTGAAAAATATTACGCTTAAGATTAAAGGGCAATCAAATCACAAAATTCAACATTATAGTTGAATATCATGCATACTGACTTTTAACATTCTTCTAGTAATTAAACTTATTTTCTGGAAACTTTAAGGTCAATTTTGAGTAACTATCAATACATGTTAAATTTTAGCAGTTGATGTATTTCAATTATAATATCTGTGCTCATAAAATAAAATGACCTGAAAATCAATAATGAGGATTACTTCTATTTTTATTTTAATAATAATAATAAAAAATGTAGTTGCTCTGGGATATTAGAGGTGATTATAACAAATGTTACTTTATAAGTACAATTAAAGCCATTTATGCAGCTTTTGCATAATGATAATAATTAAAAACCATTTATTTTAAAGGCTGCTTAAAAGTTAATTTTCACCCAGGTGCATACTGAAACCCATAATTAGCTTTCCTTCAGAGGAGGTTTGATCATGGAAATATACAAAATCATTTTGGAGGCAGAAGTTCCTTGCTAAAATGGGATTTTGGTTTTTAACAATAGCTTGATAAGAGTGTTAAAAATATGTAAGAAAAATATACTCAGAAATATTTTTTTAATGAATGTATAAAAAATTTATTTTCTTGGTGATGTAGAAGTAATATTTTAATATTATTTGACTGAGAAATGATTGGTACCTAAATTTTTTACTTTTTATATTGAATATAAGATATATTCACAACAATGACAAAGCATAATTTTCTGTATATCCTGTCATTCTACTATCCTGGAAATAAATGTCATTTCTATAAATAATTTTTACTTACAATTCATTTTTCTATTTGATATTCATTCACCAAATGATTTATTTTCCAAAGGCTTTCTCATACTCCCTGGCAGGGTTTCTAAGTGGATGGAATTGTTATATTTTACCTAATCATCTCTTGGTTAATTCAATAAAAAAGTACAATAGGATATATAATACTGATAAGTATGTTTTAATCTAAGTACTGTTACATTAAAAATAAATTTATAGAAAAAGAGTACATAATTTATAATTATTATTGTTAAATATTAGACATTGGCTAAGTTTTTTAACCTGTTTAGATATGTGGTTTCTTTTTATAAAATGAGATGTTTGAGGTATGCAACCTATAATATTCTTTCCCTTATAGAGAATGGTCATAGAGTCAAGTAATTTTCAATTATTATGGCTTCTAAAATTATATAACATCTTTGTTTGATTTATATTACTGGTTTGTAATTTTTATACAACATAATGTTAAGTAATTTGTTAAAATAATCATTGTTATTTGGTTTCTGAGAAAATAGTTCTGAGTCCTTCTGAATAAAGTAAACAGGGTTTCCGGTTTCTTGGAACTTCATTTAAGAGAGAAAATGAGAACATAATCAAAGGAGTCACAAAGTAAATTTAGACTGTGATCATGTTATAAGGAAATGAATTATATGCTATGAGAGAGTAAAGACTAATATGAGGGGCAGGATGAGACATATGGTGAGACCATGAATTTCCTAATTGGATGACCTTTCAGCTGTCACTTATAGAACGTTTTAACCAGGTGAGGTATTTCTGGAAGAATGTCTGAGACAAATAAAACTGATTTATATAAGGCACTGATACAGGAAAACATTGGTGTGTTTGAGGATCAACAAATCACCCACTATAGTTAGAACATACTGAGTAAACTGTACTGAGTTTGGAGAGATATTGAGAGGACATGCATGACTCTTAGGCCAGTCTGGATTTAATGTTACTTTGATGTATTATTTTAGAATATTCAGTTCTATCAGAGAAGATAAGAAAGTGAGGAGTTGGCACATTTAAATTTGCATCGAGATAATTTTAAAGAGGACAGTATAGAATGTATATTTTAATTCTAAAAAAAATATATATGCTGGGTAACAAGCATTACAATGGAATCTTTTAAAAATATGTTTTTAGATATGCTTTTAGAAATGTGATATTCTATATCTCATCTGTAAATTGTTATGGGTAAAAGAGATGATATAGAAGTACATTTATAAGAATCTAGTAATATTTGATCTGCTTTCAGATTATTCCAGAAACAGAATGTTCCAGCATCCCAGAGGTCCCCTCCTTGCAACCCATTCTGCTATCTTGTAGTTACCACTAACCTCCCCAAAAGAAAAGTGAGCATGACTTCTAATAATATAGACTAACTGTACAATTTCTGTGATTTATTCTTGTTTTTTTTTAATTTGAAACATGCAAGATTAATAAACATTATCATATGTAGCTTTGCACACACTTTTCTAGTTGTTTATTTGACATCCTCATCCCTTTCAACATTTGCATCAGAACTTAATCACACTGGTACCCTGATCCCAGCCTTTAGAACTGTGAGACATATTTCTCCCCTAAGGTACTCAGTCTATGGTATGCTGTTATAGTAGCCCAAAATAAAGAAGATGCTAAGCTCATTTCCCAGCCATATTACATATAGTTATCCCTTTCAGTAATAAATGAGAATATATTAAAACATAGTTTCTTTTATCTCAGTTTGAGGTTCTGTTTTTTGATGGTAGGTCATACTAACCTGCAGTCTAGCCAGGATGAAAAAACAAACAAAAAAGTGCAACATTGCCTATATTAAAAAGAAATATAACAACCTCTCTCTACTTGGCAAAACTTTTCCAGCTCCAACATCTATATTCTTACTTCCAAAAGTATCTATTCAGTGCACATCTACATTTACTACTTATTTCCATTCACCCAATTAGCCTCTCCTTGTTTAATAGTTATATTCAGGGTTTTCAAATTTCACAAGAATAATTATTGCTTCCTCTTTGGGCTTTGCTGTCTCTGTCTTCTCAAAAGCACAGAGTTGCACCTACCCACTTGAATAAGGCATGTCTTCTTATTCTTCTAGTTTCCATAAAAATGTAATACTCACAACTTGATTCATAATTTATTTTTCTAGCAGGCACAGGAAACATAAGTATAATTTATACATAATAAAATATTTCTTTGTGAAACACAACTCTGTAATTTATAGACACATATTTCAAAAAGAAAAACAAATCTATGTATTAACATGTAACAAAATCAAAACAATGAGAATAGTTAACATTTACTGACAATCAGGAACTACATATTTTCATTTAATAAGCTTCAAATGTTCATAGTACTGCTGAAGACACTGGATTTCAACAGGGCCTATATTAGTGGCTTACGAACATGGTGCTTTTGTCCCCCAGAAAATATTTTATAATATTTAGGGTATTTTTGATTGTTATGACTGAGAGGTTACTACTGGAAACAATAGAATAGAAGCCTGAAGTGCTGCTAAGCATCCTTCAATACACACAATACACCTCCTCCAACAGCCCTCAATATGAACAATAAAGTATTACTTGGTTGAAAATGGCAATAGTGCTGTCATTGAGAATCTCGGCTATATAGGGTTGATAACCTGTCCACAGTTACACTGTCAGGTTTTAGTAGAGCCGAAATAGGACTGTCATTGTTAAGTCACTAAATTGTGTCTGACTCTCTGTGACCCCATGAATTGTAGCATGTCAGGCTTCCCTGTCCTTTGGCTGGTGCCAGGACAGGTGGGAGCCCCAGGAAAGAACCATTATCTTCACTGCACAATGTTTAAAAGAGTGAATCGGCCAGACCAAAACCTCTCCCCAGAGAGAAGCACAGCATCAAGCAGTGGGACCACAAGAGGAGCATGGAGAAAGAAGAAAAACTTTCAAATCTATTCTTGTGATAGACTGAGCCAAACCTGCATGTGAGTGTTTGAGGGTCTCCTGTGGAGATGTGGCTCATCAGTGGCCTGCCATGGGGACAGGGGCACTGGCAGTAGTAGTCCTGGGAGGCACGTGTTGGCATAAGTCCTCTTCTTGGAGATCTTCAGGAGCCCTACCATAGAGCCTGTAGACCCCAGAACTGGGCTGCCTCAGGACAGACAACTAACAGGGAGAGAACACAGCCCCATTCATCAGCAGACAATGGGATTAAAGAAATATGGAAAATAATTTGAAATTATAAACTAGTAAACTGGTACAAATTGTCCTAAAATTAATTATACAGTATATGAGAAAAATAAAATAAAACATAATCATTATAGACTTTAAAACAATTTTCTATCACTACTTAATGATCATGAAAAAGCAAAAACCAAAACATGTAATTATTTAGGATTCAAGAGGTGAAAGCTATTAATATCCACAAAATTTTCATTTGGAAAATCCCCCAAACTATATAATCCGTAAGCATGAGCAATAGGCACAACAGTGCATTTGGTGACTTTCTACACTGATACCAAATGTGCAATTTCACTTTGATTCTCACTTCATGAGTGAAATTTTTGTTACATATCTATGACCTATGTTATTAGAGGACTTTCCAGTTTTAATAGATTATCCTATTAAACTGATTTTTTTTTTTTCCTGTGCTGGTGATTGAAAACCCAGTACCTGAAGTCATCCCACAACCACAGAAGATCTTTATTACAATGGAACCTTCTCATTTCTGCACACTCTTAGCCCTTGGATCGAATGGAATATTTCCACATTTTCCACCAGTATATCTGTGTAGGTCCAGAAGATATGGTTATTGATTCATCTGTGAACCTTTAACATTTGAAACATATAATTGTCATAAATAAAGTAACCTCATTACTATCCAACAGATTTCATCAAGAGAAAAATTGAAAGCAAATTATTCCTTTTGCTATTTAAACTATTTTGGTTTAAAAAGCTGTTTCCCAGATTAATTCTCCACACCTGGGATCAATTAGAGAAGAATAGGTACATATATACTTTTAAACGTTGAAGCCCTGACTATAACTACTTGTCATTATTTATTAAGCACTTACAACTTAATTAGCATGTGAATTTAAATTTATAATAAATGTAAGTAAGACTGGTTCCAAATAGCAAAAGAAGCATGTCAAGGCTATATGTTGTTACTCTGTTTATTTAATTTATATGAAGAGTACCTCATGAGAAATGCTGAGCTGGAAGAAGCGCAAGTTGGAATCAAGATTGCCGGAAGAAATATAAAAAACCTCAGATATGCAGATGACACCACCCTTATGGCAGAAAGTGAAGAGGAACTAAAAAGCTTCTTGATGAAAGTAAAAGAGGAGAGCGAAAAAGTTGGCTTAAAGCTCAACATTCAGAAAACGAAGATCATGGCATCCAGTACCATCACTTCATGGGAAATAGATGGGGAAACAGTGGAAACAGTGTCAGACTTTTTTTTTGGGGCTCCAAAATCACTGCAGATGGTGACTGCAGCCATGAAATTAAAAGACGCTTACTCCTTGGAAGAAAAGTTCTGACCAAACTAGATAGCCTATTCAAAAGCAGAGACATTACTTTGCCAACAAAGGTCAGTCTAGTCAAGGCTATGGTTTTTCCAGAAGTCATGTATGGATGTGACAGCTGGACTGTGAAGAAGGCTGAGTGCCAAAGAACTGATGCTTTTGAACTGTGGTGTTGGAAAAGATTCTTGAGAGTCCCTTGGACTGCAAGGAGATCCAACCAGTCCATTCTGAAGGAGATAAACCCTGGGTGTTCTTTGGAAGGAATGATGCTAAAGCTGAAACTCCAGTACTTTGGCCACCTCAAGCGAAGAGTTGACTCATTGGAAAAGACTCTGATGCTGGGAGGGATTGGGGGCAGGAGAAGAAGGGGACGACAGAGGATGAGATGGCTGGATGGCATCACTGACTCCATGGATGTGAGTTTTAGTGAACTCTGGGAGTTGGTGATGGACAGGGAGGCTTGGCATGCTGCAATTCATGGGATCACAAAGAGTCAGACACGACTGAGTGACTGAACTGGAAATAATATTCTTTCTTCTGACAGTACTAGCTTTTGATGCAACTGAACAGTATAGGACCAAATTTTAATACTCAAAACATCGCTTGAATGTGTTTGTCTAATCTGACTTTTTTCAGTCTTGTCTCCATTACAATTAACCTTGTGTGTGTCTTGGTGTGTGTCTGTGTGTGTCTGTGTGTGTATGTTTGTGTGTACACTCATGCACACATAAGTTTTATCCAGAAAGTGGTAAAATCATAACGCAACAAAATAATCTTAAAAGATGAACCAAATTGCCAACTTTTATGTAAGACTCCATAACCTGACCTTTGCTTTTCCTCTTCTCTTCCAGCAGGTTCTGGTTGTTGGCTCTTCAGGGCTCCCAAATATGCTTACCATACTCCATTATACTCATATATACTCTCTTTGAGCAAGTTATCTATCATTTCTCATATTTATATACTTATTATCTCCCTGCATTAATACATAGTGCACTCTGCTTTTCTTGAAGGCAAGAATTAAGCTTTAATCATCCTTGTATCTGAAGTGAATGGTAGTTATTCAAGAATGCTACAGGGATTTCAATCTAGACATGGCACACTGATAAAAGCCTAATTTCAGGGCCTTTTCTTTCCCTTTCTTTTTCTTTTGGTTGGAAATGCTGAATTTAGCATTGCTAATGTTAAATCAGTTTTTGTTCTGCAATAGTATAACTCAGACGACTTATTTTTTTCTGACAACTGCTACATAAGGAAAAGCCCAGTTTCAAAAGATGGACAACTGGACTATCATTCTGTAAGTATTTAGAGAAAATGTTCACTGTTATCTATTTAAACTCATTTCATGTAATAACACTATAACTGGACATGTGCAACAGAGTAGTGGGGAATGCAATGCAAAACAAAGCAAAATTTTATGTTTTGAGGACTATAAAAACATACAGTATGTAAGAAAAATATTTAAATTTTGACATTTCTAAAATGTGTAAAGAAATGGTACCTCATTGTGGTCTTGATTTGCATTTCTCTGATAATGAGTGATGTTGAACATCTTTTCATGTGTTTGTTAGCCATCCGTATGTCTTCTTGGAGAAATGCCTATTTAGTTCTTTGGCCCATTTTTTTTATTGAGTCGTTTATTTTTCTGGAGTTGAGCTGCATAAGTTGCTTATATATCTTTGAGATTAGTTGTTTGTCAGTTGTTTCATTTGCTATTGTTTTCTCCCATTCAGAAGGCTGTCTTTTCACCTTGCTTATAGTTTCCTTTGTTGTGCAGAAGCTTTTAATTTTAATTAGATCCCATTTGTTTATCTTTGCTTTTATTTCCAGTATACTGGGAGTTGGATCATAGAGGATCCTGCTGTGATTTATGTCGGAGAGTGTTTTGCCTATGTTCTCCTCTAGGAGTTTTATAGTTTCTGGTCTTACATTTAGATCTTTAATCCATTTTGAGTTTATTTTTGTGAATGGTGTTAGAAAGGGGTCTAGTTTCATTCTTTTACAAGTGGTTGACCAGTTTTCCCAGCACCACCTGTTAAAGAGACTGTCTTTACTCCATTGTATATTCTTGCCTCCTTTGTAGAAGATAAGGTGTCCATAGGTGTGTGGGTTAATCTCAGGGCTTTCTATTTTGTTCCATTGATCTATATTTCTGTCTTTGTGCCAGTACCATACTGTCTTAATGACTGTGGCTTTGTAGTAGAGCCTGAAGTCAGGCAAGTTGATATAAAAACATATAGTATGTAAGAAAAATATTTAAATTTTGACATTTCTAAAATGTGTAAAGATATCGCTTCTGTACTATTATTTGTGAATAATGTATTACAAAACATGATGACAAGATGTTTGTCCCTGAGAAGCACCAGGATGTTATTTTTCAGAAATATTTTGATATGTAATTACAATTTTATTTTTCAGAGCATTCAAATGTCCTGATGACACATACAATCTATATACAATAATACAGGAAAACAACAACAACAAAAGCAGCACCAAAATAAACAAAAGGAGCTTCCTTGATTGCTTGTTGGTTAAGAATCTGCCTTACATTGCAAGGGACACCAGTTTGATCCCCAGTTTGGGAAGATCCCACATGTCTCAGAGCAACTAAGCCTGTATATCAAAACTACTGAAGATGTGCTCTAGAGCTTTCCTGCCTTAGCTACTGAGCCCATGCATTGGAACTACTGAAGCCCACACCTATAGCCTGTGCTCTGCAATAAGAGGAGCCACCACAATAAGAGGCCCACATACCACAAGAAAGTAGCCTCCCCTTGCCACAAATAGAGAAATCCTATGTGCAGCAACAACTTACCACAGCCAAAAAATAAACAAATATTCAAAAAAGAAACAAAAGTAGATAAAGGAGTATAGTCATTTATTTATTAATTTGGATAGATTAAATAAGCTAATGTACTACGGATATACTACTAGAAAGATTACTAAAATTTGCCAAAATACTATTAAATATTTGCTGTGTTTACTGAAAAGGCTAAGCATCATTAAAAACAAACACATAAATAAAAAATACTTCAATACAGTTGACAATTAAACATTTACCTTTAGAAACTAGTGGAATTTTGGAGCTTTTCTGGATAGTGTATTTTTTTGAGTCTTTTGAGTCTTTCATTACATGAAAGTGTTAGCTGATTATTGTATTTTTCCTCCCAAAGAATGATGGTATAAATGATAGGTAGAATTCACCCATCTTTATTAGCAAAATATATGTATTAGAAATTACATAATCACAGATTGATTAGTTTTCCTTTTACTCCACAGAGTTACATGGTTTCTCTGAAGGATAGGAAGATTATTTTAAATATCAAGAGAACATTTATAAGAGACAAATAGAAATGTCTCTCATCTTATGAATTATTTAAAAAAATGCATTAGAAAACTCAGTACCATTTCATATGAAATTAATTCCAAATATGGCGAAAAAGCTGAATCTGAACATCCAGTAACTCAATGAACTTCATGCTGTATGACCTCAAAGAGGTTCAAACCAAGACATACTGTAATCAAATTGAGGAAAGACAAAGATGAAAAGATTCTTGAAAGCTGCAAGAGATAAGTGACTTATCACAGACAATAATCACATCCTTAATAACATCATCAGTAGTTTTCTAATCAGAAACACTGAAAGCCAAAGGCAGTGAGTCATATATTCAAAGTGCTATAAGAAAAAAAAATCAAAACAAAACTTCCAAACAAAAATCTCATATCTGGAAATAAATATCCTTCAAACATGAGGAAGAAATATTCTCAAATAAACAAAACCTGAAGAAGTCTGTTACCACTAGGCTTGTTCCGAAAGAAGTTCTAACAATTCCTGAAGGTTGCAATAAAAGCACACCAGACAGTGACTAGAAAGCCATATAAAGAAAAAGCAAATTCAGTAAAGGTAAGTACATGGGCAATCCTGAAAGCTAGCATTATTGTAACAATGGTTTATGGCTCCATTTTTTGTGTGTTCTATATGATTTAAAAGACTAGCACATTATAAAATGATTGATCTAAGTGCACCAGCCCCAAGCATATAGTTCAGTTCAGTTTAGTCAGTTCTGTCTCTCAGTCGTGTCTGACTCTTCGAGATCCCATGGATTGCAGCACGCCCAGGCCTCCCTGTCCATCACCATCTCCCACATCGAGTCAGTGATGCCATCCAGCCATCTCATCCTCTGTCGTCCCCTTCTCCTCCTGCCTCCAATCCTTCCCAGCATCAGAGTTTTCTCCAGTGAGTCAACTCTTTGCATGAGGTGGCCAAAGTACTGGAGTTTCAGCTTTAGCATCATTCCTTCCAAAGAACACCCAGGGCTGATCTCCTTCAGAATGGACTGGTTGGATCTCTTTGCAGTCCAAGGGACTCTCAAGAGTCTTCTCCAACACCACAGTTCAAAAGCATCAATTCTTCAGCTCTCAGCATTCTTCACAGTCTAACTATCACATCCATACAAGCAGTAAATGCATACTCAGCTTTCCTAAAGTATACTCTTCTAAATTTGGTGGAGTTTTTGGTTTAGTTTGGTTCAGTTTTACATACATAATACACACACTTTTAGTTTGCTATCCATCCATTTTGTTCATTTATTCAAGACCCCTGTGGATATCAAATTTTCTAAAGCTCAAGTCCCTTACAGTCAGCCCTCCTTATCTGTGAGTTCTGTGTCTGCAGATCCGCAGGGCCTGCTGTACAAAAATTGGGCCCCATCATTTTCCAACATAAACCTACATATAAAATCTATGCTTTCATAATTAATAATTTCACACACATATATCTTTGAATTTGTGATTCTGTATGCTCAAAGCTTACATTTATGAGTACTTTTTGCTCTTGCTGCTAAGTCACTTCAGCTGTGTCTGACTCTCTGCAACCCTATGGACTGCAAACCCCAGGCTCCTCTGTCCATGGGATTCTGCAGGGAAGAATACTGGAGAGGGTTGTCATGACCTCTTCCAGGAGTACTCTCTAGGCCTATTTAATTTGTAGATAATTTTATCAGAAGAGTAATTTTTTCACATTTCCAGTTTTGAGGTAAATTTCTAAAATCAATAAAGATATTGTTAACATATTAGATTTTCAACATTTTCAACACTGCATGGAGAGTGAATCTTTAATTTATACAGATTTGTTTGTTGGTTTCACCTTTTATTTTATTTTATTTTTTTACTTTACAATATTGTATTGGTTTTGCCATACATCAACATGAATCCACCACAGGTAAACATGTGTTCCCCATCCTGAATCCCCTTCATCCTCCCTCCCCATACCATCCCTCTGGATCGTCTCAGTGCACCTGCCCCAAGCATCCAGTATCATGCATCGAACCTGGAGTGGTGACACATATTTTATGTTTCAGATTTGATTTTTAATTAGAAGGTATTTGAGAATCTAAATAAAACTCATTTTTTTTTTCTTATGCTGGAATATAGGAGTCGTTGTTCATTCCCAAACATGCTCAATTGCAGAAGAACTTTACACCTTCCAAGCTAAACTCTAGATGAGATTTTAACTGTCCTCATTATTTATTGAGCACATGGAATCTTTAAATTAAACATATCTTTGATTTCTTATTTATGAAAATGGGAATTAAGATACTAAATTTATGCTAAAATTATTAAATTAGGTGAAACACTACATGCATAATGCATCTATTATATAATAGGCACTCAATAAAATTATTTTTGTTACTTTTCTATTCATTCCATCCATTCATTCCTGAGTCTGATAATTGATTCATTTCCAAAGCCTTAGTCAAGTGAATTTTAATTTCTTCCCTTAATGTTCACATTCTGTTTTAAATCATGTAATTATAAATAACATCTTTTTTCATGATTTATATTAATTTTATTTTGGTCTTGAAATCTTGCCTGAAAGCACAGTCCACTTAATGTTACAGAAAGTATTTATTGAACTTATAGTGCTTGGGACCTGAAAGTCACATGCCCAGTGATTGATTATGTATTAAGTTAACCAAACGGAGTCTCTGGAAACTACACTACAATGTAGCTTATAATAAATATCTCGATAGCTTCAAATTTTCAGTTTCCATGTTCTTCCATTTCTCTGACAAGAGAAAATAGTAAGCTATAGAACTATGTCCACTGAGTTGAAAGAAAATTTTGCTGTCTACAGCAAAAAATCTTGAAATTGAATATTTTCAAATTAAAAAAAAAAAAAAAACTTTGTTCTTCAACCTGGTTCTTTCTTAAATGGAAAGAATGAAGGCAACTTATTCAGGATTTGAAAGAAGCTGTGCTTTAGATTGATGTGCTTTAGATAGGAAACATTTTCTGCTTCCTATAAAATTATCAGATTTTCAAACACAGATAATCCTTGAACCTAGAATCTGTTTAGATGTTCAATTTTTATATTCATTTATATGATTAATGTGTATACCTTTTACCTTACTAATTTAAAACATAATTACCAAATTTCTAAAAAGGCTAATATTAAGGAAAAAAAAAATCTTATAGCTTTTCCAGTAAAGGTGATCTAAAATCGCATGCTAACAGATCATAAATAATTACAAATATAATTATGTTATAGTTATTTCTATCTCTTACATTTGTAATTTTTTCACTCAGGTTCTTTGTATTTGTTAATCTTAACTGTGCATGTTTAATTTTAAATGACATGATAGAGGCAAGTCCTCATTAGCACCCTTGAACTTATTTTTAAAATATTGACAGTTGTAGCTGAAATTTATGTTTTTAAATATAAGCAATTATTTGTACCATTTGACTGAGATAGGTGGGGCCAATTCTTCTGGTATAAATTATATAAACAAAAAGATAAAACTTTCATAAATAAAATATCTATACATTTCTATACTGGATACATAATCAAGTGTTTCATTATAGTTAAAAAATAAGATAAGTCATATTGTTTTTTTTTTTTTCAGTAGACTATCTCAGATGCATTCATGTATTTATTATAATTCCGAAGATTCATGTCTCTGATTAACCTCCTCTAGAGTCTATTTCTGCTCTTTCTCTATGTCAATGGAGAGTGGTTAAATTGGCCAATTACAGTATTTATCAAGTATTGTTCTTCAGTTCAATTCAGTCACTCAGTCGTGTCTGACTCTTTGCGACCCCGTGAACTGCAACACATCAGGCCTCCCTGTCCATCACCAACTCCCAGAGTCCACCCAAACCCATGTCCATTGAGTTGGTGATGCCATCCAACCATCTCATCCTCTGCCGTCCCCTATTCTTCCTGCCCTCAATCTTTCCCTACATCAGGGTCTTTTCCAATGATTCAGCTCTTCACAGCAGTGGCCAAAGTAATGGAGCTTCAGCTTCAACATCAGTCCTTCCAATAAACACTCAGGACTGATCTCCTTTAGGTTACACTGGTTGGATCTCCTTGCAGTCAAAGGGCCTCTCAAGAGTCTTCTCCAACACCATAGTTCAAAAGCATCAGTTCTTTGGCACTCAGCTTTCTTTATAGTTCAACTCTCACATCCATACATAACCACTGGAACAAACATAGCCTTGACTAGATGGACCTTTGTTGTCAAAGTAATGTCCCTGCTTTTGAATATGCTGTCTAGGTTGGTTGCTCCTTCAAAGAAGTAAGCCTGCTTTTACTTCATGGCTGCAATCACCATCTGCAGTGATTTCGGAGCCCAGAAAAATAAAGGCAGCCACTGTTTCCCAATCTGTTTGCCATGAAGTATTGTTCTTGGGTCAATTCAATAAGCCTGGAGGAACAGGTAGGTTGTTTGCCTCATTAACATCAGATACTATACCTTAGAGTTTTCATTGAAAATGAAAGTGGCAGTACACAAGCCCCAAACATATAGTATAATGCATAGAACCTGAGGAGGATTCAGTATTGGGAACATGTGTCTACCTGTGGCGGATTCATGTTGATGTATGGCAAAACAAATACAATATTGTAAAGTAATTAGCTTTCAATTACAATAAATAAATTTATATTAAAAAAGAATTTCTACACATTAGAAAAAGAAAGTGAAAGTGAAGTTGCTCAGTTGTGTCTGACTCTTTGCAGCCCCATGGACTGTAGCCTAACAGGCTCCTCCATCTATGGGATTTTCCAGGCAAGAATACTGGAGTGGGTTGTCATTTCCTTCTCCAGGAGATCTGTCCAATCCAGGGATTGAACCTGGGTCTCCCGTGTTGTAGGCACACGCTTTACCATCTGAGCCACCAGGGAAGTCCTAGAGTTTTCATTGTACCTTATTAAGTCCAGTTTACAGGCCCAGATTCTGCTCAATTAAATTTACTTGGCAACTTAAGTGAAAATATCTCACTAGCTGATAGCTGAAATTGCCCTTAGGTGTTTAGTAGCTTCATTTCTCTTAGAAGGAATCACCAATACTTATTACATCCTTTGCAATCCATTATCCTGATCAATGCTATGTTATTTTCATGCTTCATTTATTAGACTTTTTGAACTGAAATCACAGCAATTTCAAGCAAAAGGATTTTACAAATGATAAAACTACAGAATCAGGAAGGTTTAGTGTCTTTTCTTTCATTCATTCTTCTGAAACTAGTTTTTATTTCATTTTAAACTTGAATGTTCCTTAAGTATAATTATAAATATGCCCTATTTGCTAGTTCTCCTAATCTAACCCAGACCCATTTTCTAGATGAGTGTACTCTACTGTCTTGATTTTGTAGTTCAAAATATGTTGAAGGAAAAAGCCATCTAAATAACAAAGTCAATCAAACTATCAATAAATACTTGTTTAGGACTTATCAAATGGTATGGAATAATTGGTGCCCTGGCACAGACCAAAGTTTGATAACTTCAAAAATTAAAGCTCTAAAATCTGTTCTATATCATAGGGCCACATGTCATTATTAGAACCACAATGAAGAATTCTGGTTTACAATACACTTACTTGTTACCTAATGTTAGTTATTGACTGATTTCAAGAAAAAACATTAATTCTGCTGTCATTTCTATATTGTCTTATGTAATGCCTTTTGCATGTAATATGAAAATTATCTTTAAATGTAAAGGCTTTAAATCCAGAAACAAAATTATTTTTAGAGTCTAAGTTTCCACAATTAATTTAAAACATATGTTGCTGCTTTATTATTAAATGAAAAGAAATGGGGTTAAAAGTTATATTTTGGATCTTAATATCATAACAATCATTTTTGTTTTAATGATCATTTTGGTTCATGGTTCCATTTTTAAATCTACTATTATCTATAGACTTATTTTCACCAGAAAAAAAAAAATTACATACATAAGTACACATACAATTACTGGGGATTTAAGGATGCCAAAAATATATAAACTTATCTCAGTTAATAATAACTGCCTGAATTAAATTCAAAGATGAAAATATCATCTTTTACTTAGAAAAAGAATCTTATTCATTTAAACACCTTAAATTTAACCTTTGTTTAAATGAACAATCAACAGCTACAGTTGACTGATAGCACTTTAACATTTCTAATAATACCATTTCACATAACAAAAAAAACTTCTTAACCCGTCACTGTTCAAAGCCAAAACATAGTTATATAGATGCTCAGTAGTATTTGAAGTCCGTGTACAATTAAGAGCAGATTTTATAACATGAAATGTAATTCTTCTCTCAGAGAAGTATGTTATGTTACTAAAAATCCACATTGCTGATATTTGCAGATAAATAGTTTTATCATTTGAGTGGCAAATATAATGTATGTGGATTTAATCTAACTAATGATTTACTTTAGGCAGTTCAGTTAGGGCATAAGAAAGGAACAGCTCGCTGTCAGAAGTGTTTACTGTGAATTTAACAGACAACAGCAGCTACAGAATGTAGAGTCTTAATGAAGGAGAGGTTCTAAGCTGCCTGTGGACAAAATTACAAATATTTCAGGAATGTCGCAGTAATTTGTTTTTTTCTAAAGGTAACCAAATAAATCAGAGATCCCATTGCCTAAAAGAGGTGAAGTCCACAACATGTGAATGTTAACAAATTCTTCAGGCTCTTTGAACTAGTGTTTTATTTATTCTTTATATTTTTCACTCTTTAAGTGCTATATTATTAGCATGGAGCAAAGGGAATAAATCCTCACATATGCTTGACGAGTTGAAATTCAGTATTGTGGGACTCAATCAATTTGAATTTCATGTACCACTGTTTCCCCTAACATTTTGCCATGGGGGATCCCATGCATATACCAAGTTTCCATAATAAATACAGGAGGATAGTCAGAGGGGTATGAACTGATACACAAGACATTGTGAGTCTATGTAATTTGTCAACTGATATGTGGAATTAGACTTTATCTGGAAATGGGCTGATTATTTCAAAAATGAAAGTGAAGTGTCTAAGATATTTAGTGTCAGAAGAAAAATGCATGTGTGATACAAATTAGAAAGAAGTGAATGGCTGCAACAGAAATATGTAATAAAATATGGTTTGCACAGAGCAGTTTTGTAAGTTTAAATTAAGTAGAATCCAAAATAGAATAGATTCTCAGATTATTTTCTTTTTATTTGTTTCAATCTTATTCATAGTTCAGCAAACTATGGTCCATAGACCAAGTTTGGCGTATTAAAAGTTTATTGCAAATACAATTTTATTGGAACACAGTGACAGTCATTCATGTATGTATTGTCTATGGTAAATTTAGCACTGCATCTGCAGAGTTGAGTAGTTGTTATGGAGACTATAAGGCCTATGCTGCTGCTAAGTCACTTCAGTCGTGTCCGACTCTGTGCGACCCCATAGACGGCAGCCCACCAGGGCTCCCCTGTCCCTGGGATTCTCCAGGCAAGAACATTGGAGTGGATTGCCATTTCCTTCTCCAATAAAATCTCAAATATTCATTATCTCATCTTTTGCAAAATTATTTTGCCAACTCCATGCTGAATGTATGAAAATCCTTGAAGGTTAAATACTCGTATAAGTTGTTTGCCTTTTTAATGTTCAAAGTCTCCTTTCCAGTGATGTAGTCTATAAGACAAGCTAGAAAAATGTTTATTTTTGCCTTGTGAGTGTGTGAGTGTGCATGCTCAGTTGCTCAGTGTATCTGCTCTTTGCAATCCCATGAACAGTAGTCCACCAGACTCCTCTGTCCATGAAATGTTTTCAGAGGAAAATACTGAAGTGGGTTGTCATTTACTACTCCAGGGGCTCTTTCTGACCCATTTTGCCATAGACATTTTTGTATATAATAGGTAATAAACTCATTACTATATTAGTGCTTAATTAAGACAGGGGCTTCCCAAGTGGTGCTAGTCATAAAGGACCTGCCTGCCAATGCAGGAGACATAAGAGATGTGAGTTTGATCCCTGGGTCCAGAAGATCCCTGGGAGAAAGGAATAGCAACCCACTCCAGTATTCTTACCTGAAAAATCCCATGGACAGAAGAGCAGAGTAGGCTATAGTCCATAAGGTGGTAAAGAATTGGACACAACGGAAGTGACTTAGCAATTAGCACAGAACTATTTAAAATATTAGAGGGCTAAAGAGTTTATGATAGAAATTGGGACTTACATAAATGTGATTGAAAATGGCTAAATGAAATAAGATAGATAAGAACTGGGAGATAAGGTAAAATTATTGTCAGTAATAGTCTTAGTCATTGAAACAGTTGCACTGATTTCAGCTTTAAGGGAAATCTTAGAAGCTGTGCACACCTAGCTTTCAAAGTGAGATCATGAAAGAAAATCTGGTGGAGAGATCTGTGGAATTAGCTATTTTTGAAGCAATTTCAGTGAAAGGATTGGCACCTGACTTGATCCACAATTAACTGCGAGGGCCAATAGTTCAAAGTATCACCTGGATTCTGGACTCCAGAGTCTAGCTATGTCTAGCTCTGATGTGGTCCTAAGACCTTTGAAAAGTTATGTTTCTTTATTTCCAGCTTTTGACTCTTATCCATTTTCCTATTTTGTTTAACTCTAAGGAATAAAGAGGAGAGCGAAAAAGTTGGCTTAAAGCTCAACATTCAGAAAACAAAGATCATGGCATCCAGGCCCATCACTTCATGGAAATAGATGGGGAAACAGTGGAAACAGTGTCATATTTTCTTTATTTTTTTTTTTTTGGGGGGCTCCAAAATCATTGCAGATGGTGACTGCAGCCATGAAATTAAAAGACACTTACTCCTTGGAAGAAAAGGTATGACCAACCTAGATAGCATATTCAAAAACAGAGACATTACTTTGCCGACTAAGGTCCGCCTAGTCAAGGCTATAGTTTTTCCCGTGGTCATGTATGGATGTGAGAGTTGGACTGTGAAGAAGGTTGAGTGCTGAAGAATTGCTGTGTTTGAACTGTAGTGTTGGAGAAGACTCTTGAGAGTCCCTTGGACTGCAAGGAGATCCAACCAGTCCATTCTGAAGGAGATCAGCCCTGAGTGTTCTTTGGAAGAAATGATGCTGAAGTTGAAACTCGAGTACTTTGGCCACCTCATGCAAAGAGTTGACTCATTGGAAAAGACTCTGATGTTGGGAGGGATTGGGGGCAGGAGGAAAAGGGGACGACCAAGGATGAGATGGCTGGATGGCATCACGGACTCGATGAACGTGAGTCTGAGTTAACTCCAGGAGATGTTGATGAACAGGGAGGCCTGGCATGCTGTGATTCATGGGGTCACAAAGAGTCAGACACGACTGAGCAACTGAACTGAACTGAACTGACTGAAGGAATATATATGAAAGAGGAAAATAGAAAATATAGTTTCCAGTTTTAACTAAGTTGACAAATACGTATTATGCTAACAGATTCTGTGAGCCAGAAATTTTGACAGGAAACAGTAGGGGGATATTTATCTTTGTACTACTTGGCATCTTCTGTTGAGGTTTGAAAGCCAGGAAATGGAATCATCTCAAAATGTATTCATTTTTACTTTATGTGGTGTCTACATATGATTTCATTAGCACAGAAACTTCAAAGTATTTGGACTTTTTAACATGCCCACACAGGTTCCCAAAGGCATCTCATTAGAGAGTGAAAGGTAAGGTGGAAACTCTATCCTTTTTAAGACTAAGCCTCAGAATTGACTTAGCATCATTCCAATCTCTTCTACTTAAATGGATACTCCAAAGTTTCTGCTGAGATTCAAGGGACGCAAATGAAGATCAATAGTCGGTTACATTGTTGGAAGCACACATAGTTTATCAATCAGCTTTAGGAAATAACATCTGCCAACTTTTAAATTTTATCATTCTTTTTGTGATTTCCTACAAGTCCATTTAAAAATACATTTTTACTATTTATAAATCGTTTGATACTAGCAGTTAAAATATCTATCCCTCATGGGAGACCTCAAATTAATTTACAATTTTCTTATTGTTTCTTCTTTGAATCATGTTCAGTTCAGTTTAGTCGCTCAGTCATGTCTGACTCTTTGTGACCCCAAGAATCGCAGGACGCCAGGCTTCCCAGTCCATCAACATCTCCCAGAGTTCACTCAGACTCACGTTCCTTAAGTTCATGATGCCTCCAGCCATCTCATACTCTGTCGTCCATCTCCCGGAGTTCACTCAGACTCACGTTCCTTGAGTCGGTGATGCTATCCAGCCATCTCATCTTCTGTCGTCCCCTTCTTCTCCTGCCCCCAATCCCTCTCAGCATCAGAGTCTTTTCCAATGAGTCAACTCTTCGCATGAGGTGGCCAAAGTACTGGAGTTTCAGCTTCAGCATCATTCCTTCCAAAGAAATCCCAGGGTTGATCTCCTTCAGAATGGACTGATTGGATCTCCTTGCAGTGCAAGGAATTCTCAAGAGTCTTCTCCAATACCACAGTTCAAAAGCATCAATTCTTCAGCGCTCAGCCTTCTTCACAGTCCAACTCACACATCCATACATGACCACAGGAAAAACCATAGCCTTGACTAGATGGACCTTAGTTGGCAAAGTAATGTCTCTGCTTTTAAATATGCTATCTAGGTCGGTCATAACTTTTCTTCCAAGGAATAAGCATCTTCTAATTTCATGGCTGCAGTCACCATCTGCAGTGATTTTGGAGCACCAAAAAATAAAGTCTGATACTGTTTCCACTGTTTCCCCATCTATTTCCCATGAAGTGATGGGACCGGATGCCATGATCTTCATTTTCTGAATGTTGAGCTTTAAGCCAACTTTTTTCGCTCTCCTCTTTTACTTTCATCAAGAAGCTTTTTAGCTCTTCTTCACTTTCTACCATAAGGGTGGTGGTGTCATCTGAGGTTATTGATATTTCTCCTGGCAATCTTGATTCCAGCTTTTGTTTCTTCCAGCCCAGCGTTTCTCATGATGTACTCTGCATATAAGTTAAATAAGCAGGGTGACAATATACAGCCTTGATGTACTCCTTTTCCTATTTGGAACGAGTCTGTTCCATGTCCAGTTCTAACTGTTCCTTCCTGACCTACATACAGATTTCTCAAGAGGCAGGTTAGGTGGTCTAGTATTCCCATCTATTTACAAATATAAATATTGAGAATTGCCATTTATTTATAGCATAGTTTACAGTACTTAAATTTTTTTATCGCTATAGTTTAACTCAGTGCTAATTATGAAGATATTTCAGTCAGTTCAGTTCAGCCGCTCAGTCATGTCTGACTCTTTGTGACTCCATGAACAGCAGCACACCCGTCCTCCCTGTCCATCACCAACTCCCAGAGTTTACCCAAATGCATGTCTACTGAGTCAATGATGCCATCGAACCATCTCATCCTCTGTCATTCACTTTTCCTCCTGCCCTCAATATTTCCCAGCGTCAGGGTCCTTGACAATTAAGTCAGCTTTCTGCATCAGGTAGCCAAAGTATTGGAGTTACAGTTTCAACATCAGTCCTTCCAATTAACACCAAGGATTGATCTCCTTCCATTCCAAGGGACTCTGAAAAGTTTCTCCAACATCACAGTTCAAAAGCATAAATTCTTTGGCACTCAGCTTTCTTTATAGTCCAACTCTCACATCCATAAATGACCACTGGAAAAAACATAGCCTTGTATAGATGGACCTTTGTGGAAAAGCAATGTCTCTGCTTTTTATATGCTGTCGAGGTTGGTTCTTACAAGGAGTAAGCATCTTTTAATTTCATGGCTGCAATCACCATCTATAGTAAGTTTGGAGCCCAGAAAAATAAAGTCAGCAACTGTTTCCACTGTTTTCCCATCTATTTGCCATGATGTAGTGGGGCCGGATGGCATGAGCTTAATTTTTTTAAAATGTTGAGCTTTTAAGCCAAATTTTTCACTCTCCTCTTTCACTTTCAGCAAGAGGCTGTTTAATTCTTCTTCACTTTCTGCCATAAGGATGGTGTCCTCTGAATACATGAGGTTATTGATATTTCTCCTGGCAATCTTGATTCCAGCTTGTGCTTCCTCCAGCCCAGTGTTTCTAATGATGTTTCTCTGCATATAAGTTCACTAAGCAGGGTGACAATATACAGCCTTGACATACTCCTTTTCTTATTTGGAACCAGTCTGTTGTTCCATGTCCACTTCTAACTGTTTCTTCCTGACCTGCATACAGGTTTCTCAAGAAGCAGGTCAGGTGGTCTGGTATTTCCTTCTCTTTCAGAATTTTCCACAGTTTATTTTGATCCACAAAGTCAAAGGCTTTGGTATTGTCAATAAAACGGAAATAGATGTTTTTTCTGGAATTCTCTTGCTTTTTTCATGATCGAGCAGATGTTGGCAATTTGATCTCTGGTTCCTCTGCCTTTTCTAAAACCAACTTGAACATATCGAAGTTCATGTATTGCTGAAGCCTGGCTTGGAGAATTTTATGCATTACTTTACTAGCATGTGAGATAAGCGCAATTGTGCCATAGTTTGACCATTCTTTGACATTGCCTTTCTTTGGGACTGCAATGAAAACTGACCTTTTCCAGTCCGGTAGCCACTGCTGAGTTTTCCAAATTTGCTGACGTATTGATTGCAGCACTTTCACAGCATCATCTTCCAGGATTTAAAATAGCTCAACTGGAATTCCATCACTTCCACCAGCTTTATTCTTGGTGATGCTTCCTAAGGCCCATTTGACTTCCCATTCCAGGATGTCTGGCTCTATGTTGAATTATCACATCATCATGATTATCTGGGTTGAAAACCTTTTTGCACAGTTCTTCTGTGTATTCTTGCCACCTCTTCTTAATATTTTCTGGTTCTGTTTTGTCCATACCATTTCTGTCCTTTACTGAGCCCAACTTTGCATAAACAATTCCCTTGGTATCTCTAATTTTCTTGAAGAGATCTCTAATCTTTCCAATTCTATTGTTTTCATCTATTTATTTGCATTGATATCTGAGTAAGGCTTTCTTATCTCTTCTTTCTATTCTTTGGAACTCTCTATTCAAATGAGTATATTTTTCCTCCCCCCCTTTGCTTTTCATTTCCCTCTCTTCACAGCTATTTGTAAGGCCTCCCATACAGCCACTTTGCCTTTTTGCATTTCTTTTTCTTGGGGATGGTCTTAATTTGTGTCTCCTGTACAATGTCACGAACTTCCGTCCATAGTTCATCAGTCACTCTATCTATCAGATCTAGTCCCTCAGGTCTAATTCTCACTTCCACTGTATAGTCATAAGGAATTTGATTTAAGTCATACCTGAATGGTCTAGTGATTTTCTCCACTTTCTTCAACTTCAGTATGAATTTGGCAATAAGGAGTTTATAATCTGTACCACAGTCATTTCCTGGTCCTTTTGCTGACTGTATAGAGCTTCTCCATCTTTGGCTGCAAAGAATATAATCAATATGATTTTGGCATCGACCATCTGGTGATGTTCATGTGTAGAGCCTTCTCTTGTGTTTATGACAGTGTTTATGAGTCTTCAAATGTATAATTATGTTTTAAGTATATATTTCTTTGTTATTAGTGTCTATCCAAATTTTGTTATTATCAGAACATGCTATTTAATGATATCAATTATTTAATTTTATAATCTTAAATGATCCAGTTTGCCTTTAAATTACAGTAATATCTTTTGCATAAAAAATGTGAATTCTTTAGTTCATTTTTTTAATACACCAACACACTAAATAATGCTATTTAAACTCGGTGACTAGAGAAATACTTATTGGTACTTTCTATATCTTAAACCTTGATATTTACACTTGGGAAATGGGAATGGAAAAAATAGACAGCATTCCCAGCTCCCATTGAGTTGATTTTTATAATGACAGGCAAGAAATGATCATTATACTAACGAAATTATTAAATGAAAATTGGAGATGATAAATTGCATGAGAGAAAAAAAATGAGGTAATGGCTATCATTAACATTACATAACATTTACAGCACTATATGAACTGATTAACCTTGGCTTCATTGAAATACAGCTTTTGTACACAGACATCATAGATAGGAGAGAAGGATCCAAACAGGTACTGTTCCCTGTCAGAGAAAACAGTCAGTACAATTCTCCTCGTTTAGGAATATCCCTAGTAGTTTTGAAAAATAGGAAATATGACCTTATGGCCTGAATCAGGTAATCAAACCTGAGAGAGAGTTGTAGCAGATGAAGTCAGAGAAGAGACATAGAGCTAAATCATGGAGTAAAACTGAGCTTTTACTCATATCAAATAGTGAGTTATAACATATTCACCATTCTATGACTTCTGTTTTAGTGGTATTATCTGCACTTAGAATAGACTTGATGGAAAAAAGGCAACCATAAGGAAAGTGCAGAAAATTCAGGCAGAAATTATGGTAACTAGAACTAGGGTCAAAGAAGTAGAGATTGAGACAAGAAGCTAAAATCTGAATACATTTTGAAGAAGATTTAATAGAATAGTCTAGTATATAGAACTGGGTATTAGAGAAAAAGAAAAAAAGTAATAAAAGAAGAGGTGTTTTGTTTGTTTGTTTGTTTGTTTTGGCTACCAGGAATAACGACACAAGTGGGCCTTAAAAGCATCACTATGAACAAAGTTAGTGGAGGTGATGGAATTCCAATTGAGCTGTTTAATCCTGAAAGGTGATGCTGTGAAAGTGCTGCATTCAATATGCCAGCAAATTTGGAAAACCCAGCAGTGGCCACAGGACTGGAAAATGTCAGTTTTCATTCCAATCCCAAAGAAAAGCAATGCCAAAGAATGCTCAAACTACCGCACAA
Source organism: Nanger dama (assembly GCA_917880005.1). Lineage (NCBI taxonomy): Eukaryota > Metazoa > Chordata > Mammalia > Artiodactyla > Bovidae > Nanger > Nanger dama. Next base: position 25,809,291 of record CAKJTW010000001.1, read on the forward strand.
TTGCACTCAGCTCACATGCTAGTAAAGTAATGCTCAAAATTCTCCAAGCCAGGCTTCAGCAATATGTGAACAGTGAACTCCCTGATGTTCAAGCTGGTTTTAAAAAGGCAGAGAAACCAGAGATCAAATTGCCAACATCTGCTGGGTCATGGAAAAAAAAAGAGTTCCAGAAAAACATATATTTCTGCTTTATTAACTATGTCAAAGCCTTTGAGTGTGTGGATCACAATAAACTGTGGAAAATTTTGAAGGAGATGGGAATACCAGATCACATAAAATGCCTCTTGAGAAATCTGTACGCAGGTCAGGAAGCAACAGTTAGAACTGGACATGGAACAACAGACTGGTTCCAAATAGGAAAAAGAGTACATCAAGGCTGTATACTGTAACCATGCTTATTTAACTTCTACGCAGAGTATATCATGAGAAACGCTGGACTGAAAGAAACACAAGCTGGAATCAATTTGCCGGGAGAAATATCAATAACCTCAGATATGCAGATGACACCACCCTTATGGCAGAAAGTGAAGAAGTGCTAAAAAGCCTCTTGATGAAAGTGAAAGAGGAGAGCGAAAAAGTTGGCATAAAGCTCAACATTCAGAAAACCAAGATCATGGCATCCGGTCTCATCACTTCATGAGAAATAGATGGGGAAACAGTGGAAACAATGTAAGAATTTATTTTGGGGGCTTTGAAATCACTGCAGATGGTGACTGCAGCAAAGAAATTAAAAGACACTTACTCCTTGGAAGAAAAGTTATGACCAACCTAGGTAGCATATTCAAAAGCAGAGACATTACTTTGCCAACTTAGGTCCGTCTAGTCAAGGCTATGGTTTTTCCTGTGGTCATGTATGACTGAGAGTTGGACTGTGAAGAAGGTTGAGCACTGAAGAATTGATGCTTTTGAACTGTGATGTTGGAGAAGACTCTTGAAAGTTCCTTGGACTGCAAGAAGATCCAACTAGTCCATTCTGAAGGAGATCAACCCTGAGATTCCTTTAGAAGGAATGATGCTAAAGCTGAAACTCCATTACTTTGGCCACCTGATGCGAAGAGTTGACTCACTGGAAAAGACTCTGATGCTGGGAGCGGTTGGAGGCAAGAGGAGAAGGGGATGACTGAGAATTAGATGGCTGGATGGCATCATGAACTCGATGGATGTGAGTCTGTGAACTCCGGGAGATGGTGATGATCAGACAGGCCTGGCGTGCTGTGATTCATGGGGTCGCAAAGAGTTGGATACGACTGAGCGACTGAACTGAAGTGAACTGAACTGAAGTGAACTGAACTGAATGAACTAAATATGAATGATCTCAGATATAGAATGTTTTGAAAAATTCCAGTGACTCAGCATTTGGGTATTATAAATTCTGGATGAAATTCAACTTCTAAATGGAATTACTGAGTAGCAAAATTCTGGAATTTAGAAGAGTGATATGGTCAAAAGATATGCAACTGTGAGTTGAAAGTACATACCTAGTATTTTATAGCAAGAGACAAAATGAATGTACCAAAATAAGGTTTATAAACAGAAGAGAGAAGAAAATCTCTTGGTTCTGGGACACTCCAGTGAGAGTCAAAAACACAAGGTCATTCAGCAAAGAAAACTATGATGGGCTTGGTATAATGCTTTAAAAAAAGAAAGAAAGGGCTCATGTATTTATTAAAAATCAAGTTTTAAAAAAATGTGTATCGGCCAAGAGAGTCAACGAAAATGCTGCTTACAGATAAAAATTGACAAGATCTAAACAAACATTCTGGTTTGTTTGTTTGGCAATCCATATGTGACATATGGTTACAGAAATATCCACTTTGTTGTTTATAAGCAATTTATAAGACTTCTACTTTGAAAATATTCAAACATTTATTAAAGTTGAAAAGAAAAACTTTACAATGAGCACATTTACAAATTTAGTTAAGACCATTTATACATAAATGGCCATTTTAAAAACTTTGTATAAATGGAAATACACAATATTTGCTCTATGAAAAAAGTTTATCTCAGTCAGCATAAGGTTTTGAGAGTCATTCAGTTTGCTTTGTGTTTTCCATGTAAGCACATCTCCCACCTCATATAGTTGGATAACAAAGTAATTTTCATTTTTGGCTACTAAAATAAAACTTCTAAGAATATTATCATATGAATCTATTGTGAAATACAGTTTGCATTTTCTTGGATAACTACCTGAAAGTGGTATTGCTCATTCACAGAGTGAGTTTTATAAGAAATGATTAAAATGTTTCCTAAAGACGTGGGAACTTTCATACAGCCCCAAATGATAACATTTCCAGAAGTTGGAAGAATATCAACATTTTGCAATGTTGATGAGTGTATAGTAGTATCCCACTGTTGTCTTACTTCTCATTTCCAAAAATTTGGAAAACTCAGCGGTGGCCACAGGACTGGAAAAGATCAGTTTTCTTTCCAATCCCAAAGAAAGGCAATGCCAAAGAATGCTCAATCTACTGCACAACTGCACTCATCTCACACGCTAGTACAGTAATGCACAAAATTCTCCAAGCCTGGCTGCAGGAATACTTGAGCCAGGAACTTCCAGATATTCAAGCTGGTTTTAGAAAAGATAGAGGAATCAGAGAAGAAATTGCCAACATCCGCTGGATCATGGAAAAAGCAAGAGAGTTCCAGAAAAACATCTATTTCTGCTTTATTGACTATGCCAAAGCCTTTGACTGTGTGGATCACAATAAACTGTGGAAAATTCTGAAAGAGATAGGAATACCAGAACACCTGACCTACCTCTTGAGAAATCTGTATGCAGGTCAGGAAGCAACCGTTAGAACTGGACATGGAAAAACAGACTGGTTCCAAATAGGAAAAGGAGTACATCAAGGCTGTATATCGTCACCCTGTTTATTTAACTTATATGCAGAGTACATCATGAGAAATACTGGGCTGGGAGAAAAACAAGCTGGAATCAAGGTTGCTGGGAGAAATATCAATAACCTCAGATATGCAGATGATACCATCCTTATGGAAGAAAATGAAGAGGAACTAAAGACCCTCCTGATGAAAATGAAAGAGGAGAGTGAAAAATTTGGCTTAAAGCTCAACATTCAGAAAATAAAGATCATGGCATCTGGTCTCATCACTTCATGACAAATAGATAGGAAACAATGGAAAACAGTGTCAGAGTTTATTTTGTGGGGCTCCAAAATCACTGCAGATGGTGAATGAAGCCATGAAATTAAAAGATGCTTACTCCTTGGAAGGAAAGTTATGACTAACCTAGATACTGTATACAAAAGCAGAGACATTGCTTTGCCAACAGAAGTCTGTCTATTCAAGGCTATGATTATTTTAAATATGTTAATTCATGTCTTGTGCATAGTGTTTCACACAATATTAATTTTAATATGTTTGTGCTTATTTAATGTTTTTGGACTTCAGGTAAAACCTGTTGATTTTAACTTTTGTTTTTAATTGAAAATCTCTTGACATTATTTCAAAGACCAAAATGTACAATGGATTCTAATTTTGACAATCTATTCACAGTTTTTCAAATATAGGATTGGAGTTTTATTTTATTTACTTATTTTACAATTATAAACCCAGCAAAGTCAGAAACCTGTATGCAAGTTAGGAATCATTTGAAATTCAAGAAAAGAAAGCCAGAATTCAAAAATGTATGATATATTTGACATTAATTATATAATATAATCTTATCAACTCATATAAAAGTTTCATTTTATTAGCATTTATGAACAACAGAAGTGACAATATATACTTTTCCTATAAAATTACACTTAAATTCATCATCTGAATATCAATAGTTAAGTTAAAATACCTTGGAGAGCTACAGAAAATGATGTTTATAATTTTATAATATTGGAGTCTCCAAATTTTTCTTGCATAAATTTCTAACTAATTTTCTAACTTTATAATATAATGCTCTCTGTTTATGTTCTCTTTGATACCTGTTTGTAACAGCAGTACTAAAATTCTTTATCACTGGGTTGGCAGAAATGATCTTTAGAGCTTTTCCATAAGATGTTACAGAGAAACCCCAAAGAACATTTTGAATAGCACTATACATGTATTTAACAGCTTATTATGCAGAAAGCTACATATTTTGGTGTTTTAATCAATATTGTGCTGAAAAATTATAATTCAGGTTACTATCACATATCTTAAAAATTATTAATTATTATTAATTGTCTCTTACTAGCCAGCTCCCAAACTTCTAGTTTCTTCATCTTCCAAACTACGTAACACATAAGATACACATAAGAACCAACCTAGATGTCCATCAGCAGATGAATGGATAAGAAAGCTGTGGTACATATACACAATGGAGTACTACTCAGCCCTTGAAAAGAATAAATTCGACTCAGTTCTAATGAGATGGATGAAATTGGAGCTGATTATACAGAGTGAAGTAAGCCAGAAAGAAAAACACCAATACAGTATACTGACACATATATATGGAATTTAGAAAGAGAGTAATGATGACCATCTATGTGAGACAACAAAAGAGACTCAGGGGTATAGAACGGACTTTTTGGACTTTGAGGGAGAGGGAGAGGGTGGGATGATTTGGGAGAATGGCATTGAAACATGTATACTATCTCGTAAGAACGAAGCACCAGTCTATGTTCAATACAGGATACAGGACGCATGGGGCTGGTGCACAGGATGATTCAGGGAGATGATATGGGGTGGGAGGTGGGAGGAGGCTTCAGCATTGGGAGATCGTGGACACCTGTGGCTGATTCATGTCAATGTATCACAGAACAAATACAGTATTGTAATGTAGAATAAAGTATTTAAAAAAAATAACCAACATAAATATTTAGTATGTTACTGTGGGGGTTTTCTCAGTGGCTCAGTGGTAAAGAATCTACCTGCAGCAGGAGACACAGGAGATGAATGTTTGATCCATGAGTGAGGAAGATCCCCTGGAAAAGCAAATAGAAACTCACTACAGTATGCTTGTCTGGAAAATCCCATGGAGACAGAACCCTTGTGGGCTATAATCCAGAGGTCTCAAACAGTCAAACACAACTGAGCAAAACTGAGCAGGGGCATGTAATTTGGAAGAGACAGACCAGAAGGTAAGCTCTGACTTCTAGCCTTTTGCGTTTGTGTCAATTACATAAACTCTCTAAACCTAAGATATTTAGTCTGTACCATGAACTAGCTAGACTGTTTCACAGGAGTTTTATTAAATATTAAAAAAAAAAAAACTTCATAAAATGTTTGACATTAATAATTCATTTAGTAACATTATTGGTGTCAGAAGGACAGAAGTTTCTTTGACACTCAAATATTAAAACTAAAATCAAATTCTAAGGGCTTCTATTAGTTTAATGAAACATATACTAGGATTTTAAAAGTAATAATTTTGTTCAACCACCTGTACTTCAGAATTATTAAACCATGTGTCATTTTTGAGATCTCAAGTGTTGGTGCTTTAATGCATCCATCATCTAACATGATTGAAGGCTTATCTTCAGAAAATTTATAATAAAACATTTTGTTTTAAACCAGTGTTTACACCAATCAGAAGTATATTAATCACTTTTTCATCTGTTTTGAAATGTTTTATCTGTGAGTGAGTGAAAGTTGCTCAGTCATGTCCATATCTTTGTGACCCCCAGGAACTATACAGTCCATGGAATTCTCCAGGTCAGAATACTGGAGTGAGTAGACATTCCTCCTCCAGTGGATTTTCCCAACCCAGGGATCGAACTCAAGTTTCCAGCACTGCAGGCAGGTTATTTACCAACTGAGCTACTAGAGTGACACTTCTATATTTACTCAGGATGTCTATATTAAGTAACAAATCACTAGATAGAAAATTTTTCTTTCACATACATGTTCATATTACTGAGTGAGATTTTCTGGTTCAGGAGATATGTTCAGAGAACAGTAAACAACTACATGGGTTAAGTCTACTCAGCTCAATCAGTGGAGGAATATTGGCCTAAATTCAATACATTGAAAATTAAACCATTTTATATAAAATCAAACCACTTATATATACCACCTACTATGTTAAATTTCATAAGAAATGACACTACCTGAGTATGTTTTATCTCTTATATTATGGGTAGGTGTTTAAAAACAGGGATACTTTCTTATTTATTTTTTTCACATTTTATATTGCCTCCTAGATTAAAGTCTTTAAAAACTATTTGTTTATTAATGAGTAAATAAGAAAAATACATTTTAAATGTTTCAAAGTAAAATAATAATGAGAAAAAGTCTTATTTAATATAACAATTCATGGATAAGCTATTTTGACATTAAATGTAACAATTTTGGGGGCAACATAAATGAGAAAATCTCCCAAGATACACAAAGTAGACTTGAACAAGATTTTCAAAGTACAACATTTTTTGATAGAAGGAGGTTAGTGAAAACAAGTGAATTGTCCCCCAAAACAATGCATATACTTATAAATTATTATCTGCTGTCTCTGGAAAAAGATTCCTACAGCCGACATATTGCCTTGTGACTTGCAGTGCTTCACTGAGAGAGGAATATACTTCTGCACTCTATTAAGAAAAATGTAGCCATCTTTGGTTAAAAGCTTTAGCCAAGAAAAACTAAAAATGTTAAAACTGAGCTGTAGTACTTTACAAAAGAAACTTTAAGAGCCTTTCCTTGTTTTACCGTGCATGTAAAAGAAAAATATAAATAAATAAAAGCAATAAGGACATATTGTACAGCATAGGGAAACAAAGATATAATTCTGTAATAAATTTAAGTGGAAATAATATACAAAAATATTGGTTCACTATTTTGTAAACTTGCAAATAATATTGTAAATTAATTGTATTTCAATTTTTAAAGTGTTATAATATAGCTACTCAATACTGCTATAGTGCACCCCATTGAAAATATGTTTAAATTATAATATGATCATGAGGAAATGTTTTGCTATGATAATACATAAATAAATTCAGAATAGTCAATTGTATGAACATAGCTATGTAAAAACAAGAAACAAAAATATTTTCATGGATAAAAGACAGGAAAACAAAAACAAAACCTGCAGCTAATGTGAACACTATTTATTTTGTGTTGTGTAATGATTAGTGATTTTTCTTCTATTAATACCTATATTTTCTGCTTTGTTAGTTGCTATTTATGTTATAGTAATAGTTTATATTTTTCCCAAAATCTTTTTTTTAATTATTTATTTCTTTTTATTAAGGTAGTGCCCAGTATCTAAAAGCAGGAATCCCTTATCCTCACCACCAACACTCATTACCGTCAGGCCCACTGTGCACCTCAGTCTCTTTGAACTGTCACACTGCCTTTTCTAAACAATATTTTAATATGCTATATAGCATATTTAATAATTTTTATATTTATGTCTTGGTTTATCCAGTTTAGACTATATCTCATTTCCTTTCCTAGTATTTGAAGATGTAAGCTTTTAAAGTCACTTAAAGATACATATGAATGCCTTGGCATGGTGAAAAAGCTGAAGTAGATGTTTTTCTGAAATTCGTGCTTTTTCTATGATCCAGTGGATGTTAACAATTTGATCTCTGGCTCCTGCCTTTTCTAAAACTAGCTTGAACATCTGGAAGTTCATGGTTCACGTACTGCTGAGACTAGTTTCGGGAATTTTGAACTTTACTTTGCTATCATGTGAGGTGGGTGCAATTGTGCGGTAGTTTGAACATTCTTTGGCATTGCCTTTATTTACGATTGGAATGACAGCTGATCTTTTCCAGTCCTGCAGCCACTGCTGAATTTTCCAAATTTGCTGACAGTATTGAGTACAGCACTTTCACAGCATCAACTTATAGGATTTGAAATAGTTCAGCTGGAATTCCATCATCTCCAGTAGTTTTGTTCTTAGTGATGCTTCCTAAGGCCCACTTGACTTCACATTCCAGGGTATCTGGCTAGAGGTGAGTGATCACACCATTATGATTATCCAGAAAGATCTTTTTGTATAGTTCTTCTGTGTCTTCTTGTCACCTCTTCTAAATATCTTCTGCTTCTGTTAGGTACATACAATTTCTGTCCTTTATTGAGCCCATCTTTGCATGAAATATTCCCTTGGTATCTCTAATTTTTGAAGAAATCTCTAGAATTTCCCATTCTGTTGTTTTCCTCTATTTCTTTGCATTGATCATTGAGGAAGGCTTTCTTATCTCTCCTTGCTATTCTTTGGAACTCTGCATTTAAATGGTTATATCTTGTCTTTTCTCCTTTACCTTTGGCTTCTTTTCTATTCACAACTATTTGTTAGGCCTCCTGAAACAACCATTTTGCCTTTTTCCCCCTCTTGGGGACAGCTTTGATCCCTGCCTCCTGTACAATGTCACAAATCTCTGTTTGTAGTTCTTTAGGAACTCTGGCTAACAGATCTAAATGCTTGAATCTATTTGTGACTCCCACTGTATAATCTCAAGGGATTTGATGTAGGTCATACCTGAATGGTCTAGTTGTTTTTCCTGCTTTCTTCAATTTAAGTCTGAATTTGAAAATAAGGAGTTTATGATCTGAGTTACAGTCAGGTCCCAGTCTTGTTTTTGCTGACAGTATAGAACTTCTCCATCTTTGGCTGCAAAGAATATAATCAATCTGATTTCTGTATTGATCATCTGGTGATGTCCATGTGTAGAGTCTTCTCTTGTGCTGTTGGAAGAGATTGTTAGTTATAACCACTATGTTCTCTTGGCAAAACTCTATTAGCCTTTGCCCTGTTTCATTCAGTAACCCAAAGCCAAACACCTGTTACTCCAGGTGTTACTTGACTTCCAATCTGGCATTCCAGTCCCATATAATGAAAAGGACATCTTTTGTTGGTGCTAGTTTTAGAAGGTCTTGTAGGTCTTCATAGGACCATTCAACTTCAGCTTCTTCAGCATCACCAGTCGGAGCATAGAGTTGGATCACTGTAATATTCAATGCTTTGCCTTGGAAATAAACAGAGATCATACTGTCATTATGGAGATTGCATCCAAGTACTACATTTCAGACTCTCTTGTTGACTACGGTGGCCACTCCATTTCTTCTAAGGGATTCTTGCCCACAGTAATAGATATGACTCTGGAAAATTTTTAAAGAGATGGGAATACCTGACCACCTGACCTGCTTCTTGAGAAATCCATATGCAGGTCAGGAAGCAACAGTTAGAACTGGACATGGAACAACAGACTGGTTCCAAATAGGAAAAGGAATACATCAAGGCTGTAAATCGTCACCCTGCTTATTTAACTTATATGCACATCATGAGAAACACTGGTCTGGATGAACACAAGCTGGAATCAAGACTGCCAGGAAAAATATCAACAATCTCAGATATACTGATGGAACAACCCTTATGGGAGAAAGCGAAGAAAAACTAAAGAGGCTCTTGATGAAAATGAAAGAGGAGAGTGAAAAAGTTGGCTTAAAATCCAATGTTCAGAAAACTAAGATCGTGGCATCTATACCAAACACTTCATGACAAATAGATAGGAAACAGTGTAAAAAGTGACAGACTTTATATATTTTGGACTTCAAAATCACTGCAGATGGTGACGCAGCCATGAAATTAAAAGATGCTTGCTCCTTGGAAGAAAACTATGACCAATCTAGACAGCATATTAAAAAGCAGAGACATTTATTTGCCAACAAAGGTCTGTCCAGTCGAAGCTATGGTTTTCCCAGTAGTCATGTATGCATGTGAGAGTTCGACTATAAAAAAGCTGAGTGCCAAGGAACTGATGCTTTTGAACTGTGGTGTTGGAGAAGTCTCCTGAGAGCCCCTTGTGATGCAAGGTGATCCAATCAGTCCATCCTAAAAGAAATCAGTCTTGAATATTCATTGGAAGGACTGATGCTGTAGCTGAAACTCCAACACTTTTGCCACATGATGCACAGAGCTGACTCATTTGAAAAAACCTTGATGCTGGGAAAGATTGAGGGCAGGAGAAGAAAGGGACAACAGAGGATGAGATGGTTGGATGACATCATCGACTCAATGGACATCAATAGACATCAGTTTGAGTAAACCCCAGGAGTCTGTGATGGACAGTGAGGCCTGGCATGTTGCAGTCCATGGGGTTACAAAGAGTCAGATATGACTGAGTGACTGAACTGAACTGATGAATGCTTTATTTATCTTTATTGTCCATAAATAATTATATTAAAATTGTTTTAATAGAGAGAATATATGCCATGCACTTTTCTTCTGCTTCACAAATAAAACAGAAACTAGATTCCCTTAGTGTACTTATTCACATAATAAATAACACTTCCAATTTGCCTTGATTCATGGACCTGACATTCCAGGTTCCTATGCAACATTTCTCTCTACAGCACTAGATCTTGCTTCTATCACCAGTCACATGCACAACTGGGTAATGTTTTTCTTTGGCTCCATCCCTTCATTCTTTCTGGAGTTATTTCTCCACTGATCTCCAATAACATATTGGGCAGGTCCATGAATCAAGGCAAATTGTAAGTGGTCAAACAAGAGATGGCAAGGGTCAATGTTGGCATTCTAGGAATCAGTGAACTAAAATGGACTGGAATGGGTGAATTTAACTCAGATGACCATTATATCTACTACTGTGGGAAGGAATTCCTCAGAAGAAATGGAGTAGCCATCACGGTCAACAAAAGAGTCCAAAATGCAGTACTTGGATTCAATCTCAAAAATGACAGAATGATCTCTGTTCGTTTCCAAGCAACACCATTCAGTATCACAGTTATCCAAGGCTATGCACCAACCTGTAATGCTGAAGAAGCTGAGGTTGAACGGTTTTAGGAAGACCTACAAGACCTTTTGGAACTAACACCCCAAAAGATGTCCTTTTCATTATAGGGGACTGGAATGCTAAAGTAGGAAGTCAAGAAACACCTGGAGTAACAGGCAAATTTGGCCTTGGGATATGGAATGAAGCAGGACAAAGACTAATAGAGTTTTGCCAAGAAAATGCACTGGTCATAGCAAACACACTCTTCCAAAAATACAAGAGAAGACTCTACACATGGACATCACCGGATGGTCAACACTGAAATCAGATTGATTATCTTCTATGGAGCCAAAGATGGGGAAGCTCTATACAGTCAATAAAAGCAAGACCAGGAGCTGACTGTGGCTTTGATCATGAACTCCTTATTATCAAATTCAGACTTTAATTGACGAAAGTAGGGAAAACCTCTAGACCATTCAGATATGACCTAAATCAAATCCCTTATAATTATACAGTGGAAGTGAGAAATAGATTTAAGGGCCTAGATCTGAGAGATGGAGTGCCTGATGAACTATGAAATGAGGTTCGAGACATTGTACAGGAGACAAGGATCAAGACCATCCCCATGGAAAACAAATGCAAAAAAGCAAAATGGCTGTCTGGGGAGGCCTTACAAATAGCTGTGAAAAGAAGAGAGGCGAACAGTAAAGGAGAAAAGGAAAGATATAAGCATCTGAATGCAGAGTTCCAAAGAATAGCAAGAAGAGATAGGAAAGCCTTCTTCAGTGATCAATGCAAAGAAATAGAGGAAAAAAAGAAAAAAAAACAGAATGGGAAAGACTAGAGATCACTTCAAGAAAAGTAGAGATACCAAGGGACCATGTCATGCAAAGGTGGGCTTGATAAAGGACAGAAATGGTATGGACCTAACTGAAGCAGAAGATCTTAAGAAGAGGTGGAAAGAATACATGGAAGAACTGTACAAAAAAGAACTTCACAACCCAGATAATCATGATGGTATGATCACTAATATAGAGCCAGACATCTTGGTATGTGAAGTCAAGTGGGCCTTAGAAAGCACCACTACAAACAAAGCTAGTGGGGTGATGGAATTCCAGTTGAGTTGTTTCAAATCCTGAAAGATGATGCTGTGAAAGTGTTACACTCAATATGCCAGAAAATTTGGAAAAAGCAGGGGCCACAAGACTGGAAAAGGTCAGTTTTCATTCCACTCCCAAAGAAAGGCAATGCAAAAGAATGCTCAAACTACTGCACAATTGCACTCATCTCACATGCTAGTAAATTAATGCTCAAAATTCTCCAAGCCAGGCTTCAGCAATACGTGAACCATGAAAACCGTGAATTTCCTGATGTTCAAGCTGGCTTTAGAAAAGGCAGAGGAACCAGAGGTGAAACTGCCAACATCCGCTGGATCATGGAAAAAGCAAGAGAGTTCCAAAAAAAACCACATCTATTTCTGCTTTATTGTCTATGCCAAAGCCTTTGACTCTGTGGATCAAAATAAACTCTGGAAAATTCTGAAAGAGATGGGAGTACTAGACCACCTGAGCTGCCTTTTGAGAAATCTGTATGCAGGTCAGTAAGCAATAGTTAGAACTGAACACGGACCAACTGACTGGTTCCAAATAGGAAAAGGAGTACATCAAGGCTGTATATTGTCACCCTGCTTATTTAACTTCTATGCAGAGTACATCAAGAGAAATGCTGGACTGGAAGAAACACAAGCTGGAATCAAGATTGCTGGGAGAAATATCAATAACCTCAGATATGCAGATGACATCACTCTTACGGCAGAAAGTGAAGAGGAACTAAAAAGCCTCTTGAGGAATGTGAAAGAGGAGAGTAAAAAAGTTGCCTAAAGCTCAATATTCAGAAAATGAAGATCATGGCATTTAATCCCATCACTTCTTTGGAAATAGATGGGGAAACAGTGGAAACAGTGTCAAACTTTATTTTTGGGGGCTCCAAAATCACTGCCGATGGTGACTGCAGCCATGAAATTCGAAGACACTCCTTGGAAGAAAAGTTATGACCAACCTAGATAGCCTATTCAAAAGCAGAGACATTACTTTGCAGACTAAGGTCCATCTAGTCAAGGCTATGGTTTTTCCAGTGGTCATGTATGGATGTGAGAGTTGGACAGTGAAATAGCTGAGCACTGAAGAATTGATGCATTTAAACTGTGGTGTTGGAGAAGACTCTTGAAAGTCCCTTGGACTGCAAGGAGATCCAACCAGTCCATTCTGAAGGAGATCAGCCCTGGGATTTCTTTGGAAGGAATGATGCTGAAGCTGAAACTCCAGTTCTTTGGTTTCCTCATGTGAAGAGTTGACTCGTTGGAAAAGACTCTGATGCTGGGAGGGATTGGGGGCAGGAGGAGAGCAGAACGATCGAAGATGAGATGGCTGGATGGCATCACGAACTTCATGGTCATGAGTCTGAGTGAATCCTGAGAGATGGTAACGAACAGGGAGGCCTGGCATGCTGCGATTCATGGGGTCGCAACGAGTCAGACACGACTGAGAGACTGAACTGACTGAAATAACACTTGGAACATAGTCACAGTATATAAATTGACATGTGCGTGAGATTTGGGGATTGTTAGACTCCTTCAGATCCATGTGTTACAATTTGATCCCTAATGTAATTGTATCTGAAGGTAAAAATTTGGGATGTAATTACACCATGAAAGTAGAGCCTTCATGAATGAAACTAATGGCTATGTAAAAATACACAGAACTCCCCTTCCATGAGAATAGAAAGAGAAGTGGCAGTCAAACTAGAAACCAGGATCTTTCTATTTCAAACACCAGATATGCTGATGCCTTGAACTTGGATTTGCCAGTCTCTAAAACTGTTTGAAGTGAATGTTCTTAAGCCGGTCTATGTTAAATTATTATAGCAAACTGATGTAAGATAGAAATTGATACCAAAAAGTAGGGTGCTATTGTAACAAACACTCTTAAATCTGGAAGCAACTGAGAAACTAGGTAATGTGGAGAAGCTGGAAAGTACTAATCTATAAGCTACAAAAAGCTGATACTACTGAAGGGAAATTGAAAAGCAATTCTGGTTAGAACTCAAAGAATAGGAGAAAACTCTAGAGATTCCACCTTCGTAGAGAATACATAAGTAATCATGCCCAGAATGGTTGTGAATATATATATATTCACAGAGGTCTCACATGGAAATGAGGAGCATATTGTTGAAAACTGGAGGAAAGGCAACACTTGTTTAAAGTGACAAAAAAATTCACTGAAACGTGTTCCTGTTATAGAACTTTGTGAAAGGTAGCATTTGTATGAAACTCAATTGGATATTTAGCTGATTAGATTTCAAAGTAAAGTATTGGAATAACATGGTTACTCCTGTCTGGTTACAGTAAAATGTGAGAAAAGAGAAGTTACCTGAAGACCAAATTATTAATAAAAAGGAACTAGAACATACATTCAGAAATTCTCAGCCTATCCATAATGCAGAAAATGAGCAAGCACACTAAGAAGAGAAGATTAGGAGCAATGCCAACTAACTATCTGATAAAGAAAGCAGGAAAACTACTAGTTTGATTGCATGAAAAGAAGATCAGAAGAAAAAAAAGGAAAGTTGTCAGATACTTTGTATTTTACAAGATAGGGCCATAGAACTACTTGGCTGTAAAGATCATTTTTCTAGACAAAGGAAAGAACAAACCCTAAAGGCAACTCAAAGATTGTCAGGACTGCCTCCTTTGCTTCAAAAGGGGGAGCCATAATTTACTTCCTTCCTGTAGGCCAGCTGACCTCTGGCTAAAGCCACTAGGGACTCTGCCCTTGACCTACAGAGTCCCGGGAGCAGGATCCCTATGCAACAGAGTTGCTGGATTAAAACTGCAGCCCTCTGCAGAGCACATATAGAGCCAAAGTGCATGTTTAAGTATTAAATATGCTCTCTGTATGTGCTAAATTGCTTAAGATGTCTCATTTAATCATTATATATTTTTCCTTTTACTAAAGACTCAGATTCATGCATGGAACAGGGCTATGTCTAAAAATAGCTATACTTGCTTATTTTTATTTGGAGTGAAATGATAACTATTATTCAGGAATCATCCAGAAATGCAAGTTAAGTTTTATTTTTTCACCTATCCATTTTTAAAATGGTATACAATTATATCAATTTTCTTTAGAAAGTTATCATCTTATTTTAAAACTAAAATATAGAATAAAATGAAAATGAGCATATGTAACATCTGTAAGGTTTTGCCTTTAAATAAAATCATAAAAATTCTTGCCAAGAAAAATTTGTTTCAAAATGAAAAACAAAACTTCACAGAGATATGCATATTTCAGAACCAACGTTTTCCATAATGGTTTTCATGGATCATGTTTTATATAAATGCATGTTGCTGGATTAGTTGCTCACTATATTAAATTTACACTGGCAAAGCTGAACTTTAACAAAAGCAGGTGTTGCCTCTTAATGAAATACTCAGACTATTTCTGTAATAAGCTTTACTGACACATATATCTTATCTGTGTGTTGTTTTTTTTTTTCCGATTCACATTCCACATTCAATCAAATTTGTCTACTACTAAAATACTGAAGAGAACTACAAATCTTAAATTGGTCCTTAATATGAGATGTTTTGAATATTTAGATTATTAAAAGATAGTTTTAAATTACTTTGTGATTTCTGCTGAAGCAACAGGTTCACTGAAACATTTTAATTAGAAAGAAAAAAACATAACTTCAATATGTTACATAATGATTAATTTCAATAACAATTCTTGAAGGTACTGAAAGCTCCAAATAGAGAACATGAATGTTTCTTATTCTGTAGACCTGATGGACAGGCACAGACATTACAAAGAACTTCCATAAACAGTCAATTAAAGCTCTGTTTTTAAGTTTAAAACTTCTTTTAAGGACATATTAGCATTTGATAATGTTTTAATTATTCTGCCACTAGTTTTGTAAAATACTAATTCACAGAGATGCAATTATTAATTTCTATATACTGTTAGTATTCTAAATTAAACATCTGTAACCTTAGTTCTTATCTTTTCACTTATGATGAGGGTTTTGAAATAGCAATGATAAGTAAAGAGGCCCACACTCAACCTTTGGGACTTACTGGTAGGTATTCAGCCAGGAGAATCTAGCCAATATTTAGTAACACCAACGGCGAAGCACTATCCTTACAGGAGAGACAAAGAGCAAAATCAGTAGAGGGAACATTTGGAGAAGAGATTTAGGCTATGAGGGGATGCTTGGATGAATCTGAATGACAAAGTAGTCAAGTTTTGCAAGGATATAAATTGGTCAGAAGTTTTTGAGAGAAGGTGTGGGTTGTGGGCACAGTGGGGGGAACAAATTGGGAGCTTTATAAAATATAAAATTTTGTAAGCCAACATTATAGATTACTGATGGAAGTGACCTTAATGTGGGAGATTAGGCAGCATTATTTAGAAATCTCAGAACTGGGTGGCCTTCACTTAAATCCTAAAAATTTATCCCATTTATAAAACATGTTTTGTTTTCAAATAGGTCTCCTTAGTGAGTATGTATAACATAATATGTTCTTTGCTAACTAGTTCATGTGTTATTCCATGTCTTTTAATATCATACTTTTTCATGGCAGACTAAATTACAAAGAACTACAGCAATAATGCATCTCAGCATTATGATGCATAGAGTGTTGATTGACAGTAATATCAGGTAAAACAGTTGAAGTTTAAAAAAAGCTGGTGTATTTTTCACATGTATAAAGCAATGACTGCAAGCAATGCTATGTGATGGATGAGTGTGGGTACCTAATAAGTCTTCCTTTAGTGATGAATTCTATAATACATAAAACAAGGCTTTTCAAGAAAGTGGGCATAACAGTTATAAAATATGCTGAATGTAGAAGAGAGGAAGTAGGTAGTGTCTATGTAATGAACAGTTAAAGTGAGAATGGAATGCTTGCAGAGTAGGGAATTAAATATTTTTACAAGGAAAAAGTACAGAGAAATTCAAATTATGTACAGAGAGAGTTTATATCTTGTCATTATAGTTAAAGAGTGAGAATTATGAGTAAATAAATGGTATAGTTATATATAAATAACATTCAATAAAATAAGAATTTTGAGGTTTCTTATTGGGAGTTTTGAAGTAGAAGAGTGAGAAAATAACTAGTGTAAAATCAGTATGACTGTGGTAATTACTGAATTAACCAAAGTCAGAGAAACCAGGTAGGAGGCATGTAAAACTCCAAGAAAATGGGAGCAATATCATTGAAAATGAGAAACAATGAGCAACAATAGATGGACTTTTACTGGTATTAATGACCAATGTTTAGTAATAGTATTTAATGGTCAAATAGATAGGGGGATAAATGAGGGTTTCTTATTTTGGTATGAGTACAAAAGTCAACAAATAATAAAAAATAAAATTAGAACATACATTAAAAAGCTTATTCCAGAAGTAAGACTTTGTTCAGTAATTTTTGGTGTTATAAAAAATCCTGAAAATTCAGGTGCTAGATACTAAAAACAAAACAACAACAAAAAAGCTTTGTTTAGCATTTCAAAATACATTGAAAACTATATGTTCTGTGTTCAAACTATATATAATCTCTTTGGAGCCATGGATCTGTAAAACAGATGTGACAGCAGATGGTAGTAAACAATGCATTGTTTTTAATAACTGATTAACGACTTTTGCCAAAGGCTAGTAGTAATAAAGAAATCCACTTTATATTGAAATACAAGGAATTAAATATTCAGTGATAATAAAGGCAACTATTTTGGTTTACCTTAATACACTTATGTCTGGGTGGTGATAAATAATAGCAACATGATCTAAACTTAGCTCTGCTTTTACATTGCCATTTTTAGCTAAGGCAGTTATTGTATTTTATGAAAGCAAGATAAATCTTTACTCAATTTTGTCATGTCTTGATTATTTGCAAAACAGGATGTCAGATAGAAAAGAAATAAAATCTGTCCAACATAAGGTGAAATTTATTGCTGTAATTTTACAGAAGAGTCCTTTTAATATCATAAACTATAAGGAAAAAGCATGAACAATTTATTAAAAGAAAACATAAGAATAGTGAGGTGAGACTGTAGCCTTTATAGTGTTCCACACTTTTATACTGATAATTCATTTTTGCCTCACTGTAGAAAATAGTACACTGATTTTGATTTCATATGTAGCTGTCCCATAAATTTTTAAGGCATAACCTTATGAAGATCAAAGTCATAGAGTTTGCTGATATCAGCTTTACAACTGAGAACTTACCACTCCCAAAGCAAAAAAAAAGTATTATCAAGTAACATCTGCAAGTCCAGGTACGGTGAGAGAATTGTGTCATATAAATTATCTATGTCATATTGTTGATGCATCTGTCTCACTAAAAATGTTAACCAGAAAGTTTAAAATCAAGGAATGAGACCCATGTTTTTAATGATAGTCAGTTTAATAGCTTTTTTTTTTTCGTAATTGAAGAGAAATTGTATATTTTTCCCAGGGCTTCCCTAATGGCTTAGATGGTAAAGAACCTGCCTCTGAGGCAGGAGACTTGGGTTTGATCCCAGGGTAGGGATAATTCCCTGGGGAAGGAAATGGCAGCCCACTCCACTATTCTAGCTTAGAAAATCCCATGGACAGGGCAGTCCTAAGATGTTGGAGGAATAGGTTGGGGAGACCACTTTTCCCCCACGAATTCATCAAAAGAACATTTGAATGCAGAGTAAATTCCACAAAACAGATTATGAATGCCGGCAGAAGACATCAGGCTTCTAGAAAAGCATCCCATTGTCTTTGAAATGAGGTAAGAGAAAATATAAAAGATAAAAAAAAAAAAAAGAGAGAGAGAGAGAGAGAGAGAGAGAGAGACAAAGAGGTAGGGATGGAAATCCATCCCGGCAAGGGAATCTTATAAAGAGAAGTTTCCAAACACCAGGAAACACTCTCACTGGAGAGTATGTGCCTAGTGTTGGAACCTCAAAGAGCAACATAAACGGGAGGAAATATAAATAAAATATTAAAACCCACAGATTACGTGCCCAATGGTAACTCCCAGTGGAGAAGCAGTGCAGATGCCTGCCTCTGCCACCATCAAGTGGGGAATGGACAAGGAAGCGTGGCTGTATTGCTTACAGTAAGGACAGGGCCTGAATGCCCCAAGGGTAATATGAGGAAACTAACTTGAGATAGCAAACCAGATTGTGGGATAGCTACCCTGAGAAAAGCCCTAACCTAAAATACTGCCTTGGCTCCATCCCTTCATTCTTTCTCGAGTTATTTCTGCACTGATCTTCAGTAGCATTTTGGGCACCTACTGACCTGGGGAGTTCCTCTTTCAGTATCCTATCATTTTGGGTCTGATGCTGTAAGAGCAATATTGCATAGGAACCGGGAATGTCAGGTCCATGAATCAAGGCAAATTGGAAGTGGTCAAACAAGAGATGGCAAGGGTGAAAATCGACATTCTAGGAATCAGTGAACTAAAATGGACTGGAATGTGTGAATTAAACTCAGATGATCATTGTATCTACTACTGCAGGCAGGAATCCCTCAGAAGAAATGGAGTAGCCATCATGGTCAACAAAACAGTCTGAAATGCAGTACTTGGATGCAGTCTCAAAAACGACAGAAAGATCTCTGTTCATTTCCAAGGCAAACCATTCAATATCACAATTACCCAAGTCTATGCCCCAATTAGTAATGCTGAATAAACTGAAGTAAAACGGTTTTATGAAGACATACAACCTTTGGAAAAGGAGTACATCAGGCTGCATATTGTCATCCTGCTTATTTAACTTCTATGCATAGTACATGATGAGAAATGCCAAACTGGAAGAAACACAAGCTGGAATCAAAATTCCTGGGAGAAATACCAATAACCTCAGATATGCAAATGATACCACCCTTTTGGCAGAAAGTGAAGAGGAGCTAAAAGCCTCTTGATGAAAGTGGAAGAGAAGAGTGAAAAAGTTGGCTTAAAGCTCAACATTCAGAAAAGGAAGATCATGGCATCTGGTCTCATCTGTCCATGGATAATAGATGGGGAAACAGAGTCAGACTTTATTTTGGGGGCTCCAAAATCACTGTAGATGATGGTAACTGCAGCCAGGAAATTAAAAGACACTTAGTCTTTGGAAGAAAAGTTATGACCAACCTAGATAGTATATTCAAAAGCAGAGACATTACTTTGCCGACCAAGATCTGTCTAGTCAAGGCTATGGTTTTTCCTGTGGTCATGTATGGATGTGAGAGTTGGACTGTAAGGAGGTTGAGTGCTGAAGAATTGATGCTTTTGAACTGTGGTGTTAGAGAAGACTGTTGAGAGTCCCTTGGACTGCAAGGAGATCCAACCAGTCCATTCTGAAGGACATCAGCCCTGGGATTTCTTTGTAAGGAATAATGCTGAAGCTGAAACTCCAGTACTTTGGCCACCTCATGTGAAGAGTCGACTCACTGCAAAAGACTCTGATACTGGGAGGGATTGGGGGCAGGAGGAGAAGGAGACGACCAAGGACAGGATGGCTGGATGACATCATGGACTCGATGGACATGTCTGAGTGAACTCCGAGAGAGGGTAATGAACAGGGATGCCTGGTGTGCTGCGATTCATGGGGTCACAAAGAGTCGAACACGACTGAGTGACTGAACTGAACTGAAATAAACAAGGCCTTTTAGAACTAACAGCCCCCAAAAGATGTTCTTTTCATTATAGGGGACTGGAATGCAAAAGTAGGAAGTCAAGAAACACCTGGAGTAACAGGCAAATTTGGCCTTGGAATGCAGAATGAAGCAGGGCAAAGACTAATATAGTTTTGCCAAGAAAATGCACTGGTGATAGCAAACACCCTCTTCCAACAACACAAGAGAAGACTCTACACATAGACATCACCAGATGGTCAACACCAAAATCAGATTGCTTACATTTGTTGCAGCCAAAGATGGAGAAGCTCTATACAGTTAACAAACACAAGACCAGGAGCTGACTGTAGCTCAGATCATGAACTCCTTATTACCAAATTCAGATTCAAATTGAAGAAAGTAGGGAAAACCGCTAGACCATTCAGATGTGACCTAAATCAAAACCCTTATGATTATACAGTGGAAGTGAGAAATAGATTTAAGATCTGATAGATCTTAATAGATAGATCTGATAGATAGATCAGAAACTATGAAATGAGGTTCGTGACATTGTTCAGGAGACAGGGATCAAGACCATCCCCATGGAAAAGAAATGCAAAAAAGCAAAATGGCTATCTGTGGAAGCCTTAAAAACAGCTGTTAAAAAAATAGAGGCAAAAAACCAAACCAAACCAAACCAAAACAAAGAAAAAGTAAAGATATAAGCATCTGAATGTAGAGTTCCAGAGAATAGCAAGAAGAGATAAGAAAGCTTTCTTCAGTGATCAGTGCAAAGAAGTAGCAGAAAAGACAGAAAAAAGACTAGATGGGAAAGACTAGAGATCTCTTTAAGAAAATTGGAAATACCAAAGGAATATTCCATGAAAAGATGGGCTCAATAAAGGACAGAAATTGTATGGACCTAACAGAAGCAGAGGGTGTTAAGAAGAGGTGGAAAGAATACATGGAAGAACTATACAAAAAGATCTTCACAACCCAGATAATGATGATGATGTGATCACTAATCTTGGAATGTGAAGTCAAGTGGGCCTTAGGAAGCATCACTATGAACAAAGCTAGTGGAGGTGATGGAATTTCAGTGGAGCTATTTCAAATCCTGAAAGATGATGCTGTGAAAGTGCTGCACTCAATATGCCAGCAAATCTGGAAAACTCAGCAGTGGCCACAGAACTGGAAAAGGTCAATTTTCATTCCAATCCCAAAGAAAGGCAATGCCAAAGAATGCTCAAACTACCGGACAATTGCACTCAGCTCACATGCTAGTAAAGTAATGCTCAAAATTCTACGAGCCAAGCTTCAGCAATACGTGAACCGTGAACTCCCTGATGTTCAAGCTGGTTTTAGAAAAGGCAAAAGAAGCAGCGATCAAATTTCCAACATCCACTGTGTTATGGAAAAAGCAAGAGAGCTCCAGAAAAACATCTATTTCTGCTTTATTGACTATGCCAAAGCCTTTGACTTTGTGGATCACAATAAACTGTGGAAGATTCTGAAAGAGATGGGAATACCAGAACCCTTGACCTGCCTCTTGAGAAATCTGTATGCAGGTTAGGAAGGAAGTCTTAGAACTGGACATGGACCAACAGACTGGTTCCAAACAGGAAAAGGAGTACATCAAGGCTGTATATTGTCACCCTGCTTATTTAACTTTTATGCAGAGTACATCATGAGAAACGCTGGACTGGAAGAAACATAAGCTGGAATCAAGATTGCTGGGAGAAATATCAATAACCTCAGATATGCAGATGACACCACCCTTATGGCAGTAAGTGAAGAGGAACTAAAAAGCCTCTTGATGAAAATGAAAGAGGAGAGTGAAACAGTGGGCTTAAAGCTCAACATTCAGAAAATGAAGATCATGGAATCCGGTCCCACCACTTCATGGGAAATAGATGGGGAAACAGTGGAAACAGTGTCAGGCTTTATTTTTGAGGCTCCAGAATCACTGCGGATGGTGACTGCAACCATGAAATTAAAAGACACTTACTCCTTGGAAGAAAAGTTATGACCAACCTAGATAGTATATTCAAAAGCAGAGACATTACTTTGCAAACTAAGTTCCATCTAGTCAAGGCTGTGGTTTTTCCTGTGGTTATGTATGGATGTGAGAGTTGGACTGTGAAGAAGGCTGAGCACTGAACAATTGATGTTTTTGAACTGTGGTGTTGGAGAAGACTCTTGAGAGTCCCTTGGACTGCAAGGAGATCCAACCAGTCCATTCTAAAGGAGATCAGCTCTGGGATTTCTTTTGAAGAAATGATGCTATCGCTGAAACTCCAGTAGTTTGGCCAACTCATGCAAAGAGTCGACTCATTGGAAAAGACTCTGATGCTTGGAGAGATTGGGGGCAGGAGAAGAAAGGGAAGACAGAGGATGAGATGGCTGAATGGCATCAGTGACTCGATGCACGTGAGCCTGAGTGAACTTCGCGAGTTGGTGATGGATAGCGAAGCCTAGCATGCTGCAATTCATGGGATCACAAAGAGTCGGACACGACTGAGTGACTGAACTGAACTGAACTGAAAACAAGGCCAGGCCTGCTCACACAACAAAGGTTGAGCAGAGCTAGCCGACTGAGGGCTGAGGACTAGTCCATCCCCTGCCAGAGACAGGCAGCTAAGGGCAGCCAGAGCTGGAAGAGGACAATCATGGCCATAGAGAGGCATCATCTACCAAACTGCAAGCAGGCTTAATTGCTAACCAGGACTTCTTGGGATTCTGGACAGTCAACATCCACCTGAGAAGGTGTACTGGTTGTGTACCCAGAAAACCAAGTGGCAGGGATGGGGACGGTAATAACTCACGCAGACGAGCACCTGCGCTCGCCAAACACTTGGTCACCTGTGCTTCTCAGACCTCGGAAGGGCACAAAACCCAGGCCCAACCGAGTCTGCGCCTTTGAGAACTATCTGAGTACCTGAACCTTAGTGGCTTAGACCTGGGAAGTACATACAACCCAGGGCCGGCCTCAGAAAGTTCCTGGCAGAGCAACCTACAGCCTAAGCAGTATAGATAGGGGAAAGCACACACACTGTGAGTGGGGGCAAACCCAGTGTGGTTGAGACATTGAGAGTACTCCCCACAGCCACCAGTGATATCTGTTTAGGCATTCCTTCCTCCCCACAGCACAACTGAAAAAGGGAGCCTAAAAGTGACCACAACTGCCCCCATTTGTCAGGGCTGAAATTAGACACTGAAGAGACCAGCCAACAGAAGAAGCAAAAACAGAGGGAACCACCTTGGAAGTGGTGGGTGCAACAGATTAAAACCCTTTAGTTAGCACCGACTACATAGGAAGAGGTCTATAGATCTTGAGAAGTATAAGCTGGATCAAGGAACTATCTGAAAGTAAAGTATAGATGAAGTAGTCTTGAGGCTACTGTAGGAATAAGACAGAAAACCAGTAGCAGGAGGCTTACATCCAAATCCTGAGAGCATCAGAGAACTCCTGACTCCAGGGAACATTAATAGACAGGAGCTCATCAAACGCCTCCATACCTACACTGAAACCAAGCACCACCTAAGTGCCAAAAGTTCCAGAGCAAGACATACCACACAAATTCTCCAGCAACACAGGAACATAGACCTGGGCTTCAATATACAGACTGCCCAAAGTCACCCCTGAACCTACTGACATCTCATAACTCAGTACTGGACACTTCATTGCACCCCAGAGAGAAGAAATCCAGCTCCATCCACCAGAACACTGACACAAGCTTCCCTAACCAGGAAACCTTGACAAGCTACCCGTCCAACCCCACCCACAATGAGGAAACTCCACAATAAAGAGAACTCCACAAACTGTCAGAATACAGAAAGGCCACTCAAACACAGCAATATAAACAAGATGAAGAGACAGAGAAATACCTATCAGGTAAAGGAACAGGATAAATGCCTACCAAACCAAACAAAAGAGGAAGAGATAGGGAATCTACCTAATAAAAATTCCAAATAATGATGGTAAAAATGATCCAAAATCTTGAAAACAAAATGGAGTTACAGTTACAGATAAATAGCCTGGAGGCAAAATTGAGAAGATGCAAGAAAGGTTTAACAAGGACCTAGAATAAATTTTTTTTCTAAAAAAGTCAGTATATAATGAATAATGCAATAAATGAGATAAAAAACCAGAGAGTTCCAAACAGGATAAACCCAAGGCAAAACACAAAAGGCACACATTAATCAAATTAACAAAGATCAAACACAAAGGACATATATTCAAAGCAGCAAGAGGAATACAACAAATAACACACAAGGGGATTCCCATAAGGATAAAAGCTAATCTCTCAGTAGAAACTCTTCAGGTCAGAAGGCAATGTCAGGACATACTTAAAGTGATGAAAGAAAATAACCTACAGCCCAGATTACTATAGCCAGCAAGGATTTCATTCAAATGTGAGGAAAAAACAAAATCGTTACACACAAGCAAAAATTGAGAGAATTCAGCATCACCAAACCAGCTCTCCAACAAATGTTAAAGGATCTTCAGTAGACAGGAAACACAGAAAGTGTGTATAAACTCGAACCCAAAACAACAAAGTAAATGGCAATAGGATCATACTTATCAATAATTATCTTAAATGTAAATGGGTTGAATGATGAACCAAAAGATAAAGACTGGCTGAATGGATACAAAAACAAGAACCCTATATATGCTGTCTACAAAAGACCCAACTCAAAACAAGGGACACATACCAGACTGAAAGTGAAGGACTGGAAAAGATATTCCACTCAAACAGAGACCAAGATAAGGTAGGTGTAGCAATACTCATATCAGATAAAATAGCCTTTAAAACAAAGGCTGTGAAAAGAGACAAAGAAGGACACTACATAATGATCAAAGGATCAATCCAAGAAGGAGATATAACAATTATAAATATATATGCACCCAACATAAGAGCACCGCAATATGTAAGACAAATGCTAACAAGTATGAAAGGGGAATTAATAATAACACAATAATAGTGGGAGGCTGCATTATCCCACTCACACCTATGGAAAGAAGATCAACTAAATGGATAATTAACAAGGAAACACAAACTTTAACTGATACAATAGACCAGTTGGATCTGATTGATATCTATAGGACATTTCACCTCCAAATAATGAATTTCACCTTTTTCTCAAGTGCACACAGAACCTTATCCAGGATAGATCACATCCGGGGCATAAATCTAGCCTTGGTAAATTTAAAAAAAAAAAAAAAAGAAGAAAAAGAAGAAAGAAAGAAGCATTCCAAGCATATTTTCTGACCACAATGCAGTAAGATTAGATCTCAATTACAGGAGAAAAACTATTAAAAATTCCAACATAGGAAAGCTGAACAACACTTTACTGAATAACCAACAAATCACAGAAAAAAATTTTTTTTAAAAAGATATCAAAATGTGCATAAAAATGAATGAAAATAAAAGACAACAACCCAAAACCTGTGGGACACTGTAAAAACAGTGCTAAGGGGAAGGATCATAGCAATAAAGGCATACCTCAAGAAACAAGAAAAAAGAAAA
Source organism: Nanger dama (assembly GCA_917880005.1). Lineage (NCBI taxonomy): Eukaryota > Metazoa > Chordata > Mammalia > Artiodactyla > Bovidae > Nanger > Nanger dama. The sequence goes on from CAKJTW010000001.1 coordinate 25,835,125, forward strand.
ATAAATAACCTAACTCTATACCTAAAACAACTAGAAAGGAAGAAATGAAGAATCCAAGGGTTAGTAGAAGGAAAGAAATCTTAAAAAATTAGGGCAGAGATAAATGCAAAAGAAACAAAAGAGACCATAGTAAAAATCAACAAAGCCAAAAGCTGGTTCTTCGGAAGGATAAATAAAATTGACAGACCTTTAACCAAACTCATTGAGAAACAAAGGGAGAAAAATCAAATCTATTAATTAGAAATGAAAATGGAGAGATCACAATAGACAATACAGAAATTCAAAGGATCATAAGAGACTACTATCAGCAATTATATGCCAATAAAATGGACAACGTGAAAGAAATGGACAAATTCTTAGAAAACTGAAAACTGAAACCAGGAAGAAATAGAAAATCTTAACAGATCCATCACAAACAAGGAAATAGAAACTGTAATCAGGAATCTGCCAGCAAACAAAAGTCCAGGTACAAACGGCTTCACAGCTGAGTTCTACCAGAAATTTAGAGAAGAGCTAACACCTATCCTACTCAAACTTTTCCAGAAAACTGCAGAGGAAGGTAAACTTCCAAACTTATTTATGAGGCCACCATCACCCTAATACCAAAACCTGACAAAAATCCCACAAAAAAAAAAAAAAAAAAAAAGAAAGAAAGAAAGAAAGAAAGCTACAGGCCACTATCACTGAGGAACACAGATGCAAAAATCCTTAACAGAATTCTAGCAATCAGAATCTAACAACACATTAAAAAGATCAAATATGCATTGAACTTGGACATAAAATAAATAAATAATACTAATTAAAAAAAAAGATTATACATCATGACCACGTGAGTTTTATACCAAGGATGCAAGGATTCTTCAATATCCACAAATCAATCAATGTAATGCACCATATTAACAAATTGAAGAAAAAAAAGGCATATGATTATCCCAATAGATGCAGATAAAGCCTTTGACAACATTCAACATCCATTTATGATATTAAAAAAACCTCCAGAAAGAAGGAATAGAAGGAACATACATCAACATAATAAAAGCTATATATGACAAACCCACAGCAAACATTATTCTCAATGATGAAAATTTGAAAGTATTTCCCCTCAAATCAGGAACAAGAAACAAGACAAATGTACCCACTCTCACCAATACTATTCAACATAGTTTTAGAAATTTTGGCCACAGCAATCAGTGCAGAAAAGGAAATAGAAGGAATCCAAATTGGAAAAGAAGAAGTAAAACTCTCACTGTTTGCTGACGACATGATCCTCTACATTGAACATCTTAAAGACTCCACCAGAAAATTACTAAAACTAATCAATGAATACAGTAAATTTCAGTATATAAAAATCAACACACAGAAATGCCTTGCATTCCTATACATTAATAATGAGAAAATAGAAAGAAAAATTAAGGAAACAATTCCATTTACCTTTGAAATGAAAATAACAAAATACTTAGGAATATATCTACTTAAAGAAACTAAAGACCTATATATAGAAAACTATAAAACACTGATGAAAGAAATCAAAGAGGACACAAATAGATGGAGAAATATACCATGTTCATGGATCGGAAGAATCAACATAGTGAAAATGAGTATACTACCCAAAGTAATCTACAGATTGAATCTATAGATTCAGTGCAAGCTACCAACAGTATTTTTCACAGAGCTAGAACAAATAATTTCACAATTTGTGTGGAAATACAAAAAACTCAAATAGCCAAAGCAATCTTAAGAAAGAAAAATGGAACTGATGGAATCAACCTGCCTGACTTCAGGCTCTACTACAAAGCCACAGTCATCAAGACAGTATGGTACTGGCACAAAGACAGAACTATAGATCAATGGAACAAAATAGAAAGTCCAGAGATAAATCCATGCACCTATGGACACCTTGTCTTTGACAAAGAATGCAAAAATATAAAATGGAGAAAAGACAATCCCTTTAACAAGTGGTGCTGGGAAAACTGGTCAACCTCTTGTAAAAATGAAACTAGAACACTTTCTAACACCATACACAAGAATAAAGTCAAAATGGATTAAAGATCTAAATGTAAGACCAGAAACTATAAAACGCCTAGAGGAGAACACAGGCAAAACACTCTCCAACATAAACCACAGCAGGATCCTCTATGACCCACCTCCCAGAATATTGGAAATAAAAACAAAAATAAACAAATAGGGTCTAATTAAAATTAAAAGCTTCTGCACAACAAAGGAAACTATAAGCAAGGCAAAAATAAAGCCTTCAGAATGAGAGAAAATAGTAGCAAATGAAGCAACTGACAAACAACTAACTTCAAAAGTATACTAGCAACACCTGCAGCTCAATTCCAGAAAAACAAAAGACCCAATCCAAAAATGGGCCAAATAACTAAACAGGTGTTTCTCCAAAGAAGACATACAGATGGCTAACAAACACATGAAAAGATTCTCAACATCACTCATTATCAGAGAAATGCAAATCAAAACCACAATGAGGTATCATTCCACTCCAGTCAGAAGGTCTGCAATCCAAAAGTCTACAAGCAATAAATGCTGGAGAGGGTGTGGAGAAAAGGAAAACCTCTTACACTGTTGGTGAGAATGCAAACTAATACAGCCACTATGGAGAACAGTGTGGAGATTCCTTAAAAAACTGGAAATAGAAATACCATACAACCCAGAAATCCCACTTCTGGGTATACACACTGAGGAAACCAGAATTGAAAGAGACACATGTACCCCAGTGTTCATTGCAGCACTGTTTACAATAGCAAGGGCATGGAAACAACCAAGATGTCCATTAACAGATGAATGGATAAGAAAGCTATGGCACATATACACAATGGAGTAATACTCAGCCATTAAAAAGAATGCATTTGAATCAGTTCTAATGAGGTGAATGAAACCAGAGCCTATTATACAGAGTGAAGTAAACCAGAAAGAATAACACCAATCCAGTATACTAAAGCATATATATGGAAGTTAGAAAGATGATAATGATAACCTGTATGTGAGACAGCAAAAGAGACACAGATGTATAGAACAGTGTTTTGGACTCTGGGAGAGGGCAAGGGTGGGATGATTTGGGGGAATGGCATTGAAACATGTATATTATCATATGTGAAATGAAGTGCCAGTCCAGGTTCTAAGCATGATACAAGATGCTCGGTGCTGGTGCACTGGGATGACCCAGAGCGATTGTCTGGGGAGGGAGTTGGGAGGGGAGTTCAGAATGGAGAACACAGGTACAACCATGGCAGATTCATGTCAATGTATGGCAAAATCAATACAATATTGTAAAGAAATTATCCTCCAATTAAAATAAATAAATTTATATTAAAAAATAAAACAAAACAAGCAACAAAGAAAATCCCATGGACAGAAGAGCCTGAAATGCTACAGTCCATGAGTTTGCAAAGAATCAGATGTGACTGAGATACTTGTACTTTTCCATCATAACATTAGTATATTTTTACTAGTTCTGACACTAGCTGTGCCAGAGATGTCTAATGACAAAAGCTACTTCAGAGGAATTGGTTGAGATTCAAATGATGAACTGAATGAATAACTTATTTTATAATAAAGTCATTAGGTTTTGATGTGTTTGATTGGGTCATAAAATATACCTTATGTCTATGAAATTGATCAAGACATTTTGCTCTAATAATAATTGCTCTTAAATCTGTAGCAAAGTGTACATGTCCTTGCAGAGTGGAAATAGTTTCAACTCAGCTTACATTACAGTGGAAGTACAATGCACGTAACATTTCAATCACTTATTATACAACCTCAAATAAAGTTCAGAAAGAATACTTAGAGTTCTCAATACTCATTCTTGGGGTGGATGCATGGGGATGATCCAGTGAGATGATATGGGGTGGGAGGTAGGAGGGGATTCAGGATTGGAAAAAAATAAAATAAAAAATAAATTTTTTAAATTTCACTTGAATATTGTTTTTCTTTGTTTTTTTATTTTTATTTTTTAAAGAATGAAAGTATGATAACACATTTACAGGAGGCTTGGAAAATACAGAACGAGTTATATACAGTTCCACTATATATTACAGTTATTTTTAAGCAGATAAGATTTTTAGTTGGAGTTTCAATATCAAACATTCAAAAATTAATAGAATGAATAGACAGGAAAGTAGAAAGACCTAGTAGACCTGAAAATGAATCAATTCAACATAATTAAGATTTATAAAATTTTCACACAACAGCAGGATAAAAATTCTTATTTATTTTTATCTCAGAGTTATAAACAGTGAAGCTACAGGGCTCCCCTTGTAGCTCAGATGGTAAAGAACCTGCCTACAATGCAGGAGACCCAGGTTTGATCCCTAGGTCGGGAAGTTCCCCTAGAGAAGGAAATGTCCACCCACTCCAATATTCTTCCCTAGAGACGTCCATGGACAGAGGAGCCTGGCAATCTACAGTACATTGGGTTGCAAAGAGACAGACATGGCTAAAAAACTAGCACATGCATTCACACATAAACACGGAAACCATGTATGGACATCTAAATGGGGAAATAATTACAAAATATGTTAACCATCTCAATGAGGGTAAGTAGTTAAAAAAAAATTCTTATCATTTGTGCATACGTTCATGATGTAAACAAATGTAAGGGAAAGGGAAGTCGCTCAGTCGTCTCTGACTCTTAGTGACTCCATGGACTGCAGCCTACCAGGCTCCTCTGTCCATGGGATATTCCAGGCAAGAGTACTGGAGTGGGTTGCCATTGCCTTCTCCCTAAATCAATATAAACCCAACACAAAAACCAAAGACCATGGCCAAACACTCATCTGCTATTTCTTTTAACTTAACATTAAGCCAAGTCTTTGAATGCATTTAGTTTTAAATTATTGACTTGCTAATATTCACTTAGTCACCAAAATCTGCATGCAGTACTTGATTCATTGACAATGTAAATAGCTAATCACTTTTAATCTAATTCCTAAATATTTCTGTAAGATGTTTACAATTTTCCATCCTTATATATATATTTTTTCCTAGACAGACCACTATGACCTGATACACGGATTACTATAGCAGACATTTGACTTTTGTTTTCTTTCAATCTGTGCTCTAAATCATTCTCCAAATTTTTGGATATGTAATTTTCAGAATATTTTTGTATTTATGGAAACATTTTGAAGATGATACAGAGTTCTCATATATTTATCACTCAGTTTCCTAAAGCATCAGTTCAGTTCAGTTCAGTTGCTCAGTCGTGTCCGACTCTTTGCAACCCCATGAATCGCAGCATGCTAGGCCTCCCTATCCATCCCCAACTCCCGGAGTTCACTCAGACTCACATCCATCGAGTCAATGATGCCATCTCATCCTCTGTCGTCCCCTTCTCCTGCCCCCAATCCTTCCCAGCATCAGAGTCTTTTCCAGTGAGTCAGCTCTTTGCATGAGGTGGCCAAAGTACTGGAGCTTCAGCTTTCACATCATTCCTTGCAAAGAATTCCCAGGGCTGATCTCCTTTAGAATGGACTGGTTTGATTTCCTTGCTGTCTGAGAGACTCTAAAGAGTCTTCTCCAACACCACAGTTCAAATATATCCGTTCTTCAGAGCTCAGCCTTCACATCCATACATGCCCACTGGAAAAACTATAGCCTTAACGAGACGGACCTTAGTCATCAAAGTAATATCTCTGCTTTTGAATATGCTATCTAGGTTGGTCATAACTTTTCTTCCAAGGAGTAAGCGTCTTTTAATTTCATGGCTGCAGTCACCATCTGCAGTGATTTTGGAGCCCCCAAAAATAAAGTCTGACACTATTTCCACTGTTTCCCCATCTATTTCCCATGAAGTGATGAGACCGGATGTCATGATCTTCATTTTCTGAATGTTGAGTTTTAAGCCAACTTTTTCACTCTCCTTTTTCACTTTCATCAAGAAGATGTTAGTTCCTCTTCCCTTTCTGCCATAAGGGTAGTGTCATCTGCATATCTGAGGTTATTGATATTTCTCCTGGCAATCTTGATTCCAGCTTGTGTTTCTTCCAGTCTAGAGTTTCTCATGATGTATTCTGCATATAAGTTAATTAAGCAGGGTGACAATATACAGCCTTGAAGTACTCCTTTTCCTATCTGGAACCAGTCTGTTGTTCCATGTCCAGTTCTAACTGTTGCTTCCCGACTGGCATACAGATTTCTTAAGAGGCAGGTCAGGTCATCTGGTATTTCCATCTCTTGACATCTTATTATTGTGCAGTTTATTAACATTTATTCATCCATTAGTTTTAACTGAAATCTATAGCTTATTTTGATTTCCTTATTTGTTGCTTATTGTTGTTTTTCTATTCCAGTATTTCATCTAGGTTCAGTTCAGTTCAGTTCAGTCGCTCAGTCGTGTCAGACTCTTTGCGACCCCATGAATTACAGCATGCCGGGACTCCCTGTCCATCACCAACTGCTGGAATTCACTCAGACTCATGTCCATCGAGTCAGTGATGCCATCCAACCGTCTCATCCTCTGTCTTCCCCCTTCTCCTCCTGCCCCCAATCACTTCCAGCATTAGGGTCTTTCCCAATGAGTCAACTCTTCACATGAGATGGCCAAAGTATTGGAGTTTCAGCTTCAGTATCAGTCCTTCCAATGAACACCCCGGACTGATCTCCTTCAGGATGGACTGGCAAAACAATACCAGTTGCACTAATCTGGGTTACCAAAATATATTTACTTATCCTGTCTCCTTAGTTGTAATGAATTTCAACTTTTCTTGTTTTTGATAACCTTGATAGATTTGAGGAGTACTAGCCAGGTATTTTATAGAGTTTCTTAGTTGGAGTTTATCTAAACTTTTCTCATAGACTAGGCGTATGTGTGTTAAAGTGTTGATTTCATCACAACATATCAAGGATGTTTGTTCCCAACTGATTTATTTCATTGAGAATGTACTAAAAACATGATTTGGAAAACAGGTGTGTTCCTTGCTGAGCTTCCCTTGCTGTGCATTCTCTGTCCTTCAAGTCCTTCTAAGCTTAGAGAGGTAGGAAATATTGATATATATGTTCACTACCAACCACTATATGGTGGCTTCTCTGATGACTCAGACAGTAAAGAATCTGCCTACAATGTAGGAGACCCAGTTCAGTCCCTGTGTCAGGAAGATACCCTGGAGAAAGGAATGGCAACCCACTCCAGTATTCTTGTCTGGAGAATTTCATGGACAGAGGAGCCTGGCAGGCTCTAGTCCATGGAGTCTCAAAGAGATGGACGTGACTGGGCAACTAACACTAACAACCAGTATACGGACCAGTATATAGCTGCATATCTATAAGTATTTCTTTCTTTTTTAATTTATTTTATTTATTTATTTTTTCTTTTTTTTTTTTTACTTTACAACATTTTATTGGTTTTATGCAACCATTTGCATTTGTATTAAGCGAAACATGAGTTTACACTGATGTTTCCAAGTTAATCCATTGCCACATGGATAATCCTAGCCCTTTCCCCTTGCTTATTTATAAACTCCCACTCTATGACTATAAGTTCTGCCTTCCACCATCTCACATCTTTTACTTAACTATTTAACTGTAGTATGCACATACAGCAACATCAGAATTGCTATCCTGCGGGGGGGGGGGAAATGTTTATTAACCATAGCACAAAGCTTCTTTTTAGCTTCTCTTGCATTTAGTCTCTCAGAATCTACTCATTTGCCAGGCTTCTTAGATCAGCACGTTTCCCCATCCCCTTCAGGAAGTTGTTTTACATATCTGGGATACAGTTAAATTTTGTTGCCACATACTGACTCTCACCTGGCAGTCTTTAAACATCTTAATAAATTTTTAAAGAGATATTGGAGTAGTTTTAGATTCACAGGAAAACTGAGGAGAATCACAGTCTTCCTAATATGTCCCTTGACCTCACACATACAAAGCCATCCACACTGTCAACACTGAACACCAGAATTGTGCATTTATTTCAAAGGATGAACCCACAGTCACATGTCATTATCACTTAACATTCAAAGTTTACATTAAGGTTTTTATACATGGAATATTTGACAACTACATAATGTCATATATTCAACATTTCTTTAGCACTGAATAATATTCAGTTGTTTGGATATAACACAGTTATTTGTCTCTTCACTTACTGAAGGATATCTTGGTTGTCTCCAAGTTTTGGCAATATGAAAAAGACGGTAGGAACAACTGTCATTAGGTTTTTGTATGGACAGAACTGTTGCTCATTTAAGGACTATCAAGAAGTACAACTTCTAGATCTTATGGTTAGAGTATGATTAGTTATGTAAGAAACTGTTAAACTATCTTGCAAAGTGTTGTACCACTTTGCATTCTTTAAAGACTTTTTTTTTCAAAGTTTAGTTCTTAGGGTCCACTCTCCGTGTTGTAAAGTACTATGGGCTTTACCACAGCATAGTGTCACATAATGACATTATTCTATACAATACTGAACACTTTCAGTGCTTTAAAGATTCCCAGTGATTCCTGTATTAAAAACCTCCATCCTCAAACCATAGCATGCAGTGGTTGTTTTACAATTCCTGTAATTTTGGCTTTTCAGAATATCATATAAATGGAATCATAAACTATGCTGCCTTATCAGATCACCAGCCTTTTATAATATTTAGTAATATGAATTAAATTCATTGATGCATTTGGTTGCCTGAGAGCTCTTTCCTTTTAATGGTTGAATGGTATTGCATTTTATACATGTGCTACCGTTTCCTCATCCATTCACATACTAAAGGGGATTTTGACTAATTCTAGTTTTTGATGATTATGAATAAAGCTTCTGTAAATATATAGATGTATGTTTGTTTCTTTGTAAGAACATAATGTAAAAATATAAATGGTAAAATACACCAAAAGATAAATATTGACAGAGTAGATTTCTCTAATGATATAAAACTATGAAGAAAACTTACCACAAATTCAGTAACATAAGTAAGTTCAAAGTAAAAGAATGGAAAAAGTATTATTTACCATGCAAACATTACTTTACAATAACTAACCACAAATTTCATTACAGGGTAGCGAAAATGACTAGAGACAAAGAAGGACATTTCATACTGATGAGGCCATTCCACAAAAAAAGTATAATAATCTTAAATGGGTATGTTTCAAACAACAGAATCTCAAAATCCATGAAGCAAGACTTACAGAATTGAAAGGAAAAATAAAACTATCCTCCATTAGTATTAGGGACTTTATCACCCTCTTTCCTCTTAGCAATTGAAAAAAAAAAAAAAAAAACTGTTAGACATAAAAATTCAGCAAGAATACACAATATCTCATTCCAACTTATATGCAGAGTACATCATGTGAAATGCAGGGCTGGATGACGCACCAGCTGAAATCAAGATTGCCAGGAGAAATATCAATAACCACAAATATGAAGATGACACTACCCTTATGGTAGAAAGCAAAGAAAAACTAAACAGCCTCTTGACATAAGTGAAAGAGGAGAGTGAAAAAGCTGCCTTAAAACTCGGTATTCAAAAAATGAAGGTCATGGCATTTAGTCCTATCACTTCATGGCAAGTAGATGGGGAAACATTGGAAACAATTATAGACTTTATTATCTTGGGCTCTAAGATCACTGAAGATGTTGAATGTAGCCATTGAATAAAGATGCTTGCTCCTTGGAAGATATGACTAACCTTGACAGCATATTAAAAAATAGAAATTTTACTCTGCTGACAAAGGTCTATACTTAAGGCCAGTTTTTCCAGTAGTCACGTTTGGATGTGAGAATTGAATCATAAAGAAAGCTGAGCTCTAAAGAACTGATGTGTCTGAGCTACGGTGTTGGAGAAGACTTTTGAGAGTCCCTTGGACTGCAGGGAGATCCAACCAGTCCATCCTAAAAGAAATCAGTCCTGAATGTTCATTGGAAGGACTGATGCTGAAGCTGAAGATTCAATACTTTGGCCATCTGATGCGAAGAACTGACTCATTTGAAAAGGCCCTGATGCTGGGAAATATTGAAGGCAGGAGAAGGGGATGACAGGATGAGATGGTTGGATGGCATCACCAATTCAATGGAAATGAGTTTGAGCAAGCTCCCAGGAGTTGATGATGGACAGGGAAGCCAGGAATGTTGCAGTCCATGGGGTTGCAGAGTCATACATGACTGAGCAACTGAATTGAACTGACCATTCCAACAAAACAACAGGATATAAATCATAATCATAAAATAAACAGCAGCATCTTTTAAATAATGCAATTCACATCAAGTATATTCTCTTATGAAAATTAAACATGAAAATATAAGAAAGACAAAAGGAAAATCTAAAAACACTTGGAAACTTTCTATTTTTAAATAACAGATACAATAGAGAGTTTCAAAAGGGAGAAAATAATATAGCAATGAAATAAAACAGAAGTACAATATCTTAAATATATAGGATGTTTCTGAAGCAATACTGAAAAAAAATTATAGCATAAAATACTTAAATAAGGAAGAGAACAGCTATCATAGAGATAATCAAAGTTTCTGTCTCTAGGAATGAGAAAAGAAAAATGCAACCAAAGCATGAAAGTAGATAAGGACATAAATTAAAAAAATAAAAATAGTTACACAGAGAATATCAATGAATAAAAACCTGGCTCTTAAAAATATAATTCAATAAAATTGATAAAATTCTAGTAAAAGAGCTGAAAATTAAAAGAGAGAATAGATAAATCACTGATATTAGAAATGAAACACAGTGTATCACTAAAAATGCTACAGCCATTAAAGAATATAACATTACAAAATTTTCCACTCAAATTTAATAACTTAAATACAATTCCCAAATGCCAGATTAAACAAAACACAGCTAAGATAAAATAGATTTTCTCAGTTCCAATTACCATTAAATAGCTTAATTTTATAACTTAAAATCTCAAACACAGTATATTTCTCATAAACATTCAAAGATTTAACAAGAATTTTATACTGCATTTTAAACTAAACTTCTAGAATATATGAAGTCAATAATAATAAAAAATCATTCCATTAAAAAATGGAAAAATGTATTTTGTAAATAATCAAAGGAAAATATTTTTAAAATAATTCATTATTATAGAAATACAAATTAAAACCACAATGAAATAACATTAATTTAAAAAAAAAAAAAAAAAACTAAACACGAGAGAAGCACAAGACCCAGAAACTGCACTCAACATTAGTCCATAAAAATGGAAATCTATGTTCATATAAAAACCTGTACACATTTTTTCATAACCCCAAACTGGAAAATGCACAGATACTCGTAAATGGGTAAACAGTTAAAGAAGTGTGAAAGTGAAATTTGCTCAGCTGAGTCTGACTCTTTGCAACCTCATGGACCATAGAGTCCACAGAATTATCCATGCCAGAACACTGGAGGGTGTAGCCTTTCCCTTCTTCAGGGGATCTTCTCTACCCAGGAACCCATGTATCCCACATTTCAGGTGATTTCTTTACCAACTGAGTTATACTTATATATCATGGAATATTCAGTTCAGTTCAGTCGTTCAGTCGTGTCCGGCTCTTTGTGACCCCATGAACTGCAGCACGCCAGGCCTCCCTGTCCATCAACAACTCCCGGAGTTCATTCAGACTCACGTCCATCGAGTCCGTGATGCCATCCAATTATCTCATCCTCTGTAGTTGCTTTCTCTTCCTACAATCTTTTCTAGCATCAGGGTCTTTTCCAATGATTCACATTAGGTGGACAAAATATTTCTAACTTCAGCCTCAGCCTCAGTTCTTCCAATGAATATTCAGGACTGATTTCCTTTAGGACTGACTGGTTGCATCTCCTGTTGCACAAGCAATTATCAATAGTCTTCTCCAACACCTCAGTTCAAAAGCACCAGTTCTTTCACTTTTAGCTGTCTTTATGGTCCAACTCTCATATCCATACATGACTACTGGAAAAACCATAGCTTTGGCTAGATGGGACTTTGTCAGCAAGTGATGTCTTTGCTATTTAACTTGTTGTCTAGCTTGGGCATAGCTTTTCTTCCAAGGAATAAGCGTCCTTTAATTTCATGGCTGCAGTTCCCATCTACAGTGATTTTGGAGCCCAAGAAAATAAAGTCTGTCACTATTTCCACTGTTTCCCAATCGCCATGAAGTGGTGGGGTTGAATACCATGATCTTTGTCTTCTGAATGTTGATTTTCAAGCAAGCTTTTTCACTTTCCTCTTTCACTTTCATAAAGCTCTTCAGTTCTTCCTTGCTTTCTGCCATTAAATTAACATAATCCCAAATTTTCATGGAGTTTTTAGTACTTCCAATACCATCCTAATTTCTGACTGTTTCTATACTGTAACCAATACTAGTTGTAATGGAGCAATTTGACTAATTTTTTTAAAATATTTTTGTCAACCAATGATATGCTTTGCTGCTAAATGATTGTAAGATATATTAATTACTTATTCGATGTGCTTTTTAAAAAAAATATGTTTCTTATAAATCAATTCATAAAGAAATACATATATAAATATGTAATCAGGAAGGGTTAATTTTGACTCCATAGTGGATCTGTTTTTGTGACTTTTTTTGCCACTTTTGTTATTATAGGCATATATAATGACCTACCTCAGGGAGCCTTGACTGCCCCCTTTGTCTAACCCTTAAAGTGCTTTGTTTTGCTCACAGGAAGATAACCTGACCTTACTCACCTGTGAAGCACTGCTACATTCTTGAACTTTTTGTGTGTGAAAAAGGTATCCTTCAGGTGTGGTTCAGAAATTCACATATTGCTAGCTGTAATCACAAATAGATGTGTTTTCCTTGTTTATTCATATGACAGGTGATATTCCATTTCATACTACTGAGGAAATAAATGCAAGGAAGTACCTGAGGCTTGCCATTTTAGGAGACATTTGCAAGAATTAAATGATTTTATACTTTGTTTCCTTACCTCACCCTCGTCTCTGATCCATGAAAGAACTTGAGATCAAGACTTGGACAAGATGGTTATTTTGGGATTTATACCAATGAAGTCTGCCATCTTTTGGGTCAGCTGGCTTTCTGAATAAAGTTGTATTCTTTGCCTCAGTACTTTGTCTCTTGGATTTATTCATCTATTGTGCTTCCCTGGTGACTCAGAGGTTAAAGCGTCTGCCTCCAATGTGGGAGACCCAGGTTCGATCCCTGGGTCGGGAAGATCCCCTGGAGAAGGAAATGGCAATCCACTCCAGTATTCTTGCCTGGAAAATCCCATGGACAGAGACACCTAGTAGGTTACAGTCCACGGGGTCACAAAGAGTTAGATACAACTGAGTGACTTCACCTCACCTCACCTCATTGTGCAGAAAACAGAGTGAACTTGGATTTCATAACAAATACATGCCATACACTTCTTTGTATTTTTATTTTAATTACATATATGATTTAGATATCATATATATTATAATAAATATATGATTTAGGTCATTTTTAATTAAAGTCCATAAAGTTGACTATACAAATATAACAAACATTAGGAAATATATTAAAATTACCATATTTTGTTTGTTGGAGATTGAGTGCAAATGCTAATTGAGAAGGGGAAAATCGTTGAAATATAAAATGTTTAACAGTGGAGATGAAAAGAATAATGGAGACCAAAGAAACTAATCTAGTGATTTTAACATGAGCAGATTTATTCAAATATGAAAAATTCAATGCAAACAAAAAGAAGTCCCAGGGTACTGGACATAATTTGTATTTAACAGTTTTCTTTTTCTTTCCTGATTTTTTTATTTGAAGAGCATATTTCATTTGGTTAATATTGATGATTTGTGGGTTTTTTGGATTTTTTTAAAATTATGATTATTTTATTTTTATTTTTTTAAAATTTTATTTATTTATTTTTCAATTGCAATACTGTATTTGTTTTGCCATACATTGACATGAATCAGCCACAGGTGAACACAATCTCCCAATGCCAAAGCCCCCTCCCACCTCCCACCCCACATCCTCTACCTGAATCATCCTGTGCTCCAGCCCCATGCATCCTGCATCCTGCATTGAACATAGATTGGCGCTTTGTTTCTTACAAGAAAGTATACATGTTTCAATGCCATTCTCCCCAACCCATCCACCCTTTCCCTCTCCCTCAGAGTCCAAAAGTCCACTCTATACCTCTGTGTCTCTTTTGTTGTCTCACATATAGGGTCATCATTACTATCTTCTAAATTCCATATATATGTGTCAGTATACTGTATTGGTGTTTTTCTTTCTGGCTTATTTCACTCTGTATAATTGGTTCCAATTTCATCCATCTCATTAGAACTGAGTCAAATTTATTCTTTTTAAGGGCTGAGTAGTACTCCATTGTGTATATGTACCACGGCTTTCTTATCCATTCATCTGCTGATGGACCTCTATGTTGCTTCCATGTCCTGGCTATTATAAACAGCGCTACAATGAACATTGGGGTACATGTGTCTCTTTCAATTCTGTTTCCTCAGTGTGTATCCCCAGCAGGGGGATTGCTGGGTCATAAGGCAGTTCTATTTGCAATTTTTAAGGAATCTCCACACTGTTTTCCATAGTGGCTGCACTAGCTTGCATTCCCACCAGCAGTGTAAGAGGGTTCCCTTTTCTCCACATCCTCTCCAGGATTTATTGCTTTTGGATCGCAGCCATTCTGACTGGTGTGAAATGGTACCTCATTGTGGTCTTGATTTGCATTTCTCTGATAATGAGTGATGTTGAACATCTTTTCATGTGTTTGTTAGCCATCCGTATGTCTTCTTTGGTGAAATGCCTATTTAGTTCTTTGGCCCATCTTTTTATTGGATCGTTTATTTTTCTGGAGTTGAGCTGCATAAGTTGCTTATATATCTTTGAGATTAGTTGTTTGCTACCAGCAGTATTTTTCACAGAACTAGATCAAATAATCTCAAGATTTGTATGGAAATACAAAAAACCTTGAATAGCCAAAGCAATCTTGAGAAAGAAGAATGGAACTGGAGGAATCAACTTGCCTGACTTCAGGCTCTACTACAAAGCCACAGTAATTAAGACAGTATGGTACTGGCACAGAGACAGAAATATAGATCAATGGAACAAAATAGAAACCCCTGAGTTAAATCCACACACCTATGGACACCTTATCTTCGACAAAGGAGGCAAGAATATACAATGGAGTAAAAACAGTCTCTTTAATAGGTGGTGCTGGGAAAACTGGTCAACCACTTGTAAAAGAATGAAACTAGACCTGTTTCTAACACCATACACAAAAATAAACTCAAAATGGATTAAAGATCTAAATGTAAGACCAGAAACTATAAAACTCCTAGAGGAGAACATAGGCAAAACACTCTCCGACATAAATCACAGCAGGATCCTCTGTGATCCAACTCCGAGTATACTGGAAATAAAAGCAAAAATAAACAAATGGGATCTAATTAAAATTAAAAGCTTCTGCACAACAAAGGAAACTATAAGCAAGGTGAAAAGACAGCCTTCTGAATGGGAGAAAACAATAGCAAATGAAACAACTGTATTTAACAGTTATATTCAGTTCAGTTCAGTCGCTCAGTCATGTCTGACTCTTTGTGACCCCATGAATTGCAGCACACCAGGACTCCCTGTCCATCACCGTCTCCCAGAATCACCCAAACTCATGTCTATTGAGTCAGTGATGCCATATAGCCATCTCATCCTCTGTAGTCCCCTTCTCCCCCTGCCCCCAATCACTCCCAGCATCAAAGTCCTTTCCAGTGAGTCAACTCTTCGCATGAGGTGGCCACAGTACTGGAGTTTCAACTTTAGCATCATTCCTTCCAAAGAATTCCCAGGGCTGATCTCCTTTAGAATGGACTGGTTGGATCTCCTTGCAATCCAAGGAACTCTCAGGAGTCTTACCAACACCACAGTTCAAAAGCATCAATTCTTCGGTGCTCAGCTTTCTTCACAGTCCAACTCTCGCATCCATACATGACTACTGGAAAAACAATAGCCTTGACTACATGGACTTTATTTGGCTAAGTAATGTCTCTGCTTTTGAATATGTTATCTAGGTTGGTCACAACTTTCCTTTCAAAGAGTAAGTGTCTTTTAATTTCCTGGCTGCATTCACCATCTGCAGTGATTTTGCAGCCCCCAAAAATAAAGTCTGACACTGTTTCCCCTCTATTTCCCATGAAGTGTTGGAACCAGATGCCATGATCTTCGTTTTATAAATGTTATATAGAAAAACAGAAAAATAGAAGGAAGCAAGACTGAAAAATTAGAGCAAATTGCATAAAGTCTGTCAGTCCACAGGGAGTTTGTATATTTTCTGAATATTGCTTAGGAGTAACCAAATAATCTTAATTCACAAAACTTTTATTTTCATTTTAATATTTAAAATAAATTCAAAGAACTGCCTGTTGCTGTCTTCAATGGAGACTATAAAAATTTTAAAATTCTGTTGTAATCATTGACATCTCACTGTTAAAAACTAGCACTGCATTAAAATCTCTCTTTTATTTGGCAAAAGTCCTTGAATTCAACTTTCTTTGATTCTTTCAATTCCCACCAATCATTTTCTAAAATAACTTTAGCTAACTAAATTCATCTGAATAATTCAGGATAAGATAAAGTTAGCACACTGCAGAGCAGATGACAACAACAAGATGTAACTTTTATTTAATCAAGAGAATTTGATAATACTTATTCTTTGGTTTCATAGAGCATGATTCTTAATGGTACAGTAAGTAGCATTAAAAGAATATTGAGTATCCATGAGCGAAGTGATAATAGTATTATGAATCATCCATTCAGATCTCCTGATATGTGCAACCTGCTCTTTTAAGTGTTGCTGATGTAGTGCTAAACAAACAAACAAAAAGGCCCAGTCCCTGCTTTATCCTGCATATGTTATACTGGAATGACAGAAAACATTTACATAGATAATGTGGTTTCAAGATGGGATAAATGCTTACAGGGATAATAAAAAAAAAAGTTAAGGGTTTCACAATATACTGAGGCTCCTATTTTAAACACAGTGGTTTAACATATATTCTTCAGAAAAGTGAGACTTGAGAAGGAAATTAATTTAAATGAAAAAAAAGAACATATGCTATGAGGCCATAGCAAGGGGAAGAGTGCTCCAGACAGAAGGCAAATCAAGTATGCATTCATGAAACACAAACTCCTAAACATTTTCAGAAAAACAAGAGATAAGTGAGACCAGGCAAGAGTTTCACTTTTCTTCAAAAATAAATATAGTAGGCATGACATGAGATACCTCCTACTAAAGCATCGACCAGGAGCAGGACTTTTTCACTGCACCTAAACATTCATTGCTGGAGGAGGGCATGGCAACCCACTTCAGCATTCTTGCCTGGAAAATCCCCATGGATAGAGAAGTCTGGCAGGCTACTGTCCGGCATCACAAATTCAGACACAACTGAGTGACTAAGTATAGCACAAACAATCATCATGCTGGAAACTTGTCCCATTTTCCTGAAAATTTTACCTCTGCCTTGAAAGTTATTTGAGATGCAAAATCAATATATATAGACAGTAGCCGCAAGGATCATTAGGAATAATATGGATTTTCCAGAAGACAGGCTAAATCATTAGTGAATTCTATTTTGGAAGTGTGGTCATCTGAATCAAAGATAATTATGTGTCACATTTGACTCACTGTAAACTAAATTCAGGCAAATGGCATTTGGGTTCTACTTATGTGGGTTGTCTTTATTATCCTGATAGTTTTCTGAAGAATATCTAAATTATAACAAAATCTCCCCATTTTTAACAAGATAATTGTTACCATCTAATGCAGTATAATTTATGATGCTTGCTGACATAATTTTCCAGTTCTCATAACATTTTACTTCCATGTAATTTAGAGGCAAGAATATTGTACTGAGAGTTAAGTGGCATGGATTCAAGATCATGTCTGCTATCAAGTTGCTGTAGCCATGCTAGAAATACTCTTTAAGATATTTTTTCTTCATTTACATTAAAAATGAATACAGTTGTCTGCCTCCTTACAGAATTATTTTGAAGAACAGAAGGAATAAAGTATGAAAGTGTTGTTTAAAAATTGTAAAGCACCATTCAAATAAAATATATTATTTTACTAACAAATAGATGATTTAACACTGTAATTTCAGTGCAATAATAGAAAAATCACTCTATTAAAGAAATACACCAATATTTCTAGTCATTCCACAGGTACAGAATTATTAAATTATCATCATTTTAGAGAAATAAACTAATGTATTTTATAATAATGTTATATTGTCCATTTAAATTCTGTATGTTGCTAGTTTCTGCAGATAGATTATCCCTGTTATTATGCCCAGTATCTCATAGCTTTGTGGAAAAAAAAATGAATGTAATTAAATATCATGAAGTTATATATTTAACAGACATTTTGTGTTTAAAAAGAAAATGGTGAAGAGAAAGATTTTCCTTTTCTGCTTGAGAAACCTAATGTGCTAAAAGCAATATAAAGCAAATTAAATAAAATAACTAAACTGATATATTTGTCAGTTTCTACAGGTCAAGCAAAGAAAGAGACATCAATCAGCATAGTAGTTACTACCCAGAGAAGTTATAATACTTACTAAAATATAATTAATCTCATTAAAATATTTATATGTAAACTTCTAATTAGCAAAAAAATACATGTATAATTACTAAATTTTTCACATTTTAATAGAGGCAATCATAATTATAAATAACATGATGAATTTCATGGAAAAACTGAGCTAAAATTTCTGTGATCTAGCAGCTATATAAAACATGCCAGAATTAGAGAC
Source organism: Nanger dama (assembly GCA_917880005.1). Classification (NCBI taxonomy): domain Eukaryota; kingdom Metazoa; phylum Chordata; class Mammalia; order Artiodactyla; family Bovidae; genus Nanger; species Nanger dama. The sequence continues at coordinate 25,853,827 of CAKJTW010000001.1, forward strand.
ATATTAATACGACTATATTAAGAATAACATAACATCTTTGATACACTCACACACAGTGTATATTTACATTTATAATTGATATACTCCCAGAAGTATAAAACTAAAGGAAAAAGTGTATATACTAAAATAAAAAAGACTTCTGACATGCAGTTTAAGGCACCAGGAAGCCAGATAAATGAATTTTCAACAACTATAATTCTCAGCTGGTTTCTTGCTTGTCAGTCAGTCAGTCAGTTCAGTCGCTCAATCATTCAGTCGTGTCTGACTCTGCGACCCGATGAATCACAGCACGCCAGGCCTCCCTGTCCATCACCAACTGTCGGAGTTCACTCAGTCTCATGTCCATCGAGTCAGTGATGACCTCCAGCCATTTCATCCTCTGTCGTCCCCTTCTCCTCCTACCCTCAATTCCTCCCAGCATCAGGGTATTTTCCAATGAGTCAACTCTTCCCATGACATTGACAAAGTATTGAAGTTTCAGCTTCAGCATCAGCCTTTCCAATGAACACCCAGGACTGGTCTCCTTTAGGATGGACTGGTTGGATCTCCTTGCAGTCCAAAGGACTCTCAAGAGTCTTCTCCAGCATCACAGTTCAAAAGCATCAATTCTTCAGCACTCAGCTTTCTTCACAGTACAATTCTCACATCCATACATGACCACTGGAAAAACCATAGCCTTGGCTAGACATACCTTTGTTAGCAAAGTAATATCTCTGCATTTCAATATGCTATCTAGGTTGGTCATAACTTTCCTTCCAAGGAGTAAGCATCTTTTAATTTCATGGCTGCAGTCACCATCTGCTGTGATTTTGGAGCCCCCAAAATAAAGTCTGACATTGTTTCCACTGTTTCTCCATCTTTTTCCCATGAAGTGATGGGACCAGATGCCCTGATCTTCATTTTCTGAATGTTGAGCTTTAAGCCAACTTTCTCACTCTCCTCTGTCACCGTTCATAAAAAGGCTCTTTAGTTCTTCCTCATTTCTGCCAGGAGGGTGGTGGCATTTGGATATCTGAGGCTATTTTTATTTCTCCCAGCTATCCTGATGCCACCTAGTGCTTCATCCAGCCCAGCGTTTCTCATGAAGTACTCTGCATAAAAGTTAAATAAGCAGGGTGACAGTATACATCCTTGACATACATTTTTTTTCCTGTTTGAAACCAGTCCGTTGCTCCATATCCAGTTCTAACTGTTGCTTCCTGACCTGCATACAGATTTCTCAAAAGATAGGTCAGGTGGTGTGGCATTCCCATCTCTTTCAGAATTTTCCACATTTTGTTGTGATCCACACAGTCAAAGACTTTGGCATTGTCTATAATTCAAAATAGACGGTTTTGTGGAACTCTCTTGCTTTTTCCATGATACAGCAGATATTGACAATTTGATCTCTTGTTCCTCTGCCTCTTCTAAAACAAGCTTGAATATCTGGAAGTTCATGGTTCATGTATTACTGAAACCTGGCTAGGAGAATTTTGAGCATTACTTTACTAGCATGTTAGATGAGTGCAGTTGTGCGGTATTTTGAACATCCTTTGGCATTGTTTTTCTTTGCGATTTAAGGACTTCCCTTGTGTCTCAGATGGTAAAACATCTGTCTACAATGCGGGAGACCTGGGATTTATACCTGGGTTGGTAACATTCCCTGGAGAAGGAAATAGCAACCTACTCCAGTACTCTTGCCTGGAAAATCCCATGGATGAAGGATCCCGGTGCAGGCTACTGTCCATGAGGTCAAAGTCGGACACAGTTGAATGACTTCACTTTCTTTGGGACTGGAATGCAAACTGACATTTTCCACTCCTGTGGCCACTTCTGAGTTTTCCAAATTTGCTGGCATATTGAGTGCAGCACTTCCACAGCATCATCTTTCAGGATTTGAAACAGCCCAACTGGAATTCCATCACCTCCACTAGCTTTGTTCATAGTGATGCTCCCTAAGGCCCACTCGATTTCCCATTTCAGGATATCTGTCACTAGGTAAGTGATCAGTAAATCTTTAATCCATTTTTCTGTTGATGGGCTGTCCTGTATTTCTTCCCGTTGTTCGATCTGAGACCAAACAATTGTGGAAGTAATGAAATTGCCTTCAAATAGGGAAATGAGTATGTCAAGGCTCTATATTGTCACCCTGTTTATTTAACTTATATGCAGAGTAAATCATGCAAAATGCTAGGCTGTATGAAACAGGAGCTAGAATCAAGACTGCTTGGAGAAATATCAATAACTTCAGATATGCAGATGATACTACACTTATGGCAGAAAGCTAAGAACTCAAGAGCCACTTGAAAATGAAAGAAGAGAGAGAAGAAATTTGGCTTAAAACTCAACATTCAAAAAACTAACATCATGCCATCTGGTCACATAACTTCATGTGAAATAGATGGAGAAACAATGGAAACAATGAGAGACTTCATTTTCTTCGGCTCCAAAATCACTGCAGATGCTGACTGCAACCATGACATTAGAAGATGCTTACTCATTAGAAGAAAAGCCATGACCAAACTAGACAACATATTAAAAGCAGAGATATTACTTTGCCAAAAAAAATGTTCATCTAGTCAAAGCTATGGTTTTTCCAATAGTTATGTATGGATGTAAGAGTTGGACCACAAAGGAAGCTGAGTGTGGAAGAACTGATGCTTTCTCCAATTGGTATTGGAGAAAACTCTTGAGAGTCCCTTGGACTGCAAGGAGATCCAACCAGTACATCGTAAAGGGAGTCAGTCCTTAGTATTCATTGGAAGGACTAACGTTGAAGAGTGAAGGCTGCAGGAGAAGGGGACAACAGAAGATGAGATTGCTGGATGACATCACAGACTTGGTGGATGTGAGTTTGAAGGAGTTGCTGATGGACAGTGAAGCCTGGCGTGCTCCAAACTTGGGGTCACAAAGAATGGGAAACGACTGAGCAAGTGAACTGGACAAAACTGAGGTTTGTTAATGTTTAAGGAAGCAAAATATGTTGATTACAACTTGAATGAAAATTATTTATGCTAATATATACAATCATTATCTAATGTGACAGCAGATCAAGCATTAGTCATCACTGTTTTCTGGGAAGCATCATAGGATTTGAAATTATAATTGTGCATTCTTCTTTATTTGCTTCCTCTACTTTTTCTTTAGAAGGAATGATGCTGAAGCTGAAACTCCAGTACTTTGGCCACCTCATGCGAAGAGTTGACTCATTGGAAAAGACTCTGATGCTGGGAGGGATTGGGGGCAGGAGGAGAAGGGGACGACAGAGGATGAGATGGCTGGATGACAACATGGACACGATGGACGAGAGTGTGAGTGAACTCCGAGAGATGGTAATGAACAAGGAGACCTGGTGTGCTGTGATTCATGGGGTCACAAAGAGTCAGACATGACTGAGCAACTGAACTGAACTGAGCTGAACTGAACTGATAATGAATGATGTTGAGAATCTTTTCATGTGTTTGTTAGCCATCTGTATGTCTTCTTTGGATAAATGTCTATTTAGTTCTTTGGCCCATTTTTTGATTGGGTCGTTTATTTTTCTGGAATTGAGCTGTATAAGTTGCTTGTATAGTTTTGAGATTAGTTGTTTGTCAGTTGCTTCATTTGCTATTACTTTCTCCCATTTCAAAGGCTTCTTTTCACCTTGCTTATTGTTTCCTTTGTTGTGCAGAAGCTCTTAATTTTAATTAGATCCTATTTGTTTATTTTTGCTTTTATTTAAAGTATCCTGGGAAGTGAATCATAGAGGATCCTGCTGTGATTTATTTCGGAGGGTGTTTTGCCTATGTTCTCCTCTAGGAGTTTTATAGTTTCTGGTCTTACATTTAGATCTTTAATCCATTTTGAGTTTATTTTTGTGTACGGTGTTAGAAAGTGATCTAGTTTTATTCTTTTACAAGTGGTTGACCAGTTTTCCCAGCACCACTTGTTAAAGAGATTGTCTTTACTCCATTGAATATTCTTGCCTCCTTTTTCGAAGATAAGATGTCCCTAAGTATGTGGGTTTATCTTTGGGCTTTTGATTTTGTTCCACTGATCTATATTTCTGTCTTTGTGCCAGTACCATACTGTCTTGATGACTGTGGCTTTGTAGTAGAGCCTGAAGTCAGGCAGGTTGATTCCTCCAGTTCCATTCTTCTTTCTCAAGATTGCTTTAGCTCTTCGAGGTTAATTGTATTTCCATACAAATCTTGAAATCATTTGTTCTAGTTCTGTGAAAAACAGTGCTGGTAGCTTGACAGGGATTGCATTGAATCTGTAGATTGCTTTGGGTACTATACTCATTTTCACTATATTGATTCTTCCGATCCATGTACATGGTCTATTTCTCCATCTATTAGTGTCATCTTTGATTTCTTTCACCAGCATTTTATAGTTTTCTATATATAGGTCTTTAGTTTCTTTAGGTAGATACATTCCTAAGTATTTTATTCTTTTCATTCCAACGGTGAAAGGAATTTTTTTCTTAATTTCTTTTTCTACTCCTCATTATTAGTGCATAGGCATGCAAGAGATTTCTGTGTGTTTATTTTATATCCTGCAACTTTAGTTTATTCATTGATTAGCTCTAGTAATTTTTTGGTGGAATCTTTAGGGTTTTCTATGTAGAGGATCATGTCATCTACAAACAGTGAGAGTTTTACTTCTTTGTTTACAACTTGTTAGATTTTTTTTTTTTTTTTCTGCTCTGATTGCTGTGGCCAAAACTTCCAGAACTATGTTGAATAGTAGCGGTGAAAGTGGGCACCCTTGTCTTGTTCCTGGCTTTAGGGGAAATGCTCTCAATTTTTCACCATTGAGGATAATGTTTGTTGTGGGTTTGTCATATATAGCTTTTATTGTGTTGAGGTACTTTCCTTCTGCTCCTGCTTTCTGGAGAGTTTTTATCATAAACGGATGTTTAATTTTGTCAAAGGCCTTCTCTGCATCTATTGAGATAATCATATGGCTTTTATGTTTCAATTTGTTAATGTGGTGAATTACACTGATTGATTTTCAGATACTGAAGAATCCTTGCATCCCTGGGATAAAGCCCACTTGGTCATGGTGTATGATCTTTTTAATGTGTTGTTGGATTCTGATTGCTAGAATTTTGTTGAGGACTTTTGCATCTATGTTCATCAGTATTACTGGCCTGTAGTTTTCTTTTTCTGTGGCATCTTTGCCAGGTTTTGGTATTAGGGTGATGGTGGCCTCATATAATGAGTTTGAAAGTTGACCTTCCTCTGCAATTTTATGGAAGAGTTTGAGCAGGATAGATGTTAGCTCTTCTTGAAATTTTTGGTAGAATTCAGCTGTGAAGCCTTCTGGACCAGAGCTTTTGTTTGCTGGAAGATTTCTGACTACAGTTTCAATTTCCATGCTTGTGATGGGTCTGTTCAGATTTTCTATTTCTTCCTGGTTCAGTTTTGGAAAGTTGTACCTTTCTAAGAATTTGTCCATTTCTTCCAAGTTGTCCATTTTATTGGCATATAATTGCTGATAGTAGTCTCTTGTGATTCTTTGTATTTCTGAGTTGTCTGTTGTGATCTCTCCATTTTCATTTCTAATTTTATTGATTTGATTTGTCTCTCTTTGTTTCTTGATGAATCTGGCTAATGGTTTGTCAGTTTATCCTTTCAAATAACCTGCATTTGGCATTGTTGATTTTTGCTATGGTCTCTTTTGTTTCTTTTGCATATCTTTCTGCCCTAATTTTTTAAGATTTATTTCCTTTTACTAACCCTGGGGTTCTCCATTTTTTTTTTTTTTTTCCTAGTTGCTTTAGGTGTAGAGTTCAGTTCAGTTTAGTTCAGTCGCTCAGTCGTGTCCGACTCTTTTCGACCCCATGAATTGCAGCACGCCAGGCCTCCCTGTTCATTACCAACTCCCGGAGTTCACTCAGACTCATCAATCGAGTCAGTGATGCCGTCCAGCCATCTCATCCTCGGTGGTCCCCTTCTCCTCCTGCCTCCAATCCTCACAGCATCAGAGCCTTTTCCAGTGAGTCAACTCTTCACATGAGGTGGCCAAAGTACTGGAGTTTCAGCTTTCACATCATTCCTTCCAAAGAAATCCCAGGGATGATCTCCTTCAGAATGGACTAGTTGGATCTCCTTGCAGTCCAAGGGACTCTCAAGAGTCTTCTCCAACACCACAGTTCAAAAGCATCAATTATTCAGCGCTCAGACTTCTTCACAGTCCAACTCTCACATCCACACATGACACACGAAAAACCATAGCCTTGACTAGACGGACCTTAGTCTGCAAAGTAATGTCTCTGCTTTTGAATATACTATCTAGGTTGGTCGTAACTTTTCTTCCAAGGACTAAGCGTCTTTTAATTTCCTGGCTGCAGTCACCATCTGCAGTGATTTTGGAGCACCAAAAAATAAAGTCTGACACTGTTTCCACTGTTTCCCTATTTCCCATGAAGTGATGGGACCGGAAGCCATGATCTTCGTTTTCTGAATATTGAGCTTTAAGTCAACTTTTTCACTCTCCTCTTTCACTTTCATCAAGAGGCTTTTAGCTCCTCTTCACTATTTGCCATAGGGTGGTATGTGCATAGCTGAGGTTATTGATATTTCTCTTGGCAATCTTGATTTCATCTTGTGTTTCTTCCAGTCCAGCATTTCTCATGATGTACTCTGCATAGAATTTAAATAAGCAGGGTGACAATATACAGCCTTGACGTACCCCTTTTCCTATTTGGTACCAGTCTGTTGTTCCATGTACAGTTCTAACTGTTGCTTCCTGACCTGCATACATTTTCTCAAGGGGCAGGTTAGGTAGTCTGGTATTCCCATCTCTTTCAGAATTTCCCACAGTTTATTGTATTCCACACAGTCAAAGGCTTTGACATAGTCAATAAAGCAGAAATAGATGTTTTTTCTGCAACTCTCTTGCTTTTTCCATGATCCAGCAGATGTTGGCAGTTTCACCTCTGGTTCCTCTGCCTTTTCTAAAACCAGCTTGAACATCAGGAAGTTCACGGTTCACGTATTGCTGAAACCTGGCTTGGAGAATTCTGAGCATTACTTTACTAGCATGTGAGATGAGTCCAATTGTGTGGCAGTTTAAGCACTCTTTGGCATTGCCTTTCTTGGGATTGGAATGAAAACTGACCTTTTCCAGTCCTGTGGCCACTGCTGAGGTTTCCAAATTTATTGGCATATTAAGTGCAGCACTTTCACAGCATCATCTTTCAAGATCTGAAATAGCTCAACTGGAATTCCGTCACCTCCACTAGCCTTGTTTATAGTGATGCTTCCTAAGGCCCACTTGACTTCACATTCCAAGATTAGTGATCACATCATCATCATTATCTGGGTAGTGAAGATCTTTTTGTACATTTCTTCCATGTATTCTTGCCACCTCTTCTTAATATCTTCTGCTTCAGTTAGATCCATACCATTTCTGTCCTTTATTGAGCCCATCTTTGCATGAAATATTCCCTTGGTATCTCTAATTTTCTTGAAGTGATCTCTAGTCTTTCCCATTCTGTTGTTTTTCTCTAATTCTTTGCATTGATCTCTGAAGAAGGCTTTCTTATCTCTCTTGCTATTCTGTGGAACTGTGCATTCAGATGCTTATTTCTTTCCTTTTCTCCTTTGCTTTTCACCTCTCTTCTTTACACAGCTATTTGTAAGGCCTCCCCAGACATCCATTTTGCTTTTTGCATTTCTTTTCCATGGGGATGATCTTGATGGCTGTCTCTTGTACAATGTCATGAACCTCATTCCATAGTTCTTCAGGCACTGTATGTATCAGATCTAGGCCCTTAAATCTATTTCCTCACTTCCACTGTATAATCAGAAGGGATTTGATTTAGGTCATACCTGAATGATCTAGTGGTTTTCCCTACTTTCTTCAATTTAAGTCTGAATTTGGGTAATAAGGAGTTCATGATCTGAGCCACAGTCAGCCCCTGGTATTGTTTTTGTTGACTGTATAGACCTTCTTCATCTTTGGCTGCACAGAATATAATCAATCTGATTTCAGTGTTGACCATCTTGTGTACAGTTAGGTTATTTATTTGACTTTTTTCTTGTTCCTTGAGGTATGCCTGTATTGCTATGAACTTTCCTCTTAGCACTGCTTTTATAGTGTCCCACTGGTTTTAGGTTGTTGTGTTTTCATTTTCATTCATTTCTTTGCATATTTTGATTTCTTTTTGATTTCTTCTGTGATTTGTTGGTTATTCAGAAGCCTGTTGTTCAGCCTCAATATGTTGGAATTTTTAATAGTTTTTCTCCTGTAATTGAGATCTAATCTTAATTCATTAGGGTCAGAAAAGATGCTTGGAATGATTCTGATTTTTTTGAATATATCAAGGTTAGATTTATGGCCCAGGATGTAATCTATCCTTGAGAAGGTTCCGTGACCACTTGAGAAGTTGGGGTGAAATGTCCTATAGATATCAATTAGGTCTAACTGGTCTATTGTATTATTTAAAGTTTGCATTTCTTTGTTAATTTTCTGTTTAGTTGATCTGCCCATAGGTGTGAGTGGGGTAGTAAAGTCTCACACTATTATTGTGTTGTTATTAATTTCTCCTTCCATACTTGTTAGCATTTGTCTTCATATTGCAGTGCTCCTATGTTGGGTGCATATATATTTATAATTGTTATGTCTTCTTCTTGGATTGATCCTTTGATCATTATGCAGTGGCCTTCTTTGTCGCTTTTCACACCCTTAGTTTTACAATCTATTTTATCAGATATGAGTATTGCTACTTCTGCTTTCCTTTGGTCTTTATTTGCATGGAATATGTTTTTCCAGCCCTTCACTTTCAGTCTGTATGTGTCCCTTGTTTTGAGATGGTTCTCTTGTAGGCAGCATATATAGGAATCTTGTTTTTGTATCCGTTCAGCCAGTCTTTGCCTTTTGGTTGGGGCATTCAACCCATTTACATTTAAGGTAATTATTGATAAGTATGATCCCATTGCTGCTTACCTTATTGTTTTTCATTTGTTTATACACTTTTTTGTGTTTCCTATCTAGAGAATATCTTTTAGCATTTGTTGGAGAGCTGGTTTGGTGGTCCTGAATTATCTCAGCTTTTGCTTGTCTGTAAAGCTTTTTATTTCTCCTTCATATTTGAATGAGATCCTTGCTGGGTACAGTAATCTTGGCTGTAGGTTATTTTCTTTCATCACTTTAAGTATGTCTTGCCATTCCCTCCTAGCCTGAAGCATTTCTATTGAAAGATCTGCAGTTATCCTTATGGGAATCCTCTTGTGTGTTATTTGTTGTTTTACCCTTGCTGCTTTTAATATTTGTTCTTTGTGTTTGATATTTGTTAATTTGATTAATATATGTCTTGAGGTATTTTGCCTTGGGTTTATCTTGTTTGGAACTCTCTTGGTTTCTTGGACCTGGGTGATTATTTACTTCCCCACTTTAGGGAAGTTTTCCAATATTATCTCCTATTGTATTTTCTCATGGTGTTTCTTGTTGTCTTCTTCTTCTGGGACTCCTATAATTCGAATGTTGGGGTGTTCATATTGTCCTGGAGGTCTCTGAGGTTGTCCTCATTTCTTTTAATTCATTTTTCTTTTTCCTCTCTGATTCATTTATTTCTACCCTTTTTATCTTCTATTTCACTAATCCTCTCTTCTTCCTCTGATATTCTACTATTTGTTGCCTGCAGAGTATTTCTGATCTTATTTATTGCATTATTCATTATATATTGACTCTTTTTATTTCTTCTAGGTCCGTGCTAAACCTTTCTTGCATCTTCTCAATTCTTGTCTCTAGGTTATTTATCTATGAATCCATTTTTATTTCAAGATTTTGGATCATTGTCACTATCAGTATTTGGAATTCTTTCTCAGGTAGATTCCCTATCTCTTTCTCTTTTGTTGGGTTTGGTGGTCATTTCTTCTGTTCCTTTAGCTGCTGGGTATTCCTCTGTCTCTTCATCTTGGTTATATTTCTTCATTTTGAATGGCCTTTCTATAGTCTGGGAATTTGTGGAGTTCTCTTTATTATGGAGTTTCCTCACTGTGGGTGGGGTGGTATCAGTGGCTTTTCAAGATTTCTAGGTTAGGGAGGCTTGTGTTGGAGTTCTGGTGGGTGGAGCTGGATTTCTTCTCTCTGGATTGCAATGAAGTGACCAGTAATGGGTTATGAGACCTCAGTGGTTTTGGAGGAAATTTGAGCTGCCTGTATATTGAAGCTCAGGGCTGTGTTCCTGTTGCTAGGTAATTTGCGTGGTATGTCTTACTCTGGAACTTGTTGGCCCTTGAGTGGTGCTTGGTTTCAGTGTAGGTATGGAGGCATTTGATGAGCTCCTATCAATTAATGTTCCCTAGATTCAGGAGTTCTCTGATGTTCTCAGGATTTGGACTTAAGCCTCCTACTTCTGGTTTTCAGTTTTATTTTTACAATAGCCTCAAGGCTTCTCCATCTATACAGCACCAATGATAAAATGTCTAGGTTGAAGATAAAAAAGTTTTTCCATATTTAGGTAAACCCAGAGAGGTTCACTGAGTTACATGGAGAAGAGAAGAGGGAGGGGGTAGTTAGAGGTGACTGGAATGAGATGAGGGGGGATCAAAAGAGGAGAGAGCAAGCTAGCCAGTGATCACTTCCTTATGTGCACTCCACAGTCTGGACCACTCAGAGGTGTTCACAGAGTTATACAGGGAAGAGGAGAGGGAGGAAGTAGACAGAGGTGGCCAGGAGGATAAAAGAGGGAAATGAAAAGGAGAGAGACAGATCCAGCCAGTAAACATTTCCCTAAGTGTTCTCCACTGTCTGGAACACACAGAGCTTCACACAGTTGGGTAGAGAAGAGAAGTGGGTGGGAAGAGACAGAGGCCACCTGTTGGCGAAAAAGAGAGTCCAAAAGATGAGAGAGTGGTCAAGCTAGTAATCTCGCTCTCAGGTAAAGTTGGTACTGAAGATTGTATTTTTAAATGTACAAAATTGACAACAAATACAAAAAAGCAAAGATTAAAAATCTAGAGTAGAGGTTGGATTTTCAAAAATACAATATTAAAGAAAAGAAGAAGCAGAAGAAAAATAAGAAAAAAAGAGGAAAAAAGCCACAAGAATTATTTAAAAAACAACAACAACCACAAAAAGACTATATACGGCATTTGCTTTAAAAATAGGGTCTTTTTAATTTAAAAAGTAATAATAGGTTATAAAAATAAAATTAAAGGAGAAAGAGAGGACTTAAATTTTAAATAGTTAAAAAAGAAAAAGAAAAAATAAAGAACAATACACAACAACATCAACAACAAAAAATAGAAATGATCATAGAAATAGTAAAGATATATCTGGCCCTTTCTCTGATGTTGTGGGAATGTGGGGTCATTTTCAAGGTGGTTCCCTCTGTTTAACTTCTATTTGCTGATCTCTTCAGTGTCTGATTTCTGCCCTGACCCAGGTGGGGCGATGGTGGACATTTTTTTTTTTTTTTTAAGGCTCACTTGTTCAGTCGCGCTGTGGGGAGGGAGGGATGTTGCAAAGAAATAACATTGGTGTGTGCGCGGTGTCTCAGCCACACTGGGCCTGCCCCCTGCTCGCGGTGCACTCCATTCAGCCTCTACGTTGCTCCGTGGGAACCATCTGAGGCCGGCCTTAGGCTGCATGCACCTCCCTGGTCTATGCCGCTCAGGCTCGGCACTCAGGAAGCCCTCAGAGGCACAGATTCTGTTGGACCTCCCAGGTCTGAGTAGCTCAGGTGATTGGCGAGTGCGGTCACTGTGACTTAAAACCTTTCTTGTCTCTGCTGCTCAGTTTTCTGGTAGCACCGCTGGCATTCCTTCTCAGGCAGATGATGACTGTACAGAACCCACAGAAGTCTTAGTCAGCAAAGAAGCCTGCTTGCATTTTGGTAGGTAATGTCTCTCTTGGGCTGTGATTGCCCCCTTCCAGCCCTTACAGCTCTGGCTGCCTGTCACCAGAGGGGGATGGTCTGAAGCCGGCTATTTCTGTCCCACCCTTTGTTCTGTGCACTGTCCTGGTGGTGTCTTATGTTCAAGCTTTTGGTGTGGTAGCTATCCCACAGTCTGGTTTGCTAGCCCAAGTTAGTTTGCCCTGGTTATGCATGTGATGTTTCGGCTGCTTCTTAACAATCACCACAGCCCACGCCTCCCATGCATCCCTGCCCAGCCCCCACTTGCTAGTGGTGGATGCAGGTGTTTGTGCTGCTTCTCTGCTGGGGGATTTACTGTTGGGCTCATAATCTGTTGGTTTTAATTATTTATTTATTTTTCTTTCCTGTTATGTTGCCCTCTGTGCTTCTAACGCTCACCACAGACTCAGCAGTGAGAGTGTTTCTTGGTGTTTGAAAACCTCTATTCTTAAAATTCGCTTCCCAAGATGGGACTTCCTTCTTGGGATGGAGCTCCCTCCCTACCTCCTTTGTCTCCTTTTTCATCTTTCATATTTTTTTCCTACCTGTTTTTGAAGACAATGATCTGATTTTCTGGGTGCCTGATGTCCTCTGTCAGCATTCAGAAGTTGTTTTGTGGAATTTACTCAGCGTTGAAATATTCTTTTGATGAATTTGTGAGGGAGAAAGTGGTCTCCCTCATCCTATTCCTTCGCCATCTTCTTCTTGTTCTCTGGTTCTGCTTTTTAATATGTTGTCTAGGTTGGTCATAGCTTTTATTCCAAGAAGCAAGTGTATTTTGATTTCATGGCAACAGTCACCATCTACAGTGATTTTGGAGCCCAAGAAAATAAAGCATGTCACTGTTTCCATTGTTTGCCCATCTATTTGCCATGAACTGATGGGACTGGATACCATGATCTTAGTTTTTTGAAAGCTAAGTTTTAAGCCAATGTTTTCACTCTCCTATTTCACTTTAACCAACAGTTTCTTTAGTTCCTCTTTGCTTTCAGCCATAAGGGATGTGTCATCTGTGTATCTGAGGTTATTGATATTTTTCCTGGCAATCTTGATTCCAGCTTGTGGTTCATCCAGCCCAGCATTTCACATGATGTACTCAGCAAATAAGTTAAATAGTAGCACAGGATATGATAAGAAGTCTGATTGCCAGAAAATTCAACTGTACTTTTATATCAATTAGAATGATAAACATTGACTATAGCCTGTGAATCCCTATGTTACTCAAAGAGCATTTTTTCATCTGTCTACTGGAAATCTTCCAGTGTTCTTATTTCTTTGTTCAACCTTCACCTATTAACATTTACTCAGTAAATGGAATAACATTTTTCAGTGGATTCCACTTCAGTTCTAGGATGGGAGTCAGCTGAATAGCAAACATGCAACAAGAGAGAAAGGCAACTAAAACTAAAGAAAACTGTATTATTTTATCTCAGTTTTGCATTTCTTCACCCATTGTTTAGTTTCTTCTATTATGTCTTTAAACTTGACATGAAGAATGGAAAATACAGGAGGGATAAGGAAGAATAATTTGAAAAGATTTAAAAATATTCACAGGTATCAACAGCAAGGAGAAAAATTAGCCTTCTTCAGTTAACATAATTTCTCATCTCATATTGTTTTTCATGGATTGATTTTAGGGACTCTTATTTAACATTAGAAAAATGTGTGAGAGTTTTAAATAATAAGTAAATATACAAATGGTCTGGAATTGGCCTTGGATGGTAACATTTTTTTAAAGATTCCTGAATTATTTTAATGAATCACCATAGTTAAGAATACTGGAAAAGGGAAGTTTTTCCTCCAAACCCAAAGAAAGGCAATGTCAAAGAATGCTCAAACTATGGCACAATTGCTCTCATCTCACACGCTACTAAATTAATGATCAAAATTCCCAAGCCAGGCTTCAACAATATGTGAACTTCCAGATGTTCAAGCTGGTTTTAGAAAAGGCAGAGGAACAAGAGATCAAATTGCTAACATCCATTGGATCATTGAAAAAGCAAGAAAGTTCCCAGAAAAACATCTATTTCTGCTTTATTGACTATGCCAAACCGTTGACTATGTGGATCACCACAAACTCTTAGAAAATTCTTAGAGATAGGAATACCAGACCACCTGACCTGCCTCTTGAGAAACCTTTATGCAAGTCAGGAAGCAACAGTTAGAACTGGATATGTAACAACACACTGGTTCCAAATAGAAACCTTACTTATTTAACTTATATGCAGAGTACATCATGAGAAATGCAGGGCTGGAGGAAGCACAAGATAATGGTTTTTCCAGTAGTCATGCAGTTAAGAGCCATTGTTTCTTCAGTATGATTTTTAACTATCAGTTCAGTTCAACACTCAGTCTTACCCGACTCTTTGCAACTCCATGAATCACAGAACACCAGGACTCCCTGTCCATCATCAACTCCCAGAGTTTACCAAACCTCATGTCCATTGATTCAATCATGCCATCCAACAATCTCATCCTCTGTCATCCCCTTCTCCTCCAGCCCTCAATTTTTCCCAGCATCAGGATATTTTCTAATGAGTTAGTTATTCACATCAGGTGGCCAAAATATTGGAGTTTCAGCTTCATCCTCAGTCCTTCCAATAAATATTCAGGACTAATTTCCTTTAGGATGGACTGGTTGGATCTCCTTGCAATCCAAGTGACTCTCAAGGATCTTCTCCAACATCAAAGTTCAAAAGTGTCAGTTCTTCAGTGCTCAGCTTCCTTTATAATCCAACTCTCACATCCATACATAATTACTGGAAAAACCATAGCCTTGACTAGATGGACTTTTGTTGACAATGTAATGTCTCTGCTTTTCAATATGCTTTCTAAGTTGGTCATATCTTTCCTTCCAAGGAGTAAGCATCTTATAATTTTATGGCTATGGTCACCATCTGCAGTGATTTTGGAGCCCTAGAAAATAAAGTCAGCCACTGTTTCCTCATAAATTGGCCAGGAAGCGATGGGACCAGAAGCCATAATATTAGTTTTTGAATGTTGAGCTTTAAGCCAAATTTTTCACTCTCCTAATTCACTTTAATCAAGAGGCTCTTTAGTTCTTCTTTGCTTTCTGCCATAAGGATGGTTTCATCTCCATAAATGAGGTTTCTCCTGGTAATCTTGATTCCAGCTTTTGCTTCATACAGCCCAGCATCTCTCATGATGTACTCTGTATACATGTTAAACAAGTAGGATGACAAGATACATCCTTGAAATCACTCCTCTTCCTGTTTAGAACCAGTATGTTTTTCCATGTCCAGTTCTAACTGTTGCTTCCTGAATTGCATATGGGTTTCTCAAGAGGCAGGTAAGATTGTCTGGTATTCCCATTTCTTGAAGAATTTTCCACAGTTTGTTGTGATCCACACAGTCAAAGGATCTGGCATGGTCAATAAAACAGAAATAGATGTTTTGTTTTTTTTTCTGGAACTCTCTGGCTTTTTCAATGATCCAATGGATGTTACCAATTTGATCTCTTGTTCCTCTGCCTTTTCTAAAACCAGCTTGAACATCTGGAAGCTCATAGTTCATGTATTGTTGAAGCCTGACTTGGAGAACTTTGAGCATTACTTCACTAGCATGTGAGATTAGTGCAACTGTGCAGTGTGTCAACATTCTTAGGCATTGCCTTTCTTTGGCATTGGAATGAAAACTGATCACTTCCAGTCCTGTGGTCACTGCTGAGTTTTCCACATTTGCTAGCATATTGAATATAGCACTTTAACAGCATCATCTTTTAGGATTTGAAATAGCTCAACTGAAATTCTATCACATCCACTAGCTTTGTTTGTAGTGATGCTTCCTAAGGCCCCCTTGACTTCACACTCCAGGATATCTGGCTCTAGGTGAGTGATAATACCATCATGATTATCTTGGTCATGAAGATTTTTTTTTTTGTATAATAACTCTGTGTATTCTTGCCACCTCTTCTTAATATCTTCTGCTTCTGTTAGGTCCATACCACTTCTGTCCTTTATTGAACCCACCTTTGCATGAAATGTTCCCTTGTTATATCTAATTTTCTTGAGACGATTTCTCGTCTTTCTCATTCAATTGTTTTCCTCTATTTATTTGCACTGATCACTGACGAAGGCTTTCTTATCTCTTCATGGTATTCTTTGGAACTGTGCATTCAAATGAGTCTCTCTTTCCTTTTCTCCTTTGCTTTTGTCTTCTCTTCTTTTACAGCTATTTGTAAGTCCTCCTCAGACAGCCATTTTGCCTTTTTCCATATCTTTTCCTTGGGGATGGTGTTGCTCCCTGTCTCCTATACAGTGTCACAAACCTGTTGGTAGTTCATCAGGCACTCTGTCTATTAGACCTACTCCCTTAAATCTATTTCTATCTTCTACTGTATAATCTTAAGGGATTTGATTCTGGTCATATGTGAATGGTCTAATGATTTTCCCTAACTTTTTCATTTTTGTCTGACTTTGTCAATAAGGAGTTCATGATCTGAGAAATATTCAGCTCCTGGTTTTGTTTTTGCTGACTGTATTGAGTTTCTCCATCTTTAGCTGTAAAGAATATAATCAGTCTGAGTTTGGTGTTGGCCATCTGGTGATGTCCATGTGTAGAGTCTTCTCATGTTTTTGGAATAGAATGTTTGCTATGATCAGTGTGTTTTCTTTGTGAAATTCTATTAGCCTTTGCCTTGCTTCATTCTGTACTCCAAGGCCAAATTTGCTTGATACTCCAGGTGTTTCTTGACTTCCTACTTTTGCCTTTCAGTCCCCTGTAATGAAATGGACATCTTTTTTGGGTGTTATTTCTAAAAGGTCTTGTAGGTCTTCATAAAACCATTCAACTTCAGCTTCTTCAGCATTCGTGGTCAGGGCATAGACTTGGATTACAATGGTATTGAGTGGTTTGCCTTGGAGATGAACAGAAATCATTCTGTCATTTTTGAGATTGCATCCAAGTACTGCATTCCAGACTCTTGTTGACTATGATGGCTACTCCATTTCTTCTAAGGTATTCTTGCCTACAATAGTGGATATAATGTCCATCTTACTCATTCCAGATGGTGACACAGCCATGAAATTAAAAGATGCTTACTACATGGCAGAAAAGTTATGACCAACCTAGGCAGCATAATAAAAAACAAAAACAATAAAGATCCATCTATTCAAGGCTATGTTTTTCCATTAGTCAAGTATGGATGTGACAGTTGGACTATAAAGAAAACTGAGTGCCAAATAATTGATGCTTTTGCATTGTGTTGTTGGAGAAGACTCTTGAGAGCATCTTGGACTGCAAGGAGATCGAACCAGTCCATCCTAAAGGAAGTCAGTCTTGAATATTCATTGGAAGGACTACAGCTGAAGCTGAAACTCCAATAATTTGGTTACCTGATTTGAAGAACTGACTCATTAGGAAAGACCCTGATGCTGGGAAAGATTGAGGGCAGGAGGAGAAGGGCATGACAGAGGATGAGATGGTTGGATGGCATTCCTGACTCGATGGACATGAGTTTGAGTAAGTTCTAGGAGTTGGTGATGGATATGGAGGCCTGGCATGTTGTAGTATATGGGGGTCACAAAGATTCAGACACAACTGAATGACTGAACTGAACTGAACTGAAGTTAGATAAAAATCTGTGTCCTGGACAGAATTTATATTTTGAGACTTTTTGCTGAAATCTATGAGAAAAAGGAATAGAATATTAGTGAAAATTCCAGTTCCCAGAACAAAATATGTAACTAATCAAGACCCTATGGGGCCTTCCCAGGACAGTTCTCCCCATGTACTCTGCTTGCATCTTGTTTGTAAAATGTGTTTAGTCTCCTAGAACTTCCCTGAGTTTAAAAGAGCATATTCAAACAATTACTACCTAGAAAGTGAGAGAACACAGAAACAAAGGAAAAGTAAGCCCAACATAATTTCTTCCATGACTGTTAGCTTAAATTAATGCTTTGATTTTTGACCCCAAATTATCAAATAGTGTCCTGTTAGTTCAACCAGGTGGCCCAAGTGGGCTTAAAATTGATGACACAGGGAGGGTCAATTGTAACTGAAACTCTCCTGAACCATCTTGAAGCTCTAAGTAAAGAATAAAATGCATCAACCACTGATTTTACTTTCTTCTATAAAAAAGTTACAACATGACAAGATCATGCTTTACTGGTTTGCTTTGCAGGAACACAGAGTTCTATCTCAGTCACCGATGACACATGCAGTTACAAGACTGAATTAGGGAGTCTATAACTGAAATTATAGAGGAAGATGAAATCACAAAGAGTACCATTGCCGTTATGCTTTTTTGCCTTTAAAAACTTTGTTCCCCTGGCGAGCCAGCAAGATTTGAGACAAGCCTATGTCTTCCATCTCCCAGGTTGGTGCCCCCAACTTGGAAGTTACATTTTTTTTTTTTTTTTTTGCTTTACTGTGCATCAGACACACAAATCTGAGTCTGACAATTATATATTTACTTCATAACAATCTGTCTGTATTTTTAAATATATATTGTAATCCTTGATACTATTATAAATTTTTGAGTATTAATTATCTATGTAAATACTACTTAAGCAGAGTTATGACCCAAGATTCCTTTTATCTAACCATATCTAAAAATGATTTCAATTTATGTATCAAATGAAACCTAAAAAGAGCTTCCTAATTTACCATATATTGTGAAAATACAGAAGTAGATAATTATTTGATGTATTAAACTTTTTTTTTTTTACATATATTTAGGATGAGATGGTCAGAAAGTATCACTGACTCAGTAGACATAATTTTGAGCAAACTCTAGGAGATAGTGAAGGACAGGGAAACCTGATGTGCTGCAGTTTGTGAGGTTGCAAAAAAATGGACTTAACTAAGTGACTAAACCACAAAAACAAATTATAATGAATGATAAAGCCTTGTGCTTTTTATGGTCGGCTAAATACATTTATCTTGAAACCATTTAATAGGATATAAATTGTTCTTTCCCTTTCATTAATAGCAGAACTGTTATAAGTTAGAAAAAATTCCTCAATAATCAAAAAAGATCACAAAGTATAGTGAATAAACTAGAGATAGCAGATCTTAGAATGCTTTTATATTTATCCCATGTACCAGCTATTCCAATGACAAACTAGATTGAAGTTAATGAATTTTACTGTCTGATTGGTATAGGCAGACCAACCACATGGTATCTTCATAACCTATTAAAATCATTCAAATGTGTTGTATAAATGATACATTCACTCCTCCACATGACTGATCTGGGATTCTAATTGGCCATTTTTTTCATGATTAAAAACATGTACAACTAAGTGGGTGAAACAGATTGAAATTCAAATAGGACACACTAAACTACTATAAAACTATGGACATGAAATTGGTTTAAGTATTAATCAAATTAGTATAAAAGTTTTCTTAACATTTCCACATTTGCATTTTATAATAAAATAAGCACCTTGCAAATACTGGCTGATTTAAAAATTCTTAGAAGAGTAATCTAGTAGGATATAAGTAACCTTACTATCAAATAAGTTGTCTCAAATTAAACTCATTTAAGAAGGAGGTCCTAAGATGGTGGAGAAATAGGATGGGGAGACCACATTCTCCCCCACAAATTCATCAAAAGAACATTTAAATGCTGAGTAAATTCCGCAAAACAACTTCTGAATGCTGGCAGAGGACATCAGGCACCCAGAAAACTAGACTATTTTCTTCTAAAGATGTTTTATCAATGGTGCTGTATATATGGAGAAGTCTTGAGGCTACTGTAAAAATAAGACTGAAAACCAGAAGTAGGAGGCTTAAGCACAAATTCTGAGAACACCAGAGAACTCCTGACTCCAGGGAACATTAATAGACAGGAGCTCATCAAATGCCTTCATACCTACACTGAAACCAAGCACTACCCAAGGGCAAAACAAGTTGCAGAGCAAGACATACCACACAAATTCTCAAGCAAGACAGGAAAACAGCCCTGAGCTTCAATATATAGGCTGCCCAAAGTTGCTCCAAACCCATTGACATCTCATAACTCGTTACTGGACACTTCATTGTATTCCTGAGAGAATCCAGCTCCACGCACCAGAACACTGACACAAGCTTCCTAACCAGGAAGCCTTGACAAGCCACCCATACATCCCCACCCTCAGTGAGGAAACTCCACAATAAAGAGAACTTCACAAACTGCCATAATACAGAAAGGCCACCACAAACACAGCCATATAATCAAGATGAAGAGATAGAGGAATACCCAGTGGGTAAAGGAACAGGATAAATGCCCATCAAACAAACAAAAGAGGGACAGATAGGGAATCTACCTGATACAGAATTCTGAATAATGGTAGTAAAAATGATCCAAAATCTTGAAATCTAAATGGAATCACAGAAAAATAGCCTGGAGACAAGGACTGAGAAGATGCAAGAAAAAGTTTAACAAGGACCTAGAAGAAAAAAAAAATGTCAATATATAAGGAATAATACAACAAAGGAGATCAAAAACACTCTGGAGGGAACTCCTGATGGTAAGTCACCTCAGTCGTGTCTGATTCTGTGCGACCCCATAGACGGCAGCCCAGAAGGCTCTCCTGTCCCTGGGATTCTCCAGGCAAGAACACTGGAGTGGGTTGCCATTTCCTTCTCCAATGCATGAAAGTGAAAAGTCAAAGTGAAGTCGCTCAGTCTGTCCGACCCTCAGCGACCCCATGGACTGCAGCCTACCAGGCTCCTCTGTCCATGGGATTTTCCAGGCTGCAGTACTGGAGTGGAGGGAACAAATAGTAGAATAAAGGAGACAGAAGATAGGATTAATGAAGTAGATGATAGAATGGTAGGAATAAATGAATCAGAGAGGAAAAAAGAAAAATTAATTAAAAGAAACGAGGACAATCTCAGAGACCTCCAGGTCAATGTTAAATGCCTCAACATTTGAATCATAGGAGTCCCAGAAGAAAACCAAAAGAAAGACCATGAGAAAATACTTGAGGAGATATTAGTTGAAAACTTCCCTAAAACTGGGAAAGAAAATAATCACCCAAGTCCAAGAAACCCAGAGAGTTCCAAACAGGATAAATTCAAAGCAAAACACCCCAAGACACATATTAATCAGATTAACAAAGATCAAACACAAAGAACAAATATTCAAAGCAACAAGGGAAAAACAATGAAGAACAAATATTCTAAACAACAAGGGAAAACAAACACAAGGGGTTTCCCATAAGAATAACAGCTGATCTTTCAATAGAGACTCTTCAGGCCAGGAGGGAATGGCAGGACATACTTAAAGTGATGAAAGAAAAAGATCTCATTCAAATATGAAGGAGAAATAAAAAACTTTACAGACAAGCAAAAGCTGAGAGAATTCAGCACCACCAAACCAGCTCTCCAAAAAATGCTAAAAATCTTTCCTAGACAGGAAACACAGAAAGCATGTATAAACTTGAACCTAAAACAATAAAGTAAATGGCAACAGGATCATACTTATCAGTAATTACCTTAAACATAAATGAGTTGGATGCCTCAATCAAAAGACAAAGACGGGTTGAATGGATACAAAAACAAGACCCCTATATATGTTGTCTACAAGAAACCCAACTCAAAACAGGGGACACATACAGACTGAAAGTGAAGGACTGGAAAAAGATAGTCCATGCAAATAAAGACCAAAAGAAAGCAGGAGTAGCAATACTCATATCAGACAAAATAGACTTTAAAACAAAGGCTGTGAAAAGAAACAAAGAAGGACAGTACATAAATGATCAAATAATTAATTGAAGAAGAAGATCTAACAATTCTAAATATATGTGCACCCAAAATAGGAGCACCACAATATGTAAAGCAAATGCTAACAAATATGAAAGGAGGAATTAATAATAACACAATAATAGTGGGATATTTTACTATCCCACTCACACCTATGGACAGATCAACTAAACAGAAAATTAACAAAGAAACACAAACTTTAAATGATACACTAGACCAGTTGGACCTAATTGATATTTATAGGACATTTCACCCCCAAAACAATGAATTTCACCTTTATCTCAAGCACACATGGAACCTTCTCCAGGATAGATCACATCTTAGGCCATAAATCTAGCTTTGGTAAATTCAAAAAATTGAAGTCATTCCAAGCATCTTTTCTGACCACAATGCAGCAAGATTAGATCTCAACTACAAGAGAAAAATTATTAAAAATTCCAGCATATGGATACTGAACAACATGCTTCTGAATAACCAGCAAATCACAGAAGAAATAAAAAAAGAATTCAAAATATGCACAGATTAAATGAAAATGAAACCACAACAACCCAAAACCTGTGGGACACTGTAAAAGCAGTGCTAAGGGGACAGTTCATAGCAATACAGGCATACCAGAAGAAATAAGAAAAAAGTCAAATAAATAACCTAACTCTATACCTAAAGCAACTAGAAAAGAAACAAATGAAAAACCCCAGGGTTAGTAGAAGGAAAGAAATCTTAAAAATTAGGGCAGAAATAAATGCAAAAGAAACAAAAGAGACCATAGCAAAAATCAACAAAAATAAAAGCTGGTTTTTTTGAAAGGATAAATAAAATTGACAGACCATTAGCTAGACTCATCAAGAAACAAAGGGAAAAAAATCAAATCAATAAAATTAGAAATGAAAATGGAGAGCTCACAACAGACAACACAGAAATACAAAGAATCATGAGATTACTATTCGCAATTATATGCCAATAAAATGGACAACTTATCAGAAATGGACAAATTCTTAGGAAAGTACAGCTTTCCAAAACTGAACCAGGAAGAAATATAAAATCTTAACAAACCCATCACAAGTACAGAAATTGAAACTGTAGTCAAAAATAGTCCAGCAAGCAAATGCCCAGGTCCAGATGGCTTCACAGCTGAATTCTATCAAAAATTTAGAGAACTAACATCTATTCTACTCAAACTATTCCAGATAATTGCAGAGGAGGGTAATCTTCCAAACTCATTCTATGAGGCCACCATCACCCTAATACCAAAACCTAACAAAGATGCCACAAAAGAGAGAACTACAGGCCAATATCACTGAAGAACATAGATGCAAAAATCCTTATCAAAATTCTAGCAATCTGAAACCAACAATAGATTCAAAAAGATTATACATGATGACCAAGTTGCTTTTATCCCAGGGATGCAAGGATTCTTCAATATCAATCAATGTAATCAATCAATGTAATACACCACATTAACAAACTGAAAAATAAAAGCCATATGTTTATCTCAATAAATGCAGAGAAAGCCTTTGACAAAATTCAACACCCATTTATGATAAAAACTCTCCAGAAATCAGGAATAGAAGGAACATACCTCAACATAATAAAAGCTATATATGGCAAACCCAAAGCAAACATTATCCTCAATGGTGAAAAATTGAAAGCATTTGCCCTAAATTCAGGAACAAGACAACGGTGTCCACTTTCATCACTACTATTCAATATAGTTTGGGAAGTTTTGGCCACAGCAATCAGAGAAGAAAAAGAAGTACAAGGAATCCGAATTGGAAAATAAATAAAACTCTCACTATTTGCAGATAACATGATCCTCTACGTAGAAAACACTAAAGACTCCACCAGAAAATTACTAGAGCTAATCAATAAATATAGTAAAGTTAAAGGATATAGAATCAGCACACAGAAATCCTTGCCTTCCTGTACACTAATAATGAGAAAACAGAAAGAGAAATTAATGAAACAATTCCATTCACCATTGCAACGAAAAGAATAAAATATTTAGCAATATATCTACCTAAAGAAACTAAAGACCTATATAAAGAAAACTATAAAACACTGGTGAAAGTAATCAAAGAGGACACTAATAGATGGAGAATTATACCATGTTCATGGATCAGAAGAATCAATATAGTGAAAAGGAGTATACTACCCAAAGCAATCTATAGATTCAGTGCAATCCCTATTAAGCTGCCAATGGTATTTTTCACTGAGCTAGAACAAATATTTTCATAATTTATATGAAAACCCAAAAAAAGTCGAATATCCAAAGCATCTTGAGAAAGAAGAATGGGACTAGAGGAATCAACTTGCCTGACTTCAGGCTCTACTACAAAGCCACAGTCATCAAGACAGTATGGTACTTGCACAAAGACAGAAATATAGATCAATGGAACAAAACAGAAAGCCCAGAGATAAATCCATGCACCTATGGCACCTTACCTTTGACAAAGGAGGCAAGAATACAAAATGGAGAAAAGAGAATCTCTTTAACAAGTGGTACTGGGAAAACTGGTCAACAACTTGTAAAAGAATGAAACTAGAACACTTTCTAACACCATACACAAAACCAAACTCAAAATGGATTAAAGATTTAAATACAAGGGCAGAAACTATAAAACTCCAAGAGGAGAACATAGGCAAAAATAAATCTCTGACGTAAATCACAGCAGGATCTTCTATGACCCATCTCCCACCATATTGGAAATAAAAGCAAAAATAAAGAAATGGGACCTAATTAAAATTAAAAGCATCTGCACAGTATAGGAAACAATCAGGTCAGTTCATTCGCTCAGCAGTGTCTGACTCTTTGTGATCCAGTGAATCACAGCAAGCCAGGCCTCCCTGTCCATCAGCAACCCCCGGATTTCACTCAGACTCACGTCCATCGAGTCAGTGATGCCATCCAGCAATCCCATCCTCTGTTGTCTTCTTCTCCTTGTGCTCCCAATTCCTCCTAGCATCAAAATCCTTTCCAAGAGTCAACTCTTTGCATGGAGTGGCCAAAGTACTGGAGTTTCAGCTTCAGCATCATTCCTTCCAAAGAATTCCCAGGGCTGATCTCCTTTAGAATGGATTGGTTGGATCTCCTTGCAGTCCAAGGGACTCTCAAGAGTCTTCTCCAACACCACAGTTCAAAAGCTTCAGTTCTTCACCACTCAGGTTTCTTCACAGTCCGACTGTCACATCCATACATGACCACTGGAAAAACTATAGCCTAAACTAGATGGATCTTTGTTGGCAAAGTAATGTCTCTGCTTTTGAATATGCTATCTAGGTTGGTCATATCTTTTCTCCCAAGGAGTAAGTGGCTTTAATTTCATAACTTTTCTTCTAAGGAGTAAGTATCTTTTAATCTAATGGCTGCAATCATTATCTGCAGTGATTTTAGCCCAACAAAATAAAGTCTGATACTGTTTCCACTGTTTCCCCATCTATTTCCCATGAAGTGATGGGACCAGATGCCATGATCTTCGTTTTCTGAATGTTGAGCTTTAAGCCAAATTTTTCACTCTCCACTTTCACTTTCATCAAGAGGCTTTTTTAAGTTCCTCTTCACTTTCTGCCATAAGGGTGGTGTCATCTGCATATCTGAGGTTATTGACATTTCTCCTGGCAAACTTGATTCCAGTTTGTGCTTCTTCCAGTCCAGCGTTTCTCATAATGTACTCTGCATATAAGTTAAATAAGCAGGGTGACAGTATACAGCCTTGACGTGTGACTTTTCCTATTTGGAACTAGTCTCTTGTTATATGGCCAGTTCTAACTGTTGCTTCCTGACCTGCATATCGGTTTCTAAAAAGCATGAAGCAAGGTAAAAGACAGCCTTCAGAATGGGAGAAAATAATAGCAAATGAAGCAACTGACATAAAGTAATCTTAAAAATATACAAGCAACTCTTGCAGCTCAATTCCTGAAAATAAATGACCCATTCAAAAATTGGCCAAAGAACTAAACAGATATTTCTCCAAAGAAGACATACAGATAGCTAACAAACACATGAAAAAACGTTCAACATCACTCATTATCAGAAAATGCAAATCAAGACCACAATGAGGTACCATTTAATGCCAGTCAGAATGGCTGTGATCCAAAAGTCTACAAGCAACAAATCCTGGAGAGAGTGTGGAGAAAAGAGAACCCTCTTACACTGTTGGTAGAAATGCAAACTAGTACAGCCACTATGGAGAACAGTGTGGAGATTCCTTAAAAAACTGAAAATAGAACTGCCTTATAACCCAGCAATTCCACTGCTGGGCATACACACCGAGGAAACCAGAATTGTAAGAGACACTTGTAGCCCAGTGTTCATCGCAACACTGTTTATAATAGCCAGGACATGGAAGCAACCTAGATGTCCATCAGCAGATGAATGGATAAGAAAGCTGTGTTACCTATACACAATGGAGTATTACTCAAGCATTGAAAGGAATACATTTGAATCAGTTCTAATAAGGTGGATGAAACTGAAGCCTATTATACAGAGTGAAGCAAGACAGAAAGAAAAACACCAACACAGTATACTAACACATATATATGGAATTTAGATAGATGGTAATGATAACTCTGTATGCGAGACAGCAAAAGAGACACAGATGTATAGAACAGTCTTTTGTACTCTGTGGGAGAGGGAGAGCATGGGATGATTTAGAAGAATGGCATTGAAACATGAATAATATCATATATGAAACAAATCACTAGTCCAGGATCGATGTAGAATACAGGATTCTTGGGACTGGTGCACTGGGATGACCCAAAGGGATAGTATGGGGAGGGAGGTGGGAAGGGGGTTTCAGCATCGGGAAAATGTGTACGCCCATGGTGGATTAATGTTGATGTGTGGAAAAACCAATACAATATTATAAAGTAATTAGCCTCCAATTACAATAAATAAATTTATATTAAAAAAGAAAAAAAAAATGAACTCATTTCATTGCAATGTACAAATAAATATTGCATTTTTGAAATGTACTGCTCTTTAATTAGGCAAGAATATCAAGGATATGTGATATAGGTTGAGACTTTGAAAGTAAAACAGCATTTTTGAAGCGGTAACATTATGCCAAATTTATACTTTCTACATTTCTTAATAAATTTAAGTGAAAATTAATTAGACATTCAAAGAGGCTTATTATACTAGTTAACATAATACTTGTTTAGTACTTAATTAGTATAGTACTTATTTTTCTTGTGTGATTATATAATGAAATAAAAATAGTAAATATATTGTGAGAACTTTATAAAACAAAGGTACATTTAAAATATTACAGAGAAAATAACAGAATCTTTTTAATACAATGAATTTTCACAAGTACCCATTACATATTCATTCAATGAATGAAAAGTTAAAACAATAAGGAATAAAGTATTGTCATAACAATGTAACCTTTGAAACCAAACTGAAACCACAAGATGGAGCTGGAATTTCATTTTCTATAAAAAGTGAATGAAAATTGACTCAAGTCATATTTTAAAACTATATGCAATCTAGGCAGTTAATGGAGAAGGCAGTGGCAACCCACTTCATTATTCTTGCCTGGAGAATCCTAGGGACGGGAGCCTGGTGGGCTTCTGTCTATGGGGTCGCACAGAATCAGACACTACTGATGTGACTTCTCAGCACCAGCAGGCAATTTTAATATGATATTTAGAACATGATATAAAGTTATGTGTATTAAATAAGTATTCACAAACCTTCAGTAATGAAATTCGTATTGTTTAAAATATGACTCTACATTGTACCTGTAAAATCTATGAAATTACATTCATAGCAGTTTTTGTTTAATTTTTTATAAAAATATATCTACCTAATAAAATAAAAAGAAAATATATAATAAGTCAAGCTGTAAAGTATTTGTGACAGTGACTGCTTAAGTTGTTTCCAAATAACAAAGTGATATTCATTTTGGAAAAGTAATTTGTTTTGCTTATCATTTATTTTTAAAATTATTTTTAATTGGAGCATAATTGCTTTACACTGAAGTAGGAAATGGCCACCCATTCCAGTATTCTTGCCTGGAAAACTCCAACATCATGGACAGAGGAGCATGGCAGGCTTCCTTCCATGCAGTTGCAAAGAGTCAGACACAACGGAGTGACTGAGCATGCACAATTACTTTACAGTGTTGTGTTGGTTTCTGTCACACAACAAAGTGAATCAGCCTTAAGTACACATATGCCCCCTCCATCCTGAACCTCCCACCCGAACCTCCCTATCATTCCCTATCCGAAAAGCAAATTTTAATCACAATACTAGAGATGATTATTTATACACTCTTTGTGTGTGTGTGTGTGTGTTGTGTGTGTGTGTGTGTGTGTGAGTGTGTGTGTGTGTGTACACCTTTCTGGTGACTCAGACAATGTAGAATCTACCTGCAGTGTAGGATGAGTGAGTGAGTGAGTGAGTGAAGTCACTTAGTCATGTCTGACTCTTTGTGACCCCCGTGGACTGTAGCCCACAACGCCCCTCCATCCATGGGATTCTCCAGGCAAGAATACTGGAGTGGGTTGCCATTTCCTTCTCCAGGGGGATCTTCCCAACCCAGAGATCAAACCCAGGTCTCCTGCATTGCAGGCAGATGCTTTAACCTCTGAGCCACATACCTGGGTCCAATCTCTGGGTTGGGAAGATCCCCTGGAGAAGGGAATTATGAAACAGTCAAGTATTCTTGCCTAGAGAATTTCACGGACAGAGGAGCCTGGTGGGCTATATTCCATGGGGTCACACAGAGTTGGAGATGACTGAACATGTGTATATGCATACACATAAACACATACATAAATATGTATATATATGCTATATGTGTGTGTGTATATATATACATATATGTGTATATATACATATATATGTTATATGTATATATATATATACACACTAATTTATGTTTGACTTTGCAAAAGCAATATTCTGTAATATTCAATAAAGTTCCTTTCATTGTATTATCTGTTTTCCTATTTTTTGTATTTGTATCCACTGAGACAAAATTCATTTTCTGCAGCATACACTTGAGAAATATTGTCTAGATTTTTGGTTTGACTTCATCCTTAGTAAGACGCTGTAGTAGATTCATCTTAACCACAGCAAACCATCAAAAACACTTCTAGAATAACAATAGACTTTTGAGCAGTATATTAGCTATAAAATTGTTGGGCAATATTTTATTTATGGGTTTTTGCCAGGAGACAGCATGAGGAATCCCGCCTATGGCAAAGGTAATGAGGAAGAAAGCCTGACAAAACACAAGGGCACGATCAGGCTTCAGGGGTTCCCCCTGGAATTTCCTGAGCATCCACCCCCCTAAAACCCGAGTCTGTCTGCTTTACTATGTTATGCTTTCCACTACTCTTCTGACATTAACAGGGGGCTGTCCCCCACCACCTTTTCTGGAAAAGGTTAATTTAGAGCTTTTAGATAATAAATCTCCTGGGCATAATAAGACTGTTTCATTCCAAAACCCCTCTGATGGCTTTCTAGCCTGCCAGACTCTTACAGCTGCACACGCGATTGTTTGCGGCCTCCCCGACCGTGAGAGGCACAGGAAGTTTAAAACAGCCTAGGAATGTAGAGGCTTCCAAGGAGTCAAAATCATTACAATAGGGCTGATTAAAGGTTTCATTTGTTGAGCCAATACTTGCTGCCAAATTTTCATATCTTTTATTTGTAGATATAGTTGGTATATAGAAAAAACAGGTAGTAGACCTGGTATTAGCAACATTAGAACTTTGAGTTAAGTACTTTCTTTGTTATAATCCACTGCACCTTTGTTCTAAAGGAATGTAACTTTATTTAGTACTTTGAGGGTGATGCAGAGTAAAGAAAAAAATACTTCTAGGGAAAAAGAGTTTTCTGGTTGATAAACATTTATCTAGGAAGAGAGCCATAAAAATGTTAACAGGCCTCTTGGCCAGAAGATAATGTAAACCACCTGAGACCTTTTGTATACGGGAAGCTATGCAAAAGAAAGCCTGGTTTCAATGAGGGTCAGGACTGCTGCCCCTGCATAACTCTGCATATTCCATTATTTATTTATTTACAACTTGGAGTATATAAGCTGTTTTTTTAAAATAAAGTTGTGAGTCTTGCACTGATGCTGGCCTCCCCCATGTTGTTCTTTTCTCCCCTTTTCCGGCTGAATTCCCATCTGGAGCATGGAGGTTTGCCAAGTCTACTTACTTGCCCTGGCTTCTAAGATCCACGCAAAAAGGGAGCCCAAGGTGGGGCACGCTCTGCTAGTCACGTGGATGCCGGTGGCCTAATGCAGATGGTGCAAACTTCTTATCTCAAAGTTTTATTGGTTATCCCCATAAACCAAATTATTCAGCATCTTTTTCTCCACCAATATTTCCCACTACACTATCCATTTTTAATCTCTCTATATATCTGTAATTAAATGTTTTTTTTCCTAGGACACCAACTCCATCCCTGCTTCGAATTCCCTGGATCCACCGGGGCTGGACCCTGGCAGATTTTTAACAAAACACTGAATGTAGATAGCCAAGCAAGGAATCAAAATGATTTTTTATTTAAATTTTAAATAATTTAAATTTTAAATTTAAATTATTATATTGAGCTGAGATTTTTTTCTTCTTTTTAAATTAATATGATTTATTACTCAGCAGAAATATGCACTGGTGGAGGGATTATACTTCATTGCTTAAGAGAATTTAACACTTTTGATATATGCCAGTAACCTACTGTGATATTTTAAAACTATCTTCATATCAGTTTAAAACTGGATCAGAATTTCACCCTTACATATAATCTGAATATACTATATCAAAAAAAAGTTTAATATCATTGAAAGAAGCTATGTATTCAGAAAATTTTATAAATATCCCTAAAGTAGTATAATCTATCTAATCAGTGCTTAGCACCACTCTAGAGCACTGAGAAAATTCTAGGACATTTCCTGGCTCATATTTTTGTTTCAGTCCCTCCAGTGTTATCTCACTTACATCCTTTTACTAATATTTTGTTTCAGTCTGAGCCTCTAGGGAGAAAATTATTTCAACATAAAGAAGTCTAGACAAAGAGCTACTTTTGGAGGGTAATTTTAAATATATTTATACAGTGAAACGGTTAGCATCTCAAGAAGACTCTCTGATAGAAACATCTTCTAAAAACATGAGGGGTGGGAATTCCTAGAGTCCAGTGGTTAAGACTAAGCATTTTCACTGGGTGGTCCAGGTTCAATCCTTGGTTGGAGAACTGAAAAAAAAAAAAAAAAAAAGATAAAGGGTAAGTTTACTGTACTTTTATTATACTAGATTAATTCTTTGGATAATTCATTCATCTGTGTGGAACTTAGATGAGACTGATCATACTACAGAGGAGAAAAATATGAATACACATCTCAAATAATAACTTCTTTTGAACTACAAGATAGTTTTTAAAAGGCATACATTTTGAAAAAAGGCATCCAAAGTCAGTGCTCTGGGACAACCCAGAGGGAGAGGGTGGGGAGGGAGGTGGAAGGAGGCATCAGAATGTGGGGGGCACATGAATATTTGTGGCTGATTCAAGTTGATTTATAGCAAAAACCATCACATTATTGTAAACTAATTATTCTCCAGTTAGAATTAATGAATTAATTTAAACAATAAAATGCATAAATTTTACCAAGAAAGGAGATCTGACAAGGGTGGTTATAACAGAGATAGTTTCTATATAGTTTCAACCTAAAATATATAAATCCATGCCAAAGGCTAATGATTCACCCTTCAAAGCTGGAATCTATATAAGAAGGAAAGAGCTTCTAAGGTATCAAAGAGATTAAAGGAATCCTAGAATATTACAGATGGTAGAGATTTCAAGGATAATGTCCCTCTTAATTTATAAGTAGTTTCATTGCCCAAGATGTTTCTAATTAGTTAGCAGTGACTGAATGAAATGGTATGTATATTAATTCAGAGTTAACTATAAGGAGTGATTCAAATTATAAATAAATTTATTGTTTAAAAAGTTGTTGCATACTTGCAGTACAGCTAACACTATCTAAAATCATAACCACATGAAAGATTGCCAAATATTAATACTGATATCACTTAGAGGCAAAACTACAAAAAGTGCTAATTCTATATTTGTTACTCTTTCTACTTTTTTATTCTAGGGGTATAAGAACAATCTGATATACATTTTGGTAATGTTAAAATTAAACTGCAGTCTGTTGCAATTGTGAAGACTTTTTTTTTTTTTTTTGAGCAAATATTGATGTGAAATGGGCAGCATCAAATTAAAAGTAGTTAGGAGTGCTTCACCAAAAGGATGTAAGGGCAAGGTTTTTATTAAAAAACAACAACAACAAACAAAAAAAAAACACAGAAGCAAACAAAAAAACCATGAAAACAAAGCAGATACATTATTTAACTGATTGTGGTATAAGCCATTGCTTTATTTTAGAAAGCCTAGTTGGCTATTTGTGATTGGTTACTCTTTCCTAGTGGCTTATATGGTAAAGAGTCTGTCTGTAGTGCAGGAGATCCAGGTTTGATCCCTGGTTTGGGAAAATCCTCTGGAAAAGGAAATGGCAACACACTCCAGTGTGCTGGCCTGGAAAATTCTATGGGCAGAGGAGCCTGGCAGGCTATAGTGCAAGGGATCACAAAGAGTCAGATATAACAGCAATTTCACTTCACTTCACTCTTGTTTCACTTTCTTAGATACGAGTACAACTGTAACTAGCTTTTGGTTTGCTTATATGGTCTACCAAGGCATGAGAATCACATCAGTTTAGTGGTTTCCTTATTTTAATAATATTTAAATCTATCATTTTGGTCATCCTGTCATACATGGAAGGCTGACCAATAAGTCTGTATTAACACCATTCTCAGTTACCATCAGGGTTAGACTGTTCTTGGCATGCACTTCATAGATTATGGTGTCATGTCTGTGGAAGAATTATTTTTGCCTTTCATGTCATTGTTATACTTGTTTGTTTCTCCAACTGTAATGAGAATGTATGATGTACATAAACTCATAATGAGAATGTATGATTACAAGGGTCTGATATCAGACCCTTGAAAGAAGACAATGCACCAGGGAGACTAAAACACCAGGGAGAATACAACACCAAAACTGAAATGTTAATATGTTCTTAGCTAGGGAAATCATGAATCAAACCAAACTTGATATCAAACCAGTTAAAGAATGTATTTGAAAAGGCATAGATTTCTTTTTTTTTTTTTTTTTTAACAAAAGAGGCTTATTTGTTAATTTGTAATGTTTGAGTGTCTATAATACCAGGGTTGTTGATATAGGTACAGCAGGAGATAACTGCTATGCCAGAGTCTTCCTTGTTCAGACAATAAATAATCCAAAGCAAATCTGTTGTTAAAAATCACCTTACTAGCTCAAAATAATCCTACACCAAAGAGGCAAATTTGGAGTATTTTGTTATTTTTATTTGTACTCTTTTAATTTCCCAAAGGAATTTCATACACAACAAGTCAAATTGTTATATCTCTCTATCTCTTTGAATCAGTCTCAGTCTTGAGAAGAGGTCAGTTCAAACAGTTGTGTCTCATTCTAGGAGGTTAGCTTCTAAAGTTAGGCCAGTATGGTATGAGAAATTATATTTTTGTCTTATTTAATGAGAGTCACTTCTATGGAAGTTATGGACAAATATAAGAGTTGGACCCTAAAGAAGGCTGAAAACAAAGAACTCATGCTTTCAAACTGTGGTGTTAGAGAAGACTCTTGAGAGTCCCTTGGACTGCAAGAAGATCAAACCAGTCAATTCTAAATAATATCAACCCTGAATATGCATTGGAAGGACTGATGTTGATGCCAAAGCTCCAATACTTTGGCCACCCGATACGATGAACTTACTCATTGGAAAAGACCCTGATGCTGAGAAAGATTGAGGGCAGGAGGAAAAGGGGATGATAGAGGATGAGATGGTTGGATGGCATCACTGACTCAATGGACATGAGTTTGAGCAAACCCTAGGAGACAGTGAAGGACAGGGAAGCCTGGCATGCTGCAGTCCATTGTGTTCCAAGAGTCAGAGAAGACTTAGTGACCAAACAACAACAAAAAAAATTCTATTGAAACAAGCAAATAAACAAAAATAAAAGTTAACGCTTGAGTTCAGTTCAGTTCAGTTACTCAGTCATGTCTGACTCTTTGCAACCCCGTGAATCACAGCATGCCAGGCCTCTCTGTCCATCACCATCTTTGAGAGTTCATTCAGACTCACATCCATTGAGTCAGTGATGCCATCCAGCCATCTCATCTTCGGTCATCCCTTCTCCTCTCGCCCCCCAATCCTTCCCAGCATCAGAGTCTTTTTCAATGACTCAACTCTTCACATGAGGTGGCCAAAGTACTGGAGTTTCAGCTTTAGCATCATTCCTTCCAAAGAAACCCCAGGGATGATCTCCTTTAGAATGGACTGGTTGGATCTCCTTGCAGTCCAAGGGACTCTCAGGAGTTTTCTCCAACACCACAGTTCAGAAGTATCAATTCTTTGGCACTCAGCCTTCTTCACAGTCCAACTCTCACATCCATACATGACCACAGGAAAAACCATAGCCTTGACTAGACAGACCTTAGTCGGCAAAGTAATGTCTCTACTTTTGAATATACTATCTAGGTTGGTCATAAGTAGACTACAAATCAGCCTCCGAGTCAACATGACAGCCAAATTGAGATTTCTACTTCAAACTTGTGATATTGGACTTGAACATCTTCTGTGGTTTAAATATCTCTGATTATGTCACTGGGTGTTCTTGCAGACTTTCTGAATTACCAAAAAAGCAATAAACACAAAGACTGTCCATGCACAAAGATGGTCCACATGCAATGGCAGTCCATACATGTGCCATTCTAGTGATTTCTCTGACATTTATATCAATTTTTCTAGTTTCATTTTGCAGGGTTTTGAGAAAATGGCAGTTATTTTATTCTTTTTTCTTAGTGATTTTAAGTCAGAACTATTGGAAGAGAACTGGAAATGTTCATTTGGAGAGCTGTCATCAGATATTAGAGAAAACTGGAAGAATTTAGAAACCAGTCCAGCTTATAGGTAGATAACAAAACTGAAAACAATAAACAGGGGTAGAATCTCCACAAGGCTATATTATAATTTTCTATCAGAATACAATTTCTCTGTATACAAGTACCCTGATTTCTAACAAAGATAATCGCAGTTTGACTAATTTATTTGCTAAATAAGTCATTGTGGTTTTATGTATATTCTCAGATATGCTGATTAAAACTTTAGTGATATCTAAGGGGTAGCTCCCTAAAATTTACCTTAATTTCTTAAACTCTTCGGTAATAAAGAATTTCAGATTAGATTTTTAAAAACTCTATAGGCTAAAAAGTCAAGTAAAGAACTTGCTCAAGTGCATTCTGTGACAAGGATAATTTTTATTGAACTATGCAAATGCCTTATTGTCATGAAAAATAAAAATACTCAATAAGAGTTTCTGAATTATGTCAGAATCAGGACAAGAAAAACAAATCAATATTTTATGTTTGTTTACAAAGGTATATTTACCAATATGAATCGAAGAGTTTCACCATTATTGTTCAGAAAATTATCACCTACTTCAGTGATACAATCTGAAACTAATCAGAAACCTATACTTGTCCGTTGTTTTCATGAATCTCTTTGAAGAGGAAGCACTTTTGGAAAAAGTTCAGACAAAATAATAAGTCTGTAAATATCAAAATGTGGTCACAATTAAAGGCCTCGTGACAGTTCACTACAACATAATCAGCAAGCAAATTGCATTATTTTGTTTCAAAGATTTTAAGATAATAACTAGAATTATGAGTAGTAACATTATGCCAGGACATATCAGATTTCTAAAATTTTAAATAATTTCAGGAATACTTACAGAAATAATATATCCCCAACAATTAGAACCTAAATAAAGGCTAGCTTCCTTTTTTTTGTTTTATAACATTTCCATTAATTTAATATATATTCAGTTCAGTTCAGTTGCTCTGTCGCGTCTGATTCTTTGCGACCCCATAAAGTGCAGCACGCCAGGCCTCCCTGTCCATCACCAACTTCCAGAGTTCTCTCAAACTCATGTCCATCGAGTTGGTGATGCCATCCAGCCATCTCATCCTCTGTCATCCCCTTCTCCTCTTGCCCCAAATAGCTCCCAGCATCAGAGTCTTTTCCAATGAGTCAACTCTTCTCATGAGGTGGCCAAAGTATTTTAGTTTCAACTTTAACATCAGTCCTTCTAGAGAACACCCAGGACTGATCTTCTTAAATAAGTCTAATTAGTTTAACATCTCTGTTGTAAAAGAAGGAAAAACAAGAAAATTTTTGAAATGTCTTAGGGTCCAACTGAAAATTACAAAATTAGTTTTAGGTCAAAGGTTCTCATTTAGAATATGTTTATAGAAAATGTACAAAATATGTAAATCAAAAATTTTAAACATTTGATTGAATATGAACTTTATTATCTGTTCAAGCAAGTTAAAAAGACAACACAAACCAGAATGTTTCATAGTTGTAAAACACCTTACATCCTGCAAAAACTCTTAGCTCTTCTAATAGTGAAGACTTAGTTCTCCAGGTTATCAAAGACATGATAAAGACAAAATAAGCTTTGGAAATTATTTCAGTAAGTCAAAAAATCTTTGTTTTCTAGATAGACTGCCCAGTGGGTAAAGGGGAAAAAATTAAAAAAAAACAACTTTTGTAATCTGTTATTAGGTGATGATCAGTAGTTCAATATACTGTATCCTTTTAACAAATGAAATAAAATTCAAACTTATTTTCCATACTATTGCTATTACAGATTATTTATAAATACCTTATAGTAAAGTTCATTCAGCATACTCCTGGAGTTCTGGCCAGAGTAATCAGGCAAGAAAATAAATCAAAGTTTTCCAAATTGGAAATTGAATTTACTTAGTCATGCCTGACTCTTTGTGACCCCATGCATATATAGCCTGCCAGGCTCCTCTGTTCATGGAATTTTTCAGGCAAGGATACTGGAGTGAGTTGCCATTTCCTTCTCTAGGGGATCTTCCTGACTCAAGGATTGAACTCAGGTCTCCTGCACTGCAGGCAGAGTCTTTACTGTTTGAGCCCCTAGGGAAGCCCCCATCCAAACTGGAAATGCAGAAGTGAAATTGCCTCTGTAGACAATGTGATTTTATACACAGAAAATCTTAAATATTCTATCAAAAAAAAGTCTGTTATATTAATCAATGAATTAGGAAAATTGCAGGATATAGAATAAGTACATAATAATTTATTGAATTGTGACACTAACAATACACTACTGGAAAGAGAAATTAAGGAAAAAAATCCCAATGATAGTAGCATCAAAAATAATAATATACTTAGGAATAAATGTAACCAGAGCTGAAAAATATGTATACTGAAAACTATAAATTGTTGATAAAAGAAACTGAAGAATACACAAGTAAAGGAAAGATAACCTGTGTTCATGGATTAACAGGGTCAATACTGTCAAAATATCTATACTAGCAAAATGATCCACAAATATAGTGCAATTTCTATCAAAATTATGATGGTATTTTTCATAAAAGGAAAAATAAATATCAAATTGCTATATGGAACTTGAAAGACTCACAGAGCAAAACATTCTGAGAAAGGAAAATAAAGCCAGAGGCACCTTACTTCCTGATTTCAAACTATATAATAAAACTATAGCAATCCAAATAGTATAGCATTGGCATAAAAACTGACACAATTATCAATGAAACAGAAGAGAAAGTCCAGAAACAAACACATATGCATATGGTAAATAAATTTATGACCAAAGAGTAAAACATATACAATGGAAAAAAACAGTCCCTTCAATTAATTGAAAAATTTGACAGGAACATGAAAAAGAATGAAACTAGACCTCCATCTTACACTATACCCCAAAAAACACTCAACAGTGAATTAAATTCTTAAATGTAAAACCTGAAAGCATAAAGCTCATAGAGGAAAACACAGTAGGTGCTCTCCTTGACATCAGTCTTGGCAATATTTTTTGGTTTGACATTAAAAATAAATTTATATTAAAAAACCTGAAAAAAATTAAAACATAAAAATAAAGGCAACAAAGGCAAAAATGAAAAATGGGATGACAATCAGACTAGAAAGTTTCTGCAAAACAAAGGAAGTGGTCATCAAATTTAAGGCAACACACAGGATAGGATAAATGATATATGATGTATACATTAAATTCAACAGAAAAAAATAATAATAACCCAATTGAAAAGTGGGCAAAGCAGCTGAATAAATATTTTCTAAAGAAGACAAACAGATGTCTGAAGCTAACATGAAAAAAAAGTTTTCAATAGTTTACTAAGGTTTGCAAAGGTTTACTAATCATTAGGGAGATTCAATGAGAACAGCAATAAGCTATCACCTCATGCCAGTTAGGATCCGTTCAGTTCATTCAGTTCAGTTCAGTTCAGTCACTCAGTTGTGTCCGACTCTTTGCGACCCCATGAATCTCAGCATGCCAGGCCTCCCTGTCCATCACCATCTCCCAGAGTTCACTCAGACTCGCATCCATTGAGTCAGAGATGCCATCCAGACATCTCATCCTCTGTCATCCCTTTCTCCTCCTTCCCCCAATTCCTCCCAGCAACAGAGTCTTTTCCAGTGAGTCAACTCTTCACATAAGGTGGCCAAAGTACTGAGGTTTCAGCTTTAGCATCATTCCCTCCAAAGAAATCCCAGGGCTGATCTCCTTCAGAATGGAATGGACTGGTTGGATTTCCTTGCAGTCCAAGTGATTCTCAAGACTCTCCTTCAACCTCACAGTTCAAACACATCAATTCTTCAGTGCTCAGCCTTCTTCATAGGCCAACTCTCACATCCATACATGTCTACAGGAAAAACCATAGCCTTGACTAGATGGACCTTAGTAGGCAAAGTGATGTCTCTGCTTTTGAATATGCTATCTAGGTTGGTCATAAGTTTCTTCCAAGGAATAAGTTTCTTTTAATTTCATGGCTGCAGTCACCATCTGCAGTGATTTTGGAGGCCAAAAAAAAAAAAAAAAAAACAAAATTCTGACACTGTTTCCCCATCTATTTCTCATGAAGTGATGGGACCGGATGCCATGATATTTGTTTTCTGAATATTGAACTTTAAGCCAACTTTTTCACTCTCCTCTTTCACTTTCATCAAGAGGCTTTTTAGTTCCTCTCCACTTTCTGTCATAAGAGTGGTGTCATCTGCATATCTGAGGTTATTGATATTTCTCCTGGCAATCTTGATTTCAGCTTGTATTTCTTCCAGCCGAGCATTTCTCATGATGTACTCTGCATAGAAGTCAAATAAACAGGGTGACAGTATACAGCCTTGATGTACTCCCTTTTGTATTTGGAACCAGTCTGTTGTTCCATGTCGTTATAACTGTTGCTTCCTGACCTGCATACAAATTTCTCAAGAGGCAGGTCAGGTGGTCTTGTATTCCCATCTCTCTCAGAATTTTCCACAGTTTATTGTGATCCACACAGGTAAAGGCTTTGGCATAGTCAATAAAGCAAAAACAGATATTTTTCTGGAACTCTCTTGCTTTTTTCATGATCCACCGGATGTTGGCAATTTGATCTCTGGGTTCCTCTGCCTGTTATTATATCTATTATCAAAAAGAAAAGAGGTTACGAATGCTGGCAAGGATTTGGGGGAAAAGGCAGTAGGTGTACACTTAACAATGATGTGAACTGGTATGGCCACTAAGGAAAATAATGATGATGGCAACTTATACACCAGAATTAGTTAGGCAATGAATATTGCTTCAACATTTTGCAGGGTAGTTTCTAATACCTTGTCAGGTACATTTTAAAAAAATGTAACAGAATAAGTAAATATTACCATCCCATGAAAATAACTAACTTATATGGATTAGGCTGGACATGTTTAGATGTCACAAGTTGTAAATAAGCCACCTACCTGTTCAGGAGACTTAAGAGATGTGGGTTTGATCCCTGGGTCAAGAAGATCCCCTCGAGGAGGTCATGGCAATTCACTCCAGTATTCTTCTCTGGAGAATCTAATGGACAGAGGAGCCTGGCAGGCTACAGTCCACAGGGTCACAAAGAGTCAGACATGACTGAAGCAACATTGCACACACACATGAACCTGTATTATCTCATTTCATAGTTAATTGATTAATCTCATTTTAAAAATAGGGATGCTGAAATTAATGAAGAAGATTGCAAAAACAGGAAGATTTGAGTCAGAGGTTTTTGTGATTTACAAATTCTGCTTGTGGTAGTAGGTTTCTAAACCTCAGAGACATGTATATGCAAATCAAGGGGTATATATATCTTTAAATAGTCATCTATATTTAAGTTATCCAGTTTTCTCCTGATTCTGTGGATGTATGCAAGTGGGCTATACCTGTGTAGCATTTTGTTAATCTCAGGTTTCCCACTCAGTCATACATTTTCTCTTCCCTAAAGGAACAGTCAACAGAGTTTCAGTATTAAATCTACTATTTACAAACTAGTTTAATGGCAACATAAAAACATTCAAAAATAGCATTAAAGGTCAGCAATAAACTGGCTAAATCTTGCCTTTAAAATATATCAGTGACCAGCATATCCTCAAAAGCTCTGAGTTTGAAAATTAGCTGCTGAGCATGCACTGCTGTTAATTTTCATAGCTGTTTAAATATGATGCATCAGCAACATAATAAGCCATACCCTTGTATAATAAACCCCATTTTGTTGTAAATCGCTAGGCAGTAGGGCTGTATAAAGTGAAACTAAATAGATGGAAACTGTAAGATACCTATGAATAGAGCATACAAACATCACAAAGGTAACTAAACCATTTCCGATATGAATGTTGGAGCAAATTGGAAATAGCCATCTCTATAAAACAAAGGTTTTCAAAGTTCAGTCACTCAGTTGTGACCGACTCTTTGCAACCCCATGAATCCAGCATGCCAGACCTCCCTGTCCATCAGCAACTCCTGTAGTTGACCAAAACTCATGTCCATCGAGTCGGTGATGCCATCCAACCATCTCATCCTCTACCATCCCCCTTCTCCTCCTGCCCCTAATCCCTTCTAGTATCAGGGTCTTTTCCAATGAGTCAACTCTTCATATGAAGTGGCCAAAGTATTTGAGTTTCAGCTTCAGCATCAGTCCTTCCAATGAACACCCAGGACTGATCTCCTTTAGGATTGTCTTGTTGGATCTCCTTGCAGTCCAAGGAACTCTCAAGAGTCTTCTCCAGCACCACAGTTCAAAAGCATCAATTTTTGGCACTCAGCTTTATTCACAGCCTAACTTTCACATCCATACATGACCACTGGAAAAACCAGAGCCTTGACTAGATGGATCTTTGTTGGCAAAGTAATGTCTCTGCTTTTGAATATGCTATTTAGGTTGGTCATAACTTTCCTTCCAAGGAGTAAGTGTTTTTTTAATTTCATGGCTGCAATCACCATCTGCAGTGATTTTGGAGCCCAGAAAACTAAAGTCAGCCACTGGTTCCCCATCTATTTGCCATGAAGTGATGGGACCAGATGCCATGATCTTAGTTTTCTCAATATTTGCTACTGCTGCTAAGTCACTTCAGTCGTGTCCGACTCTGTGCGACCCCATAGATGGAAGCCCCCCAGGCTCCCCCATCCCCGGGATTCTCTGGGAAAGAACACTGGAGTGGGTTGTCATTTCCTTCTCCAATGCATGAAAGTGAAAAGTGAAAGGGAAGTAGCTCAGTCGTGTCTGATTCTTAGCGACCCCATGGACTGCAGCCTACCAGGCTCCTCCATCCATGGGATTTTCCAGGCAAGAGTACTGGAGTGGGGTGCCATTGCCTTCT
Organism: Nanger dama; assembly: GCA_917880005.1. Taxonomy (NCBI): domain Eukaryota; kingdom Metazoa; phylum Chordata; class Mammalia; order Artiodactyla; family Bovidae; genus Nanger; species Nanger dama. The sequence goes on from CAKJTW010000001.1 coordinate 25,895,149, forward strand.
CCTTTTTAATATTTAGGGAGATGCAAATGAGAGCAGTAATAAGCTATCAACTCATAACTTTTATAGTCTATAAAGTTATATTATAAAAACCAATGCGATTTGTTAAATAAGACAGATAATAGCAGTCCAACTCTGTCACATAATTGTTTCCTTGGTAATCAGAAAATGGAATAAAAACACCTCAAATAACCAAAAGAGAAATGAAAATCAAGACCACAATGAGGTACCATTTCACACCAGTCAGAATGGCTGCAATCCAAAAGTCTACAAGCAATAAATGCTGGAGAGGATGTGGAAAAAAGGGAACCCTCATACACTGCTGGTGGGAATGCAACTAGCACAGCCACTGTGGAAAACAGTGTGGAGATTCCTTTAAAAATTGCAAATAGAACTGCCTTATGACCCAGCAATCCCCCTGCTGGGCATACACACCGAGGAAACCAGAATTGAAAGAGACACATGTACCCCAATGTTCATTGCAGCACTGTTTATAATAGCCAGGACATGGAAACAACCTAGATGTCCATCAGCAGATGAATGGATAAGAAAGCTGTGGTACATACACACAATGGAGTATTACTCAGCCCTTAAAAAGAATAAATTTGACTCAATTCTAATGAGATGGATGAAACTGGAGCCGATTATACAGTGTGAAGTAAGCCAGAAAGAAAAACACCAATACAGTATACTGACACATATATATGGAATTTAGAAAGATAGTAATGATGACCCTCTATGTGAGACAACAAAAGACACACAGAGGTATAGAACAGACTTTTGGACTCTGAGGGAGAGGGAGAGGGTGGGATGATTTGGGAGAGTGGCATTGAAACATGTATACTATCATGTAAGAAATGAAGCACCAGTCTATGTTCAATACAGGATACAGGATGCTTGGGGCTGGTACACGGGATGATCCAGGGAGATGATATGGGGTAGGAGGTGGGAGGGGGCTTCGGCATTGGGAGATTATGTACAGCTGTGGCTGATTCATGTCAATGTATGGCAAAACAAATACAGTACTGTAATGTAGAATAAAGTATTAACAAAAATTAATTTAAAAAAAAAAACACCTCAAATAACCTAAACTGAATGTACCATAACTTTAAAAGTGCTTTTGTACCTAAATATTTACTAATCCACAATAACAACATTCAATTTAAATAAAATCCAAGGGTAATTTTAAAACATGATAAGAAATACATCTTATACTAGTATCATCAAATTATTCCAGAAGTAGTAGTCATTGTCTATTAGTTTTTGTAGATTAGATAATCTGATGAATTTAACATACATTTATCTTCTGATTTGATGGAATTCTGAAGAAAAAGTCATAAATTTAATGTCATCACTAACTATTACTCTAACCTTATTAAACAATTCAGTCTTCTGAGAAACATTAATATTAAATTATCATTGGAATTGTGGATATAGCACAGAAATAGTTGCTACTTTTGATAAACATGTTTTCTTAGTATGTCTGAATGACTAGTGTTAGGTGAAAGACTGGTGAATTTTAAGAGCCTCAAATAAAAGTGAAAGTCACTCACTCTGGTCGGACTCTTTCTAACTCCAGTTTAATTCCTGGGTGGAGAAGATCTGCTGAAGAACTGATAAGCTACCCAATCCAGTGTTCTTGGGTTTCCCTAATGGCTCAGCTGGTAAAGAATCTGCCTGCAATTTGGGGAGACCTGTGTTTGATCCCTGAGTTGGGAAGATTACTTGGTGAAGGGAACAGTTACCCACTCCAGTATCCTGGCCTGGAGAATTTCATGAACTACAGTCCATGGGGTCACATAAAGTTGGACATGATTGGTTGACTTTCAGTTCTTAAAATTCACCAGTCTTTCACCTAACACTAAAGTCATTCTGATATGATAAGAACACATGTATATCAAAAGCAGCAATGATTTCTGTGCTATAACCACCATTCCAATGCTGAATAAAGCACCATTCTACAAAGGGTCCAGTCACAAGAGCGCCATAGTCTGTTTAAAAATAACCAATTTGGTTGTTTTTTTCCCAGTGCTTCCACCTACTCAGTGGTATAATATATAATGATAATAATATTTCTTAATTGCTTCAGTGTATACAAAGGAAAACAAGGAAAACAAAGGGAATGCTGTTAATCTGTAGTGTTAACTTGTTAATTAATTTTAAACTTTTAATTCTTTTCTATCTCAGGCTCTGGTGTGTTCAAGTCATTCCAGCAGTTTGAGGTACTTTGATTTTATGTCATGTCTTGGCAATAACTGATCTAGATACTTTCTTCCATTGAGACTGCTTTTTTCTTTTTAATATTGTTTTGCAAATGTACTCTTACATAGGACATTAACCTGAATTAGCACAAGCTGGAATCAAGATTGCTGGGAGAACTATCACTAACCTGAGATATGCAAATGACACCACCCTTATGGTAGAAGCTGAAGAGGAATTAAAAAACTCTTGAGGAAATTGAAAGTGGAGAGTGAAAAAGTTGGCTTAAAACTCAACATTCAGAAAATGAAGATCATGGCATCTGGTACCATCACTTTATGGGACACAGATAGGGAAACAGAGGAAACAGTGTCAGAATTTATTTTGGGGGCTCATAAATTACTGCAGATGGTGACTGCTGCCATGAAATTAAAAATGTTTACTCCTTGGGAGGAAAGTTTTTACCAACCTAAATAGCATATTCAAAAGCAGAGACATTACTTTGCCAACAAAGGTCCATCTAGTCAAGGCTATGGTTTTCCAGTGGTCATGTATGAATGTGACAGTTGGACTGTGAAGAAAGCCGAGCACTGAAGAACTGATGCTTTTGAACTGTGGTGTTGGAGAAAACTCTTGAGACTCCCTTGGACTGCAAGGAGATTCAACCAATCCATTCTAAAGGAGATCAGCCCTGGGTGTTCTTTGGAAGGAATGATGCTAAAGCTGAAATTCCAGTACTTCGGCCACCTCATGTGAAGAGTTGACTCATTAGAAAAGACTCTGATATTGTGAGGGATTGGGGGCAGGAGGAAAAGAGGAAGACAGAGGATGAGATGGCTGGATGGCATCAACAACTTGATGGACGTGAGTTTGCGTGAACTCTGGGAGTTGGTGATGGACAGAGAGGCCTGGCATGCTGTAATTCATGGGGTCACAAAGAGTCAGACACGACTGAGTGACTGAACTGACCTGAACTGAACTAAAGCTGAATTACTTCAATATATATGGGTCATAATGTGACAATGATATTTCTCCAGTAAAACTACATTGAATCCCATTTATTTGCTAGACTTTAATTTATTGCCTAGTTGGTGTAGGTTACTATGCCAGGTGACAGGAAAGTGTGCACATATGTATGTGTATGACTGTAATAAAGTAGATTCCATTAACTAGTCTTGTCTTATAGAAATCTGTACTGTTTAGCAGAAACTACAAGTAGATTATTTCTATTTTCATCACACTAACATTATAGTATAAATGTTACCTTTCTGTTGAAAATGAGAAAGTAGAGAATTAAGTAATATATCCAAAGTTAATTTGCAGAGCAAACAATCAACTCAAAGGAATAACAACAAAACATATAATCAAATAAAACAAAGCCCCAGATACACTATGCAAGTAGAACCTTGGAGAAAAAAATCTACTAAGTCAGTCATGTGTTGTGCACTTAATTGCCAGTCCTGTGAGAGATCAAGTGTACTGAATAAGAAAATAAACTTTTTTTTTTTTATCTTGACATTTTAGACAAAGCCACACTATTAGGGAAAATAGGCAATTAGCTCCTCCTTACCCCAAAGAGAGTGCTATGGAACTGCAATCCCAAACTTCTGTGCTTATTATCATAAGGTGATAAAACAGAAAACTTTTAACTCTCACTTCACTACAAGATTCAACCCACATAAAGAAAAATCTGTAAATTCAAAAGAAACTTCTGTATTTTGTGAGTTCCCTGAGTTTTCTCCTTCCTGAACATTGGTTAAATTGAGGATAGAAAATTGGTATATGTTCTTAGAAAATTTTCTTGTCTAGAAGAACAGAAATCTGTCATGACTTTTCCCCTCTTGGATTACTAGACAGCTAGAAGAAACAGACACTCACATCCATATTATAGTAGACTTACTATCAATAATTAAAAATAAAATAGAAGTAGATCTCTATTTTCCCCTAAGGATAATGCAGCTATTATGGTACTGGGGGTGGTAGGATATTATTAATTAAAACATATTTAAAGCTAAAATGAAAGGAAGTATTTCCTGGAAAATGGGTAACAAGCAATTCTAAATTATAAGCAGTTTTTTTTTTAGGGCAGTTTACACTAGACGCTATAACAAAATGTCACAACATAGTTGCTTAACAGAATAAAGTTTTATTTAGTTCTTATTGTGTTGGCGTGTTCAGGTATACTTCCTCTGGTAATACTGGAGTCCTTACTCATTCTAGCTTTTGGTACTATTATCTTTATTATATCTACAGACAAATTGAGGTCTTAAAATTTCCTCCCTCTCTCCATCAGCTGGCAAAATAAATAAATAAATAAATAAATAAAAATAAAGAGAATTTGAGAAACGGAGGAAAAAAAAAATTCTCATAACGTTTCATGATATGTCATGCCAGTGAGGTATTAACATATTATAATTATCCATGCTTCATGAGAAATTTGAACTCTGAATAAAATATGTTAACTTTCTTAGGCAAACATCTTGCATGCTATGATAAAGTTCATCTAACCATATAGATTATATGTCCACTAATACCAATTTTTTAAATGTTGCATAATTTGCTGCATTCATATTAAATTGTAATAACAGTAGTCATAGTTAACACTGATTTTATTAGTGTTTATGTATCAAGGGTTAGGCTGAGAGCCTTACACATTTTAGTTGAGATCAAATCTTATGAAGGCACAAGTGAGTGAGAATAGATCAAGTGAAAACTGCAACTGGCATTCACACTCAGATCTGCTCATCTTTAGAGCCAGTGTTCTCAATGACTACACTAAAGTGAATTGAAATATGAAAGTAAGAATAAGATTTCTCAAGTTGTTGTGTTATAAGTAATCAAACAATTTAAGTATTACCAAAAGCATGTTCTACTGGTTATTGGCTACTCTACTGGCAGGGCTCCCCTTGATTCTTTTTTGTCAGGCTACCTGACCTGCATCTTGAGAAACCTGTATGTAGGTCAGGAAGCAACAGTTATAACTGAACATAGGACAACAGACTGGTTCCAAATAGGAAAAGGAGTATGTCAAGTCTATATACTGTCACCCTGCTTACTTAAATTACATGCAGAGTAACCATGAGAAACGCTGGTCTGGACAAGGTAAAAGCTGGAATCAAGATTGCCAGGAGAAATATCAATAACCTCAGATATGCAGATAACACCACCCTTATGGCAGAAGATGAAAAATAACTAAAGAGCCTCTTGATTAAATTGAAAGAGGAGAGTGAAAAAGTTGGCTTAAGGATCAACATTCAGAAAACTAAGATCATGGCATCCGGTCCCATCACTTCATGGTAAGTAGATGGGAAACAGTGGAAACAATGGCTGACTTTATTTTTCTGGGCTCCAAAACCACTGCAGATGGTGACTGCAGCCATGAATTAATAGACACTTACTCCTTGGAAGGAAAGTTATGACTAGCCTAGACAGCATATAAAAAGCAGACGCATTACTTTGCCATCAAAGGTCCATCTAGTCAAGGCTATGGTTTTTCCAGTGGTCATGTGTGGATATGAGAGTTGGACTATAAAGAAAGTTGAGCACTGAAGAATTGATGCTTTTGAACTGTGGTGTTGGAGAAGACTCTTGAGAGTCCTTTGGACTACAAGGAGATCTAACCAGTGCATCCTAAAGAGATCAATCCTGGGTGTTCATTGGAAGGACTGATTTTGAAGCTGAAACTCCAATACTTTGGCCATCTGATGCAAAGAGGTGATTCATTTGAAAAGACTCTGATGCTGGGAAAGACTGATGGCAGAAGGAGAAGGGGAGACAGAGGAAGAGATGGTTGGATGGACATGGGTTTGGGTGGACTCCGGGAGTTGGTGATGGACAGGGAGGCCCAGAGTGCTTCAGTTCATTTGGTTGCAAAGATTCGGACATGACTGAGCAACTGAACTGAATGCTTTATATACTCTGTCCAAATCCAGATTCCCTCAAAATAGATGCAGAGAAAGAAATTTGCATGTAAGAGTTCATTAGAAAATACTCTTTAGCAATACTATTTATGAGAGAATTTAGAAAGCCAGGTGGAACAGAGACAAGCAGAACTTTGAAATAATTACAAATTGGATTGTATTAGCTGGAAAGGTTTTCAGAATTGTTCCATTGGAGTCCAGAGGTACAAGATTTTACAACTTCCTCTCAGCCAGACCATGAACAGTGGTACACACCTAAGGAGGAATGTTTAAATGAGGTTATTTTGTTTCACAAAGGAGAAGTTCCAGTGGAAGTGGAAGAAGTATCTTTGAGTTCACAGCAGTCAACACTGGAAATGTAGGAAACACACAGCAGCATCCACTATGTAACTGGTTGGTGGTACTTCAGGGGCTCTGAGGAGTCTCTAGTTCCTGTGTCTCAATGCAGAAAGAATTCAGCAAGAGGCAAAGTGGTAGATGAGAACTGATTTCTTAAACAGGATGCTTGTGAGGCTTACAAGTGGGTGGGGGAGAGGGTGATGTGCCTCACAAACTTAGTGGGCCACAGTTTTATAATCAAAGGAAAAGTTGGGAGGGGAAGTAGAGCACCTTCTTCCTCATTCTTGAGTGACATCAAACTTTCATCATCTGTTCCTTCCCCATGTTAGACAGGGGAGTTTCCTGTCCCTACAAGGTCAAGCCAGAATAGTCAATGGGTTATCACTTCCATGGTCATGTCCCAAGTCAGTTAATTTGAGTCAATAATTCTGTGGGAGAGGGAGATGGTGGGATGATTTGAGAGAATGGCATTGAAACATGTATGCTATCATGTAAGAAACAAATTGCCAGTCTAGGTTAGATACAGGATACAGGTTGAGGCTGTGCACTGGGATGACCCAGAGAGATGATATGGGGAGGCTGGTGCACTGGGATGACCCAGAGAGATGATATGGGGAGGTTGGTGGGAGGGGTGTTCAGGACTAGAAACTCATGTACACCTGTGCCAGATTCATGTCAATGTATGTCAAAACCAATACAGTATTGTAAAATAAAAAATAAAATAAATAAAGTCAAACAGTACATAAGTTAAAAAAAAAAATGAATGAGTCTAATTTAATAAAACAATTATTTAAAAGGGACAAGGTCTTTCCTGAAGGAAGATCTGAAGCATGAGAAATTCTGCTACTGGATGATCAAGCTGCTGTGTTTTATGATGGCCTCTGAAAGGGGCCAAGTGAAAGAAGATGAGAGTGGCCTCTAGGAACAGAATAGTTTCCAGCTGGCATCAAGCAAGCCAGGGAGAGATCAGAACAGAAAATATAAGGAAATTAAATCTGCCAAAAACCTGAGGGAGTTTGGCATGGACCTTTCTATAATTAAGCTTCTAGATAAAACCCAGTCAACTGATACTGTGATTTCAGCCTATGAGACCCTGAGCAGCATACCCAGTTTTAGTATCTCAGTAACCTAACTCACAGAAATTGCAGTGACAAGTTTTCATTGTTTTAATTTACTAAATTTCAGGTAATTAGATAGATGAAATAACTAATACAAGAGACAGGCAGACTCTAACTTTTAAATCCCTATTCTTATAATTTGAATATTTCATATTAACTATATTATGGATTTATGTACATGGTAACATTAATATAAATAAAACTGAAGGAATTATGTTAAATTGTAGTCAGTACTTCGGTAAAATAATGTTGCTAATGCTCAAAGAAGAAAGTCTTAGTTATGAACTAACTCTGTGATAAGACTATAAATGTCTCACAAGGAGTAAATTTCTATGTAAAATTAATGTAGTCATATTACAGAAAGTGTAACATACAGTAGACTAATATCTATAGCTTATGACCTTTAAAATCCGCTCCAGGTCCATTCCTTGTAATTTACAAATGTAAATGTAGTATGTTAATTTTGAAATTTTCATTATGTTGGAACAAACTTCTGGAGGAAATTTTACTTTGCAAATATATTATAAATATGATTGAAAAAGTAGTTCAAAACTTTTTGTTTATTGCTAACTCTTTATATTTGGATAATACCTACCACTGTTTTTATCTCCTTTAGCCCAATCTTTAGTTAAGCTCACATTTATCATGTTTATGTGGCCCCTGCATGCCATGCTGTTCTATACTGCTTTGTCTTTCATTACAATGTGCTCTTTGTCTTCTGTCACTAATTTGCTTAGAAGAATACTATTCTTCCTTTATAGACTTCCCTCACAAGCCAACTTAATTATTTATCTGTTACTTAACTTCACTTGGTTCTCTGTTTTAACAATTTGCTTTCATACAGAACAAACAACCTGCCTGAATAAGATATGTGGATAAGTGATTTATAAAAGGTAGAAGCTCAAAACTGCTTTCTGAATAAAGTGGTGAAATTATTTCTGTGTTATGAATAGTTTTCAGTTGCAAAAATTTTCCATTTAATGAAATAATTTACCACTATTAAATTAATATTTTGCTCTCCAAAAGGCATTCTTTAACATACTGGATTTTAAAATGTTTCATTTTATTGTAGCTTTTTATCTTAACATTTTTGTCATATTAAATCTAGAGAAAAGATGAATCTTTCATAGTTTATGTTGCCTCTTTTTAAACAATATTTTCCTTAAAGACTTCAAGGAAAGTTTTTAACTCACTATCATTATTACAATGCTAATTTTATAATTCTTTGAGAAATACTTTGGCAATTACTAAGATGTTGGAAGCTACCTAAAATACTCAGGCTCACAGAATAATCCATACTATTTAAGACAAGGCTTTGCATAAGAACTTGGTACTAGGTATTCGCTGTATAAAATGAGTCTGCCACCATCTCCTCTTAATGATAAAAGGAAAAGCACTATTTCAGTAATACACTGCTCCTATGAATTTGATGAATTAATCATAAGCAAATATCAAAGCATTTTTCCCATCCTCTAAGTGATACTATTAAATAAGCTCTCAAATATAGTGGAGGCAAGAAGAATTTCAGGAATACTGCAATAAGGAAAATACACTTCATGATATCAATAAGAAAGATGAAAAATATTTTCAAAATCATTATTAGAACTCTGGAATTAATTAATGGCTTGCAAAATATAAGGAATATTTATTCAAATAAAAATCTTGCTTTAAAAATGGAAAGCTCTATGATATTTTAATTATCCTAATTCATTTCTCTATCCCTATATCTGCAGCTAGTTTGAAAATCAACCACCTAAATACCATGGTAATTGCAAAAATGTGTAATTTGGTGGTCATTGGAGAGAGCAGAATGGGTTTTTGGCAGCTAAAGCACCCATACCAAGAGAATCATGAGTATTTCCTTGACAGCTTATTGAAAACCTCAGCTCACAGGGACTATCATTACTTGCTTCGATTCAGAACTCAAGCTATGTGGACAACTCTGTTACCAAGACATCTGTTAAAAACAGTAAGTGGCATTTGTTTAACACACTAGCTGCTCAAGGTGGTAATAATTAGGAGAAAGGAGAGGATAATGAAGAAAATAATAAAGGAATAACACCAGAATTGGATAGTCTAGAGGACTTCAGAAAATAAGAAAAGATATTCTGATTTGAATCCACTGTTCCAAAGAATAGCAGGGAGAGGTAAGAAAGCCTTCCTCAGTGATCAGTGCAAAGAAATAGAGGAAAGCAATAGAATGGGAAAGACTAGAGATCTCTTCAAGAAAATTAGAGATACCAAGGGAACATTTCATTCAAAAATGGGCTCGATAAAGGACAGAAATGGTATGGACCTAACAGAAGCAGAAAATATTAAAAGAGGTAGCAAGAATACACAGTACCAATATACTAAAAATATCTTCATGACCTAGATAACCATGATGGTGTGATCACTGATCTAGAGTCAACTTCCTGGAGTGTGAAGTCAAGTGGGCCTTAGGAAACATTACTACGAATAAAGCTAACAGAGGCAATGGAGTTCCAGTTGAGTTATTTCAAATCCTAAAATATAATGCTGTGAAAGTGCTGGACTCTACATGCCAGCAAATTTGGAAAACTCAGCAGTGGGCATAAGACTGGAAAAGGTCAGAGTTCATACTAGTTTTAAAGAAAGGCAAGGCCAAAGCATGTTCAAACTACTGCACAATTGCATTCACCTCACTAACCAGAAAAAGTAGTAAATTTTACTAGAAAATTCTCCAAGCCAGGCTTCTAAAGTATGTAAACCATGAACTTCCAGATATTCAAGCTGGATTTAGAAAAAGCAGGAACCGGAGATCAAATTTCCAACATCTGTTGGGTCATAAAAATAGCAAGAGAACTTCAGGAAACAAAACAAAACAAAACATCTACTTCTGTTTTATTGACTACCAAAGCCGTTGACTGTGTAGATCACAACAAACTGGAAAATTCTTCAAGAGATGGGAATACCATTTCACTTTACTGGCCTCCTCAGAAGTCTGTATGCAGGTCAAGAAGCAACAATTAGAACAGGATATGGAACCACAGACTGGCTCCAGTTTGGGAAAGGAGTACATCAAGGCTGTATATTGTAATCCTGCTAGTTTAACTTATATGTAGAGTACATGATGAGAAACGCTGGGCTAGATGAAGCACAAGCTGGAATCAAAAGACTGCTGGGAGAAATACCAATTACCTGAAGTATGCAGATGGCATTACCCTTATGGCAGAAAGTAAAGAGCAACTAGTGAGCCTCTTGATGAAAGTAAAAGATAAGAGTGAAAAAGTTGGCTTAAAAACACAGCATTCAAAAACTAAGATCATGGCATCCAGTCCCAACAGTTCTTGGAAAATAGATGGGGAAACAATGGAAACAGTGAGAGACTTTATTTGCTTGAGTTCTCTAAAATCACTGCAGATGATGACTGCAGCCATGAAATTAAAAGACTTGCTGTTTGGAAGAAAAGTTATTACCAACCTAGACAGCACGTTAAAAAGCAGAGAAATTTTGCCAACAAACGTCCATCTAGTCAAAGCTATGGTTTTTCCAGCAGTCATGTATGGATGTGAGAGTTGGACTATAAAGAAAATTGAGTGCTGAAGCATTGATGCTTTTAAACTGTAGTGTTGGAGAAGACTCTTGAGAGTCCCTCGGACTGCCAGGAGACCCATCCAGTCCATCCTAAAGGAAATCAGTACTGACTGTTCACTGGAGGAACTGATGCTGAAGCTGAAACTCCAATAATCTCGCCACCTGATGCAAAGAACTGACTCCTTGGAAGAGACCCTGATTCTGGGGAAGACTGAAGGCAGGAGGAGAAGGGGACAGCAAGGATGAGATGGTCAGATGGTATCACCGACTTGATGGACAAGTTTGAGCAAGCTCCGGGAGTTGGTGATGGACAGGGAAGCCTGGCATGCTGCAGTCCATGGTGTTGCAAATAGCCTGACACTATCGAGCAACTGAACTGAACTGAAGAGGACTTTAAAAACTACCACATATTTCCAGGACCCAGAAGAACACATACTTTTGAAAGGCTATATGAGTGCCCAGGAAAGACCTCAGAATGCCTAAAACTTCAAATTTTTGTTCATGTTGAAGCTCAATACAAGCAGTAAATGGACACTAAGGCAGAGTTGTAAACAGTTTGCTAGAGAAATAAGAATGCATCTCAACACAGATACACACACAAGTACACACACATGGACCCTTGGAAATGGATGATGTATTTATTGGCTGTAATAATTTGAGCAAATTTTTACAGTGGGAAATATTGATAAAAGATATGTTTTTCAGATTTTCCACAAATTTATAAGACATAAAAGATACAGGAAATTATAGTTAGTATTCATGAGAATAAGTATGCAGTCAATAGAAGCTGTTTCAAGAGAAACCAGATAGGAACTACTAGAGAAATTCTTTAAAACAGTTATCATAAATAGGGTTAACTAACATAAATTATGTATAAAAAAGAAATTATGTATAAAGAATGAAATAAAACACAGGAAAGATGTCTTACCAGACAATAACAATAAAGTAACTGAAGTTATAAAATTAAATCAATAGAAATATTGGAGCTGAAAAGTACCAAAACTAAAAAAAAAAAAAAAAAAAATCAATAGAGGATGCAATAGTAGATTTGAAGTGGCAGTAGAGACAATCTGTATGTATTTAAAGAAAAGACCATCAAGTTTATTTAGTCTGCAGGACAGAGAAAAAAATAAGAAGGAAAAAGTAACACAATCTTGAGTTCTATTGGACTTCATCAAGAGTTTCACTGTAAAAATTATGAAACCTTCATAAGGAGAGAAACAAAAGGGGGCAATATTTTTAAAATGACAAACTTTTCCAAATTAGATGAAAAACATTAATCTGTAAATCCAAGACACTCCAGAAACTACAAATGAGCTCAGCAGAAATACAGGTATACACTGACCATATTAAAATTGTAAGAAACTAAGAAAACAGTAAAAGAAAGAGTAATACATAATATTGCATTGAAAATTCTGTAGCTGGTTTCGTAAATTAATAATATAAAGATTATGATCTGCTGACTGAGGATGTACAAGCAATCCAGCTTTGCAAACAAAAAATATATTCATACAATATTTTATGTTTAGTTATATAGCTACATTGGAGAAGGAAATAGCAACCCACTCCAGTACTCTTGCTTGGAGAATTCCATGGAGGGAGGAGCCTGGTAGGCTACAGTCCATGGGGTCACAAAGAGTCGGACATGACTGAGTGACTTCACTCATTCACTCACTTATTTTACACATACATTTGAGTTACTGTTGTCCATTCATTTTAATCTAAAGGACTCGTTTAATATTTTTATTTGCAAATCATTCATCATATATTGAAAAACAACTAATAATGTAACAACTATAAAATGTGATAAAAGAACATACATGCATAAATATATAATTTGCATGAAAATAATAGTACAAAAGAGAGAGCTATAACTTTTGTATATTACCTTTACTAAGTAGGTTTTATTCCAAAATGGAGTAAATTAAATTTCCGACTAAGGTCCGTCTAGTCAAGGTTATGGTTTTTCCAGTAGTCATGTATGGATGTGAGAGGTGGATTGTGAAGAAAGCTGAGCACTGAAGAATTGATGCTTTTGCACTGCGGTGTTGGAGAAGAAAGACTCTTGAGAGTCCTCTGGACTGCAAGGGGTTCCAACCAGTCCATTCTGGAAGGAGATCAGCCCTGGGATTTCTTTGGAAGGAATGATGCTAAAGCTGAAACACTGGTACTTTGGCCACCTCATGCCAAGAGTTGACTCACTGGAAAAGATTCTGTTGCTGGGAGGAATTGGGGGAAGGAGGAGAAAGGGACGACAGAGGATGAGATGTCTGGATGGCATCACTGACTCCATGGATGTGAATCTGAGTGAACTCCGGGAATTGGTGACGGAGAGGGAGGCCTGTCGTGCTGCGATTCATGGGGTCACAAAGAGTCTGACACGAATGAGCGACTGAACTGAACTGAACTTGCTAATTATAATTCTCAGAAAAGTAGCAAAAAAAAAAAAAACAATATGAAATAGTTCAAAAACCTTAATATAATCAAAATATCTATTTAACACAACAAAAGACACATGTGATGTAGGAAAGGAGAACCAAAAAGAATACTAGACATGCAGAAAACAACAAAATGATAGGCATAACCTTTCCTTATGAAGAATTACAGTAGGTAAACAGACTAAATATTCCAGTTCAGTTCAGTCGCTCAGTCCTGTAAGACACTTCGCAACCATACTGAGCAGCATGCCAGGATTCGTTGTCCATCACCAACTTCCAGAACTTACTCAGATTCATGTCCATTGCATCACTGATGCCATCCATCTCATCCTCTGTCATCCCTTCTCCCCCATCTTCAATCATCCCAAGTATAAGGGTCTTTTCAAATGATAGAGTTCTTCACATCAGGTAGCCAAAGTATTGGAGTTTCAGCTTAAACCTCAATCCTTCCAATGAACATCCAGGACAGATTTCCTTTAGGATGGACTAGTTGGATCTCCTTGCAGTCCAAGGAACTCTCAAGAGTCTTCTCCAACACCACAGTTCAAAAGCATCAATTCTTTGGCACTCACCTTTCTTTAGAGTTCAACTCTCATATCCATACATGACTACTGGAAAAAACCATAGCTTTGAGTAGATGGACCTTTGTCAGCAAAGTAATGTATCTGCTTTTAGTGTGCTGTCTAGGTTTGTCTTAGTTTTTCTTCCAAGCAGCAAGTGTCCTTTAATTTCATGGTTGTAGTCTCCATCTGCTGTGATTTTAGAGTGCCCCAAAATAAAGTCTGTCACTCTTTCCATTGTTTTCTCATCTATTTGCCATGTGAAAAAGGCTGAGAACTGAATAATTGATGCTTTTGAACTGTAGTGTTTGAGAAGAATCTTGAGAGTCTCTTGGACTGCCAAGCAATCCATTCTGAAGGAGATCAGCCCTGGGATTTCTTTGGAAGGAATGATGCTAAAGCTGAAACTCCAGTACTTTGGCTACCTCATTCAAAGAGCTGACTCACTGGAAAAGATTCTGATGCTGGGAGGTATTGGGGGCAGGAGGAGAAGGGGATGACAGAGCATAAGATGGCTGGATGGCATCACTGACTTGATGGACATGAGTCTGAGTGAACTCCGGGAGATGTTGATGGACAGGGAGGCCTGGCATGCTGCAACTCATGGGGTTGCAAAGAATCAGACATGACTGAGTGACTGAATTGAACTAAACTGATGGGACTGAATTCCATGATCTTAGCTTTCTGAATGATGAATTTTTAAGCCAGCTTTTCACTCTCCTGTTTAACATTCATCAAGAGGTTCTTTAGTTCTTCATTCTCTGCCATAAGGGTGGTAGTGTCTGCATATCTGAGGTTTTTGATATTTCTCCTGGAAATTTTGATTCCAGCTTGTGCTTCATCTAGCCTCGCATTTCACATGTGGTAATCTGCATATAAGTTAAATAGGCAGGGTGACAAAATATAGCCATGATATACTCCTTTCCTGATTTGGAAGCATATGTTGTTCCATGTGAAGTTTTAGCTATTGTTTCCTGACCTCCAAGTTTCTCAGGCAGCAGATCAGGTGGTCTGATATTCTAATCATATATATATATATATATATATATATATATATATAACTTTATTTTACTTTACAGTACAGTATTGGTGGTTTTGGCATACATTGACATGAATCCGCCATAGGTGGACATGAGCTCCCAAACATGAAACCCCCTCCCACCTCCCATCCCACATCATCCCTCTGGATCTTCCTTGTTCACCAGCCCCAGGCATCCTGCAGCTTGCATAGAACATAGACTGGCGATTCTTTTCTTACATGATAGTATACAGGTTTCCATGCCATTCTCCCAAATCATCCCACCATCTCCCTCTCCCTCAAAGTCCAAAAGTCCGCTCTACACATCTATGTCTCTTTTGCTGTCTTGCATACAGTGTCATCATTACCATCTTTCTAAATTCCATATATGTTTTAGTATACTGTATTAGTGTTTTTCTTTCTGGCTTACTTCACTCTGTATAATCGGCTCCAGTTTCATCCATCTCATTAGAGCGGATCCAAATGTACTCTTTTTAATGGCTGAGTAATACTCCATTGTGTATATGTACCACAGCTTTATTATCCATTCATCTGCTGATGGACATCTAGGTTGTTTCCATGTCCTGGCTATTATAAACAGTGCTGCAATGAACATTGGGGTACATGTGTCTCTTTCTATTCTGGGTTCCTTGGTGTGTATGCCCAGCAGTGGGATTGCTGGGTCATAAGGCAGTTCTATTTGCAATTTTTTAAGGAATCACCACACTGTTCTCCACAGTGGCTGTACTAGTTTACATTCCCACCAACAGTGTAAGAGGGTTCCCTTTTCTCCACACCCTCTCCAGCATTTATTGCTTGTAGACTTTTGGATCGAGCCATTCTGACTGGTGTGAAATATATCTCATTGTTGTCTTGATTTGCATTTCTATAATAATGAGTGACATTGAGCATCTTTTCATGTGTTTGTTAGCCATCCATATATCTTTTTTGGAGAAATGTCAATTTAGTTCTTTGCCCCATTTTTTGATTGGGTTATTTATTTTTCTGGAATTGAGCTGCATAAGTTACTTGCATATTTTTGAGATTAGTTGTTTTTCAGTTGCTTCATTTGCTATTGTTTTCTCCCATTCCAAAGGCTGTCTTTTCACATTGCTTATAGTTTCCTTTGTTGTGCAGAAGCTTTTAATTTTATTTAGATCCCATTTGTTTATTTTTGCTTTTATTTCCAGTATTCTGGGGGGTGAATAATAGAGGATCTTGCTGTGTAAGCATTTCCCCTAAAGTCAGGAACAAGACAAGGGTGCCTACTTTCACTGCTACTATTCAACATAGTTCTGGAAGTTTTGGCCACAGCAATCAGAGCAGAAAAAGAAATGAATCCAAATTGGAAAAGAAGAAGTAAAACTCTTACTATTTGCAGATGACATGATCCTCTACATAGAAAAGCCTAGAGATTCCACCAGAAAATTACTAGAGCTAATCAATGAATATAGTAAAGTTGCAGGATATAAAATCAACACACAGAAATCCCTTGCATTCCTATACACTAATAATGAGAAAGTAGAAAAAGAAATTAAGGAAACAATCCTATTCAGTATTGCAACAACAACAACAAAAATACTTAGGAATATATCTACCTAAAGAAACTAAAGACCTAAATATAGAAGACTATAAAACACTGATGAAAGAAATCAAACAGGACACTAATAGATGGAGAAATATACCATGTTCATGGATCAGAAAAATCAATATAGTGAAAATGAGTATATTACCCAAAGCAATCTACAGATTCAATGCAATCCCTATCAAGCTACCAGAGGTATTTTTCACAGAACTAGAACAAATAATTTCAAGATTTGTATGGAAATACAATACACCTCAGATAGCCAAAGCAATCCTGAGAAAGAAGAATGGAACCAGAGGAATCAACTTGCCTGACTTCAGGCTCTACTACAAAGCCACACTCATCAAGACAGTGTGGTACTTGCACAAAGACAGGCATATAGATCAATGGAACAAAATAGAAAGCTCAGAGATAAATCCACACACATATGGACACCTTATCTTCGACAAAGGAGGGAAGAACATGCAATGGAGTAAAGACAATCTCTTTAACAAGTGATGCTGGGAAAACTGGTCAACCACTTGTAAAAGAATGAAACTAGAACACTTTCTAACACCATTCACAAAAATAAACTCAAAATGGATTAAAGATCTAAACGTAAGACCAGAAACTATAAAATTCCTAGAGAAGAACATATGCAAAACCCTCTCTTTAAGAATTTTACATTTGTTTGTTGTGATCGACACAGTCAAAAGTTTTAGCATAGTCAGTAAAGCAGAAGTAAATATTTTCCTGGAACTCTTTGGTTTTTTTGATGATCCAACAGATGTTGGCAATTTGATCTCTGGTTCCTCTGCCTTTTCTAAAGACAGCTTGAATATTTGGATGTTCTTATTTCATGTACTGTTGAAACTTGGCTTTGGGAATTTTGAGCATTAATTTACTGAAATGTGAGATGATTTTGTGTAATCTCATAATCATAATGTATGAGATGCAATTATACAATAGTTTGAACATTCTTTAGCATTGTCTTTCATTGGAACTGGAGTGAACACTGACCTTTTCCAGTCCTGTGTCCACTGCTGAGTTTTCCAAATTTCCTGCCATTTAGAGTCCAGCACTTTCACGACATTATCTTTTAGGATTTGAAATAGCTTAACTGGAATTCCATCACCTCCACTAGCTTCACTTTTATTGATGCTTCCTAAGGCCCACCTTGACTTTGCATTTCAGGATGTCTGGCTGTAGGTGAGTGATCATACCATCATGGTTTTCTGGGTCCCGGAGATATTTTTTTATAGTTTTTCTGTGTATTCTTGCCACCTCTTCTTAATATCTTCTTCTTCTGTTAGGTCCATACATTTTCTGTCCTTTATTGAGCCTATCTATGCATGAAATGTTCCCTTTGTATCTCTAATTTTCTTGAAAGGAGCTCTAGTCTTTCTCATTCTATTGTTTTCCTCTATTTTTTCCATTGATCACTGAGGAAGGCTTTCTTCTCTCTCCTTGCTATTATTTGGAACTCTGCTTTCAAATGGTTATATCTTTACGTTTCTCCTTTGCCCTTAACTTCTCTGTTTTCCTCAGCTATTTGTAAAGCCTCCACAGACAACCATTTTGCCTTTTTGCATTTATTTTTCTTGGGCATGTTTTTGATGACAGTCTTTGGTACAATGATACAAACCTCCACGCATAGTTCTTCAGGCACTCTGTCTATCAGATCTAATCCAAAAAGAATGGAGAGAAAAAAACAAAGCAAAAACACTACCCAGACATGGGTGTGACTGATGATGGAAGTAAAGTCTGATGCTGTAAAGAGCAATATTGCATAAGAACCTGAAATGTTAGGTCCATGTATTAAGGCAAATTGGGAGAGGTCGACAGAAGATGGCACAACAGACTTGGACATGATTGAGTGAACTGAACTGAACAGAAGATGGCAAGAGTGAACATGCACATTTTAGGTATCAGTTTAGCTCAGATTAGTCACTCAGTCATGTCCTAATGGCTGTGACCCCATAAATCACAGCACACCAGGCCGCCATGTCCATCACCAACTCCCAGAGTCCACACAAACCCATGGCCATTGAGTCAGTGATGACATCCAACCAATTCATCCTCTGTCACCCACTTCTCCTCCTGCCCTCAATCTTTCCCAGCATCAGGGTCTTTTCAGATGAGTCAGTTCTTTGCATCAGGTGTCCATGTATTGGAGTGTCAGCTTCAACATTAGTCCTACCAATGAATATTTAGGACTGATCTCCTTTAGGATGGACTGACTGGATCACCTTCCAGTCCAAGGGACTCTCAAATCTTCAACACCACACTTTGAAAGCATCAATTCTTCAGCACTCATTTTTCTTCACAGTTCAACTCTCACATCCATACTTGACCACTGGAAAAACCATAGGTTTAACTAGTCGGACCTTTGTTGGCAGAGTAATGTCTCTGCTTTTTAATATGCTATGTAGGTTGGTCTTAATTTCCTTCCAAGGAGTAGGTGTTTTTAATTTCATGGCTGCAATCACCATCATCTGCAGTGATTTTGGAGCCCAAAAAACAAAGTCTGACACTGTTTCCACTGGTCCCCATCTATTTCCCAAGAAGTGATGGAACCAGAAGCCATGATCTTAGTTTTCTGAATGCTGATCTTTAAGCCAATTTTTTCACTTTCCACTTTTACTTTCATCAAGAGACTTTTTAGTTCCTCTTCACTTTCTGCCATAAGGGTGGTGTCATCTGCATATTTGAGGTTATTGATATTTATCCTGGCAAACTTGATTCCAGCTTGTGTTTCTTCCAGTTCAGCGTTTCTCATGATGTACTCTGAATATAAGTTAAATAAGCAGGGTGACAATATACAGCCTTGACTTATTCCTTTTTCTATTTGGGACTAGTCTGTTTTTCCATGTTCAGTTTTAATTGTTGCTTCCTCACCTGCATATATGTTTCTCAAGAGGCAGGTCTGGTGGTCTGTTATTCCCATCTTTTTCAGAATTTTCCACAGTTTATTGTGATCCGCACAGTCAAAGGCTCTGGCATAGTCAATAAAGCAGAAATAGATGTTTCTTTGGAATTCTCTTGGTTTTTCCATGATCCAGCGGATGTTGGCAATTTGATCACTGGTTCCTCTGCCTTTCCTAAAACCAGCTTGAACATCTGGAAGTTCACAGTTCACGTACTGCTGAAAGCTGGCTTGGAGAATTCTGAGCATTGCTTTACTAGCATGTGAGATGAGTGCAATTCTGCAGTAGTTTGAGCAGTCTTTTTATTGCCTTTCTTTGGGATTGGAATGAAAACTGACATTTCCAGTCCTGTGGCCACTGCTGACTTTTTTCAAATTTGCTGGCATATTGAGTGAAGCATTTTCACAGCATCCTCTTCCAGGATTTCAAATAGCTCAACTGGAATTCCATCACCTCCACTAGCTTTGTTCATAGTGATGCTTTCTAAGTCCCACTTGACTTCACATTCCAAGATATCTGGCTCTAGGTGAGTGATCACACCATTGTGATTATCTGTGTCATGAAGCTCTTTTTGTACAATTCTTCTGTTTATTCTTGCCACCTCTCCTCAATATCTTCTGCTTCTGTTAGGTCCATACCATTTCTGTCATTTATCAAGCCCATCTTTGCATGAAATATTCCCTTGGTATCTCTAATTTTCTTGAAGAGCTGTCTAGTCTTTCCTATTCTTCTGTTTACCTCTATTTCTTTGCATTGATGGCTGAGGAAGACTTTCTTATCTCTCCTTGCTATTCTTGGACTTCTGCTTTCAGATTCTTATATCTTTCCTTTTCTCCTTGGCTTTTCACTTCTCTTCTTTTCACAGCTATTTGTAAAGCCTCCTCAGACAGCCATTTTGCTTTTTTGCATTTCTTTTCAATGGGGATGGTCTTAATCTCTGTCTCCTGTAAAATGTTTCAAACCTCCATCAACAGTTCATCAGGCACTCTGTCTATCAGATCTAAGTCCTTAAATCTATTTCTCACTTCCATTGTATAGTCATAAGTAATTTGATTTAGGTCATACATGAATGGTCTATTGGTTTCTTCATTTTAAATGTGAATTTGGCAATAAAGACTTTATAACCTGAGCCACACTCAGCTTTCATTCTTGTTTTTTTGACTGTATAGAGCTCTCCATCTTTGGCAGCAAAGAATATAATCAATCTGATTTCAGTGTTGGTCATCTGATGATGTCCATGTGTAGAGTCTTCTCTTGTGCTGTTGGAAGAGAGTGTTTGCTATGACTTGTATGTTCTCTTAGCAAAACACTATTATCCTTTGCCATGCTTAATTCTGCACTCCAAGGGCAAGTTTGCCTGTTACTCCAGGTGTTTCTTGACTTCCTCCTTTTGCATTCCAGTCCCCTATAATGAAAAGGACATCTTTTTTTGCGTATGTAGGCATACTTAGAGGTAAATCACCTTTATTGTTGCATCTAATGAGGAAATAGTGGAAATCTAGAATAAGTTGGCTAACACAGTTGATGGCCAATGTGTTACACTATGAATTTAATATAATTAGGAGGCACATGTGGAAGCTATGCAAAAGCCCTCTGAAAGCAATCAGGCCTATCTGATATCAAGAGCTAACCAGTTACCTGATGTTCAAACTCTTTTGCCTTACAATAAAAATGGCATCAAGTAAAATTCCCCAGGGTTTCAGAAATTATGTTCTGGGAAAATTATCATGTCATCAGTTCAGAAGTGGAAATTCACACTGTGACACCAAGTTAGAGTACTAATGAGAAATATAGAATAATTAAAATGTTTAAAAAATGTAGTCCAAAAAGTTTATGGAGGGGACAGTGGTTAACAGCTGTAGAAACATGTGCAAAACATGGATAAATCACAAAATTTAAATAAAGCTATTAAAAGTTCAAAATGTCTATGTGTAATCAAAGAACATAATTCAAAAGTAAAGGAGCAGAGAATATAAATCTATCAGCTCTTTCCAATGTTATATTGCATGTGAACATGATCTTCTAAGTAAATTGTTTGACTTTGATCATTCTATATTCACAGGCACTAGATGCTTTTAATGGTTGTTCATGTTTGAAGGGTCAATTATTAGTATTTCTGTCCCTGCCCCTCAAACGCAGAATCAGAAGGGGACAACCACAGATCTCCCAAACAAAATCCTCCATGGTCTGGTAATGAGAGCAGGTTAACGTACTACTGAATGGCAAATCAATAAAGAAGCATCCAGAATAAATAGATATAACTTACACATTGAACTGGACTGAACACTGTTTTTGCAAAACTCATTTGATTGAAATTACTCCTTCTCTCATGTTTAGGAAAGAATAACAGGAGCAGAGAGACTGGACAAATTTTCCCAGTTCACTTCACTTGATTTCTAGTTTGTATCATCAACTGTGAAATAGGAAAGAATAACAAATTATAGAATAGTGCACAAATTGCTCCTTAAAACTTAAATGCATATGCTTCTGGATTTATATTTTATAGTAATTTCCTAAAAATGACAGATTTTAAGACATCATCAAAAACCATGAATCAGCCTACTGATTTTCGTTTCTTTCTCTCCTTTCTTCCTCCATTGCCCCTATCTTCCTTTCTCACTATATCCATCCATTACATTTTGTTTTTCTCAGAGAAACCCACCAATACAGTTCAATTATGCCTATCAAAGTGGTTGAGTGCTCTCATTCCATTTGTACTCAATAGTTAATTTTTAAAACTTAATATCTTCTGATGTTTTATGAACAATATTTTTAAAGTTACATAATCAACTGTAAGGATGAAGTTACATGAAGATCATGGTAGGCACAATTTTAAGCCAATATCCAATGACAGAGGAGGAGATGGTTGAATATCATCACTGACTCAATAGACATCAGTTTGAGCAAACTCTAGGAGAGAGTGCAGGACAGGGAAGCCTGATGTGCTGCAGTCCATGGGGTGGCAAAGGGTTGGACATGACTTAGGAGCTGAACAACAGCAGCATATCTTTATAGTCCTCTCTTCTATAAAACACTTCATGCAGATATGGGCAAGACCTATGTATATGATGGGTTATCACTCTTGTGAGTTGTTATTAATCAGTTGCCTTGACTGAATCTAGAGGGAGGTTATGCTGGGAGCACCCAGTCTAATCAGATGAGCTCTTATAGAAGGTAAAGTAGCAGCTGGAATCTCCTGACTTACTGACCATGAGGAAATAAACTACTCCATTATAAGAATGTCAAAATCACAATGAGGTACCATTTAATGCCAGTCAGAATGGCTGTGATCCAAAAGTCTACAAGCAGTAAATGCTGGAAAAGGTGTGGAGAAAAGGGAACCCTCTTACACTGTTGGTGGGAATGAAAACTAGTACAGCCATTTTCCTTAAAAAACTGGAAATAGAACTGCCTTATGACACAGCGATCTCACTGCTGGGCATACACACTGAGGAAACCAGAATTGAAAGAGCCACGTGTACCCCAATGTTCATTGCAATACTGTTTATAATAGCCAGGACATGGAAGCAACCTAGATGTCCATCAGCAGACAAATGGATAAGAAAGCTGTGGTACCTATACACAATGGAGTATTATGCAACCATTAAAAAGAATAAATTTGAATCAGTTCCAATGAGGTGGATGAAACTGGAGCCTATTATGCAGAGTAAAGTAAGCCAGAAAGAAAAACACCAATACAGTATCTTAATGCATATATATGGAATTTAGAAAGATGGCAACGATGACACTGTATGTGAGATAACAAAAGAGACACAGATGTACAGAAACGTCTTTTAGACTCTGTGGGAGAGGGAAAGGGTGGGCCGATTTGGGAGAATGGCATTGAAACATGTATAATATATATGAAACGAATCACCAGTCAAGGTTTGATGCATGATACTGGATGCTTGGGGCTGGTGCACTGGGATGACCCAGAGGGATGGTATGGGGAGGGAGGTGGGAGGGGGATCAGGATGAGGAACACGTGTACACCTGTGGTGGATTCATGTTGATGTATGACAAAACCAAAACAATATTGTAAAGTAATTGACCTCCAATTAAAATAAATAAATTTATATTAAAAAATAAATAAAACAAAAATATAAGAATGTTTTGAGGATTCCCAAGATGTTTTACAAAATCAATTTGTCACTTTATGATTCCATCAAGAGTATGAAGGTTCTGTACATAGTTCCTCCAGACTTGCCAGCATTAGTTATAGTCAATCTTTGGAAAATTTAACCAGTATAATAAGATATTTAGTTATATCTCATTGTGTCAAATCTGCATTCCTCTAATGACTAATGATTCAACAGCTATATGTCGTTTAGGATAAAGTGTCTGCTCAAATATTTTTTCCAATTTTTCAGTGAAGAGTTTTGTTTTCTTATTTTATTTTGAGCATTCTTTATATATTCTGAATACAAGTCTTTGTTTGATATGTTCTTTACAAATATTTTCTCCCAGTTTGTGACTTGTCTATTTAATATTTAACAGTATCTTTTGAAGATCTGAAGGTTTTGTTTTATTCATTCTTTAAATTTTATTTATTTTTATTTATTTTTACTTTATTTTACTTTACAATACTGTATTGGTTTTGCCATACATTGACATGAATCCACCACGGGTGTATACGAGCTCCCAATCCTGAGTTCCCCTCCCACCTCCCACACCATATCATCTTTCTGAATCATTTTGATTAAATTTTAACTTTTCAATTTTCTATTTTATGATTCATGGTTTTAGGTATCAAATTAAATAATCTTTGTCTAACCAAAGCCTATATACTTTTTTTCTCTATATTTCCTTTTAGAAATTTAATAGTTTTAGATTTTACAATTCTATCTTTGATCAATTTTGAGTTAGTTTTTTGAATATATTGTGACATATGTATTAAAGCTGCCTTATTTGCAATTGTTGTAACATTATTTTTTGAAAGGAGAGTTGTTTATTTTTTTCCCTTCATTACCTTGCCTTTGTAGCTTTATGAAATATCAGTTGTCCCTATATGTGGAGATCTATTTATGGATTCATTCTTCCATTTATCAATTGAAGTCAATATTACAATATCTTTAATACTTTAACATTTTGTAATAAATCTTACAATTTGCTATGATTTGCCTTCAATATTATATTTTTCATTTTCTTTAAATATTTGTTATTTGCATATACATATGATTGAAACTTAGCTTAAATATTATAATTTTTTAATTAATTAATTAATTTATTTATTTATTTTAAATTACAATACTGTATTTGTTTTGCCATACATTGACACGAATCAGCCATAGGTGAACACAATCTCCCAATGCCGAAGCCCCCTCCCACCTCCCACCCCACATCCTCTACTTGAATCATCCTGTGCATCAGCCCCATGCATCCTGCATCCTACATTGAACATAGATTGGTGCTTCGTTTCTTACAGGAAAATATACATGTTTCATTGCCATTCTCCCAAACCATTCCACCCTTTCCCTCTCCCTCAGAGTCCAAAGTCCACTCTATACCTCTGTGTCTCTTGGTTGTCTCACCTACAGGTTCATCATTACTGTCTTCTAAATTCCATATATATGTGTCAGTATACTGTATTGGTGTTTTTCTTTCTGGCTTACTTCACTCTGTATAATTGGTTCCAATTTCATCCATCTCATTAGAACTGAGTCAAATTTATTCTTTTTAAGGGCTGAGTAGTATTCCATAGTGTATATGTACCACAGCTTTCTTATCCATTCATCTGCTGATGGACATCTAAGGTTGCTTCCATGTCCTGGCTATTATAAACAGCGCTGCAATGAACATTGGGGTACATGTGTCTCTTTCAATTCTGGTTTCCTCGGTGTGTATGCCCAGCAGTGGGATTGCTGGGTCATAAGGCAGTTCTATTTGCAATTTTTAAGGAATCTCCACACTGTTTTCCATAATGGCTGTACTAGTTTGCATTCCCACCAGCAGTGTAAGAGGGTTCCCTTTTCTCCACATCCTCTCCAGCATTTATTGCTTGTAGACTTTTGGATCGCAGCCATTCTGACTGGTGTGAAATGGTACCTCATTGTGGTCTTGATTTGCATTTCTCTGGTAATGAGTGATGTTGAGCATCTTTTCATGTGTTTGTTAGCCATCCGTATGTCTTCTTTGGAGAAATGCCTATTTAGTTCTTTGGCCCATTTTTTTATTGGATCATTTATTTTTCTGGAGTTGAGCTGCATAAGTTGCTTATATATCTTTGAGATTAGTTGTTTGTCAGTTGTTTCATTTGCTATTGTTTTCTCCCATTCAGAAGGCTGTCTTTTCACTTTGCTTGTAGTTTCCTTTGTTGTGCAAAAGCTTTTAATTTTAATTAGATCCCATTTGTTTATCTTTGCTTTTATTTCCAGTATACTGGGAGTTGGATCATAGAGGATCCTACTGTGATTTATGTCGGAGAGTGTTTTGCCTATGTTCTCCTCTAGGAGTTTTATAGTTTCTGGTCTTACATTTAGATCTTTAATCCATTTTGAGTTTATTTTTGTGTATGGTGTTAGAAAGGGGTCTAGTTTCATTCTTTTACAAGTGGTTGACCAGTTTTCCCAGCACCACCTATTAAAGAGACTGTCTTTACTCCATTGTATATTCTTGCCTCCTTTGTCGAAGATAAGGTGTCCATAGGTGTGTGGGTTAATCTCAGGGCTTTCTATTTTGTTCCATTGATCTATATTTCTGTCTTTGTGCCAGTACCATACTGTCTTAATGACTGTGGCTTTGTAGTAGAGCCTGAAGTCAGGCAAGTTGATTCCTCCAGTTCCATTCTTCTTTCTCTTTTAAAAGTCTCGGAATTCTGTTTATGACTGTGTTAAATTTATAAATCAATTTTGAGAGAACTAACATGATATCTTTATAATATTCAATTCTCCAGCAAATTAGCAAGGTATTGCTTCCCATTTAATTCAGTTCATTTCAGTCTCTCAGTCATGTTGGACTCTTTGCAACACCATGAATTGCAGCATGCCAGGCCTCCCTATTCATCACCAACTCCCAGAGTTCACCTAAACTCATGTGCATTCAGTGGGTGATATAATCCAGCCATCCTATCCTCTGGCATCTCCTTGTCCTTCTGCCCCCAATCCCTCCCAGCATCTGGGTCTTTTCCAATGTGTAAACTCGTCCCATGAGGTGGACAAAGTATTGGTGTTTCAGCTTCAGCATCAGTCCTTTCAATTAACACCCAGGACTTATTTCCTTTAGAATGGGCTGGTTGGATCTCCTTGCAGTCCAAGAGACTCTCAAGAGTCTTTTCCAACACCACAGTTCAAAAGCATCAATTCTTCGGCACTCAGCTTTCTTCACAGTCCAACTATCACATCCATACATGACCACCGGAAAAACCATAGTCTTGACTAGATGGACCTTTGTTGGCAAAGTAATGTCTCTGCTTTTGAATATTCTATCTAGTTTGGTCATAACTTTCTTTCCAAGGAGTAAGTGTCATTTAATTTCATGGATGCAGTCACCATTTGCAGTGATTTTGGAGTTCCAAAAAATAGTCTGACACTGTTTCCACTGTTTCCCCATCTATTTGTCATGAAGGGATGGGGACAGATGCCATGATCTTCATTTTCTGAATGTTGAGCTTTAAGTCAAATTTTTCACTCTCCTCTTTCACTTTCATCAAGAGGTTTTTTAGTTCCTCTTCACTTTCTGCCATAAGGACGGTGTCACCTGCATTTCTGAGGTTACTGATATTTTTCTGGGCAGTCTTGATTCCAGCTTGTGCTTCTTCCAGCACGGCATTTCTCATGATATACTCTGCATATAAGTTTAAATAAACAGGGTGACAATATACAACCTTGACATACTCCTTTTCCTTTTTGGAACCAGTCTGTTGTTCCATATCCAGTTCTACCTGTTGCTTCCTGACCTGCATATAGGTTTCTCAAGAGGCAGGTCAGTTTGTCTGGTATTCCCATCTCTTTTGGAATTTTCACAGCAGTCAAAGGCTTTGGAATAGTCAATAAAGAGGAAATAGATGTTTTTGTGGAACTCTCTTGCTTTTTCCATGATCCAGTGATGTTGTCAATTTGATCTCTGGTTCCTCTGCCTTTCCTAAAACCAACTTGAACATTAGGAAGTTCACAGTTAACGTATTGCTGAAGCCTGGCTTGGAGAATTTTGAGCATATTTTACTAGCATGTGAGATGAGTGTAATTGTGTGGTAGTTTGAGCATTCTTTGGCATTGCCTTTCTTTGGGATTGGAATGAAAACTTACCTTTTCCAGTCCTGTGGCCACTGCTGAGTTTTCCAAATTTGCTGGCATATTGAGTGCAGTACTTTCACAGCATCATCTTTCAAGATTTAAAATAGCTCAACTGAAATTCCATCACCTCTTCTAGCTTTGTTCATAGTGATGCCTTCTAAGGCCCACTTGACTTCACATTCTAGGGTGTCTGATTATTTAGGTCCTTTTAATTTTTCTCAGAAATATTTCATAATTTTTGTACATGTTTTTGTACTCTTTAACAGTATCTCTAAGTATTTTATATTATCATGATGTTTTTAAAAAGTGAATTATTTAAAATTTGATTCTTTTTAATTGCTAGGAAATAAAATTCAGTTTGTGTTTTTACCCTCTATTAAGACAATTATTAATTCCAATAACTTTTCACATATGCATGCCTATGAAGATGCTTCAGTTTTGTCCAACTCTTTTTGGCCCTACACACTGTAGCTGGTCAGAGTCCTCTGTCTATTGGATTCACCAGGCAAGAATACTGTGGTGGGTTGCCATGCCCTCTTTCAGAGACCTTCTTCACCCAGGGGATCAAACTCACATCTCTGCATTTCTTGCATTTGCAGGTGTGTCTTTTCCATCAGCACCACCTGGGAAGCCCCTTTGTGTATATATTATAGAATTTTCTACTTATATGATCATATTATAATGAAAAAAGAATTTTACTTTCGCTCCAGTTTTAATGTTCATTTTTAAATTTCTTTACTAATTGTACTAGCTAGAACATTTAATAAAATTGTTGATAGAATTGAATAGAGCAAACATTCTTGTAGTTTTCTTCATGTTATGTGAAAACATTGTCTTTCGAGATTAAATATGATATTATCTTCTGAATTTTCACCGAAGCCTTTGATTAAGCTTAAGTTCCATTTTTATTGTGATTGCTGAGGTTATTTTTTAAATTAGAAGCTAATGTTAGATTTTGTCACATGCTTTTCTATTTCTATTCAGGGTCTCTATGATTTCTCTTTTAAATTGGTTATCATGGTGAATTACATTTTGAAGTTGAAAGATGATGGATAAAATTTAAACAAATAAATGATAATTTATCATACACTATAGTTCAGGTGTTAGCCTAAACATTTTATATCAATCCTCACAACACTAGTATGAGGTAAATATTATGATAATATCCATTTCAAACACACCAAAATGGAGGTATAGAGACTAGTCTAGTTAGTAGTGTAACCACGATCCAATCTGAAGAAGTTTGCATTCACATGCTATAATAACAATTAATAGGTTAGACAGAGATCATATGTAACAGGAGATGCCAAGTCTTCATAGGAGTTAGAATAGCATATTTCATTTTAGAAACATATTTCAAATAAACAGTAAAAAGAAAGTGTCAATACACATTTTTCATATGCATTACAATTCAGCAAGTCAGAATGAAATTCAGTGGTATATAAACTAATATATACAAAAGATAACTTTTACAAATTTTATGTAAATTGGTTTAAAATGAGAATATGAGACTCCTTAGTTTATATCTTTTGGGAAGACTGATTGGGTTCTAAGTATGACTGAAGATAGAAGGAAATTAATGTTACCAGTTAGAAATGGAATTTATTACACTTCTAAAAAATATATATGAGCAGATTAATTATGAGTATTAAAATTAAATGAGTAATAAAAAAGAAAACTCTCAACAAACAAACTCTAAGACCTGATTCAAAGGTTAATGCTACCAAACATTTAGATAAGAGTTAATACCTAACCTTCTCAAACTATTCCAAACAGTTTCAGAGGAAGTAATACTGTTGAACTCACTCATGAAGCCAAGACTGTCCTAATACAAAAAATAAAATAAAATAAAATAAAATAAATAAAAATAAAAATACCACAAAAAGCAAACAAAATAAAAAACAAAGATAATTACAGCTCAGTATCACTTATAAACAGATGAAAAAAATCCTCAATGAAATATTAGGGAACTGAATCCAACAATACATTAAAAAGATCATAACCCTTGATCAAGTAGGATTTATCCCCAGGGATGCAAGAATTTTTCAGTACCCACAAATCAATGTGATATACCACATGTGATGATGGAGATATAACATCATATGATCATCACAATAGATGAAGAAAACCTTTTGCCAAATAAAACAACCACTTATGATAAGAACTCTCCAGAAAGTGGGTATAGAGGGAATATACCTCAAGATAAGAACCCCATACATTATATAATACTCAACAGTGAAAGGCTGAAAGTATTTCATCTAAAATCAGCAACAATACAAGCATATTCACTCTTGTAACTTTTACTCAACATAGTATCAGAAGTCTTACCCACAACAATTATATTAGAAAAAGAAATAAAAAGAGCTTCAACTGGAAAGGAAGAAGCATAAATCTGTCACTGTTCACATATGACATGTTACTATACACAGAAAATCCTAAAGATACTACCAAAAACCTACTAGAATTTATCAATGAATTTGATTTAAAAATTCAGGATACAAAATTAATATAGATAAATGTGTTGGATTTCTATGCACTAACAATGAACTCTCAGAAATATAAATTAAGGAAACAATCCTTTTTACAATTACATCAAAGATAACACTATTAATATCTAAGAATAAATCTACCTAAGGAACTGAAAGACGTTTATTCAGAAAACTGTAAGATAGTGATGAAAGAAACTGAAAATGCCACAGTGTTCCTGAATTGGAAGAATTAATATTGACTACACTATCCAAATAAATCTACAGATTCAGTACAACCTCTAAGAAAATGACATGTTTTACAAAACTGGAAAAAAAATAATTTTAAAATTTGTCTAGAAAAACAAAAGACCTTAATAGGCAAAATAACCTTGAGAAAGAAAAATGGAGCTGGATAAGTCATACTTTATGGCTTCAAACTATATTACAAAGCTATGACAATCAAATCAGTATGGTACAGGCACAAAAACAAACACATTGATCACTGGAATAGGAGACCAAAAATAAACAGACTTATGACACTACCCTATGGCATAAAGTGAAGAAAATCTAAAGAGCCTATTGATGAAAGTAAAAGAGAAGAGTGAAAAAGTTGGCTTAAAGCTCAACATTCAGAAAACTAAGATCATGTCATCTGGTCCCATCACTTCATGGTAGATAGATGGGGAAACAGTGGAAAGAGTGGCTGACTTTATTTTTCTGGGCTCCAAAATCACTGCAGATGGTGACTGCAGCCATGAAATTAAAAGATGTTTACTCCTTGGAAGGAAAGTTATGACCAACCCAGACAGCATATTAAGAAGCAGAGACATTACTTTGCCAACAAGGTCCATCTAGTCAAGGCTATCCATCCCCCAACCCCCAGTGGTCATGTATGGATGTCAGAATTAGATTACAAAGAAAGCTGAGTGCTGAAGAATTGATGTTTTTGAACTGCGGTGTTGGAGAAGCCTTTCGAGAGTCCCTTGGACTGCAAGGAGATCCAACCAGTCCATTCTGAAGGAGATCAGCCCTGGGATTTCTTTGGAAGGAATGATGCTAAAGCTGAAACTCCAGTACTTTGACAACCTCATGTGAAGAGTTGACTCATTGGAAAAGACTCTGATGTTGTGAGGGAATGGTGGCAGGAGGAGAAGGGGACGACAGAGGATGAGATGGTTGGATGTCATCACTGCCTCAATGGACATGGGTTTGGGTGAACTCTGGGAGTTAGTGACGGACAGGGAGGCCTGGCTTGCTGCGGTTCATGGGGTTGCAGAAAGTTGGATATGACTGAGTGACTGATCTGAACTGAATGGTCGGTTAATTTATGACAAAAGAGGCAAGAACATACAATGAAGAAAAGAGGGTATTTAATATGTGGTGCTGGGAAAATTGTACAGCTACATGTGAAATAATAAAATTAAGATTAACATATTCTCACATCATATATTAAAATAAAATCAAATTGAATTTTGTAAGAATCCATGTAAGACCAGGAGTCTACATGTAAGACCAGGAGTCATTATACTCCTAGAAGAAAATATAAGCATAATATTCTTTGGTATAAATCATAGCTTTGTAAAAAATATCTGTCTCATAAGGCAAAAGAAACATTAAAAAAAGTTAGGACCTAATTTAGCCTAAAGCTTTTGCACATCAAAGGCACCATGAACAACAACAAAAAAAAAGAAACAAACTATTGAATGGAAGAAAAAAAAAATAATTGGAAATAAGGTTAATACCCATGGGATTAGTACTCAAATTATTTAAATGACTCTTACAACATCAAGAAAATAAACAACTGGGTCAAAAATGGGCAGAAGATTTAAATACACATTTTTCCAAAGAATATATTTAAATGGTCAATAGGCATGCACAAAGATGCTCAATGACATTAATTATTACAGAAATGTAAATCAAAACCACAGTGAGGTATTAACCTCATACCTGTCACAATGTTGTTGCTGTTGTTGTTCAGTTGCTAATTTGTGTCTGAGTCTTTGTGGCCCCACACACTCCATTGTGCCAGGCTTCCCTGTCCTTCACCAACTTCCAGAGTTTCCTTTAACTCATATCCATTGATTTAGTGATGCTATTCATACCTGTCAGAATACCTATCATCAAAAAGACCACAAAAAAAAAAAAAGCATTGGCAAGAATATAGATAAAAAGGAACCACTGTACAGTTTTGGTGGAAATGTAAATTGGTGCGACTACTATGAAAAACACTATGAAGTTTCCTCAAAAAAACTAAAAATAGAACTACCTTATGATCCATCAATTTCAAACTTGAATATATATCTGAATAAAACAAAAACATTAATTTGAAAAGAAACACGCACCCCAATGTTTATTAAAGTACTGTTTGCAATAGCCAAGACACAGAAACACAGAGACAATCTTAGTGATGGATGTGAGAGTTGGAATATAAAGAAAGCTGCTGCTGCTGCTGCTGCTAGGTCGCTGAGCACCAAAGAATTTATGCCTTTGAACTGTGGTGTTGGAGAAGTCTCTTGTGAGTACCTTGGACTTCAAGAAGATCAAACCCAGTACGTCTTAAAGGAAATCAGTCCTGAATATGCAATGGAAGGACTAATGCTGAAGCTGAAGCTCCAATGCTTTGGCAACCTAATGAGAACTGACTCACTGGAAAATTTCCCTGATGCTAGGAAAGATTGAAGGCAGGAGGAGAAGGGGACAATAAAGGATGAAATGGTTGGATGGAATCACTGACTGGATGGACTTGAGTTTGAATAAGCTCTGGGTGTTGATGATGCACAGGGAAGCCTGGAGTGCTGTAGTTCATGGGGGTCAAAAGTCGGACATGTCTGAGAAACTGATTTGACTGATGCACCCTAATGGTTATTATAGCATTATTTGCAATAGCCAAGATGCAGAAACACAGAAGCAGTCTGAGTGTCTGTCAATACATGAAGGATTAAGGAGACTTGATAAATATATGCCATCAAATACTATTCAGCTATACAAAAGAATGAAGTTTTTGCCATTTGCAACAAAGACAGACTTGAAGAGCATTAAGATTTAGCAAAATAACTTAGAAAGTGAAAGATATTTATCACCACCATATTTGATATACAAAAACAAAACAAACTAGTGAATATAAAAGCAACAGAAATAACAGACTTGCAAATATAGACAACAAATGTCTACCAGTGGGGAGAGAGGGGACAGGAACTAGATAGCAAGGTACGGTTGGAGGATTAAGAGGTACAATTACTATATATAAAATGAATCAGCTAAAGGATATATGATATGACACATGGAATATATCAGTATTTTATAACCATGGATGGAGTTTAATCTTCAAAAACTGAATTATTCTGCTATACAACAAAACTTATATAATAGTGTAAATTAATAAACCTCAAGTAAAGAAAAACACAGATTCTTGAACACTTTCCAGATATTCTGAGTCAGTAGACATGAAAGGTAACCCCGAGAATATGTATATCTGGCTTTCCTGAATGTACATGTGTGCATGCTAAGTTGCTTCAGTCCTCTCTGACTCTTTGCAGCCCTATGGACTGTAGCCTGCTAGGTTCCTCTGTCTATGGGATTCTCCAGGCAAGAATACTGGAGTAGGTTGCCATGCCCTTCTCCAGGGGATCATCCCAACACAGGGATCAAATCCACCTGGGTCTCCTGCATCAGCAGGTGGGTTGTTTACCACTCGCTAGTGCCATCTGGGAAGCCCAGATTTGCCTACTTATTTTTTAATCAAATTAAATAAATAGTTTCAGAAAACAAAATTATTTTTAAAATGTCCCTTCTACCTGACTTTTCTTACTCCTCTATGTCCTGGTTATTGGAGTTTGTCAAAATTCTTCTTCAGTTCAGTTCAGTAGCTCAATCGTGTCGACTCTTTGCAACCCCAAGAATTGCAGCATGCCAGGCCTCCCTGTCCAACACCATCTCCTGGAGTTCACGCAAACTCACATCCATAGAATCGGTTATGCCATCTAGCCATCTCATTCTCTGTCATCCACTTTTCCTCCTGCCCACAATCCCTCCCAGCATCACAGTCTTTTCCAATGAGTCAACTCTTTGCATGAGGTGGCCAAAGTACTGGAGTTTCAGCTTTAACATCATTCCTTCCAAAGAACACCCAGGCCTGATCTCCTTTTGAATGGACTGGGTGGATCTCCCTGCAGTGCAAGGGACTCTCAAGAGCCTTCTCCAACACCACAGTACAAAAGCATCAATTCTTCAGCGCTCAGCCTTCTTCACAGTCCAACTCTCACATCCATACATGACCACTGGAAAAACCATAGCCTTGACTAGAAGGACCTTTTTGGCTAAGTAATGGCTCTGCTTTTCAATATGCTATCTAGGTTGGTCATAACTTTCCTTCAAAGGAGTAAGCGTCTTTTAATTTCATGGTTGCAATCACCATCTGCAGTGATTTCAGAGCCCCCAAAA
This sequence comes from Nanger dama, assembly GCA_917880005.1. NCBI lineage: Eukaryota > Metazoa > Chordata > Mammalia > Artiodactyla > Bovidae > Nanger > Nanger dama. Next base: position 25,929,923 of record CAKJTW010000001.1, read on the forward strand.
TAAAGTCTGACACTGTTTCCACTGTTTCCCCTATTTTCTGTGAAGTTATGGGACCAGATGGCCATGATCTTCATTTTCTGAATGTTGAGCTTTTTTTAATGTTGAGCTTTTTCACTCTCCTCTTTCACTTTCATCAAGAGGCTTTTTAGTATATATCACTTGCCAAAAGTGCAGTTAACAAATGGAAGAACTATGACAAAAGATACAGGGTCCTATTTGAGTCCCAAATCAGTATTCTTAAATAATAATATGCTTTGCAGATCATTGATAAGATTTAATTTATTATTCTGAGTGACAGGATGTTGAATGTTTTTATCCAAATGAGATGTTTGTGTGTGTTTATGTTGTTTGTAGAAATAAAAGATTATTTGGAAAAATATAAAAGTTCTCCTAATAAAGAGTCATGCTTTGGGAATAAAGAAATTGAATTCTGAAGTTTAAATTGTTCTAGTTGTTTAGTTTACCACAAAAGCAATTTCTATATAGAATGACCTATATAATTGTAATCCCATTCCATTAATAACTTTTACATGGCTTATGTTAGAATTACACAGAGATATTTGTGAAAAGTTCTTTAATAAACTAGATAAATGTAATGCATATAGTAAACAAAATCAAAGTGATAAACAGAAATACAGAATTTTTTCTAACTTATATACAGCTAACCCTTAAATACCTTAGGTTGGAATCTTGCAGGTCACTTATAAGCAGTTTTTGTGAATAAAGTCATGTATGTACTATGTGACTCGAGGTTGTGGAACTGTGGATATGGAAGGCAACTAGAGAAACTGAGCATTCATGGATTTTGGTATTCACAGTGGGTCTTAGAACCAAAATTTCAGGAATATCAAAGATGACTGAATATGTATGTATGTGTGTACATATGTATATGTGTGTGTGTGTGTGTGTGTATATATACATATATGTATTCATTTAATTTTCATTTAAAATTATATATAGATAGATACTTATATATATATAAGGCAATGGAGAAGGCAATGCACCTCACTCCAGTGTTCTTGCCTGGGAAACCCCATGGGTGGAGGAGACTGGTAGGCTGTAGTCCATGGGGTCGTGAAGAGTCAGACACAACTGAACGACTTCACTTTCTCTTTTCACCTTCATGCACTGGAGAAGGAAATGGCAACCCACTCCAGTGTTCTTGCCTGGAGAATCCCAGAGATTGGGGAGCCTGGTGGGCTGCTGTCTATTGGGTAGCACAAAGTCAGACATGACTGAAGCGGCTTAACAGCAGCAAGGAAGAATAAATCCATTCTGTGCCTCTCTCCTAGCTTCTTATGTCTTTCAGAAATCTTCACCATGCCCAAGTTTATGGGAAAGTCACCAATCTCTGCCTCTGTCTTCTCCTTCTGTGTCTTAGAGGGAGGGAGACTTCACTTGTTTTTGTATTTAGTGTGCATCTTAATTCAGGATGGGCTTCTCTGGTGGCTCAGGAGGTACAAAATCTGCCTGAAATGCAAGAGACCCAGGTTTGATCCCTGGGTTGGGAAGAAGAGAAAGAATAGCTTGGAGAAGAGAATGGCTACTCATTCCCATATTCTTGCCTGGAGAATCCCATGGACAGAGGAGCCTGGCAGGCTACAATCCATGGGGTCACAAAGAGTCGGACATGACTGAGTGACCAACATTTTTCATTTTAATTCAGGATTATCTCATCTTGAACTCTGACTACGTTTGCAAGTATTATTTCTTTTATCACAAATAAGGTCACTTTCATAGCTTCCTGAGAATATACCTTTGGGTAAGTAACTACTTCACACAGAAAACTGAAAGTTAAAGTCTTGAGTCCCCTTACATTAAAGATATGCTGTGATTTGTCCACCAAGGTAACTGCTTTCATGTCCACTGTGAACATTCTCAAAAGCATTTTGTACACACTGATACATATATAGAAAAGCAATTCATTTTTATTTATCCTAAAATTTCAAAGATTATATATTGATCTTTATAGTGAGGTTTAGTTGAGTTTCTTTACAGGTTAGTTTATGCCTTCACATTGCATCTAAATTTTTGCAAAATCATAGTATCAAAATAAACTAAATACCCATAATTCATTACATCTTCATTATATTCATGAAAGCTACTATAACTAATTTATTTTTTGTGTAGTACTTTTAATGTTTTCTATTTCTAATTTCATTTTGTTATAGTCACATTGGAACACATGGCATTTTTCCAAAATGCAGTCCTCATCTTCATGGAATAGAGAAGTTAATTTTCTCTTGCTAATGATTCAGGATTTCATTTAAAGGATAGTGAAAGTGACAATAGCTCGGTTGTGTCTGACTTTTTGCAACTCCATAGACTATACAGTCCATGGAATTCTCCAGGCCAGAATACTGGAGTGGATAGCCTTTCCCTTCTCCAGAGGATCTTCCCAACCCAGGGATCAAACCCAGGTCTCCCACATTATAGGTGGATTCTTTACAGCTGAGCCACAAGGGAAGCCCCATTTAATGACTAAATAAATGTAAATGTGTTACAGTATTGTGGAAGGCTAATGCAGTATTACTGGAGGGAAAATATAAGGATGACTTACATACACAGGCATCACCGTTTGTGTGTGTGTGTGTGTGTGTGTGTGTGTGTGTATGTGTGTGTTGGGGGTTTGAAGGAAAGTCATGGAGTTATTAGGTAAGTGTCTTAAGCCTGGTTCCTGAGATTGATCAGAGAGTGAATTTTCAGCCTAAAAGTCAGAAAGCAGAGCCTAGTGGGTAGGGAAGCCACACGGCTCTTGAATTCTATGAGATTAATTTTGTTGCCATTCCCCATCTCCCAGAGTCATTAGAAGCCCAAATAGGAACCCTGGGAACCAGCATGTTTAAATAAGAATATATTGTTGGTACTTATCTAAAACATTCACTCTAGACTCAACATTCCATAGGTGTACATCTGTTTTAGATAGATAAACCTTACTGATTAAATCCCCATATAGATCAAAATTAGTTGGAGAGCTAATGTTTAATTAAAAAAATGCCTTGAGTGGCTGAATTGAGCTCAAATAAACAAACATAAACTAGGTTCGATCACTCAGTCATGTCCAATTATTTGAGACTCCATGGACTGCTGCATACCAGGCTTTCCTGTCCATCAACAACTCATGGAGCTTGCTAAAATTCATGTCCACTGAGTCAATGATGCCATCCAACCAACTCATCCTCTGCCATCCCCTTCTCCTCCTGCCTTCAATATTTTCCAGCATAAGGGTCTTTTCCAATGAGACAATTCTCAGCATTAAGTGGCCAAAGTATTGGAGCTTCAGCTTCAGCATCAGTTCTTCCAATGAATATTCAGAGCTGATTTCCTGTAGAATGGACTGGTTTGATCTCCTTGCTGTCCAAGGGACTCTCAAGAGTCTTCTCCAACACCACAATTAAAAAGCATAAATTTTTCAGTGCTCAGTGTTCTTTATAGTCCAACTCTCACATCCTTAGATGACTACTGGAAAAACCATAGCTTTGACTAAACAAAGATATTTCTCAGCAAAGAAATATCTCTGCTTTTTTATATGCTGTCTAGGTTGGTCATAGCTTTTCTTCCAAGGAGCAAGTGTCTTTAAATTTCATGGCTATAGTTGCCAACTGCAGTGATTTTGGAGTCCATAAAGATAAAGTCTGTCACTATTTCCACTGTTTCCCCATCCATTTGCCATGAAGTAATGAGACTTAATGTCACGATCTTAGTTTTTTTAATGTTGGGTTTTAAGAGCTGTTTCACTCTCTTCTTTCACGTTCAAGAGGCTTAGTCCCTCTTCATTTTCTGCTCTAAGGGTGGTATCATCTGCATATCTGAGGTTATTAATACTTCTCCCAGCAATCTTGATCTCAGCTTGTGCTTCATCCAGCCTGGCATTTCACATTCCATTATTCTTGTGTAGAGAATCCCATGGACAGAGGATCCTTGTGGGCTACAGACCATAGGGTTGCAAAGAATTGGACACAACTGAGCTAGTAACAATTTCACTTTCAAACATAGATATAAATGTTACTGTTTTGCTCAGTTCCATAGCATTTGACATCTCATCTTGACTATGTTGGAAGAGGAACATGCCCCTGGCCTATATGGAGGAGGAACTGATGATAGAATTTTGATGTTTCTTCTAGAATGAGGCAGAAGTGGTCTTTATCCTCTCCACAGTTTTCCTTGAATTATAAGCTAAATCTCTCTAAATTCTCAGTGCTTGGGACTCTCATCTGCCCATTGTAAGCCTCACAAGCATCCTGTTCTAATAATAACTTTTTATGTATCACTTTGCCTCTAACTGAATTTTTCTTTACTTAGACAAAGAACCAGAGCTTCTTGGAGCCCTTCGCCACAAAATGCTACCTAGTGATCTCAGCAATATTTTGTATTGTATATAAATATTTTAATATTAAGGGATGTGTTTTATTATAATTTATTTAAAAATATGATCTGGATGTTTAAGTTAGATATAGGTTATTGAGATTACCAAATAAGTTAATGCAAAGTTAAAACTACTGGACAATGACTCAGTCCATTTTCATATAGTACTGTGTTAGAACACTGCTAAATGTTAGATAATAAGTCAAACGCAGGCTGTCCCCATTCTGCTTTTAATCTAGCAGGGGAGAGAGCTATTTAAACATATTGCATTTTCATATAGTAAACAAGCAGATCATAAAGTGTAAAAATAGATTAAGAAAACCATGTTAATAGAAATAATGTATTTTCAATGTTGCTAGTTTAAATGAGAATTTGAAGAGTTTGTAGATCCTGCAGTAGTAAGTCATGGGAAGAAAAGAAGTCATGATTTTTGAAGGATTTAGTGTAAAAGGAAACAACAGACAATGGAACCAATGAAAAAATAAACAACCGCAATACATATGGTTAGCAGAATATCCAGTGTCTTAAAAACTTCAAGATATAGGCAGTTTTCCAAAAGTGGTGTGCTTTTCTAATTTACTAAGTTCATCCAGTGGCAAAAAGCATGATCTTTGTTCTCATTATATTGTTAACAAGTATATAATTCTAGATGATTTTAAACATAACTTTTGTTTACTTTGCTTTTTCTCTTTTATGTTAAAATGTAAATAATATTAAAGATATACCCTTGAAATCTGAAAATTCTTAAGCTAATTTGCCAGCAAAAATTTAAATACAAATAGTTTTCTAACAAATAGACTCTTATATTGAAAATAATTGGTGCATTTGAGCTTTCAACTTTATGGAAGTGATAAACATCCCAATAAATAATTAACATTTTTCATATATTAAATATTTAAAACAGTCATATGATAACAATGGAAAAGAAACCTGTGGCATTAGAGATGCATTTTCATTTAGTGAAAGTTATTTTCCTTTACAAGTCTACAAAAGTGCAATATCTCATTCTGAAAGGATGGAAAACAAATAAAATTACCTTAGTGTGTCATGTGGCATAAATTCCTCTTTATTTGTTCCCAAGAAGAATATTAAAGGCAATATAAAACCAGTCAGTATGGTTGTAAATTATTCTTTTTCCTTAAGATAACAATTAATTGCTTTAGTAAGTTCTCTATTTTTACTATTGTTTTTGATAAAGCATTATTTTTTTGTTTGTTTTACTTCATAAATTTATATTAACACAGAAAATATTTAATAAATATGTCACACAGCATGATCTGAATGGATAGAACATCTCCCCTAAAGCGGGAGAGCAGCAGGAGGTAATTAGAGCTCCCCATGACATTTATTACTAATAGTTTTCCATTGACATTTGAAGTTGATAGACAGTATTTAAAGTTTTCTACTGTTGGCCTAGGAATATACAAAAGCATAGAAAAGACATTTATCAGAGATACTTCTAAAAATTCAGAAAACGGAGAAAAGTAAATGCAAGTGGAGACAGAATTCAGGCTTTGGTCAATCTTGTGTGTGTAAAGAAAATAATGAAATGCATAGAAAATTCTGAAAAAGGGGAAGAAACAAAGGTATATTCTTTTATTCCTTCCATATTTTAGATAGAAATAAAAATGTATTTTCTGAATACTTCCAGCATATGTATTTCTCTTTGGAAATACAAGTTAAGATAAGATGTTTGTTAATCACAGGAGTAATACATTTCATTAAAGATGTAACTAGTGTTTCCCCTCAGATTTTATTTTGTAAACATTAAGAGCTTATTTTAAGTAAAATTTACATAAGTAAACAAATTTTCATGTTAGAATTTCCAAATGGATACATTATTCTTGTTCTATTCTACTATTTCTTTAATGTTCAGTAGTAAATAAGCTTTAAATTATCTTTTATCTCTATAGAAACGTGATTCTCTATATAATTGACTCTAATTTGGGGGCTTTATTATTTTCAAATAAATATTTTTAAAAGAAAAATTATTTTAATAAAATTATCTTGTCACAAATTTAGCCTGTGTTCTTCCAGCAAGTTTTTTCTGAAGCTCATGGAAACTAGGATGTAGAGGCTTAGATGTCCTTCCCTTCATTTGATTTTAACATATATTTACTTGAAATATCTAGAAAGATTTCATTTTTCTGAATTTTTTTTTCTGTTTCAGAGAAAATGGAACGACTCAATTTAATGAATGTGAGTCAATGGGGTATAGATAAATTGCATTAAACTCATAAATTTATTTATTAACCTTATTGTTTACATGTGGCTTCTTAATATATTGAGATAGAATAAAAAAGAAAAAATGAAGATAGACTTATATGATATACATAAGGAAATTAAGAAGGAATCCTAATATGTATAGCAGAATTTTTATACCAGCTTAATTTATTTTCACCTGAGTATTGATTTCATGCTGATAGGCAGATTGCCATAGAAGAGGATAAAAATGATTAAGATAAATTAATTACTTTATAGTTTCTGTTTTCTGTTCCCCAACTAAAACATTAGTCTTTCCAAATCAGGAAAAAATGTACACACTGTGTATAATCTTTGTTGTCATCTTCAGAAAATGTATACCCCATACACATAATATTTTATAATTAAATATCATGTTTATTTTATCTCAAAGTGATGCTACATTAAAATAAATCATCTCTAATGCATACAAATTTCTGAAGAATTCCTTATGAATGTCAAAAACATGGTGGTTTCAGTTCAGTTCAGTCACTCAGTCATGTCCGACTCTATGCGACCCCATGAATCGCAGCACGCCAGGCTTCCCTGTTCATCACCATCTCCCGGAGTTCACTCAGACTCACGTCCATCGAGTCCGTGATGCCATCCCTCCATCTCATCTTTAGTCGTCCCCTTCTCCTCCTGCCCCCAATCCCTCCCAGCATCAGAGTCTTTTCCAATGAGTCAGCTCTTCATATGAGGTGACCAAAGTACTGGAGTTTCAGCTTTAGCATCATTCCTTCCAAAGAAATCCCAGGGCTGATCTCCTTCAAAATGGACGAGTTGGATCGCCTTGCTATCCAAGAGACTCTCAAGAGTCTTAGAACAATTTATTAATTCAAATTGACATACTAAAGAAATGAAGCAATCTTAAAAGAAATAAAGGTCTGAAAAAGCAGTGACTGTAAACTTAAATCATGTTATTCCTTTGGAATTAGTCCATACATTATTGATTGGAGAAGGAAAATGGCAACCCACTCCAGTGTTCTTGCCTGAAGAATCCCAGAGAGGGCAAAGCCTGGTCGGCTGCTGTCTATGGGATCTCACAGAGTCAGACCCAACTGAAGTGACTTAGCAGCAGCAGCAGCAAAATGAATGTTTCAGCATTCATTTTGTTTAATGTATTCTTATATGATTTCAGAGTAATGTGTGAAAGGACAACATCAAAGCACAACATATTTTGGAAGGGTTTTAATTGAAAGATCCTGCTTTACATGTGACAATTTGTGCCTTACGGTCTCAGAAAGCCACTTTATCTATGAGTGATTTCCTGTGTACCTCCTTGAAATAAATGTTCACCAGCACTTTGGATAGAGCTAAGAACAACACTTGGTGTACTGGAGGTCACAAGTATTCATTATATTTATACTGTCTTGTTCAACTAAATAGAAAAAACAAACAAACAAACATAGAACTCAAGGCTAATAGAGATGCTTATTTTCTTCTTAAGTCGACTCTGCTACAAAAGCATTATTAAAACAATAAGACAGGGAGAGCAACATATATGTGTATGCTTAAAAGTTCAAAAACACATTCTAATAATTTTAATAAAATTTAATTTTAGAGAGCTTTTTGAGTTTGCAGAAAAATTATGCAGAAAGGACAGAGAATACATAGACTCCCTGTCATTCTATAAGAAGTTGCCACTATTATTACCAACATCTTGCATTAACATGAGTTACAACTGATTGATCAATATTGATATATTATTGTCAATTTAAATATATAGTTTACATTAGTTTGCTATTTTATATTATGTAGTTATAGGATTTGGGAAAATGCATGAAATCATGTGTGTGCCATCAAAATATTAAATGGAGTAATTTTGCAGCCCAAAATTGTTGTATGCTCTATTATTCATTGTCTTGCAGTCCTGCTGAAACCCTAGCAAACACTCATCTTTTTAATGTTTCTATAGTTTTACCTTCTGCATAATGCTTTGTGGTTAGAGTCATGCAGCCTTTTCAGATTGACTTCTTTCACTTAGCAATACACATTTTAAGTTCTTCCACATTTCTATTGTGGTTTGATAGTTCATCACTTTTTTGCTCATTATTTTTAAAATTTCTGAATAATATTCAGTTATATGGATGCATCATATTTGTGTATGTGTGTGTATGTGTGTGTACTCAGTCATGTCCAGCTCTTTGCAACACTATGGACTATCATGCTCCTCTGTCCATGGAATTTTTCAGATAAGAATAATGGAGCAGACTGCCTCCTTCAGAGGACCTTCCAAACCCAGGGATTGAACCCAAGTCTCTTGCATCTCATCTCCTGTATTGCAGGCTGATTCTTTACCACTAATACCACATTTACTTATCCATATTCCTGTTATAGGATGTCTTGATTGATTCCAAGTTTTGGAAATTAAAAATAAAGCTTATGTGAACATTCATATGCAGGTTTATATGTGGTTTTAAGGTCTCAACTCATTGGCATCAGTACCTAGATACATAATTGCTCAATTATACTGTTTTTCTATATGTAATACTGTACGGAAGAGTAAACTGTCTTCCAAAGTGGTGGCACCATTTTGTATTTCAACCAACAATTAATGGAATTCTTATTAATATATGTTTGGAGATTTAGCCTTTTTAATAATTGTGTAGTGATAGTTCATTGCTTTTTAATTTGCAATTACCAAATCACATAATGATGATGTTGGGTATCTTGGAGAAAGCTTCTTTGACATTTGTATGCCTACTTTGGTAAGGCGTTTATTTAGATTTGTACTCATTTTAAAATTAGATTGTTTATTTTCTAATTGTTCAGTGTTGAGTTCTCAAAAAAATATATTTTGGATACCATTATTTTGCATAATATATATATTGAAATATTTTTTCCCAATCTGTGGCTCATTTTTCCCTCTTAACTGTTTTTTTTTTCTCTTTTTTGCAGAATAGAGGGTTCTTTTTAGTTTTTCTTTTTATTTTTTTTAAGTAACACTCTATTTCATTACCCAGATTCTACTTTTACTCCCAGGAATTGTTTTGTTTTATTATCATTATTATAAATTTATTTAATTGGAGGCTAATTACTTTACAATATTGTATTGGTTTTGCCATACACCAACATAAATCTGCCATGGGTATACAAGTGTTCCCCATCCTGAATCCCCCTCCCTCATCCCTCCCCATACCATCACTTTGGGTCATCCCAGTGCACGAGCCCCAAGCATCCTGTATCCTGTATTGAACCTGGAGTGGTGATTCATTTCATATATTATATTATACATGTTTCAGTGCCATTCTCCCAAATCATCCCACTCCTCTCCCTCTCCCACAGAGTCCAAAAGACTGTTCAATACATCTGTGTCTCTGTGGGGCCCTAAATGGGAAACCTTAAAAACAAAGGGGCTAGCTTTGTGGTCGAAAACCTAAGATGGCGCCTGGCAGAAGAGATGGGGGCAGGGTCTATGTTGTCTGTCAAAGTTTTTGATTGGCTCTCTTGATTTCTGTGCATGTAGACAGTGTGTGATCTCCATAGACTCCTGTTATAATGAAGGGACATGACAATTTGACCTTTAACGTGATTGGTGCAACTGTGGAAAGTCCTTCCTAAAACCCTCCTGTTTGTCTATATAAGCTGAGAGTTTGCAACAATGAACCGGAACTGCTTCAACGGAACCCCTGTCGCGTCTGATTGTCTCTCGCTCGCTGAGGGGCTGGGTTGGCAGACAGCAGGCTCACCTCTCCTCAGGAACCCCTCGGCTTTGCTGAGGGCAGTTCCACTGCCTCCACTCTTTCTGCAGAGCACCCCCGCAGAAACTGGTGCCCAACGTGGGGCGTGAAGTGCAGGGATGGAGGTGGTGTCACCGTGTGGCTCTGAAAGAGGAGTGACGAAGGACCCTAGCTTGGTCAGAGCACGGAGCTCCCTTTAGAGGAGTATCACCCGAGGTAATCTGGACTTCAAGGTGGGCCCCCTCCTTTATGAGGGAAGTGGCAAAAACTCTCTTGACTTATTTTCCTTCTCCTCTTCTTTTCTGATCTGTCCTTAATTCCTCTTTCCGGAGTTTCAGTGAACAGGTGAACGGTCGTGGAGGCAACTGATAAGTCCTGGCTAGGGCCACTCTCTGGCAGACTTTGAAGGCCCCACAATAGGTAAGCCTCAGTAACTAGAGCCCAACTGGGTGAAACTCCCTTTAATCATTCTTAACTGAGGACATGGCCTAAAATTTTCCCTGTGGGCACGGGTCAGGCACTTAAAAGCCATTAGGGCGCCTGCCACTTGAAGACTCCCGTGACAGGATAAGGAGGTCATGGAACGGGCTAGAAACCTCTAGGGTGCCTGCCCCCAGCAAGAAAACTTCCGTGCAATGACACAGGCACATAAACAGTTCCAAAAAAGCATACCATAAGCCCAACTTTTTGGCTGCCACCACTCCCAGTAGGATTTTTGATGGTTGTCCTCAGTGACTTTTCTTTCTATTTTTGGCAGCATGGGAAATAACATTAGCAAGTCTGATGAGCCTGCACTCAAGGCGCTGAGATATATGCTCATAAGCAGGGGACTTGAGATTTCTGACGCTCAGGCCATTAAGGTCTGGGGGACCATTGTACGGTTGGCCACCTGGGTTGCTTCAGCTAATCTGTTCTCTTGGGACACTTGAGATCGAGTACAAACCCTTGCTAGGCAGCGAGAGGCTTGATACAGTGAAGAGCCCCCTTAGGGATCTGTCTGATCATTTCGGCCCTCAAGCTCTGCTTTTCATGGAGCGAGGAGCATGTCACTGATACAGGTACCCCAATTTCAAAATCAGAAAAAAAATGGGAAAAGTTTGACGAGGAACGAGTCATGTCGGACCAAGATACAGCAAAAGAGACTGCAGGGAATAAAGACTCTAGAGCAAATAGTGGGCCATGGGAGCCTTTGGGAATGATAAAGGGGCAGAAGAGAATAGAGACGCCTCTGATACCTCGGGACCGGGAGCCCAGGGGAGAGATCTGTACCCTTCTCTGCCTCCCCTATTTGAGGAAGTTTCGGGAGCACCTTGGGTGGGAGAGAAAATGAGGTCACCTTGGAAAGGAAAACCTATCCCGGGACCCTTGGGGATCCCCACTGCCCTTTACCGGCTGGACTCAAGCCTTTCCTGTAAATGTTAACCTGGGGGGGAATAGGCCGGCAGCCTGGTACCCTTGGGAGGCCAATGACTTAAAAGAGCTCAAAAGGCAGTGGCAGAGAAATGTCCAAACTTCCCGAGGGCAAAGACTATTCTCCAGGGGCTGGCTCATCAACCACAAGAGGGACACTTTAAGAAGGAGTGCCTGCAAGGCGAGGAAAGACCTACGGTCGGAGACTTCCCACTATCCCGTTTATGTACACCATCTTAAGGGTCATCAAGATTTACCTGGATTACTTTCAATGGGAAATTCCCTGGTCGATACAGCGGCCTCCCTTATAATCCAAGCTTATAGCTTACAAGATGCCTATGATCTTCACGATCTTACTCATATAAATTGGAGAGGGCTACATAAAAGGTTCCCACAGATCCCTATTAGAGAATTAAAAAAATTATACATACATGTAAATCCTGTCTTCCTTATTTACAAGTACCGCCTTTACAGCCTCCAGGAGTAAACCCTCGAGGGCTAAAACCCAATGTGCTCTGGCAAATGGATGTAACCCATTATTCCCCTTTTGAAAAACTTAAGCGCCACCATCAAAATTTAAAGACTCAATTACAAAAACAAAAAGGGGGAATAAGCCCTCACTAGAGACTTGGAATGGCACTCTTTACTCTAAACATTTTAAATTTTTCAAAAAATGAACCGATACCATGTTTTCAAAAACATTTGGTCTAACCAAGAAATAAAACCTGAAATACAAGTGAGATTGAAAGACCCCATCACTGGTCAGTGGAAGGGGCCCGATCCACTCCTTACAATGGGGAGAGAATTCGGATGCATATTCCCCATTGGGGACCCCAGCCCTATATGGGTGCCAGCAAGGAATCTTAAATTTACACCACAAGAGAGAGGTCAAATCTCAAAACCTGACACAGATTAAAGAGACACTCACATATTGAGCCCAAGAACAAAAAGTTCTTGAGGCGATCTTTTCTTCCCTTTCAGATTATCGATGCAGTGACCCTGGTGGACACTGCTCCTGGTGATCATCGGATTACTTAGCCTCTCTGTGCTGACCTTCCTCATTGCCGTGGCTGTGCAACAGTTTTTAAAATCTTTGAAGCCTGGGTTTAATGACACAAGGCCATAAACCATGAGGGTACAACAGTGTCAGCATCTGTGCTGGGAGTTCAACAAGCTCAGACCATCGAGGTTATAAACAACATATCCACTGCCTCTGCTCAAGGATTTCAAACCAGCACGAACACCTGAGATCCGCCATGACAGGACTCCAACAACAGCTTGATATTCACGCCAGAACAATCAAGGCCTTGTGTTCTGGTGCTCATAGACTGCGACGTGAGATACCCCAGCTTTTGTCTGACAGCTTTTCCAGTGTTAAAGGAGACTCTAACAGGTGAAAAAGGCAGCAGTGGATCTATAGGACTGGATACACAGTCCATTTACCTGGTTTAAAAATGCCTTCTATTTGCTTGTTTTTGTTGTTCTGCTTGTTGTAGAGTTATGCTTGCCCAGGTCATGGAAGAGGAGCCCCACGTTGGGGACCCACAAAACCCCTGGATTAATTTAGCCCTTCAAGAGATTAACTGAGACAGATATATAAAAGAGTTCTAGATGCCCATCATCTAGAGAGATTCCGCCTAGCCCCCAAGAGGTGGCTGGATTGCCAATGATGGGTAAGACCCTCAGAGGAGGGTAACCTAAGACAAGCACAGCAACGAGAGGGGCTGACGAGGCTGGAGGTTGGCAGCCTACAGCTTTATGCCTTGCTCTACAGAATAGCAATACAAATGTCTCGAGGGCTTAAATAAAATTAAAAAAAAAAAAAAAAAAAAAAAAAAAACAGGGGGATATGTGGGGCCCTAAATGGGAAATCTTAAAAACAAAGGGGCTAGCTTTGTGGTCGAAAACCTAAGATGGCAGAAGAGATGGGGGCAGGGTCTATGTTGTCTGTCAAAGTTTTTGATTGGCTCTCTTGATTTCTGTGCATGTAGACAGTGTGTGATTTCCATAGACTCCTGTTATAATGAAGGGACATGGCAATTTGACCTTTAACGTGATTGGTGCAACTATGGAAAGTCCCTCCTAAAACCCTCCTGTTTGTCTATTTAAGTTGGAAGTTTGCAACAATAAACCAGAACTGCTTCGACGGAACCCTTGTCGCGTCTGATTGTCTCTTGCTTGCCGAGGGGCTGGGTTGGTGGACAGCAGGCTCACCTCTCCTCGGGAACCCCTTGGCTTTGCTGAGGGAAGTTCCACTGCCTCTGCTCTTTCTGTGGAGCGCCCCCGCATATCTCTTTTGCTCTCTCACATACAGGGTTATCATCACCATCTTTCTAAATTCCATATATATACATTAGTATACTGTATTGCTGTTTTTCTTTCTGGCTTACTTCACTCTGTACAATAGGCTCCAGTTTCATTCACCTCATTAGAACTGATTCAAATGTATTCTAATTTTTAATGGCTGAGTAATACTCCATTGTGGATATGTACCACAGCTTTCTTATCCATTCATCTGCTGATGAACATCTAGGTTGCTTCCATGTCCTGGCTATTATAAACAGTGCTGCAATGAACATTGGGGTACATGTGTCTCTTTCAATTCTGGTTTCCTTGGTGTGTATGCCCAGCAGTGGGATTGCTGGGTCATAAGGTAATTCTATTTCCAGTTTGTTAAGGAATCTCCACACTGTTCTCCATAGTGGCTGTACTGGTTTGCATTCCCACCAACAGAGGTTTTAATTAGGGATCCAATTTATCTTTTTTTCATGGATTATACTTTTGGTGTTGTACCTAAAATGATCAAATCAAAGGTCATCTAGATTTTCTACTTAATATTTTTATAAGTTTTATAGTTTTGTATGTTTAATGTAAGTACATGATGCATTTTGGGTTATTTTTCTAAAGAGTATATGGTATTAGTATATATTCATATCTTATCTCTAAAATTTTAGTTATTCCAGCATGTTCATTGAAAAGACTGCCCTTTTTCCACTGAATTACTTTAAGTCCTCTGTCAAAAATGAATTCACTATATATTTGTGGATTTATATATGCCTGAATTTTGTATATGTTCCACTGATCTATTTGGCTGTTTTTTGTTTTTGCCAATATCATATCATCTTTTCTGGACTTCCCTGGTAGTGGAATGAATACCAGTAATGAATCTGCAATAATGAATCAGCCTGCAATGCAAGAGATGAAGGGTTGAACCCTTCTACAGGTTGGGAAGATCTCCTGGAGAAGGAAATGACAACCCACTACAGTATTCTTGCTTGGGAAACTATATATATATGGACAGAGCAGACTGGTGGGCTACAGTCCATCAGGTCATGAGTCAGACATGTCTTAATAGATAAACTACTACCACCACATCACACCATCTTGATCAATGTAGATTTAAGTAAATCTTGAGGTCCATGTCAGTTCTCCAATTTTTTTTTTTTTTTTTTTTTACTGCTGTGATGGCTATTCTGGATCTTTTGCTTTTCATATAAACTCTAGAATCAGTTTGTGTGTGTGTGTGTGTTATATATATATATATATACACACATATACATATACATATGTATACATACATATATATATATAAAGAACTTGATGGGATTTTGATTGACATTATGCTGTACCTGTAGATAAAATTGGGAAAAATCTTAATAACATTGATTCCTTCAGCTCATAAACAGGAATATCTCACATTTATTTAGATTTTGCTTTCTCATAGCACGTTTTTTTTTTAAGATTTCTTTATGTAGACCTTGTGAATGTTTTGTTTGATTTATACTGAAACATTTAAATTTTTTGTGCTAAATGGTATTGCGTTTTTAATTTTGAAGTCCAACTGCTTATTGATTGTATATAGAAAAACAGTTAACACTTTTATATCATTTTATATCTTGTATCTTGAAACTTGTTATAATCCTGTAATAGTTCTTGTAGTTTTCTTGTTGTTTCTATTGCTAATTCTTTGGGTAGAGATGTATTTTTCACAGAAGTTTATTTTCAAGATTCTGTGAACTCATTATTTGCATTTCAGCTACTTTGTATTTTTATAGGGTATTTGTGACATAACAGAATGAAAGAAGTACAGAACTCAAAAACAATGTATCAACTTACTTTCTATTTTCTGAAGATTTCTGGTATTTTACCACAGCATGCCTAGATAATGGAGTGACACATTTGCCATGTCTTCTCTGATTAGCTGTCTAAAAATGTGCAGTTTTACAAGCACATTAATTTATTCCCAAGAATCCCTCAGAGCTAAATTACTTTTCACTTTAGTCTTCTTTTATCCATTTCTCCTCTTACTTGCTCACCATTTCCTGGTGACACCAATACTCCTTTTAGATCTCATTGAACTACCAATATCCACTTCTTGATTTGGCCACTTGTTTAATCTGTTACCTAGCTAACCCACATCTCAATGTGAATTATAAACTTAACTCTGAATAAAAACCAAGTCTTAGATTTGTATGAAACAAAAAGTCATACACATTTAATTGGTTTATGAGTCTCAGAAAAGATGTATATTTGTTGTCAGAAAATATGTTAGATTTGAACCAAGTGTATGTTTGCTGTTTTACATGAGATTCCTTAAATTGCATTTGTAAAACTGAGGTAAAATAATTTTTCAAAGTCACAGAAACTCTACATTTGAAAATTTCTGAATTCTCATTTTTGGATCATTATTTTCTGCTCTACTATGTACCATATACCTCAGCTAACTGCACTTTGTAAGCAATAGCAACAGAAGAGTAATTCATAATTATCTTGAGAATCCTAAAGTGACAGATTTAAAATATTGGTTGTAGCAGTGTCATCCATCTTTGATGTCATAAAATTACGGTATTGTAGCAAAGATGTTCTTACTGGTTAGGACATTTGAATAATTGTACCATGATAACTGAAGATGCTAAAAAATAATGAGAGAAGTAACAGTGAATGCAATTATATCTCCACATAAAATGTACACAAGATTAAAATGAAATGAACATGCTTCATAATCAACAGCCACCACAAGAAATGTACAAGTGGCACTTACATCTATGTATAAGTGTATTTATAGAATATGTATATATATATATATATATATATATATATATACTCCAAAAAAATAAATAAACTGAATGTGAAATGGTAATTTCTGCAAACTGTTTTTACCTTAAAAACTGTGCTCTATTCTTTAATTGAGAAACAAAACAAAACAAAAAAACTGTGAATTGGTATAGTTCTACCAATGCTAGCTTTCAATTAAATGACCATTACAAAACAGTCCCTGATAGCTCAGTTCGTAAAGACTCCACTTGCAATGCAGGATACTCTGGGTCAATTCCTGGATTTGAAAGATCTGCTGCAGAAGGGATAGTTACCCACCTCAGTATTCTTTGTCTTCCCTTGTAGCTCAGATGGTAAAGAATCTGTCATGCAATGAGGAAGACCTGAGTTTGATCCCTGGGTTCAGAAGATCCCTTGGAGAAGGGAAAGGCTACCCACTCCAGTACTCTGACCTGTATTCCAGGCACTGCAGAGTCCATGGTGTCACAAAGAGCCAGACACAACTGAGAGACTTTCACTTTTCACATATAAAACATTTAAAAGTACTATTGGCATAGAAAAATACCACTTGCATAGCTAAATTAAAATTTGTTCTACTCCCATCACTGATACTGTTTTCTTCAATTTCTTTCATTTATCTAATGTCTTTGCTATTATTAAATAAAGAGAACACTAGATCATTAGTGAAGATATATACAGAATTTCTCACAAATATCCTTCCTTATTAATGCCAGGAAGAAGAGGAAGAATTTAAAAGAAAACTTAATAGAGCTAAATGACAGTTTAGCTACTTGAGTTTCTTGGAAATAAATTAGATTATTTTAATTACTCACACATCCTTACTTATATAAACTTTTGAAAAGTAAAAGTCACTTAGTCATGTCCAGTTCTTTCTAGCCCCATGGACTGTACAGTCAATGTAATTCTCCAGGCCAGAATACTGGAGTGGGTAGCCTTTCCCTTCAATAGGAAAATCTTTCCAAACCAGGGATTGAACCCAGGTAGCCTGCATTGCAGATGGATTCTTTACCAACTGAGCTATCAGGGAAGCCCATGTGAATTTCGGATCAAATCCGGAAAATATATAACTGACCACAATAAAAGTAGTTAAATTTAAAAAAAAGTTTTATCATCAAGGATAAAAATGAATGGATGCTTGAGGGATTATATCACCTCTCTGTGAGTTGTAAACAACATATCTAGTAACTATTGTAAATAATCTGTATAGCATCAATTATTATTGTTGTTTGATTTTGCACATCAACCTTAAGGTAGTTTGTAGAGGCTGTCTTCATTATGAAAGAAAAGCATAAATCTCAAGGGTAAATTCAATTTGTCCAGTTCTCAAAGTTAATAACAGATGAGGAAATCAAATCCACCTCATTTTCCTCTAGTCAAATGAAAAGTTCAAGGGGATTTTCATAGTGTAAGTACAGCAAAAAGAATTGAATAGTAACACTAAAAATAGAGTACAGTTGGATAGCTCTTAAAGGACATTAATTCAATTACATAACTCAATCGTGTCCGACTATTTGTGACCCCATGAATAACAGCATGCCAGGCCTCCCTGTCCATCATCAGCTCCCGGAGTTTACTCAAACTCATGTTCATCTAGTCAGTGATGTCATCCAGCCATCTCGTCCTGTTGTCCCCTTTTCCTCCTGTCCCCAACCCTCCCAGCATCAGAGTTTTTTCCAGTGAGTCAATTCTTCGCATGAGGTGGCCAAAGTACTGGAGTTTCAGCTTTAGCATCATTTCTTCCAAAGAACACCCAGGCCTGATCTCTTTTAGAATGGACTGGTTGGAACTCCTTCTTGCCCAAGGAACTCTCAAGAGTCTTCTCCAACACCACAGTTCAAAAGCATCAATTCTTTAGTGCTCAGCTTTCTTCACAGTCCACCTCTCACATCCATACATGACCATTGGAAAAATCATAGCCTTGACTAGATGGAACTTTGTTGACAAAGTGATGTCTCTGCTTTTCGATATACTATCTAGGTTGATCATAACTTTCCTTCCCAGGAGTAAGCGTCTTTTAATTTCATGGCTGCAGTCACCATCAGCAGTGATTTTGGAACCCCCAAAATAAAGTCTGACACTGTTTCCACGGTTTGCCCATCTATTTCCCATGAAATTATGGGACCAGATGCCATGAACTTCATTTTCTGAATGTTGAACTTTAAGCCTACTTTTTCACTCATCTCTTGTTCCTCTGCATTTTCTAAAACCAGCTTGAACATCTGGAAGTTCACGGTTCACTTACTGCTGAAGCCTCGCTTGGAGAATTTTGAGGACATATTATTGTTATTATTTTTCAGTTAATTTTTTCCAAATGAGAAGTTATAAGTTAAGTATGACATTGTCAGGTAATCTGAGTTCTGTTTTTGTTTTTTTTGTTTTTTTTTTTTTAGTAAGATTTTTAATCAAGCAAGAACTTTTGACCAAATGATGAGCTATTTGTGAAATCTAACAAAGTTACTGTGAAGAATGTTAGACTGTTTAATTTTATTTCCATATTTGCATTGCTGAATAACTGAAGGGTTGAATGATAGTAAGTCCATGCATTGTATAAAAATTCTTTTAATTCTTTTTTTAAAATGTTGACTATATAGCTTATAATAAAATTTTGATTAAAAATAAATTGCTAGGGTCAAAACAAATGAAATATGTTCACATATATTTTAGATGTTTGCTGTGCTCGTAAACAATATATTTCATATTCCTCAGACTCACAAGGTAGAAACACATTGCTTATATTGTTATATCTCCTATCTCCAGAATTTCCTTGTAAATTAGGCTGCGTGTTTTTCCAGTTCAGTTCAGTTCAGTTGCTCAGTTGTGTCTGAATCTTTGCAACCCTGTGAAGTGGAGCATGCCAGGCCTCCCTGTCCATCAACAACTCCAGAAGTTTACTCAAACTCATGTCCATCGACTCAGTGATGCCATCCAGCCATCTCATCCTCTGTCGTCCCTCTTCTTCTCCTGCCCCCAATCACTCCCAGTATCAGAGACTTTTTGAATGGGTCAGCTCTTTGCATGAGGTGGTCAAACTTTTGGAGTTTCACATTCAGCATCAGTCCTTCCAATGAACACCCAGAACTGATGTCCTTTAGAAAGGACTGGTTGGGTCTTCTTGCAATCTGAGGGAATCTCAAGAGTCTTCTCCAACACCACAGTTCAAAGGCATCATTTCTTTGGTGCTCAACTTTTCCACAGTCCAACTCTCACATCTATACCTGACTACTGGAAAAACCATAGCCTTGACTAGATAGACCTTCTTTGGCAAAGTAATGTCTGCTTTTGAATAGGTTGGTCATAACTTTCCTTCCAAGGAGTAAGCTTATTTTAATTTCATGGCTGTAATCACCATCTGCAGTGATTCTGGAGCCCCCAAAATAAAGTCAGACACTGTCTTCACTGTTTCCCTATTTACCATGAGTGATGGAACCAGATGTCATGATCTTCGATTTCTGAATGTTGAACTTTAAGCCAATTTTCCCCTTTCCTCTTTCACTTTCCTCAAGAGGCTTTATAGTTCCTCTTCACTTTCTGCCATAAGGGTGGTATCACCTGAGGTTATTGATATTTATCCCGGCAACCTTGATTCCAGCATGTCCTTCTTACAGCCCAGTGTTTCTCATGATGTACTCTGCATATAAGTAAAATAAGCAGGGTGACAATATACACCCTTGACATAGTCCTTTTCCTACTTGAAACCAGGCTGTTGTTTCATAACCAGTTCTAACTGTTGCTTCCTGACCTGCATATATGTTTCTCAAGAAGCAAGTCATGTGGTCTAGTATTTCCATCTCTTTCAAAATTTTCCACAGTTCATTGTGATCCACACAGTCAAAGGCTTTGGCATAGTCAATTAAGCAGAAATAGATGTTTTTCTGGAACTCTCTTGCTTTTTCCATGATCCAGCAGATGTTGGCAATTTGATCTCTGGTTCCTCTGCCTTTTCTAAAACCAGCTTGAACATCTGGAAGTTCATTGTTCACGTATTGCTGAAACCTGGCTTGGAGAATTTTGAGCATTACTTTACTAGCGTGTAAAATGAGTGCAGTTGTGCAGTAGTCTGAACATTCTTTGGCATTACCTTTCTTTGAGATTTGAATGAAAACTGACCTTTTCCAGTCCTGTGGCCACTGCTTAGTTTTCCAAATTTTCTGGCATATTTAGTGCACCACTTTCACAGCATCATCTTTTAGGATTTGAAATAGTTCATGTGTGATTAGATCATCTCCACTACCTTTGTTCATGGTGATGCTTTCTAAGACCTGCTTGACCTCACATCTGGCTCTAGGTGTGTGATCACACTAGTGTGATTATCTGGGTGGTGAAGATCTTTTTGTACACTTCTGTGTATTCTTGCCACTGTTCTTTAAAAAAAAAAAATTATACTTACTTAACTTTACTTTATGACACTGTATCGGTTTTGCCATATATTGACATGAATCCGCCACGGGTGTATACTAGCTCCTAATTATGAAACCCCTCCCACCTCCACCCCATATCATCTCTCTGGGTCATCCCAGTGCACCAGACCCAAGCATCCAGTGTCATGCATCAAATCTGAACTGGCAATTCGTTTCATATATATTATACATGTTTCAATGCCATTCTCCCAAATCATCCCACCTTCTCCCTCTGCCACAAAGTCCAAAAGACTGTTCTATACATCTGTGTCCTTTTGCTGTCTCGCATACAGGGTCATCATTAACATCTTTCTAAATTCTATGTATATGTGTCACGTGGCTCAGAGGTTAAATTGTCTGCCTCCAATGCAGGAGACCCGGGTTCAGTCCCTGGATTGGGAAGATCCCCTGGAGAAGGAAATGGAAATCCACTCCAGTATTCTTGCCTGGAGAATCCCATGGACAGAGAAGCCTAATAGGTTACAGTCCACAGGGTCACAAAGAGTCGGACAAGACTGAGTGACTTCACCTCATACTGTACTGATGTTTTTCTTCTGGCTTACTTCACTCTGTATAATAGGCTCCAGTTTCATCGATCTCATTAGAACTGATTCAAATGTATTTTTTAATGGCTGAGTAATACTCCATTATGCATATGTACCACAGCTTTCTTATCCATTCACTTGGTGATGGACATCTAGGTTTTTTCCATGTCCTGGCTATTATAAACAGTGCTGCAATGAACATTGGGGTACATGTGTCTCTTTCAATTCTGGTTTCCTTGGTGTGTATGCCCAGCAGTGGGATTTCTGGGTCATAAGGCAGTTCTATTTTCAGTTTTTTAAGGAATCTCCACACTGTTCTCCATAGTGGCTGTACTAGTTGCATTCCCACCAACAGTGTAAGAGTGTTCCCTTTTCTCCACACCCTCTCCAGCATTTATTGCTTGTAGATGTTTGGATCTCAGCCATTTTGACTGGTGTGAAATGTACCTCATCGTGGTATTGATTTGCATTTCTCTGATAATGAGTGATGTTGAACATCTTTTCATGTGTTTGTTAGTCATCCGTATGTCTTCTTTGGAGAAATATCTATTTAGTTCTTTGTCTCATTTTTGATTGGGTTGTTCATTTTTCTGGACTTGAGCTGCAGAAGTTGTATATTTTTGAGATTAGTTGTTTGTCAGTTGCTTCATTTGCTATTATTTTCTCCCATTCCGAGGCTGTCTTTTCACATTGCTTATAGTTTACTTTGTTGTGCAGAAGCTCTTAATTTTAATTAGACCCATTTTTAAATTTTTGCTTTGATTTCCAGTATTCTGGGGGATGGATCATAGAGGATCCTGCTGTGATTTATGTCGGAGAGTGTTTTGCCTATGTTCTCCTCTAGGCATTTTATAGTTTCTGGTCTTACATTTAGATCTTTAATCCATTTTGACTTTATTCTTGTGTATGGTGTTAGAAAGTGTTCTAGTTTCATTTTTTCACAAGTGGTTGACCAGTTTTCCCAGAACCACTTATTAAAGAGATTGTCTTTGCTCCATTGTATATTCTTGCCTCCTTTGTAGAAGATAAGTTGTCCATAGGTGTGTGAATTTATCTCTGGGCTTTCTATTTTGTTCCATTGATCTATATTTCTGTCTTTGTGCCAGTACCATACTGTCTTAATGACTGTGGCTTTGTAGTAGAGCCTGAAGTCAGGCAGGTTGATTCCTCCAGTTCCATTCTTCTTTCTCAAGATTGCTTTGGCTATTCGAGGTGTCTTGTATTTCCATACAAATCTTGAAATTATTTATTCTAGCTCTGTGAAAAATACCACTGGTAGCTTGGTAAGGATTGCATTGAATCTGTAGATTGTTTTGGATAGTATACTTATTTTCACTATATTTATTCTTCCAATCCATGAACATGGTATATACCTCCATCTATTAGTGTCCTTTGATTCCTTTCATCAGTGTTTTATAGTTTTCGATTTATAGGTCTTTAGTTTCTTTTGGTAGATAGACTCCTAAGTATTTTATTATTTTCTTTGCAATGGTGAATGCAATTGTTTCCTTAATTTATTTTTCTACTTTCTTCTTATTATATATAGGAATGCAAGGGATTTCTGTGTGTTGATTTTATAATCTGCAACTTTACTATATTCATTGATTAGTTCTAGTAATTTTCTTGTGGAGTCTTTAGGGTTTTCTATGTAGAGGATCATGTCATCTGCAAACAGTGAGACTTTTACTTATTCTTTTCCAATTTAGATTCCTTTTATTTCTTTTTCTGCTCTGATTGCTGTAGCTAAAACTTCCAGAACTATGTTGAATAGTAGCAGTGAAAGTGGGCACCCTTGTCTTGTTCCTGACTTTAGGGGAAATGCTTTCAATTTTTACCATTGAGGATAATGTTTGCTGTGGATTTGTCATATATGGCTTTTAGTATATGAGGTATGTTCCTTCTATTCCAGCTTTCTGGAGAGTTTTTTTCATAAATAGATGTTGAATTTTGTCAAAAGCCTTCTCTACATCTACTGAAATAGTCATATCACTTTTATTTTTCAATTTCTCAATGTGAATTACATTGATTGATTTGTGGATATTGAAGAATCCTTGCATCCCTGGGATAAAGCCCACTTGGTCATGATGTATGATCTTTTTAATGTGTTGTTGGATTCAGATTGCTAGAATTTTGTTGAGGATTTTTGCATCTATGTCCATCAGTGATGTTGTCCTGTAGTTTTCTTTTTTATGGCATCTTTGTCAGGTTTTGGTATTAGGGTGATGGTGGCCTCATAGAATGAGTTTGAAAGTTGACCTTCCTCTGCAATTTTATGGAAGAGTTTGAATAGGATAGGTGTTAGCTCTTCTTGAAAATTTTAGTAGAATTCAGCTATGAAGCCATCTGGACTAGGGCTTTTGTTTGGGGGAAGATTTCTGATTACAGTTTCAATTTCCATGCTTGTGATGGATCTGTTCACATTTTCTATTTCTTCCTGGTTGAGTTTTGGAAAGTTGTACTTTTCTAAGAAATTGTCCATTTCTTCCGCATTGCCCGTTTTATTGGCATATAATTGCTGATAGTAGTCTCTTATGATCCTTTATATTTCTGTGTTGTCTGTTGTGATCTTTCCATTTTTATTTCTAATTTTATTGATTTGATTTTTCTCTCTTTGTTTCTTGATGAGTTTGCCTAATGGTTTCTAAATTTTATTTATCCTTTCAAAGAACCAGCTTTGTGCTTTGATGATTTTTGATATGATCTCTCTCTCTCTCTCTTTTTTTTTCCATTTATTTCTGCCCTATTTTTTAAGATTTATTTCCTTCTACTAACTCTGGGATTCCCCATTTCTTCCTTTTTAGTTGTTTTAGGTGTAGAGTTAGGTTATTTATTTGACTTTTTCCTTGCTTCTTGAGTTACGTATGTATTGCTATGAACTTTCCTCTTAGCACTGCTTTTATAGTGTCCCACAGTTTTGGGTTGTCGTGTTTTCATTTTTATTCATTTCTATGCATAATTTGATATGTTTTTTTTTATTTCTTCTGTGATTTTTGGTTATTCAGAAGCGTTTTGTTCAACCACCATATGATGGGATTTTTAATATTTTTTTCTCCTGTAATTGAGATATATTCTTAATGTATTATGGTCAGAAAAGATGCTTGGAATAATTTTGATTTTTTTTTTTGAATTTGTCAAGGTTATATTTATGGCCCAGGATGTGATCTATCCTGGAGAATGTTCCGTGAGCACTTGAGAAAAAGTTGAAATTCACTGTTTAGGGGTGAAATGTCCTATAGATATCAATTAGGTCTAACTGATCTGTTGTATCATTTAAAGTTTGCATTTGTTTGTTAATTTTCTGTTTAGTTGATCTGTCCATAAGTGTGAGTGGGGTATTAAAGTCTCCCACTATTATTGTGTTTTTATTAATTTCCCCTTTCATACTTGTTAGCATTTGTCTTACATATTGTGCTGCTCCTATGTTGGGTACATATATATTTATAATTGTTATATCTTCTTCTTGGATTGATCCTTTGATCATTATGTAGAGTCCTTCTTTGTCTCTTTTCACAATCTTTGTTTTAAAGTCTATTTTATTGGATATGAGTATTGCTACTCCTGCTTTCTTTTGGCCTCATTTGTGTGGAATATAGTTTTCCAGCCCTTCACTTTCAGTCTGTATGTGTCCTTTGTTTTGAGATGGGTCTCTTGTAGGCAGTGAATATAGAGATCTTATTTTTGTATCCATTCAGCCAGTCTTTGCCTTTTGGTTGGGGCATTCAACCCATTTACGTTTAAGGTAATTATTGATAAGTATGATCCCATTGTCATTTACTTTATTGTTTTGGGTTGGGGTTTATACATCCTTTTTGTGTTTCCTGTCTAAAGAATATCCTTTAACATTTTTTGGAGAGCTGGTTTGGTGGTGCTGAATTCTCTCAGCTTAAGCTTGTCTGTAAAGCTTTTTATTTCTCCTTCATATTTGAATGAGAATCTTGCTGGGTACAGTAATCTAGACTGTAGGTTATTTTCTTTCATCATTTTAAGTATATCTTGCCATTCCCTCCTGGCCTGAAGAATTTCTATTGAAAGATTTGCAGTTATTCTTATGGGAATACACTTGTGTGTTATTTGTTATTTTTCCCTTGCTGCTTTGAATATTTGTTCTTTGTGTTTGATCTTTGTTAACTTGATTAATATATGTCTTGGGTGTTTCACCTTGGGTTTATCTTGTTTGGAACGCTCTGGGTTTGTTGGACGTGGGTGATTATTTCCTTCCCCATTTTAGGGAAGTTTTCAACTATAATATCCTATTGTATTTCTCATGTTCTTTCTTTTGTCTTCTTCTTCTTGAACTCCTATAATTCGAATGTTGGAGCATTTCATATTGTCCTGGAGGTCTCTGAGATTGTCCTCATTTCTTTTAATTCATTTTTCTTTTTTTCCTCTCTGATTCATTTATTTCTACCATTCTATCTTCTATTTCACTAATTCTACCTTGGCCTTGGATTGCTGAATGATGCAGTTCAAAGATTAATAGAGTTTTGCCAAGAAAATGCACTGGTCACAGCAAACATCCTCTTGCAACAACACAAGAGAAGACTCTACACATGGACATCACCAGATGGTCAATACTGAATCATACTGATTATATTCTATGCAGCCAAAGATGGAGAAGATCTATATAGTCAACAAAAACTAGGCCAGGAGCTGACTGTGGCTCAGATCATGAACTCCTTATTACCAAATTCAGACTTAAATTGAAGAAAGTAGGGAAAACCACAATTCCATTCAGGTATGACCTAATTCAAATCCCTTATGATTATACATTGAAAGTGAGAAATAGGTTTAAGAGTCTAGATCTGATAGAGAGCCTGATGAACTATGGAATGAAGTTCGTGATATTTTACAGGAGACAGCAATCACAACCATCTCGAAGGAAAAGAAAGGTAAAAAAGCGAAACAGCTGTCTGGAGAGGCATTATAAATAGCTGTGAAAAGAGAGGTGAAAAGCAAAGGAGAAAAGGAAAGATATAAGCATCTGAATGCAGAGTTCCAGAGAATAGCAACAAGAGATAAGAAAGCCTTCTTCAGTGATCAATGCAAAGAAATAGAGGAAAACAACAGAATGGGAAAGACTAGAGACATCTTCAAGAAAATTAGAGATACCAATGGAACATTTCATGCAAAGATGGGCTCAATAAAGGACAGAAATAGTCCAGACCTAACAGAAGTAGAATATATTAAGAAGAGATGGCAAGAATACATGAAAGAACTGTACAAAAAGATCTTCATGACCCAGATGATGATGATGATGTGATCACTAATCTAGAGCCAGACATCTTCAAATGTGAAGCCAAGTGGGCCTTAGAAAGCATCATTATGAACAAAGTTAGTGGAGGTGATGGAATTCCAGTTGAGCTGTTTCAAATCCTGAAAGATGATGCTGTGAAAGTGCTGCACTCAATATGCCAGAAAATTTGGAAAACTCAGCAGTGGCCACAGGACTGGAAAAGGTCAGTTTTCATTCCCATTCCAAAGAAAGACAATGCCAAAGAGTGCTCAAACTATGGCACAATTGTACTCATCTCACATGCTAGTAAAGTAATGCTCAAAATTCTCCAAGACAGGCTTCAGCAATACGTGAACCATGAACTCCCTGATGTTCAAGCTAGTTTTAGAAAAGGCAGAGGAATCAGAGATCAAATTGCCAACATCCACTGGATCATCAAAAAAGCAAGAGAGTTCCAGAAAAACATATATTTCTCTTTTATTCACTATGCCAAAGCCTTGACTGTGTGGATTACAATAAACCGTGGAAAATACTCCAAGAGATGGGAATACCAGACCACCTAACCTGCCTCTTGAGAAATCTGTATGCAGGTCAGAAAGCATCCGTTATAACTGGACATGGAACAACCGACTGGTTCCAAATAGGAAAAGGAGTACTTCAAGGCTGTATATTGTCACCCTGTTTATTTAACTTATATGCAGAGTACATAATGAGAAATGCTGGACTGGAAGAAACACAAGCTGGAATCAAGATTACCAGGAGAAATATCAATAACCTCAA
Source organism: Nanger dama (assembly GCA_917880005.1). Taxonomy (NCBI): domain Eukaryota; kingdom Metazoa; phylum Chordata; class Mammalia; order Artiodactyla; family Bovidae; genus Nanger; species Nanger dama. Next base: position 25,957,653 of record CAKJTW010000001.1, read on the forward strand.
ATATGCAGATGACACCACCCTTATGGCAGAAAGTGAAGAAGAACTCAAAAGTTTCTTGATGAAAGTGAAAGAGAAGAGTGAAAAAGTTGTCTTAAAGCTCAACATTCAGAAATTGAAGATCATGGCATCCGGTCCCATCACTTAATGGGAAATAGATGGGGAAACAGTGGAAAAAGTGTCAGACTTTATTTTGGGGGCTCCAAAACCACTGCAGATGGTGACTGCAGCCATGAAATTAAAAGATGCTTAGTCCTTGGAAGAAAAGTTATGACCAATCTAGATAGTATATTCAAAAGCAGAGACATTACTTTGCCAACTAAGGTCCGTGTAGTCACGGCTATGGTTGTTCCTTTGGTCATGTTTCTGTTTGAGAGTTGGACTGTGAAGAAGGCTGTTTGCCGAAGAATTGATGTGTTTGAACTGCGGTGTTGGAGAAGACTCTTGAGAGTCCCTTGGACTGCAAGGAGATCTCACCAGTCCATTCTGAAGGAGGTCAGCCCTAGGATTTTTGGAGGGAATAATGCTAAAGCTGAAACTCCAGTACTTTGGCCACCTCATGTGAAGAGTTGACTCACTGGAAAAGCTCTGATGCTGGGAGCGATTGGGGGCAGGAGGAGAAGGGGACAACATAGGATGAGATGGCTGGATGGCATCACTGACTCAATGAACGTGAGTCTGAGTGAACTCAGGGAGATGGTGATGGACAGGGAGGCCTGGCGTGCTGTGATTCATGTAGTCACAAAGAATCAGACACAACTGAGCAAGTGAACTGAACTGAATTGAACTGAATCCTATCTTCTGTCTCCGTTATTCTACTATTTGTTGCCTCCAGAGTGTTGCTCATCTCATTTATTGCATTATTCATTATATATTGACTCTTTTTATTTCTTCTAGGTTCTTGTTAAATCTTTCTTGCATCTTCTCAATCCTTGTCTCCAGGCTATTTATCTGTGATTCCATTTTGATTTCAAGATTTTGGATCATTTTCACTATCAATATTCAGAATTCTTTCTCAGGTAGATTCCCTGTCTCTTCCTGTTTTGTTTGGTTTGGTGGGCATTTCTCATGTTCCTTTACCTGCTGGATATTGTTGTCTCTTCATCTTGGTTATATTGCTGAATTTGGTTTGGCCTTTCTATATTCTAGGAATTTGTGGAGTTCTCTTTATTATGGAGTTTCCTCACTGTGGGTGGAGTTGAATCAGTGGCTTGTCAAGGTTTCCTGGTTAGGAAAGCTTGTGTTGGAATTCTGGTGGGTGGAGCTGGATTTCTTCTCTCTGGACTGCTATGAAGTGTCTAGTAATGTGTTATGAGACGTCAGTGGTTTTGGAGTAACTTTAAGCTGCCTGAATATTGAAGCTCAGTTTCCTGTGTTGCTGGAGAATTTGCATTGTATGTCTTGCTCTTGAACTTGTTGGCCTTTGGGTGGTGCTTGCTTTCAGTGTAGGTATGGAGGCATTTGATGAGCTCCTATTGATTAATGTTCCCTGGATTCAGGGTTTCTCTGATGTTCTCAGGATTTGGACTTAAGCCTCCTACTTCTGATTTTCTGTTTTATTTTACAATAGCCTCAAGACTTCTCCATCTATACAGAACTGATGATAAAACATCTAGGTTAAAAATGAAAGATTTATCCACTTTGAGGGACACCCAGAGAGGTTCACTGAGTTACATGGAAAGAGAAGAGGAAGGGGGTAGTTAGAGGTGACTGGAATGAGATGAGGTAGGATCAAAAGAGGAGAGAGCAAGCTAGCCAGTAATCACTTCCTTATGTGTGCTCCACAGTCTGGGCCACTCAGAGGTGTTCACAGAGTTATACAGGTTAGAGGAGAGAGAGGAAGTAGAGAGAGGTGGCCAGGAAGACAAAAGAGGGAAATGAAAAGGAGAGAGACAGATCTAACCAGTAACCAGTTCCCTAAGTGTTCTCCACCATCTGGAACACACAGAGATTCACAGAGTTGGGTAGGGAAAAGAAGGGGGCAGGAAGAGACAGAGGCCACCTGGTGGTGAAAAAGGAGAGTCCAAAGGAGGAGAGAGTTGTCAAGCCAGTAATCTCGCTCTCAGGTAAAACTGGGTACTGAAGATTGGTTTTTTGAACGTACAAAATTGACAACTATTACCAAAAAGCAAAGATTAAAAATCTGGAGTAGAGATTGGATCTTCAAAAATACAATATTAAAGAGAAGAAGAAGAAGAAGAAGAAGAAGAAGAAGAAGAAGAAGAAGAAGAAGAAGAAAGCCACAAGAATTATTTAAAAATAAGACAACAACCACAAAAAGTATATATATGGTGTGTGCTTTAAAAATAGGGTCTTTTTTTTTGTGAAAAGTAATAGTAGGTTATAAAAATAAAAATTAGAGAAATAGAGGACTTAAAAATTTAAGATTGTTAAAAAATAATAAGAAGAGATAGAAAAAAAGAAAAATCAATTACACAACATCAACACACACACACACAATGATCGTAAAATAGTAAAAATATATCTGGTTCTTTCTCTGGTGTTGTGGGCAGTGTGGGGTCACTTCTAAGGTGGTTCCCTCTGTTTAACTTCTTCTGTTTGCTAGTCTCTTCAGTGTCTGATTTCCATCTTGACACAGGGAGGGCGGTGGTAGACACTTTTTTTTTTTTTTTTTTTTTAGGCTCACTTGTTTAGTCGCGCTGTGGGGAGGGAGGGATGCTGCAAACAAATACTGGCGAGTGCTTGCAGTGTCTCATCCACACTGGGCCTGCCCCTGCCCACGGCACACACCGCTCAGGCTCTATGTTGCTCTGATGGGGACCCTTCTGAGGCAGGCCCTAGGCTTCATGCACCTCCCCGGTCTATGCCGCTCAGGCTTGGCTCTCAGGTAGCCCTCAGAGGCAAAGATTTGGTTGGGCCTGCATTTTGTGCCCTTCCCAGGTCTGTGTAGCTCAGGAGTTTGGCGTGCACAGTTGCTGTGACTTATCGCCTTTCCCTGCTGCTCAGTTTTCTGGGTGTACTGTGGGTGTACCTTCTCAGGCAGATGATGACTGTCCAGAACCCACAGAAGTCTTAGTTAGCAAAGAAGCCTGCTTGCATTTTGGTAGGTAATGTCTCTCTTGGGCAGCGATTGACCTCTTCCAGCCCTTACAGCTCTGGCTGTCTGTCACTGGAGGGGGATGTTCTGCAGCCGGCTAATTCTGTTCTGTCCGTTGTACTGTGTGTGGTTCTGGAGGTGTCTTATGTTCAAGCGTTTCACATGGTAGCTATCCCACAGTCTGTTTTGCTAGCCCAAGTTAGTTCGCTCTGGTTATGCACAGGGTGTTTTGGCCCGATTCTTAAAAAATAACTGCAGCCCATGCCTCCCATGGCCCAATTCTTAAAAAGCACTGCAGTCTGCGCCTCCTGCGCCTCCCTGCCCAGCCCCCACTTGCTAGTGGTGGATGTAGGCGTCTGTGCTGCTTTTCTGCTGGGGGAGTTACTGTTGGGATCATAATCTATTGGTTTTAATTATTTATTTATTTTTCTTTCCTGTTATGTTGCCTTCTGTGCTTCCAAGGCTCACTACTGACTCAGCTACGAGAATGTTTCCTGGTGTTGGAAATCTCTCTTCTTAAGAGTCTCTTCCCAGGACGGAGCTCCCTCCCTACCTCCTTTGTTTCTTCTTTGTCTTTTGTATTTTTCCTACCTGTTTTTGAAGCCAATTATTTGCTTTTCTGGGTGCCTGATGTCCCCTGGCAACATTCAGAAGTTGTTTTGTGGAATTTACTTAGCGTTGAATTGTTCTTTTGATGAATTTGTGTGGGAGAAAGTGGTCCCCCATCCTATTCCTCTGCCATCTTAGGACTGCTTCTTCACCACTTCTTAATATATTCTTCTTTTGTTAGGGCCATGCCATTTCTGTCCTTTATTGAGCCCATCATTGCATGAAATGTTCCTTTGGTATCTCTAATTTTCTTGAAGAGATCTCTAGTCATTCCCATTCTGTTGTTTTCCTCTATTTCTTTGCATTGAACACTGAGGAAGGCTTTCTTATCTCTCCTTCCTATTCTTTGGAACTCTACATTCAGGTGATTATATCTTTCCTTTTCTCCTTTGCTTTTCACTTCTCCTCTTTCCACAGCTATTTGCAAAGCCTCCTCAGAGAGCCATTTTGCTTTTCTGCATTTCTTTTTCTTTGGGATGATCGTGATCCTTGTCTCCTGTACAATGTTACAAACCTCCATCCATAGTTGATCAGGCACTCTATCAGATCTAGTCCCTTAAATCTATTTCTCACTTCTCTGTATAATCATAAGGGATTTGATTTAGGTCATATCTGAATGGTCTAGTGGTTTTCCATACTTTCCTCAATTTAAGTCTGAATTCGGTAATAAGGAGTTCATGATCTGAGCCATGGTTAGCTCCCGGTCTTGTTTCTTTTGACTATGTAGAGCTTCTCCATCTCTGACTGCAAAGAATATAATCAATCTGACTTTGGTGCTGACCATCTGGTGATGTCCAAGTGTAGAGTCTTCTATTGTGTTGTTGAAAGAGTGTTTGCTATGTCCAGTGCTTTCTCTTGGCAAAACTCTATGAACCTTTGCCCTGCTCCCTTCCATACTCCAAGACCAAATGTGCCTGTTACTCCAGGTGTTTCTTGGCTTCCTAGTTGTGCATTCAAGTCCCCATATAATGAAAAGGACATCTCTTTTGAGTGTTAGTTCTAAAAGGTCTTGTAGGTCTTCATAGAACCATTCAACTTCAGCTTCTTCAGCATTACTGGTTGGGGCATAGACTTGGATTACTGTGATATCGCATGGTTTGCCTTGGAAATGAACAGAGATCATTCTGTTGTTTTTGAGACTACATCCAAGTACAGCATTTCAGACTCTTTTGTTGACCATGATGACTACTCCATTTCTCCTAAGGGATTCCTGTCCACAGTACTGGATATAATGGTCATCTGATTTAAATTCACCCATTCCATTCCATTTTAGTTAGCTGTTTTTTAGAATGTCAGTGTTCACTCTTGACATCTGTTTGACCACTCCCAATTTGCCTTGATGAACAGGGAAGCCTGACATGCTGCGATTCATGGGGTTGCAAAGAGTCGAACACGACTGAGTGACTGAACTGAACTGAACTGAATTTGCCTTGACTCATGGACCTAACATTCCAGGTTCCTATGCAATATTGCTCTTTACAGCATTGGACCTTGCTTCTGTCACCAGTCATATCCACAACTGGGTATTGTTTTTGCTTAGGCTCCATCCTTTCATTTTTCTGGAGTTATTTCTCCCCCTGATTTCCAGTAGCATATTGCACACTTACCGACCTGGGGAGTTCCTCTTTCAGTATCCTATCATTTTGCCTTTTCATACTGTTCATGTGATTCTCAAGCCAAGAATACTGAAGTGGTTTGTCATTCCCTTCTCCAGTGGACCACATTCTGTCAGACCTCTCCACCATAACCTGTAAGTTTTTAGGAAAGTCTTATTTAAAAATTTTAATCTTCAACTTTGAAAGTTGATACTTAGATAACATGTAAAGCAATAGTTATCCAAAAATAAAATAATAACTTGAGGACATTTGTTATGCCTTTCAAATAATTTATAATTTAGGAAAGCTACTTTTTTTTTTTATCCCAGAATATTTTTGTTTAAATATGATAAAATAGTTTTTCCAGTGTTTAGGAGAAAATAGAACAGTTTAAATGCAAGGATTTACATTCTACCCTTAAGATATGTACTCTTCTATTTAATAAAAGCTCATTTTACATAGTTTTAAAAATTTAAATAAAAGACATTATTGCCTTTACCAAGTAATGAAGAACTAAATGGGTTCTTTGTGTTGTATAATCTTAATTGAACTGGTGAGCAGAAAACTTGTAATTTTATATTAGTTTCTAAGAGTAACACTTTTCTTCATAATCTTTCTTTTAAGTGAGTCTCAAGTATTGGATTAATTCATACATTTTATGCAGAAAGGAAGAGGTCTCAGTTACTCCCTTTCTTAATGCCTTTTAAACATAGCATAGTCTCTTTCATAAAGTGAATATCTCATAACCATTTGTTCAAAAAATTAAATAAAGATAGAAATGGATGTTTTACAACAATTTGCAAAACCCACATATACTTTAATATTTATTTTGGTCATTATAAATTAGTTGAAGTTATTTTAATTAACATTCAAAGTATATGCATGAAGAATAATCAGAATAAATGGTATAGCTATGATATATTCATATTTTCTTCTTCAGTCTGCTAGAAGTCATTTAATATTTCTGAAGTTGGAATTGTTTAGCAAAAATAAGAAAACTTACTTCCTGTGAAATATGAGAATAACAGGCATTAAACATTTAGGATCAAGAGAAATAATACAAGAGTGCAAATATTAAAAAAAAAATAGTAAAACAATTTTCAAATTGTTGAGATTTGCATATGTAAATCATTTTGGATCATTTACTTACACACTTTAAGTAAAATCATATTACAATTTATATGAAATAAGTAAAACCTAAAAACTTTTTTTTAATAACCTTTAAATTAATAGAGTAAGCATTGCAGAAAACCCTACTGCTGAAGGTACAGTATTATTCTTAACTTTTCTCATGCACTTATATGCTTGCATATTATTTACTTAATTTAAAATGTGCTATAGTTTCATAATAACTGTAATAAAACTATTTATATTTGTAACTTGTCCATTGCATATATTTTAATACAAAATATATAAATGAGTATTTTATTTCCTTTGTTCAGTGTGGTAGGTTTTTAAAATTAAATTTCACTGTTTCATCTTACTGTAGAAGTTCCTTTACTGAGAAAATTTATGGAGTAACAATTCCAATCCCACAGATGTTTTTAACAGTAACAGAGAGTACTCAAAAGAAAAATGAAAAAAAAAAAACTTTAATATTAAAATGTGCAGGACAGCAGAAGGGATGACAAAATAGCTTGTCATATAATTTATAAAAGAAAATTAGGATTATCTGTCATTAGCTACCTTTAATTTATACAGTAATTTTCTTCAAATAACTTTATAGTTTATAATAATATATATAAACCTATAAATAATGGATAATCAATGTTAACTATTTTTATTTAATGATCTCATAGTTGCCCCTTTTTACTCATAATTCATTTTATAATTTCTTATTTAAAATTCTTTAAAATTTTTGGTTTGCAACATTATTATTTTGCAAACTTAGCTACATTTTCATCTGATAAAGAAATTACAAATAATTTTCATGGGATATATTTCCTTTTTTTCACATTGAAGTTTACTTAACCCCAGTTACATAATACTAAGGTTTATATAATCCTTGATATATTGAGTTTTACCATGATAAGATTATGCTAATACCTGATAATAAATATTTGTGCATTTCAATATGTCATAATAGCTATCTCAGTTTTGGTAATAATTTCTTTTTAAAGATGATACCACATTTGTCAAAATACATACAGACTCTAAAGACACCCAAATATTGCCTCTTTGGACTTTGTTCAGTCCATGTCATTGTTTTCTATTTTTTCAAGGTCTTAGTGGCTAGTAAACTTACTTGTTAATTAGAGATTTGCCAGAGTCCAGCTCCAGCAGCCAGGAAATCAGCCTGAAGAGGTGAGTGGTGTCAGCAGAAGATGATGTAGTCTCTGAGTCATAGTACAGAACTACATTTTTGTTTCAAGCTTCAGGTCCTCTTTTAAACTTTGACAAAAGCATTAGGCAGAAGTTTGCTGTTTTTTAGTTTCCCTCACCCAGATTTATTGTACTTAATTTGTGATTACTTTGTAACTCATGCTACATTCCTCAGTTTATTTCTTATCTTTCTAAATCCTGTTTGCTCCTAGTATCTTAAGATCACTATCTCCTAAAAAGGCTTCTAGCTATTCTTAATTATTCCTAAACCCTAAACTCAGCAGTCTTCTTTTGCTTTAAATATTTCCCTCACAAACAGATCTCAGATAGCAATCCTTCCTGTGGCCTCAAGCTGCAGCCTGGGACATTCTTTGAAAAGATCCTGGGACATTCTTTGTAAAGATCCTTGAACAAATGCTAATGGTTATTTTATAGATTATTTTCTGGGCACAACTGTAGAAGGCTTTGTGCTTTCTCACGCTCTCTCAAGCACCTTAACATTCTTTCTAGCCAACTCAACCAAAGAAAGGAAAGAACAAGTCAGAATCACAAGGCCTAACTCCTTCATCCTGGGGCTGTGCTTGCAAGATGAGGAGAGGGGGTTGGGGCTGTGCTTCCGTTTTGTCAGTAATGCCTAACGCTGCTCCTGACAGAGATTTATTCAGCTGAGATGCAACTATTTTTTTTTAATTTCATGAATAAGATAATCTCAAATATTTGGGGCCTGTCAGATACTGAAGAACTTAGGTTAAAATTTAAGTCCGGAGGCAGGCCATGCCTCATGGAAAATAGCTTTCCCCTTACCTGATGACTCAGAGCCCCCTGACTGATTCTTATCTGATGACTTGTGACTTAGTTTCCTTTGTGTAAGAAACCCCCTCCCAAGAATGCATTTCCTCTTTGACCAAACGCTGCAGGGTGGTCAGCCAACTGTTTCAACTTAATTACCTGCAAACCTTTCCCACCAATCAAATGTCACCACCCCACCTGTGGCCCTTCCTATCGCATTGTTCCCTATACCCTGACCACATTCCCACCTGCCTGTGATTTTTCTGTATAAAAATCCCTCTCGGTTGGTGTCCGGGGTTCACTCCTCCTGAGGAGACTGAACCCCAGCGCGCCGGCCTAATAAATCCTCTTGCTTATTGCATCGAATTCGAGCCATTGTGGTCTTTGGAGCGACAGGTCCTGAGAAAAGGCTGCGAGGTCTTACATTACAACTGTTTTTATATTTCACACAAGCTTATCCTATCACTTCTATGTGAAATTTCTTATAAAAATCACAGCTTTCTAGATGATACTTGAACCAGACACAGCATCCTAATGGTTCACAATTTTATTAATAATTTGAATTAAATACTGATCCATGTTTATTTTATATGTTTGCCTGAAATTCATGATTTTACCATTTTAAAATTATTTAAAAAGCACTACAATTTATTCTGGGTTAGATCGGTATCATTGACTATATCATGTATGCTTTGAATTGGTTGTGATATTTTTAATTGACACACTGGTTTGTCACTAACACAAATATTACTTGTATGTCTGCCTGTACCCTATTACATTTACATATTTGAAACAAAGTGTACATATATATGAAACTGTCTTTTTTTTTTTTTTTTTGACCAAAACTTAAGGTTTATCATTATGTTTCTAAAATATGTGTGCATGTGTGAATGTTCAGTCGCTCAGTAGTGTTTGACTCTCTTTGTGACTCCATAGACTGTAGCCCACCAGGCTCCTCTGTCTATAGAATTTTCCAGGCAAGAATATTGGAGCGGGTTACTATTTCCTACTCCAGGAGATCCTGATCCAGGCATCTAGCACCTCTCTTGACTCTCCAGCATTGGCAGGCAGATTATTTACCCCTGTTACATCTAGGAAGTCCTTTAAAGTAAATTCACTTCAGTTCACTCGCTCAGTCATGTCCGACTCTTTGAGACCCCATGAATCACGGGACGCCAAGCCTCCCTATTCATTAACGTCTCTTGGCGTTCACTCAGACTCACCTTCATCGAGTCCGTGATGCCATCAATCCATCTCAACCTCTTTTATCCACTTCTCCTGCCTCCAATCCCTCCCAGCATCAGTCTTTTCCAATGAGTCAACACTTCACATGAGGTGGCCAAAGTACCAGAGTTTCAGCTTTAGCATCATTCCTTCCAAAGAAATCCAGGAGTTGATCTCCTTCAGAATAAACTGGTTGGATCTCCTTGCAGTCCAAGGGACTCTCAAGAGTCTTCTCTAACACCACAGTTCAAAAGTATCAGTTCGTCAGTGCTCAGCCTTCTCCACAGTCCAACTCTCACATCCATACATGACCACTGGAAAAACCATAGCCTTTACTAGACGGACCTTAGTTGGCAAAGCAATGTCTCTGCTTTTGAATATGCTGTCTAGGTTGGTCATAAATTTTCTTCCAAGGACTAAGCGTCTTTCAATTTCATGGCTGCAGTCACCATCTGCAGTGATTTTGGATCCCCTCAAAATAAAGTCAGACACTGTTTCCCCATCTATTTCCCATGAAGTGATGGGACCGGGATGCCATGACCTTCAATTTCTGAATGTTGAGCTTTAAGACAACTTTTTTGCTCTCCTCTTTCAATTTCATCAAGAGGCTTTTTAGTTCCTCTTCAGTTTCTGCCATAAGGGTCGTGTCATCTGCATATCTAAGGTTATTTGTATTTCTCCTTGCAATCTTGATTCCAGCTTGTGTTTCTTCCAGTCAGCATTTCTCATGATGTACTCTGCATATAAGTTAAATAAGCAGGGTGACAATATACAGCCTTGAAGTACTCCTTTTCCTATTTAGAACCAGTCTGTTGTTCCATGTCCAGTTCTAACTGTTACTTCCTGACCTGCATACAGGTTTCTCAAAAGGCAGTTTAGGTGATCTGGTATTCCATCTCTTTTTAGTATTTTCCACAGTTTATTGTGGTCCACACAGTCAAAGGCTTTGGCATAGTGAATAAAGCAGAAATAGATGTTTTTCTGGAACTCTCTTGCTTTATTGATGATCCATCAAATGTTGGAAATTTCATCTCTGGTTCCTCTGCCTTTTCTAAAACCAGCTTGAACATCAGGGAGTTCATGGTTTATGTATTGCTGAAGCCTGGCTTGGAGAATTTTGAGCATTACTTTACTAGCGTGTGAGATGAGTGCAATTGTGTGCTAGTTTGAGCATTCTTTGGCGTTGACTTTCTTAGGAATGGGAATGAAAACTGACCTTTTCAGTCCTGTGGCCACTGCTGAGTTTTCCAAATTTGCTGGCATATTGAGTGCAGCACTTTCACAGCATCATTTTTCAGGATTTGAAATAGCTCCACTGGAATCCCATCACCTCCACTAGCTTTGTTCATAGTGATGCTTTCTAAGGCCCACTTGACTTCACATTCCAAGATGTCTGGCTCTAGATGAGTGATCACATTATCATGATTATCTGGGTCATGAAGATATTTTTTGTACAGTTCTTCCATGTGTTCTTGCCACCTCTTCTTAATATCTTCTGATTCTGTTAGGTCCATACAATTTCTGTACTTTATCCAGCCCATCTTTGCATGAAATGTTCCCTTGGTATCTCTGATTTTCTTGAAGTGATCTCTAGTCTTTCCCCTTCTGTTGTTTTCCTCTATTTCTTTGCATTGATCACTCAAGAAGACTTTCTTATCTCTTTTTACTCTTCTCTGGAACTCTGCATTCAGATGCTTATATCTTTCATTTTCTCCTTAGTTTTTTGCCTCTCTTCTTTTCACAGCTTTTTGTTGGTCCTCCCCAGACAGCCATTTTGCTTTTTTTGCATTTTTTTTCCCCATGGGGATGGTCTTGATCCCTGTCTCCTGTACAGTGTCACGAACCTCATTCCATAGTTCATCAAGCACTATATCTGTCAGATCTAGGCCCTTCAATCTATTTCTCATTTCCACTGGATAATCATAAGGGATTTGATTTAGGTCATACCTGAATGGTCTAGAGGTTTTCCCTACGTTCTTCAATTTAAGTCTGAATTTGGTAATAAGGAGTTCATGATCTGAGCACAGTCAGCTCCTGGTCTTGTTTTTGTTGACTGTATAGAGCTTCTCCATCTTTGGCTGCATAGAATATAATCAATATGATTTCGGTGTTGACCATCTGGAGATGTCCATGTATAGACTCATCTCTTGTGTTGTTGGAAGAGGGTGCTTGCTATGACCAGGACATTTTCTTGGAAAAATTCTATTAGTCTTTGCCCTGCTTCATTCCACACTCCAAGGCCAAATTTGCCTGTTACTCAAGGTGTTTCTTGACTTCCTACTTTAGCATTCCAGTTTTCTATAATAATAATAATAATAAACACATCTTTTTTGGCATTAGTTTTTAAAGGTCTTGTAGGTCTTCATAAAACCGTTCAATTTCAGTTTCTTAAGCATTACTGGTTGGGTCATAGACTTGGATGACTGTGATATTGTACGGTTTGCCTTTGAGATGAACAGAGATCATTCTTGTCATTTTTGAGATTGCATCCAAGTACTGCATTTCAGACTCTTTTTGTTGACCATGATGGCTAATCCATTTCTTCTGAGGAATTCCTGCCCGCAGAAGTAGATATAATGGTCATCTGAGTTAAATTCACCCATTCCAGTCCATTTTAGTTTGCTGATTCCTAGAATGTCGACATTCACCCTTGCCATCTCTTGTTTGACCACTTCCAATTTGCCTTGATTCATGGACCTGACATTCCAGGTTACTATGCAATATTGCTCTTTACAGCATCGGATCTTGCTTCTGTCACCAGTCACATGTACAACTGGGTATTGTTTTGCTTTGACTCCACTGGGCACCTAGTGACCTGTGGAGTTCCTTTGGTATCCTATTATTTTGCCTTATCATACTGTTCATGATGTTCTCAAGGTAAGAATAGTGAACTGGCTTGCCATTCCCTTCTCCAGTGGACCATGTTCTGTCAGACCTCTCCACTATGTTCTGCCCATCTTGGGTTGCTCTGCAGGCATGGCTTGGTTTCACTGAGTTAGACAAGACTGTGGTCCTAGTGTGATTAGATTGACTAGTTTTCTGTGAGTATGGTTTCAGTGTGTCTCCCCTCTGATGCCCTCTTTCAACACCTAATATCTTACTTGGGTTTCTTTACCTTTTGGGCCTGGGATATCCCTTCACGGCTGCTCCAGCAAAGCACAGCTGCTGCCCCTTACCTTGGACGAGGGGTATCTCTTTAATGCCGTCATTCCTGATCTTCAATGTGGGATAGCTCCTCTAGGCCCTCCAGCACCTGCACAGCCACCGCTCCATGGGTTGCTCCTGCCGGCTGCTGGCCCTGACCTTGGACATGGGGTGTGTCCTCCCAGCCGCCACTGGCCTCGGACGCAGGGTAGCTCCTCCTGGCAGCCGCCCTTACCTTGGATGTGGGGTAGCTCTTCCTGGCCGCCACTGACCTTGGACACAAGGTAGGTCCTCTCAGCTGCTGCCCCTGACCTCAGACACAAGGTAGCTCCTCTCTGCTATTCCAATATTCTTGCCTGGAGAATCCCCAAGGAAAAGGAATCTGACAGGTTACAGTGCATGGGTTCACAAAGAGTCAAGCATGACTGAGTAGCTAAGCACAGCACAGACCTGTTAAGTAGAAGAAAATAAGTACCCTTGTTATAAGGGCAAACACTTGGCTGAAATTTGTTCCGTGATTGGGTAGAAAGTAGAACTTGTAAAATGTGGGCCTATATTTAGTTGAGATTTCCTAGTAAATATTGGTGATGTGACCTGGTTTCTTCTTGCTACACATTATAAAATATGAGAGAAAAAAGATAAATTAAACAAAGTAGAAACAGCACTTGATGATTTGGGGAGTTCTTAGCCTATGCAGTCTTCAGGAATGATGAAATTAGGAAATGCACTACTGGAAAATCATACTCTGGAGAAAAAGCCAAAAAATGTGGCTAAAAAAGCTTGTATTGATTGATGTGTGATTCCAGGATCTACTCAGCCATCTCAGCAGAAGCCAGGAAGAGAGATGGGTTTAATAATGAAAGATATGCAGATGTCTGTCTTATATAATAGCATGTCACCCTGTTCCAAACAGGAGAATCAGAAGGCTTTGGAGAATTCTATATCAGGAAAAAAAACTGCCTCCTTGGAATGAAAGGGATAAAAACAGAATGAAGCATAAGAAGGATACCGGACATCAGACTTCCAAAATTCTAAAGGCAGGAATGGATTTAAAGAGCTACATAGCTGCAAGAATAATCTATACTTCAACAAAGGGCAATTCACTATGGAGTCAGAGCCACCTTACACAGTAGAGAGGGGTGTGGGACTCTTGTGAGAAGAGTAGAAACCAGAGCTGCTGCATGCCTGTGGTCAGATGATCTAGCTACAGAGGATTTATTTTAGGTTTGAAACTTAATGGACTTGGCTTTATGTATTTCAAACTTGCTTGGGGCCAATACATACCTGTTTCTTCCAGTTTTTCTCTTTTGAAATGGAAATGTCTAACTATACCTGTCCCATTACTTTGTTTGAGAAACTGATTTTTTTTTTTGTTCTTATTTCAAAAGTCCGTAGCTAGAAATTAATTTAGTCCTAGACTACATCAAGGAGAGATAAGAAGCCTTCTTAATGAACAATGTAAAGAAACAGAAGAAAACAATACTGTGGGAAAGACTAGAAATCTCTTCAAGGAAATTAGAGATAAAAGGAAACATTTCATGCAAAGATGGGCATAATAAAAGACAGAAATGGTACAGACTTTACAGAATCAGAAGATATTAAGAAAAAGGTGACAAGAATACACACAAAAACTGTACAAAAATGTTCTTACTGACCCAGATAACCAGAAAGGTGTGATCACCCAACTAGAGCCAGGCATCCTTGAGTGTGAAGTCAAGTGGGTCTTAGGAAACATTACTATGAACAAGCTAGTGAAGATGATGGAATTTCAGCTAAGCTACTTCAAATCCTAAAAGAGGATTCTGTTAAAGTGCTGCACTCAACAGTCCAGAAAATTTGGAAAACTTAGCAGTGGCCACAAGACTGGAAAATACTCAGTATCCATTTCAATCCAAAAGAAAGGCCATACCAAAGAATGCTCAAACTACTGCACAATTGCACTCATTTCACATGCTAGCAAAGTAATGCCCAAAATTGTCCAAGGTAGGCTTAACAGTACATGAACCAAGAACATCCAGATGTTCAAGTTGGATTTAGAAAAGGCAGAGGAACTGTAGATCAAATTGCCAACGTCCATTGGATCATAGAAAAACCAAGAGAATTACAGAAAAAATATACATCTGCTTCATTGACTACACTAAAGTCTTTGACTTTGTGGATCACAACAAATGGTGGGAAATTCTTAAAGAGATGGGAATAGCAGAATACCTTATCTGCCTCCTGAGAAACCTGTATGCAGGTCAAGATGCAAGTTTGGACCAGACATAGAACAACGGACAGGTTCCAGATAGGGAGAGAAGTATAAACAGGCTGTATATTGTCACCCTGCTTATTTAAGTTATATGCAGATTTCAGTTCATTTCAGTCGCTCAGTCGTGTCCGACTCTTTGCAACCCCATGAATCACAGCACGCCATGACTCCCTGTCCATCACCAACTCCCGGAGTTCACTCAGACTCATGTCTATCGAGTCAGTGATACCATCCAGCCATCTCATCCTCTCTCATCCCCTTCTCCTCCTGCCCCCGATCCGTCCCACCATCAGAGTCTTTTCCAGTGAGTCAACTCTTCGCATTTGGTGGCCAAAGTACTGGACTTTCAACTTCAGCATCATTCCTTGCAAAGAAATCCCAGGGCTGATCTCCTTCAGAATAGACTGGTTGGATCTCCTTGCAGTCCAAGGGACTCTCAAGAGTCTTCTCCAACACCACAGTTCAAAAGCATCAATTCTTCAGTGCTCAGCCTTCTTCACATTCCAACTCTCACACCCAAACATGACCACAGGAACAACCATAGCCTTGACTAGATGGATCTTAGTCGGCAAAATAATGTCTCTGCTTTTGAATATGCTATCTAGGTTGGTCATAACTTTTCTTTCAAGGACCACTGAGGATGAGATGGCTGGATGGCATCATTGACTCGATGGAAATGAGTCTGAGTGAGCTCTGGGGGTTGGTGATGGACAGGGAGGCATGGCGTGATGCGTTTACCATTTCTGAATGTTGAGATTTAAGCTAAATTTTTCACTCTCCACTTTCACTTTCATTAAGAATAAACTCAACATTCAGAAAATGAAGATCATGGCATTCGGTCCTATCACTTCATGGGAAATAAGTGGGGAAACTGGAAACAGTGTCAGGTTTTATTTTTTGGGACTCCAAAATCACTGCAGATGGTGCTTTCAGCCATGAAATTAAAAGATGCTTACTCCTTGGCAGAAAAGTTATGACCAACCTACGTAGCATATTCAAAAGCAGAGACATTACTTTGCCGACTAAGGTCCATTTAGTCAAGGCTATGGTTGTTCCTGTGGTCATGTTTGGGTGTGATAATTGGACTGTGAAGAAGGCTGAGCACTGAAGAACTGATGCTTTTGAACCGTTGTGTTGGAGAAGAATCTTGAGAATCCCTTGGACTGTAGGGAGATCCAACCATTCTGAAGGAGATCAGCCCGGGATTTCTTTGGAAGGAAGATGCTTAAGGTGAAAGTCCACTACTTAGGCCATCTTATGCAAGGAGTTGACTCATTGGAAAAGACTCTAATGCTGGGAAGGATTGGGGGCAGGAAGAGAAGGGGACAACAGATTATGAATTGGCTGGATGGTATCACTGACTAGATAGACGTGAGTCTGAGTGAACTCCGAGAGTTGGGGATGGACAGGGAGGCATGGCATGCTGCGATTCACGGGGTTTCAAAGAGTCGGACACGACTGAGTGACTGAACTGAACTGAACTCACTTTCTGCAGTAAGGGTGATGTCATCTGCATATCTAAGGTTGTTGATATTTCTCCTGGCAATCTTGATTCCAGCTTCTGCTTCTTCCAGCCAAACGTTTCTCATGAGGTACTCTGCATAGAAGTTAAAGAAGCAGGGTGACAATATAGCCTTGACGTACTCCTTTTCCTATTTGAAACCAGTCTGTTGTTCCATATCCAGTTCTAACTGTTGCTTCCTGGCCTGCACACAGATTTCTCAAGAGGCAGGTCAGGTTGTCTGGAATTCCCATCTCTTGAAGAATTTTCCACAGTTTATTGTGATCCACACAGTCAAAGGCTTTGGCATAGTCAATAAAGCAGAGAGAGATTTTTTTTTTTTCTGGAGTTCTCTTGCTTTTTCCATGATCAGTGATGTTGGCAATTTGATCTCTGGTTCCTCTGCCTTTTCAGAAACAAGCTTAAACATCAGGAAGTTCATGATTCATGTATTGCTGAAGTATGACTTGGAGAGTTTTGAGCATTACTTTACTAGCATGTGAGATGAGTGCAATTGTGCGGTAGTTTGAGCATTCTTTGGCATTGCCTTTCTTTGAGATTAGAATGAAAACTGATCTTTTCAGTCTTGTGGCCACAGCTGAGTTTTCCAAATTTGCTGGCATATTGAGTGCAACACTTTCACAGCATCATCTTTCAGGATTTGAAATAGCTCAACTGGAATTCCATCACCTCCACTAGTTTTGTTCATAGTGATGCTTTCTAAGGTCCATTTGACTTCACATTCCAGGGTGTCTGGCTCTAGATGAGTGATCACACCGTCAGGATTATCTGGGTCATGAAGATCTTTTTTGTACAGTTTCTGTGTATTCTTGCCACCTCTTCTTAATATCTTTTGCTTCTATTAGTTTCATACAATATCTGTCTTTTATTGAGCCCATCTTTTCATGAAATGTTCCCTTGGCAACTCCTATTTTCTTGAAGAGATCTCTAGTCTTTCCCATTCTGTTGTTTTCCTCTGTTTCTTTGCATTGATCACTGAAGAAGGCTTTCTTATCTCTTCTTGCTATTCTTTGGAACTCTGCATTCAGATGCTTATATCTTTCCTTTTCTCCTTTGCTTTTACCTTTTTTCTTTTCACAGCTTTTTGTAAGGCCTCCCCCAGACAGCCATTTTGCTTTTTTGCATTTCTTTTGCATGGGGATGGTCTGGATCCCTGTCTCCTGTACAATGTCACGAACCTCATTCCATAGTTCATCAAGCACTCTAACAGACCTAGGCCTTATTTCTATTTCTCACTTCCACTGTATAATCATAAGGGGTTTGGTTTAGGTCATACCTGAATAGTCTAGAGGTTTTTCCCTACGTTCTTCAATTTAAGTCTGAAGTTGGTAATAATGAGTTCATGATCTGAGCCACAGTCAGCTCCTGGTCTTGTTTTTGTTGACAGTATAGAGCTTCTCCATCTTTGGCTGTGAAAAATATAATCAATCTGATTTTGGTGTTGACCTTCTGGTGATGTCCATGTGTAGAGTCTTCTCTTGTGTTGTTGGAAGAAGGTCTTTGCTATGACCAGGGCATTTCCTTAGCAAAACTCTATTAGTCTTTGCCCTGCTTTACTCCACATTCCACGGCCAAATTTGCCTGTTACTCCAGGTGTTTCTTGACTTCCTACTTTTGCATTCCAGTCCCCTATAATGAAAAGTACATATTTTTTGGGGTGTTAGTTCTAAAAGGTCTTTTAGGTATTCATAAAACCATTCAACTTCAGCTACTTCAGCATTACTGGTTGGGGCATAGACTTGGATAACTGTGATATTGAATGATTTGCCTTGGATATTAATAAAAATCATTCTGTTGTTTTTGAGACTGCATCCAAGTATTGCATTTCAGACTCTTTTGTTGACCGTGATGGCTACTCCATTTCTTCTGAAGGATTCTTGCCTGCAGTAGTAGATATAATGGTCATCTGATTTAAATTCACCCATTTCAGTCCATTTTAATTTGCTGATTCCTAGAATGTCAACGTTCACTCTTGTCATCTCCTCTTTGACCACTTCTAATTTGCCTTGATTTATGGACATGACATTCCAGGTTCCTATGCAATATTGCTCTTTACAGCATCGGACTTTGCTTCTATCACCTGTCACATCCACAGCTTGGTATTATTTTTGTTTTGGCTCCATTCCTTCATTCTTTCTGGAGTCATTTCTCTACTCATCTCCAGTGGCATGTTGGCATCTATTGACCTGGGGAGTTTCTTTTTCAGTATCCTATCATTTTTGCCTTTTCATACTGTTCATGGAGTTCTCAAGGCAAGAATACTGAGGTAGTTTGCCATTCCCTTCTCCAGTTCACCTCATTCTGTCAGATCTCTCCACCATGACCAGCCAGTTTTGGGTTGCCACACGGGCAGGGCTTAGTTTCATTGAGTTAGACAAGTCTGTCGTACTAGTATGATTAGATTGACTAGTTTTCTTTGAGTACGGGTTCAGTGTGTCTCCTCTCTGATGCCCTCTTGCAACATCTACAGTCTTACATGGGTTTATCTTACCTTGGATGTGGGGTATCTCTTCATAGCTGCTCCAGCAAAGCACAGCCACTGCTCCTTACCTTGGATGAAGCATATCTCCTCACTGCCACCCTTCCTGACCTTCAGGTGGGATAGCTCCTCTAGGCCTTCCTGTGCCTGAGCAGCCACCACTCGTTGGATGTGGGGTTGCTCCTCTCAGCTGCTGCCTCTGGCCTCCAGAGTGGTGTGGCTCCTCCTGGGCGCTGCCCCTGACCTCAGACACTGGGTGGCTCCTCCCAGCCACCCCTGACCTGGGACATTGCCCCTGGCCTCAGATGCAGTGTAGCTCTTCCTGGCCACTGCTTCTGGCCTTGGACGTGGGGTAACTACTCTTGGCCCCACTTAGTGCACCAGTCACAGCTGCCTGCGCTTATGCAAAGTACAGCATGCAAATTGCCAGACTGGATGAAGCACAAAGCTGGAATCAAGATTGTCAGGAGAATTATCAATAACCTTAGATATGCAGATGGCACCATCCTTATAGCAGAAAGTAAAGAGGAACTAAAGAGCCTCTTGATGAAGGTGAAAGAAGAGAGTGGAAAAACTGGCTTAAAACTCAACATTCAAAAACTAAGAGCATGGCATTGAGTCCCATTACTTCATAGCAAATAAGTAGGGAAACAATGGAAACAGTGAGAGACTATTTTATTGGGCTCCAAAATCACTGCATAAGAAAATAATAGGCTGTTACATTGGAAAAAGTATCAGACATATAAGATATTTGGAAATTATTCAGATTTTACAGGTCACTGAAATTTTTTTTTTTCCCATACAGCTGAAGATTATCTAAATGATTTTATTGACAAGAGATAGGTTTAAGATCTATGTACCTAATCTAGCATTATTATCAGAAGCAGTTTAACCATCTTATGTTTTAATTGACTAACAGGCTGATAATAAAAAGTAGAATTGAGTCAAAGCCAAAAAGGTTTAGTCATTTTCTAAAATAAGTAAATTATCTTTTGTCAGATGGTGTAATCTATCAGACAAACAAAACAAAACAAACAAACAAACAAAAGGTTGGCACATAAAAACATTAAATAATTTTAATTCTCAAATTAATGTTTTTAACTGCAATATATGTCAAAGTAGCTATATTTTTCAAAAGCAATCTAGTATTAAAACTGTGCCTATTTATTTTTAGTACTTGATTTTAATAGATCAATACTTTATGTTCTTAACACTTAATGTAGAGATTATTAATTAACTTTCCATATTGTAAAGTGGAGAACTCACGTTTTAAAACCTCAAATACCAGACCAGCTCAACAGACAAAAGGGTAAACTCATTAAGCAAATAGGATCTAAAATTGTATTTTAAGAAAAACTTTCGTTTTTTCAAACAATTTAGATACATTGGTAAATTGTTATTCAGTTGGGCTTTGTCTTTTAGGCACATCTACACTAACAGAGTCCTGTTGATGAACTGAAATGCAAACCAGTTTAATGATTACTGAAGGATTATTAAATAGTAACAAAAAAAAGCCTATCAAATTTTAAAACAATATAAGTATAAATAATAAAGTTAAAATTTAACTATTGGAGAGATATACTTTTGAGTTTAGTAGCTTTTATTAAATCACAAATTATGAAAATCATCAAAATTATGAATCAATCTTCAGAAAAAAATCACAGAAACAGCTATCTGAGAAAAATTCCCTATGTAAAATCAAAATTTAACTTTTGTGCCTCCATGTCATATCATGTTTATTTATGTTTATTTATTACCATCTTTCTACATGTTTCACTTTCTTAAAGTATTGATTTCTTTTTAATTAAGAGAAAATTCTCTCCCAAATGACAAAAGTTACTTTAATGAGAACTAAAATTTGGCGAGTATAATAGACAACTGATTGCTTTATGACATGGGCTACAAACCAGTCCTGACTGAAAATAATCAATAGCAAAGGACATTAAAAATGTTTAAATTATTTATTAGGTAAGAGTCAATTTGTATCAATAAAACCAAAATTATTACATAAATGATTAATCAAATTTATATCTCAAGTCAATAACTGCATAATTGGTAATATCTGTAAAAATAATTTATATGAGTTTGTAAATAATAGAAGCTTACATTGTAATTATCATATAGATATCATATCATATAGATAATTATCATATAGATTTAGATTTAAGAGAGTTCTTATAGATATTTTAAATTTCTAAGGATTTAGAGAGATACTCTTCATTTGAATTTATTTTTTTGTAAAAATGACAAATGACTTTTCTCATATCATCACCAGAAACATGTATCTAAAGATGAGCAACTTATGATCACCATCCTTTCAGAACAGCTCTTCAGTCATAGAGTCAGTGTTTCTTTGACTGTATCCATAATGCTATCCTCATTGCTATACATTTATATCATTTTGTATCAATATTTTATACTAACATATATATCCAAAACAAACAACATTTCTGTCAAAATACCTGGGAATAATCCTTTGTAATTTTTAAGAAATCATACTGCTACCTGAAAATAATTTTTATGTCAGAATTTACTCTCTCAATACCACAAACTCTGCGATATTAGCATGATTTTCTCATTTTCTTTAAAATAAATCACTCTTAATGCTTATATTTAATGCCCATGCATGTTGAAATGGAACACAAAGATCCTTCTTTTAAAGTAAAAAAGATAACTAGACTGCATATATTGCCAAATATTGCAGATGCTTTTCTTCTTTTTGCGGGTGATTTTCTTTCAAAGCAAGTCAAAATTGTTTGTTTTGGTATAGCTTTTGCCTGACAAAGAAAATTCAAACCTTGTAAAATTCTAAATGGTAGTTTTGTTTTTCCTAAATGAGTTTCAGAGTAGGGGATTTTTCTCTGATGTGTTTTCAGGTACACAATACAGAAAACAGAAATGGGTTGCCAAGAAAACCATTAGTTTTATTGAGTTTCATGTTCCAAATCCCACATGATATGCTTTGAAACATTCAAAATACGTCACTGGGACTGCAGTAGGTCATACCATTTGAAGAAGATATTTCTTCATTTATTTTGTTGTTGTTTAAAGCCACAAACAAGCTTAGCCATTTTCAGAGAGCATGATTAGATGGGGGTATATCTGATTTTTGTATGACTTCTTTTTATTCTGCAAGGCTTAAAGAGCATATAGTTAGGATTTACTGAAAGGTTTGCTCCATTTTTTTCTGTAAGATGGATACAGTAGAGCTTAGTTGTCCTTAATTTCATTGAAACAGTCTTGTTGGATTGTATTGTGACAATTGTCATATCAGGATTCATTAAAAAATACATCAAAATTGGCAAATTTTGTGTAGCCATTTTAATATTGAAAATGGAAGAAAAGACATTTGGGGCATATTATGCTTTATTATTTCAAGAAAACCAAATCACAACTGAAACACACACAATAAAGATGTGTGCCATGTATGAAGAAGGTGCTGTGACTGATGGAATGTGTCATAAGTAGTTTGCCAAGTTTTGTACTGGATATTTCTTGCTGGATGCTGCTTCTCTGGTGGTTCATATGGTAAAGACTCTTCCTGCAATGAGGGAGGTCCATATTCAGTGCCTGAGTTAAGAAGATCCCCTTGAGATAGGGAATGGGTACTCCAGTACTCTTGCCTGGAGAATCCCATACACAGAATTGCCTGCTTAGCTACAGTCTATGTGGTTGCACCTTGTTGGACACAGCTGAGCAGCTAACATTTTTACTTTTTTTCACATGGAGAAGGTATTGTGAGAGATCAAATGTGTCAGAAGTGATTTGTCAAGCTGTATACTGGATATTCCTTTCTGAATGATGCACCATAGTTTGGTAGACAAGTTGAAGTTGGTAGTGATCAAATCAAGACATTGTTAGTGTTAGTCTCTTGTGCTAAGTCTATTCCATTTTGTCTTAGTTCCTTCAACTCCTCCTTTCTTCAATTTAGCCTGTCAGGCTCCTCTGTCCATGGGGTTCTCCAGGAAAGAATAGTGGAGTGGGTTGCCATTTCTTTCTCCAGAGGATCTTCCTGACCCAGAGATCAAACCTGGGTCTCCTGTGGCTCCTGCATTACAGGCAAATTCTTTACCACTGAGCCACAGGGGAAGCCCATGCCTAAATAACTGACATACTCAAAATACCCAAGTCATGCATGGAAAATCATTTGTACCACCTTGGTTATGTTAGTCACTTTGATGTTTGGGTTCCACATAAGTTAAGCCAAACACACACACACACACACACACACACACACACACACACACACACACACACAAGCAAAACTGCTGCTACTGCTAAGTTGCTTCAGTCGTGTCTGACTCTGTGCAACCCCAGAGATTGAAGCCCACCAGGCTCCCCGTCCCTGGGATTTTCCAGGCAAGAACACTGGGATGGGTTGCTATTTCTTTCTCCAATGCATGAAAGTGAAATGTGAAAGTGATGTTGCTCAGTAGTATCTGACTCTTAGCGACCCCATGGACTGCAGCCCACCAGGATCCTCCGCCCATGGGATTTTCCAGGCAAGGGTACTGGAATGGGGCACCATTAAAATACTAGACTATATTTCCCCGTGTGATTCTGTGATTCTCTACTTAAATATAGCAAAAGCATTGCTTTTTTGTTTGTTTGTTTTCAGGATTATTCACTGGTGGATACTCCTGTTACGCAAGCATTCTGTTTTTAAAACAAACTGTGACAAGTGATGAATCATGGATATTGTACAATAATGCGGAATGGAAAAGATTGTGGGCCAACTGAAATGAACCATTGCAAACCACACCATAGACCTGTCTTCATCCAAGGAAAATGTTGTGTATATGATGGAACTGGTAGAAGTACTCTATTATGAGCTCCTTCTAGAAGGAGCAAGTGTTGTTCTTAATTATACTAATTGAAAGCCGCACTCGACAAACAATATCCACAATTAGTCAACAGAAAACATACAATCTTCCATTAGGAAAGCAATGACCAGGCAAAAACTATTAATTTGGCTAGGAATTTCTTATACATCTACCATAATCATCAGACATTGTACCATTGGATGTCCATTTGTTTCAGTCTTTGCAAAATAATCTTAACGGAAAAATTCAATTGCCTGGAAGACTGTAAAAGGCACCTGGAACAGTTCTTTGCTCAAAAAGATAAAAAGTTTTGTGAAGATGGAATTATGAAGTTTCCTGCAAACTGGCAGAAGTTAGTGGAGCAAAAAGGTGAAGATGCTGTTCAATAAAGTTCTTAGTAAAAATGAAAAATGTGTATTTTATTTTTAATTAAAAACTCAGGGAAACTCTGGTCAACCCCAAATTAACTGTGCTTCTCTCTAGCTCTTTTCTCTCCCTTTATGATGTTATTGTTGTTACAAATTGCTTTTGTACAATGTGTTCCCATTAATGTATCTCAGTATTTAATATTTTTATGTGTTTTAAACCATGCAGGAAATACAAAAAGTGTTTTAAGCCAAAATTACAGTAATTCTAATTTTTATGTTTATCTGTGTAGAAATCATTTTTTTCTTCAAGTTTCTTTGATTTACCATTTTGTTTCCTCTTCTTTAGCCTAAAGGACTGAATTTAACATTTCTTGTTGGGCATATTTAATACCATGAAACTGTATTAGCTTTTGTATATCTGAGAATGTCTTAAATTTTCCTTTTTTTTTTTTTTGTAGGCTGTTTTTGTTGAATATTGGATTATTAATTTTACTTTCAGCACAATAAATATGTCTTTTTGCCTCGTAGCCTTTATGGTTTATAGTAAAAAGCGAATTGTAAATATTATTGAGAATTTCTTGCACTTATGTGTCATTTTCCTCTTGTTGCTTTCAAGATTTTCTTTTTGACTTTTGCTTTTAACAGTTTGATTATAATGTGTTACTGTGAGCCATAATTTAGAACTAATCCTCCTTGAAATTCCTTGATATTAAATTTGGAATTTAATTATTTTCATCAAGTTTAGAATATTTGGGGGCATTATTTATTTAAATATTGCTGCTTTCTTTCTCTCTTCTGCTTATGAAACTTCCCTAACAAGTGTTGGTGTGTCTGAAGGTGTTCCACAGGTACCTTAAGCCATATTTATTTTTCTCTTTTCTTTTACTTTCTGCTCCTAAGATTGAGGTGGTGAGGTGAAGTCGCTCAGTCATGTTCGACTCTTTGCGACCGCGTGTACTGTAGCCCACCAGGCTCCTCTGTCCATGGGATTCTCCAGGCAAGAATACTGGATTGGGTAGCCATTTCCTTCTCCAGGGGATCTTCCCGACCCAGGGATTGAACCCAGTTCTCCTGCACTGCAGGCAGACTCTTTAACCTCTGAACCACCAGGAAGTCTTTACATGGTATTAATTGTCACATTTTCTAGGTTAATATTTCTTTATTAAACCTGCTTGAGTTCACTGCTGAAGGACTTTATTTCACCCCTCTAAATGAAAATTTCATTTCAGTTATTGTATTTTCTGGATCCAAATCTCCATTTGCTTCATCTATATAATCTCTATTTTCATTATTGATATTTCCCTTTAGCTCAAACAATAAAGAATCTGCCTATGAAGGAGGAGACCAGGTTTTGATCCCTGGGTTGGGAAGTTCTTCTGGAGAAGGGAATGGCAATCCATCCCAGTATTCTTACCTAAAGAATTCAGTGGATAGAAAAACTTGGTGGGTTACAGTGTGTGGGTTGCAAAGAGTCAGACATGACTGAGTGACTAACACACACACACACACACACACACACACCATTCCTTTGCCTTCCTTTAATTATTTGTCCATGGGGTTCATCAAACCTCTAAGCAAAATTCATGTGAGAGTTCAAGTTCTTTTCTAGGGTGTCCAATATATGGGCTTCCTCTTGGATAATTTCTATTAACTTATTATTATTATTATTTTGTTAACAGTGAATAGACTGTAGTTTCCTGTTTGTTTGTTTGTTTAAATTAATTTTGTTGTTGTTGAGAGCTGGGCATTTTAAATAATATACTGTGCTAACTCTGGAAATCACATTCTCCCCCTTTCCTGGTGATTGCGTATGTTACCAACACAGAGTTGTGATACTCTGTTTTTTTAGTGACTTTTTCAAACTGTTCAGCAAAGGCTATTTTTCTTTTTCTGCATGGCTAGTTGTCTCTCTTCTGTTATCTCTGTAGTCAGCAAGTGACCTAACATAAGGAGAAGGGAAGGGTGGGGGGAAGGAAGTATTCTGTCTTTTTAAATTCCTTGTAATCGGTGTTATCAGGAAAGCTACTTCAGATGGAAGGGGCAGAAACAATGGCCACTCAAGCAGATGAAAGACACAACCCTGATCCTTGGAGAATTAAGTCTTTATTGTCCAAACCAGAACCATAAAATGCAGGCCAAATCCCCCATGACTACCTAATGAGCCTGGAAAATGGTGGCTGCTACACTAAATACTGAGACCTTGAGTCGTGTAGGACTCTTTGTGACCCCACAATCTGTCCAGGGAATTCTCTAGGCCAGAATACTGGAGTGGGTTGCCATTCCCTTCTCCAGGGGATCTTTCTGACACAGGAATGGAACCTGCTTCAACTACATTTCAGGCAGATTTTTTTTTTTTTTTTTTTACTGTCTTAGCTATCAAGGTATTGTCCTTGGGGTCATAAAGAGTGGGACATGACTGAGAGACTTTCACTTTTACAAGCTACCAGGGAATCCAAACACTAAATACTGAAATTAATTAAAATTTACTAGATTCTTTATTAAGCAGTCCCTTAATCCTGCAAATTGTGACTGGACTCCAGAATTCTAAAATTGTTGATTGTGATGATTCTTGCTGGCCAAATTATTGTTTCCATGGAGGAAATTCATTTGGCATTTCTTACTCTGCCACCATTCATTTGGTTGTTTCCACTATTATGTACCACTTTCATTAATATATGAGAACAGAATGGGAGATATTACATTTGATATTTAAAAAGATAAAAACTTTTAAAATAAATATTTTCATTTTAAAACAAAATAGAAAATCATCAAATGGTATTAATGCTAAATTCTCCAACATACAAAATACTAGTTCCTGAACAAGTATTTCAAGGTCAAAGGGTATAAAATATTATGTATAAAGCCTTTTAAATAATTTTTGAGGAGTGAAAAATGGATGGTTATATTCTTTTGTTTTCTCGAACATATATTTTCCCATAAATCCAGATTTTCAAGCCAGTTACTATATCAATATTAAAAGGTGTTTTGTCTTTTATCTATAATAATAAATAAAGTGAAACTCAATATATTGAAATAAAAACTGATTCCCTCCTTTTCTTATTATTTTCCTTTGTTTAGTTACATTCTTTGCTTTGTTTGATTACATTTTATGTTTAACCCATATTTTTTTTCCCAAAGAAATTTAATGCACATTCGAATTGCCAATATCTCTAATTTTTTTCTATAATAAAAGGATATTGACTATAGAAGTGGACATATGACAGGAAGTATGACACAAGACTGTATAGTCTTTTGTTCTCAAGACTGTGGATATTGCTTTACCTTTGTTTTCCTTTAAACATTGTTGTAAAAACATCAAAAGATACACCTGGATTTTCTCTACTTCAGATGGCCTGTATTCCCTGCCACCCACTCCCCCCCACACACACCCCCACACACACATAGCACTTCTTTGGAAATCAAAAATAAAGTCTTTATTTTTGGCCAGCAAAAGTACAATGAGGATGTATTGTAATACCATTTTTTTCACTATGACCTTATTATAAAA
The DNA here is from genome assembly GCA_917880005.1 of Nanger dama. Taxonomy (NCBI): domain Eukaryota; kingdom Metazoa; phylum Chordata; class Mammalia; order Artiodactyla; family Bovidae; genus Nanger; species Nanger dama. The sequence goes on from CAKJTW010000001.1 coordinate 25,985,342, forward strand.
TATGAGCTTCCCTGGTGGTTCAGAGCTTAAAGAGCCTGCCTGCAATGTGAGAGACCTGAGTTCAATCCCTGGGTCGGGAAGATCCCTTGGAGAAGGCAATAGCAACCCACTCAAGTATTCTTGCCTAGGAAATCCCATGGACACAGGAGCCTGGTGGCCTAAAGTGCATGGGGTCGCAAAAAGAGTCAGACACGACTGAGTGACTTTTCTTTTTTTTTTCTTTCTTATTATGAAATATACACTTGACTTGAAATAGCTCTCTTATTGGGGTTTCCAATGGAGGGAAATACTTCTTCATCTCAGCTTAATGTAAAATTTCTGTTATATTCATTTAGTCTCTCAACCCCTGAGAGAGATGTATGTGTGGTTGATTTGTCTTTTGTTTCTTCTATAGTTTTTGTTTCCATACTTGTAGCTTAAATGAGTTATATTTTGTCTATATTGTCTATAATGATCTCAGGTCTGTCTTTCCTGCTTGTAATTTAGTTTTGAACACAGACAAGAGCTACTTTCCCTTATTATTGATATTGTTAAATAAGTAGTACTTTTTAAAAAAAAATTCATTATTTAGCTATGAAGCTTTCTAAGTTAATGTATCTTTTAATAAAATGCATAATTAACAAATATATGCACATTTTATTGTTATTTACCATAAAAAAACAAAGAATATTTATTTTGTTCTTTAATTATGTTTTACTTTTGTGTTAACCATATTTCTCTCCCACAAATGATAATTAATTTGTATGTTAAATACTAATCTAGATGTTGCTGTGAAGGTATTTTTAAGACAAATAGGGTCTAAAATTGCATTTAGGTCAGCTGACTTTGAGTAAAATGAATTATAATTTCTTTCCAAGGAAGAAAAAAATTGCCTATAGGTTGCCTTTTTATACTGTTCATGGGGTTGGTCAAAGAGAGAAGGAAAGATAAAACCATCTGAAAGCAGAGTTCCAAAGAAAAATAAGGAGAAGTAAGAAAGCCTTAAGTGAACAATGCAAAGAAATAGAGGACATCAACAGAATGGGAAAGACTAGAGATCACTTCAGGAAAGTTAGAGATATGAAGGGAACATTTCATACAAAGATGGGCATAATAAAGGGAAGAATAAGTATGGACCGAACAGAAGCAAAATATATTAAGAGGTGACAAGAATACATGTAAAAACTGTAAAAAAAAAAAAAAAAAGTCTCAGTGACTCAAATAACCACAATGGTGTGATCACACCTATAGCGAGACATCCTGGAGTGTGAAGTCAAGTTTACCTTAGGAAGCATCAGTATGAACAAAGCTAGTGGAGGTGATGGAATTCCAGTTGAGCTATTTCAACTTCTTAAAGTTGATGCCGTTTAAAGTCCTGTAATCAATATGCCAGCATTTTGAAAATCTCAGCACTGGCCACAGAATGGGAAAAAGTCAATTTTCATTCCAATCCCAAAGTAGGGAAATACTAAAGAATATTCAAACTACCACACAATTGCACTCATTTCACATGCTAGTAAGGTAATGCTCAAAATTTTTCAAGCTAGGATTCAACAATATTTGTACCAAGAATGTTCAGAAGCACAAAATGGGTTTTAGAAAAGGTGCAGGAACCAACGATCAAATTGCCAGCATCAGTTGGATCATAGAAAAAGCAAGAGAATTCCAGAAAAAAAGAAAAAGAAAGAAAGAAAAAAAACTACTTCTGCTTCACTGACTATGCTAAAGCCTTTGACTGTGTGAAAAATTCTTTGAGTTGGGAATGCCAGACCACTTTATCTTCCTCCTGAGAAATCTGTATTAAGGTCAAGAAGCAACAGTTAGAACCAGATATGGAAAACCAAACAGGTTCAAAATTGGAAAGGAATATATTAAGAATGTATATTGTTACCATGCTTATTTAACTTATAGGAAGAGTACATCTATATCATATGAAATATTGGTCTGGTTGAAACTCAAGCTGTAATCAAGATTTCTGGGAGAAATATCAATAACCTCAGATATGCAGATGACACCACACTGATCCCAGAAAGTGAGGAGGAACTAAAGAGCCCCTTGATTCAGGTGAAAGAGGAGAGGGGAAAAAAAAAAAATTGGCTTAAAACTCAACATTAAAAAAAAAAATGAGATCATGGCATCCAGTTCCATCACCTCATGGTAAATAGATGGGGAGAAAATGGAAACAGTGGCAGACTTTTTTTCTAGGGCTCCAAAATCACTGTGGACAATGATGCAGGCATGAAATTAAAAGACACTTGCTCCTTGGAAGAGACTCTATGACAAACCTGGACAGCATAATAAAAAGCAGAGACATCACTTTGCCAACAAAAGTCCATATAGTCAAAGCTATAGTTTTTTCAATAGTTTTCCACACATCACGTATGGATGTAACAGTTGAATCATAAGGATGGCTGAAAGCTGAAGAATTAATGCTTTTGAACTGTGGTGCTGGAGAAGACTCTTGAGAATCCCTTGGAAAGCTAGGAGATCAAACCAATCAATCCTAAATGAAATCAGTCCTTAATATTCATTGGAAGGATTGATGATGAAGCTCCAATTATTTGGCCACCTGTTGCCAAGAACTGACTTGTGGAAACAAGGTCCTGATCCTTGGAAAGATGGAAGACAGGAGTAGAAAGGGGTGATAGAGGATGAAATGGTTGTATGGCATTGTCAGCTCAATGGACATGAGCTTGAATAAACTCAAGGATATAGTGAAAGACAAGAAAGCCTGGCATGCTGCAGTCCATGAGGTTTCACAGTCACACACAACTAAGTGACTGCACAACAACAGATTTCCTTTGGGTTCTAAATAACAATATCAACTTTGGTCACTACCTAGTTCAGACTTGTTATTTCCCAGAATCACTTGAGTCAACTCCTTAAAGTAATTTCAGTGACATAGATAGATGTATATATATACACACACACACACACACACACACACACACACACACACATGTACACCCTATAGTATATGTTAGTCACTCAGTCATATCTGACTCATTGTGGTCCCATGGACTATAGCCAATGAAGCTCCTCTGTGCATGGAATTCTCCTGGAAAGAATACTGGAGTGGGTGACCATTCCCTTCTCCAAGGAATCTTCCCAACCCAGGAATCAAACCCAGATCTCTCTCCCATATAGCAGGCAAATTTGTTACAATTTGAGCTAGTAGATATACTAACATTAAAGAGGAAGAGGAATTAGAAATCAAAATGCCAAAAATCATTGTAACACAGAGAAAATAAGGAAAGCTAAAGCCTTTTGACTGTGTGGATCACAACAAAGTGTGGGAAATTCCTAAAGAGATGGGATGGGAATACCAAACCACCTTCCCAAGAAACCTGTTTGTGAATCAAGAAGTAACAGAAGCAGACATGGAACAATGGACTGGTTCAAAATTGGCAAAGGAGTACTTCAAGGCTGTGTACTGTCACCCTGCTTATTTCATGCCTATGCAGAGTACATTATGCAAAATAGTTGGCTGGATGAATCAGAAGTTGCAATCAAAACTACTGGAAAAACATCAACAGTTTCAAATATGCAGATGATCCCACTCTAATGACAGAAAGTGAAGAAGAAGTAAAGAGCCTCTTGATCGGGGGTGAAAGAGGGAATGAAAAATCTGGCTTAAATCACAGTGTTAAAAAGACTAAGATCATCGCTCTGGTTCCATCACTTCATGGTAAGTAGAAGGGTGAAAAGTGGAAAGAAGTATAGAAATTATTTTCTTGGGCTTCAAAATCACTGCAGATAGTGACTGCAGCCATGAAATTGAAAGGTACTTGCTCCTTTAAAGGAAAGCTATGACGAACTTGGACACCATATTAAAAAGCAGATACAACACTTTTCCTACAAAGGTCCATATAGTCAGATCTATAGTTTTTCCAGTAGGTATGTACGTATGTGAACACTGGACCCTAAGGAAAGCTGAGATCCAAAAATTGATGCTTTTGAATTGTAGTGCTGGAGAAGACTCTTAAGAGTCCCTTGGCGAGTAAAATCAAACCCGTCAATCCTAAAGAAAATCAACCCTGAATATTGGAAGGATTGGTGCTGAAGCTCCAATACTTTGGCCACATGATGGGAGATGCCAACTCATTGAAAAGATCCTGATGTCGGGAAAGATTGAAGACAAAAGAAGGGGATCGATAGAGGATGAGATGGTTAGATAGCATTACTGACTCAATGGACCTAAATTAGAGCAAAGTCCAAGTGAAGGTGAAAGACACAGAAGCCCAGCATGCTGCAGTATGTGCTGCAGTCCATCGAGTCACAAAGAATCAGAGAAGCCATAGCAATGGAACAACAACAAATCTGCATGCATCCCTATGTTTAATTTTCTGAAGTCTTGGAGTCATTTGAATTTAAATTAACTGACATTTCCAATTTATCTAATTATTTATTAGTAGTATAAGATGTAGATAATAAAAATTGTGGGTTTCATTTTAATAAGAAAACATTTTCTGAATCTTCTCAGAGTAATTAAATTTTAAAGAAGTTTCAGTGCTATTTCATACTTTTATTCTCAAATAATGTTTAGGATTAATAGTTACCATCTGCTATCATTTGCTTTCACCAACCTACCAATCTTTAATAAAAGGTAAATATGTGAAGCTTTGTCCCTTCCACTCACTATGGAGCACAGTATGGTATTTACCACAAATAAAATGAATGGATATTTTACATTTTATACACAAATTATAGTAGTTCTAAATTATTGTATGTATAACCTCTTGAAATTTGTCTTTATCTTTCTACTTGTTTTATTTACTTTTTTTTTTAAATTTTAAAGCCACAGACTGAGATAGTACCAGAAGTGTTTCACACAATTCTTTCAGTCTTATGTTCATATCCCATGGACAGAGGGGCCTGGTGGACTATAGTCCATGGGGTCACAAATAATTGAACACAGCTGAGCAACTAATACACATACACAGAGCATTACTGTTTACATATTACATTATTATCTTTCTGTTTACATATTACATTATTATCTTTCCTTAGATAAATCTATAAAATGTATGTAACATATTCTAACTAGTACAAGGAGAAATAAAAATATTTCACTAGTAAAATTTTTGCTAATCATGCAATAAAATACATTTGATACATACTTTACTATACAAAAGTCAATATACTATACTATATTAACTCAAAGCATTTTAATGGTATAGTCATTTCTAAATCAAAGTGGTGCCCTAACAACTTCACCAAAATTAACTAATATTGATTTCTTTGAAATTATAAGCCAAAGATAGGAAAATCATTTAATTACTTGAAGCATTTTTCAACTAATTGGATAATTTAGTAAAATAAATTATGTTACATTTTGCTGACGAAGGTCCTTGTAGTCAAAGCTATGGTTTTTCCAGTAGTCATGTTTGGATGTGAGAGAGCATAAAAAGCCTGAGCACTAAAGAATTGACACTTTTGAACTGTGGTGATGGAGAAGACTCTTGAGAGTCCCTTGAACAGCAAGGCGATAAAACCAGTCAATCCTAAAGGAAATCAACCCTGAATATTCATTGGGAGGACTGATACTAAAGCTGATGCTCCAATACTTTGGCCACATGATATGAATAGCTAACTCATTGGAAAAGACCCTGATGCTGGGGGAAATTGATGTAAAGAGGAGAAGGAGGTGACTGAGGATGAGATGGTTGGATGGTATCACCGACTCAATGGACATGACTTTGAGCAAACTTGGGGAGATAGTGATGTACAGAGAAGCCTGACATGCTGCAGTTCATGGGGTCACAAAGAGTCAAATGCAATTTAGTGGCTGAACAAAACTCATTTGGAATGAGAAGTTGGCATACTTATTTTCTGGGAACAATATTTCATATTTTCTAATTTAATATGTTTTTGCACACTAATATGACTTGAACATTCTTTGGAGTTGATATATATTCCTCTTGAAAATATACAGTTGTCTTGAACTCAGTCACTTAGTCATGTCTGCCTCTTTGTGACCGCATGAACTGTGACCCGTCCGGCTTCTCTGTCCATGGGATTCTCCAGGGAATATAACTGGAGTGGATTGCCATTCTCTTCTCCAGAGGATTTTTCCAACCCAGGGATCAAACCCAGGTCTCCTGCCTTGCAGGCAAATTCTTTACCGTATGAGCTACAAGGAAGATCTGAAATGATTCTAAAGACTCTTTCTTGTTTTTTCATTGATTTTATGTTAGTGAGGAATTCATAGTCAGAGCAAATCAAAAATAAAACATAATACAGCAAAAGCAAACATTTTAAATATGTTTGTTTTTTCACTAGGCTTATTATGAAAGCTGAAGAGTTGGTAGAAAGATCTAGGTATATTTTTTTCTTGCTGGGGTCCAGCCCCCTCAGGATCCAGGGGAAACCTCAGGAGAAATGGCGTTGGAGAGGAAAATTATTTAGAGAGAGAGATAATGAAAGAATGTTGTAGATAAGAAAATAGAGGAGAGAAAGAGGGTTGGGCTTCTTCAAAAGCAGAGGCCACTGTGCTCCAAGGGATCAGCCTGAAAAAGAGAGTAAGAGAGAAAGAAAGAAAGGAGAGAAAGAAAAACATGGAGAGACCAAACTTCTTCAGTGAGTGAGGCCCATAACTTTATTTTCAAAAGGGACTTTTATACCTTAACTTGTAAAAAGAGGGAAGTGAAAGATGTAAGGTCTTGTAGAATCAGCCCCCAAACTCCAGCAGTTTTGCCCTTATTGAAAACAGGATTTTTTTCTGCAAATCTTTCCCATAAACAACGTTGTGTACATTATCTTCTGGCCTTGGAGGCCTGTGAACATTTTATGACCCTCTTCTGATAAAGGCTGGCAACCAGAAAACTTACTTTCCCTCAAAGTGTTTTTTCTTTATATTTCTTATCTATGTCAGCCTCTGAAAGTATTAAACAGTTACATTTCTCACCGAGCAAAGGTGCAGTGAGTTACAAGAAAAACTATTAGCTCAAAGGTCTGATGTGGTTAATTCCAAGGTTATTGCTTGTTTTTCTTAAATTCCAACTATGTTAACTAATGCTCTCCCAGGTGCACAGTGGATAAGAGATATGGGAACTTAGTAGCAAGCATTGGCTCAACAACTAAATCCTACATCAGCACTATTCTAATAGCTTTTAACTCTTTGAAAGGCTCTATATTTTTAGAATATTTTATACTTCCTGTGACTCTCATAGTTGGGAGGCTGTGAATAATCACATGCATAGCTGCAAGAGTCTGGATAAACCTGTCGGGCAAGTTAGAATGCTAACAGATGAGATTTGAATTGAAATATTCCTTTCATGCCCAAGAGACTTATTAGCTAGAGCCCTAAGTTGATTTTCTCCAGAGAAAGATGGTCTGGGACAGCCCCCTGTTAATGTTAGAAAAGTTGGTGAAAGACATAAAATAGTAAGATAGACAGATTTTGATTTTGACGTAGATGCTCGAGCTGGTCCAGGGAGTCCCTCCAATTCTGATCTGCCTTTGCCCATCAGATTTTCTCCACATGAGTTTGTCATAGGTAGGATCTCCCGTGGTGGTTCACAGCATTTCCTTGCTCATTTTTACTCATCAAAACCTCCCTCCCTGCTAATGGAAAAAATAAGACACAACTAACATTCAGTAGAGTTTCATAGGAGAAAAAATACATATTCTTATAAGACCTACTTTTATTTTTATTCCACAGAAAACTGAATGACTGGAATAAAATGCTAATTAATAAAGATAAAATAATTTAGTCAGTTGAGTGTATCATGAAATTAAAAAGTAGCATAAAGTCTTGGGTAAACAAAATCACTGAGTAGTGTATATGTCTTGGCTTACACAGTTATTTATTCACAGGTTCAAAGAATTTTAGAAGGCATTTTTGAAATTATGTTTTTATCTCAGATTAAAGAACTTAATAACTTTTGATGATTAATTTGACATTTTCTTTTTTACCTTTTAAAATCAACCTGTTTTGATTATTTTTTATGATAAAGGACAAAAAGGTTAGTACATAATTACAGTGACTATTCTTCAAAAAAAAATATTCATCTTTAGGTTTATTTTATAAAGGTAATAATGAGATAAGAACCTAGTTAGAAATGAGCATTTTCTGTTGAAACTATTTCTTAAGAAAAACATCTCTGTGTATTTTTTACCTCTGAATGTAATCTTTATCATTTTGAGATCAAAACATATGCAGTTATATGTGAGTAAGAAAATAATAATGATATAAGAAATGACATTTACTTACTGAAAATGAAAATAATAACCCAGAAAGTGAGCTAAAACAATTTATTGAGTAAAATGTGGATTATATAGGCTCAAAAACTCTCTAAGAATTTACTTTATTCCTGCATTGACATCACTGACTCAATGGACATGAGTTTAAGCAAGCTCTGGGAGATGGTGATGGACAGGGAAGCCTGATGTGCTGTAGTCCTTGGGGTCACAAAGAGTTGGACATGACTGAGTGACTGAACTGAACTGGCTTGGAAATGGAATGGAAAAATCTTGTTACTTTTCTCAAATATGTAAACAAATGATTCCAGATGCTTATAGTCTCATATACAGCTAGCTTTGACTACATTTCAAAACTCTTCTCTGAACATGATTATATATAAATATTGATATGGCAGTAGGTCATCATATATGGATGTGAGAGTTGGACTGTGAACAAAGCTGAGTGCCAAAGAATTGATGCTTTTAAACTGTGTTGTTGGAGAAGACCGAGGCCCCGCGGGGACCAGTCCATTCTAATGGAGATCAGCCCTGGGTGTTCTTTGGAAGGAATGATGCTAAAGCTGAAATTCCAGTACTTTGGCCACCTCATAAGAAGAGCTGACTCATTGGAAAAGACTCTGATTCTGGGAGGGACTAGGGACAGGAGGAAAAGGGGATGACAGAGGATGAGATGGCTGGATGGCATCACCGACTCAATGAACATGGGTTTGAGTGAACTCTGGGAGATGGTGATGGACAGGGAGGCCTGGCATGCTGCAATTCATGGGGTCGCAAAGAGTCAGATACGACTGAGTAACTGAACTGAGATGAACTGGATATATAGACAAAAATTTCAAATTATCCAACTCTCTAAAACAGAGGGCTTTATTATATCACATAACATTTTCTGAATACATAACAATACTTGTGGAAAACTTCTAAGACATAATTTCCTGGGGGGGTGGTTAACACTTTTAAGCCTTAAGTTATATTCTCTTATTTTCTATAAAAATTGTACATGGTACTGTCCTTCCTCTAACCATCCGTAATTTTTTCAACTGAAAATCTGAAAACTAGTGTGTCCTGAAGTTTACTGTGTACCCTTTCCCTGAAGCTCTCATTTCTGGTACCATTATAGAGTATCCTATTCCTTTAGCTGAAAATACAACAGAAATCTGCTCAAATTTTTGAATCAAACTGATTATAGCTACCATGTCACAGTTTGCCCTTATATTAGTTTTCAACCAAATTCAATTACACAGTGTGCTCCTTGCTGCCATGGGATGAATGGCGGGACAAAGATGAATGAACACAATTGCTGCAATTGATTGATCCCAACATGCCTGCAGGTTGATTAAAGTGTCTAGGAGCAAAATGAAAAATAGTATTCATTTATAGCTACTGGTCAGTCTTTAATTTAAAATCTCATGAAAGATGATGCATTTAATTGAATTTTTATTTTTATAAATTGCTAAGCAAATATATGTATTAATTATACATACATATAATGTATATGCAGATTATATATAATTATACATTTCTATAATTTATGATGTTTGTTACAAAATAATAAAATGTTATAATGGTAATGAAGTAATGGTATAATTCAGAGGACTAAATGGCAGTATGTATGAATTGGATGTATTTTTACTTATAAAAGTTGCCAAAATATTATATATTGGATAATATATTGGATATTATCCAGTGGATACTACTTATGCAATGGAAATAAATATTAAAAATTTGTATGGATTTTCATTTAAAGTATTTATTATTCATATTGTTATATAGTTTGGATTTTATTGTAGCATAATACTAGTAAATATAATTATGCAATATTCTAGGAACTATAATTTGCATGATTATAAAATTCAGAAGATTTCCATGATGAATGATATGTAGATTTATTATATGATAGAGTGATAAGTGAATTTTAAGAATATAGTCCACTAAACATAATGAAAATCAGATAATGGGTTTATTTATGTTGCATGACAAGAAATTAAGGGAGAAGAGTTTGTACCTGGTCTTATACTTCAACATTGCTTACAATCAGGGAAACTGGTCCTTCAGTCATTATCATATGGCTTTATTCTCGTGTTGTTGGCAGCTTCTGTTTCTCTGAATCTTAGAATTCACACTTCTTGCCAGCACATATCTGAAAGACCCAAATTACCTTTATTCTTTACCTTTTATTTTTATTCTTTAGGAGGATAAGACCTTCAGAGGCCCCAAGTTCAGCCCTAAGGATTTCCACTTATAAGGAGAAGATAAGAATAGATTTGAGTGTTTGCAAGCAAGTAGAAGGTATATTCAAGTAGATAGTATATTCAAAAGCAAAGACATTACTTTGCCGACTAAGGTCCGTCTAGTCAAGGCTATGGTTTTTCCTGTAGTCATGTATGGATGTGAGAGTTGGACTGTGAAGAAGGCTGAATGCCAAAGAATTGATGCTTTTGAACTGTGGTGTTGGAGAAGACTCTTGAGAGTCCCTTGGACTGCAAGGAGATCCAACCAGTCCATTCTGAAGGAAATCAGCCCTGGGATTTCTTTTAAAGGAATGGTGCTAAAGTTGAAAGTCCAGTACTTTGGCCACCTCATGTGAAGAGTTGACTCATTGGAAAAGACTCTGATTCTGGGAAGGATTGGGGGCAGGAGGAGAAGGGGACGACAGAGGATGAGATGGCTGGATGGCATCATGGACTTGATGGACGTGAGTCTGAGTGGACTCCGGGAATTGGTGATGAACAGGGAGGCCTGGCTGCTGTGATTCATGGGGTCACAAAGAGTCGACACAACTGAGCGACTGAACTGAACTACACTGAAAGCAAGTAGAAACCCAGGTATGAGTATGTTGCATGGGCAGCCATGTCTGTCAGGGGGTTGGAGATTGTTTTACCTTTTGACAATTAATTAACAAGTCGATTCGACTATTATTTGTTCATGAATTTCATCACACAGTATAATAAACTTGATATACCAAAAATGATCAATAGTTGTGAAATTTAATTTTCATTCCAATACTTGTGTTATATAAGTGACTACTGTTTAACTTATGAATTCTGCAGCAAGGGAGATTATGATTTACCTGTATCTCTACTAGTGGAAGCAGAGCTCCCAGAGGTCTCTGCTTAAAGTGATGCTGTATTATAATCAGTTGAAGCTTTGCTAAAATTAACATTGTACCTTCTCTTTCAAAATTTATGTGACACCTGACCATATTCGATTTGTAGAAAAGATATTACAATAGAAAAGAATGAACTTCAAGTGCAACAGTTCAGCCTGTGGCTTCACATAGAAGCACAATATGTGCTGAAATCCTAATTTCCCTGGGAAATATATTTTACATATGACCCTGATTTCTTTCTTTCTTTCTTTCTTTTTTACTTAATTAAAGTTTTTCATCATCATTTTAAGGCATGTGTAAATATTATTACATCTTAATTTTTAAGAATACCTCCAAAGAGCAAAAATTTTTAATAAGCACCTTTATTAACACACTAGTAAATGAAAATCGATTCTAGAGAAAGGCTCTGTTCTGCAGTAAAGTACATCTTATGGAAAAGGACTTCAACAGATACAGCTATTGAGCAGTGAACTTTAAGACTGTAAAGCTATAATACACTGTAAATAATTAAGAGTGTAGCTATATATTTTTTTCTGTTCTGTTACAGATTTTACTTTGGCTTTTGTCCTATTCTTACCTCCATTTCACCTTTTCTGCCTTCCTTCCCCCTCTTTCTTTTCTGTTTCCTTCTTCCTTTCCTTATTTAAAAAATTGATATATTAAAGTTAAAAGAAATTTTATTTCTGAAGTTTTTATTACTTTCATATTATAATTTCTGTGTCTTAATTTTGACACACTAGATTGTACTTTGATTAAAATATGTGTAATTTTAATTGTGATATTTTGTCACAATGTTACTCATTTTCATATGATACTCATATTTTACATGAAATCTTGAAATGTATGTAAATATTGAACTTGGAATGCATTTATGCTTTTATAAATAAATAATGAATAGGAAACATTTAACTTTACATGTAAATGATGGTATTTTATATATGATTTTGCATTTGCATGGTTATGATCAAAATGGAAAGCACAAAATTGATTAATAAAATAGATTCTTAATTATATTATTAGTAAATTATCTTTTTCAATTCAAAGTTTAATTGAATATGATTTCTTATAATTAAATGTTAGTGCAGTTATGCATTTTCTTGAATTAAGGCCATAAATTCTGAGGAATTTTCAAAAGGTTGACCAAGATTTTTATGTCTTTACTGACATCAAGAAAGAGAAAGTGAAAGAGAGCGGCTGGGTATGTGAATTCTAGTTTTCTATTGTGTTCAAAAATAGTGAATGATGTAACAGAGAAAGAGTTTTTCTAGGCAAACAGAAGTAAATAAATGCCCATGTGAATATTTCAATGCTTTCTCTGTTTAAGATTGTCATTTTGAAGGTTTTATTTTATCACATTTTAAGAAATGCACACCAATGTGTACATTTCCTTTGTCAAACAACAGATATCAGGATGCTAAGGTTATTTTTTATTTTTCTAAAATAAGCTAGCTGTACTAAAACAAAATTTTAAAAGTCAATGGCAAAGTTTAACAATTAGTATAAAAGAAGGCAAATTACTTTCTGATGCTAATAATGAATCTCTGATAGTTTTCCTTCAAACGAATATGTTTCCCAGGAGTGCATAAACATTTTTTCCATGGATTTTTTGTCATTCTTGTGAAGTCTGTGGACCATCTTCTCAGAATGATGTTTTTAAATATCTAAAATGAATTACTAGACTTATAAACATATTAAAACAATCCTCAATTTGCTATTGATTGATGGATTGATCTATCATCTATAAATCCTTTATTAATGCAGTAAATAAAAAATCTAATAATTACCATTTCAAGATCAGTTCAGTTCAGTTCAGTTCAGTTGCTCAGTCATGTCCAATTCTATGAGACCCCAAAAATGGCAGCACGCCAGGCCTCGTTGTCTATCACTAACACACGGAGTCTAAACAAACCATGTCCTTTGAGTCGGTGATGCCATCCAACCATCTCATCCTCTGTCGTCCCTTCTCCTTCTGCCCTCAATCTTTCCCAGCATCAGGGGCTTTTCCAGTGAGTCAGCTCTTCACATTAGGTGGCCAAAGTATTAGGAGTTTCAGCTTCAACATCAATCCTTCCAATGAACACCCAGGACTGAACACCCACTAGAGGATGGATGGATTGGATCTCCTTACAGTCCAAGGGACTGTCAGGAGTCTTCTCCAACATCACGGTTCTAAAACATTAATTCTTCTGCAGTCAGCTTTCTTTATACTTCAACTCTCACATACATACATGAGCACTGGAAAAACAATAGCCTTGACTAGATGGACTTTTGTTAACAACGTAATGTCTCTGCTTTTTAACATGCTTTCTAGGTTGGTCATAACTTTCCTTCCAAGGAGTAGTGAAAGTGAAAGTGAAGTTGCTCAGTTCGGTTCAGTCACTCAGTCATCTCCAATTTTTGTGATCCCATGAATTGCAGCATGCCAGGCCTCCCTGTCCATCACCAACTCCCGGAGTCCACTCAGACTCACGTCCATCGAGTCCGTGATGCCATCCAGCCATCTCATCCTCTGGCGTCCTCTTCTCCTCTTGCCCCCAATCCTTCCCAGCATCAGAGTCTTTTCCAATGAGTCAACTCTTCACATGAGGTGGCCAAAGTACTGGACTTTCAGCTTTAGCACCAAGCCTTTAAAAGAAATCCCAGGGTTGATCTCCTTCAGAATGGACTGGTTGGATCTTGCAGTCCAAGGGACTCTCAAGAGTCTTCTCCAACACCACAGTTCAAAAGCATCAATTCTTTGGCATTCAGCCTTCTTCACAGTCCAACTCTCACATCCATACATGACTACAGGAAAAAAACATAGCCTTGACTAGATGGACCATAGTCGGCAAAGTAATGTCTCTGCTTTTGAATGTACTATGTAGGTTGGTCATAATTCTTCCAAGGAGTAAGCTTCTTTTAATTTCATGAATGCAGTCACTATCTGCAGTGATTTTGGAGCCCCCCAAAATAAAGTCTGACACTGTTTCCACTGTTTCTCCATCTATTTCCCATGAATTGATGGGACTGGATGCTATGATCTTCGTTTTCTGAATGTTGAGCTTTAAGCCAACTTTTTCGCTTTCCTCTTTCACTTTCATCAAGAGGTTTTTAGTTCCTCTTCACTTTCTGCCATCAGGGTGGTGTCATCTGTATATCTGAGCTTATTGATATTTCTCCCAGCAATCTTAATTTCAGCTTGTGTTTCTTCCAGTCCAGCGTTTCTCATGATGTACTCTGCATAGAAGTTAAATAAGCAGGCTGACTATATACAACCTTGATGTACTCCTTTTCCTATTTGGAACCATTCTGTTGCTCAGTCATGTCCAACTCTTTGTGACCCATGGACTGTAGCCCACTAAGCTCCTCTGTCCATGGGATTCTCCAGGCAAGACTACTGGAGTGGGTTGCCATAAGCATCTTTTAATTTCATGCCTGCAATCACCACCTGCAGTGATTTCAGAGTCCAGAAACTTAAAGTCAGCCATTGTTTCCACTGTTTCCCCATGTATTTGCCATGAAGTGATGGGACCAGATGCTGTAATCTTTGTTTTCTGAATGTTGAGCTTTAAGCCAAGTTTTCCACTCTTCTCTTTCCCTTTCGTCAAGAAGCTTTTAGTTTCTCTTTATTTTCTGCCATAAAGGTGATGTCTTCTGCATATTTGAGGTTATTGATATTTCTCTGAGCAATGTTGATTCCAGCTTGTGCTTTGTCAGCTCAGCATTTCTCATGATGTCCTGGGAGCCAGCATGAGGAATCCTGCCCATGGCAAAAGTCATGAGGAAGGAAGCCGGACATACATAAAGGTGTTATCTTGCTTCAGGAGTTCCCCGTGGGTTTTCCTGAACATCTTCCTCCAAAAACTGGAGTCTGTCTTATTTTATTGTGTTTTCCACTCTTCTGCCTTTAAAAGAAATGAACTTAGGGCTTCAGTTAACAGCCTCCTGCATATAAAAAGAATGTTTCAGTTTAAACACCTTTGATAGCTTTCTAACTTACCTAACCAGTCTGCCTGGAATTTTACAACTTGTGAATTGTTTACTGCCCCCAACAGAGAGAAGAATAAAGCTTAAAGCATCTTAAAGATACAGAGCCTTTCTAAAGAGCTAAAAATTATATCGGTGACAGGTTTCACTGTTGAGTCAATGACTGCAGCCAGGCCTCCATATTCTTTATCTTTGAGGCACCTGAAGGATATTAATCAATGTAATTGGGATATAGAAAAAGGTATATAGTAGTTTTGATGTTAGCAACACTAGACTTTTGAGTTACTTTTCTATTTGCTATAAATCACTGTACTTCTTTCATTGTTATAAATCGTTGTATCCTTGCTATGTAAAAATGTAACTTTATTTAGTGCTTTCTGAGAATGGCACCAGACTTTGGGAAGAACAACGCTATTAAGGCAAATACGTTTTAAGTTGACAAACCCTTATCAGAAAAAGGGCCATAAAATGTTAATTGGCCAGAAGATGATGTAAATCACCTAAGACTTGTGGATGTAAATCACCTAAGACTTGTGTATACAACTAGGTATGCAGAGAGAAAGTCTGGTCTCGACAAGAGTCAGGGCTGCTGACACTGTGTAATTTTGTATTATCCATTAATCTATACATAAAATCAGAAGTTTATAAGGCCTTTCCGGACAATAGAGGATGGGCCGGTAACTGGAAAGACTGGTTTCCCCCGTGTCTTCTTTACTCTATTTTTTGGCTGAATACCCATCTGGGGCATGGAGGCTCACCATGTCTACTTACTTGCCTTGGTTTCTAAGATCCACAAAAGAGGGAACCCAAAGTGGGGAATCCTCCACTATTCAAATGGGCACGATGGCCTAATGTAGATGGTGCAAACCTCTTGTCCTGAGGTTTTATTAGTTCTTCACATAAACTAAGTTATTCAAAATCTTTTTTCCACGAAATTCTCACACTACACTATTTCTTCCTAATCTCTCTTTATATTTCTAAATAAATGTTTTTCCTCACCATGCCATTCCACTTCGAATTACTCTGGATACACTGGGGCTGGACCCTGGCAATGATGTACTCTGCATAAAAGTTAAATAAGCAGGGTGACAATATACAGCCTTGACAAACTCCTTTTCCTATTTGGAATCAGTTTATTGTTCCATGTCCAGTTCTATCTGTTGCTTCATGACATGCATACAGATTTCTCAAGAGGCAGGTGGTCTGGTATTTCCATCTCTTTCAGAAATTTCCACAGTTTACTGTGATCCACATAGTCAAAGGCTTTGGTATAGTCAATAAAGCAGAAATAGATGTTTTTCTGGAACTCTCTTGCTTTTTCAATGATCCAGCGGATGTTGGCAATTTTATCTCTGGTTCCTCTGCCTTTTCTAAAACCAGCTTGAACATCTGGAAGTTCAAGATTCAAGCCTGGCTTGAATAATTTTGAGCATTAATTTACTAGTGTTTAGATGACTGCAATTGTGTGGTAGTTTGAGCATTCTGTGGCATTGCCTTTCTTTGGGATTGGAATGAAAACTGACTTTTCCAGTCCTGTGGCCACTGCTGAGTTTTCCAAATTTGCTGGCATATTGAGTGTAGCACTTTCACAGCATCATCTTTCAGGATTTGAAATAGCTCAACTGGAATTCCATCAGCTCCCCTAGCTTTGTTAATAGTGATGATTCTTAAGGCCCACTTGACTTCACATTCCAGGATGTCTGGCTCTAGATGAGTGTTCACACCACTGTGATTATGTGACTCATGAACATCTTATTTGTACAGTTCTTCTGTGTATTCTTGCTACATCTTCTTAATATCTTCTGCTTCTGTTAGGCCCCTACCATTTCAGTCCTTTATTGAGCCCATTTTTGTGTAAAATATTCCCTTTGTATCTCTAATTTTCTTGATGAGATCCCTAGTCTTCCACATTCTATTGTCTTCCTCTATTTCTTTGCACTGATCACTGAGGAAGGCTTTCTTATCTCTTTTTGCTATTCTTTTACTCAACCTCTTCATTTAAATGGGTATATCTTTCCTTTCCTCCTTTTCTTTTCACTTCTCTTCTTTTCCTGGCTATTTGTAAGGACTCCTCAGACAGTAATTTTGCTTTTCTTGTTCTTGGAGATGGTCTTGATCTCTGTCTCTTGTATAATGTTTTGAACCTCCATCCATAGTTCATCAGGCACTATGTTTATCAGATCCAGTCCCTTAAATCTATTTCTCACTTCCATGGTATAATCATAAGGGATTTGATATAGGTCACACCTGAATGATCTAATAGTTTTCCCTACTTTCTTCAATTTAAGTCTGAATTTGGAAATAAAGTGTTCATGATCTGAGCCACAGCCATTTCCTTGTCTTGTTTTTGCTGATTGTATAGAGCTTCTCCATCTTTGCTGCAAATAATATAATCAATCTAAATTTCACTTAGACTTTAGTAAAATAAAGTATAATTATTATTTCTACCCAAAATCATGGACTTACTGTTCTCTAATTATGGACATTCTGACTATTGTCTCTGGATCCTGCATTAAGAATCAGGGATTATATTTAGCACCTGGTTTTTCACTGTGACAAATATTTGTAGTATCCCAAAGGGTAAGATATAATTCTTATTCTCAAGGCATCATAATCTAGTAAAAGAAAGGGACTACAGTTTGATAGCTGTGACTCAATTAATGCAATAGTAGAAGCATGTACTATGAAGTACTTTGGGAACATTCATGGGAGATGAACTTTGCAGAAGGGGATATTGTCGGACACATAAAACATGATGTCATTTATGATAATCTCAGAAATAAGCAGACATTCACAGTTCAAAAATAGAAAGTGACATATATTCCAGATTTATTTATGCAATGACATAAGTTTAAAAACCCTAGCATATGGTAGTTAATATGCTGTTGCATGATTTATTGTTATTATTCCTCCTTGTTATATATTTCCTACATTGTACATGTTAATCTACTGTTAAGACATTTTTTGATTTGCAAGTGAGGAAAAATCAATTGTGAGTTTTATTTTTTCAAATATTTAAATATCCATCTCCACTATATTAGGGCAATTTCAGAAGGAGAAATATTTTTTATTAATATAAACCATAATTCCAATTCTGTCATGAACTAGATTGTATTAAAAATAATATTATTTAAGGTTAACGAAGAATTAGACTTGTTCAAGATCCCAGAGTGACACAAACACAAAGTGTGAACTCTATTTTTTGGCATTAGTTTTCCTCTTTGAGGCATTGACAAAAAGCTACAACTGAAATTATAGGAATCAGAAGAAATCTATCAATGAGCCTCTTATAAGTTAAGCTGAGCAACCCTGAGTTATGTTGGGCAGCAGTGAAACCAGAGTTTAGGACCATCAATTAGGAGTGGCCTTTTTTAGACACTTCAGGCTCTTCTTTGAGATGCTTGTGCTGTGCTTAGTCTTCTCAGATTCTATTTTTGTCTGGCCATATGCCCAGGAGTGGGATTTCTGGACCATATGACAACTCTGTTTTTATTTTTTTGATGATCCTACTTTAAGGATCCTATTTTTTGAGCTACTATTTTCATAGTGACTGCACCAATTTGAGTTACCACCAACAGTATAAGAGGATTCCCTTTTATCCACATCCTCTCCAGCATTTGTTATTTATACACTTTTTAATAATAAACATTCTGTGTGAGGTGGTACCTCATTGTAGTTTTGATTTGCTTTTCTTTAATAAGTATTGTTTGGGAGCATATTTCCATGTACCTATTGGCCATTTGTATGTCTTCTTTGGGGAAATATCTACTTAGGTGCTCTGCCCAATATTTGATTGAGTTGTTTGTTTATTTATTTATTTTGTTAAATTGAGTTTTATGAGCTCTCTGTGTATTTTGGAAATTAATCCCTTGTCAGTTGCTTCATTTTCAAGTATTTTCTCCCTGTCCATATTTTGTCTTTTCATTCTGTTTATTAAAATATTTGATATGCAAAACCTTAGAAGTTTGCTTTGGTACCATTTGTTAAATTTGCTCTCATTTCTATTGCTTAGATAGACTGGCCAAAGGAAACATTGCTACAATTTATGTCAGAGAATGCTTTACCATTATTCTCTTTTAGGAGTTTTATGGTATCATGTCTTATATTTGTGTTTAAATCATTTTGAGTTTTTTTTTTGTGTGTATGGTATGTATTTTAACTTCATTGATTTACATATAACTGTTCAAATTTCACGGAAGATATTTTAAAGGCAACATTAGACAGAGAGTTGTAGGGTATGTGATCAGCTTGTGGACACCCATCTGATTGGTGATGGTAAGGTAATGGGATTATGTGTCAGGAATCTCAATCATAATCTTTTAGTTCCAGCAGATAAGGACTACATGCTGGTTGTCACTAAGCAGTTAATTTCTTGCATCTGGTGATGGGTTTTAGTATTTGTAAAACAGTTTAAGAATATGACTTCAAGGAGGAACTGAAGGTCCTTGACCTTGTTTTATGGCTGAAATATGATTATTTTGTCTTGCTTGACTCTTTTTCTTTGTTTCTGAATTTTCTCACTTCTCTGATTACATTTATTCTTTGGAATTTGATTTCAATTAAGATTTTTGCATCACTATTTAGCTTCTGCTAAAGGTCTCCCTCATGTGTAAATCAAAATTTTAACTTTATGTTAAAATTTCAACCTCATTCTTATCTCATTCTGTTTCATTTCCAGCAGAGAAAATTTCTTGCTAATTTATAGAAAATCAATAGCCTTAAAATTTCTTTAATTCCATTTTTAAACATAAACAACCATCTTAATTTTTGGTGACTCTTTTCTACCATCATATAATTTTTGCTGTTTTTGTTTTAAAAGTATGTGGTTTTGTTTTCACACTGGGTTCCTTAATTGTATTTAACTTGTGTTTCCTCTTCTCTCCTCAAGGTCTACACTTCTTTTAACTTCAATCTCATCTCTACTTATCTTTTATTTAATATGAAAACAGAACATCTCAGATAGCACTAGTAAAATTCTTTATCTTCATATAGCCCTTATTTGATATTTCTTCATAGGTAATATTCTTAAATAGGAACCTATATTTCCCTTATTATTTCCTACTTAGTAATAAAACTGTTATTTATACAATAGCAGTATGTGACACTCTAAGATATCCAATAATTATTATTTTTGTAGGGTAAAATATGTTTCTTAAAATTTCATTTTATTTTATTAATATAAATATATTTATTTTAATTAGCAGTTAATTACTTTACAATATTGTATTGGTTTTGCCATATAGCAGCATGAAACCACCAGGAGGGAGGAGGGAGGGGATTCTGGATGGGGAAAACGTGTATACCAATTATTATTAAGTTACTAATTCCATTGAAAGTATTTGTACTTCTTTTAACTTCTCAGGACCATTATGCACTGTATTTATTGATTCTTAAAAACCCTCTAATGTATTGATGTAGTCACCTTGTGTTTTCATGTATTTCTTTGTTTATTATCCCTTATCAAATATCCTTTTGGAGCTATTATCTTCCAGTAGTTTATCAAATGTCAGTGTATCCCTTGCCTTCTGTTCTGTGATGATACAGTCAACCCTATCTCCTCTCTCACTTATAACTTCATGGATACAAATCTAAATCTCTGAGTTGATCCAAAAATACATATCCAATGTCTAATAAACATTAGCAGGGTTTTAAAATACAAACCCAGGGCTTCCCTTGTGGCTCAGCTGGTAAAGAATCCATCTGCAATGCGGGAGACCTGGGTTTGATACCTGGGGTGGGGGTGGGAAGATTCCATGGAGATGGGAAGGTGTATCCACTCCAGCATTATGGCCTGGATAATTCCATGTACTTAATAGTCCATGGACTTCCCTGGTGGCTTAGATAACAAAGTGTCTGCCTACAATGTGAGAGACCTGGATTCAGTCCCTGGGTGGGGAAGATCTCCTGGAGAAGGAAATGGTAACCCACTCCAGTATTCTTGCCTGGAAAATCCCGTGGTTGGAGGTACCTGGTGGGCTATAGTTTATGGGGTCACAAAGAGTCAGACACGACTGAGCGACACTCACTC
Source organism: Nanger dama (assembly GCA_917880005.1). Lineage (NCBI taxonomy): Eukaryota > Metazoa > Chordata > Mammalia > Artiodactyla > Bovidae > Nanger > Nanger dama. Next base: position 26,006,626 of record CAKJTW010000001.1, read on the forward strand.
AATAGTCCATGGGATCACAAAGATTCAGAAATGACTGAAAAACTTTCACTTCATTCACTTCAGTGAAGACCTGAAAATGGACAAAACAGATATATTTCTTCCATGTATGACGTGCATAGAAATATTTTAAACTAGATAACCATGCAGAAAGTTTCACACTTAAAACTGTTAAGTGCTACAAAGAGATACATTTTGACAAGGAGTTTCATCTTAGAATAACTTGACCTAGTCAACCGTGTATGAAAGGACTTCCAAGTGAAATAAAATAAATTGAATATAAAAGATTAGTGGGCTCAAACTTGTCAAAAGGATGAAAGATTTCCACACAGATTAGAGCAACATGTGCAAAGACTCTATGACAGAATGATCATGGTGCCATGTAGGAATTATCATGTTAATATAGTTAGAATGTTGAGAACCAGGAAATGTGTTTACTGGTAGGGTGAAGGTGAAGGTGCAAATGGATAGGGTTAGGCACTAAAACATAAGGCTTATTACGTTTCTTTGTATTCTTTAATAACAGAACAATGTTAAATGAACTATTAATTATAGCAGTTATAAGGATATCTAAATTAATGACTTTTGCCCCCGAGTAGACTTAAGATTGATAGAGTAAAGAAGGACAATAATTGGAGAATACAAATTTTCTGTTGGAACATAAAAATGTTCAGGGATCCAGAGAAATCTGCATTATTTAAGACATATTGCGAACTTTATACTGAGAAGACTTGGTGATAAGTTAGATACGGGTCAGAAAACCTAAAAGTGTGTATTAAAAATAATTCAGCAGACATAATGATAAAATCTATGAAGAAGATGAAAGCTGGTATATGGGTGTCTTGTTAAATACCACTATCCTTAACAAAAACTGCTTAATTGACAGTAAAAAATTATTAACTCAAGAATAATACGTAATATGCTGTTGTTTTAAGTTCATTAGGTACATTTGTTGCAAGATATATTATCATTATTGATCTAAGACTCACTACACAGAAGAGAAACTTATGGCATAAGTACTCTAAGTATAAATTATGCAAGATCAAATGGTTAGTAATTAGTCAGAAGTTATATTCCATCAATCCATCCGTTGAAACTGTGATCATGTATGATATTAAGCACAAGATAGTTGGGAGTAAAGTATGATGAAATAGGAAGAAAGTAAACAAATAACAAAGGAAGGTAATTCTTCAAGGGCAAAGTGATCTACAAATTTTCATAAATGTAAATGTAAATATATATTGTATTGTGAAAATGTGAATTTAATCTGTAGAAATAATTAAAACATACATAAAATAGCACATATATCAAAAGGATGTTGTATGTGGTTGAAGTGTTCCAGGGTCTTTGTATTTTCTGAGAAATGTAGAAATCAAAAGGCAGCAAGTAATTTTTTTTTGGTCAAGTACTAAAATAATTGTAAAGAAAAACATAAACACCAAGTAAATGTCAGATTGGATAAAAGTCCACAAAAGAGCAAAGTGATAAATAACAAGGAAATCAAATGGGGAAAAAACACATTTGATGGTTTTAATGTTAAACATACATAAAATGTAATAAGACTTTACCTCTGTAAAAATATAATAAAAATAAGCAAGAAAGTGACTCTGTTGCTACACAAAAATATTAAATAAGTTACACAAACCATAATTTTAATTACACGTGAGAGCTATGGACAGAGCAGTAATACAAGATTTCAGAGAAAGAAGTTCTTCCTCAGTGTAATGACATTATTAACTAATTTCTTCTATTAAGGATAGACCAATATAAGATGGAAAATGCAACAAATTTTACTAATTATTTATTTTAAAAAAATCAGTAAAACTTACAGTGTTCCTTGTTTCACAACACAATTGTCCCCTTTCCCTGTACCAAATAGTGTCATGGACTGAGGTACAGATAGAGTATCAAGTCTCAGTTAATTCTGGATTCCAAGTTTCTTTTATACATAGTTAAGTACTAGACCACCTCACCTGGCAAAATGTGATCCACTGGAGGAGGGAATGGCAAACTACTCAGGTATAATTGCTGTGAGAACCTCATGAACTCTATAAAAGGCCAAAAAGATATGATACCAAAAGATGAGTTCCCCAGGTCTGAAGGTGTCCAATATGCTACTGGGGAAGAGCAGAAAAGAATTACCAATAGCCCCAGAATGAGTAAAGTGGTTGGGCCAAAGCTGATATGACACTTAGTTGTTCATATCTCTGGTGATGAAAGTAAAATACAATGCTGCAAAGAACAGTAGTATTATATAGGAACCTGGAATGTTAGGTCCATGTATCAAGGAAAATTGGATGTAGTCAAGCAAAGGATTTTAAGAATGAACATTGACATCCTAGGAATCCGTGAACTAAAATGCAAAGACATGAGTGAATTTTAATTCAGATGACCATTGTATCTACTACTGCAGGCAAGAATCCCATAGAAGAAATACAGTAGCCCTCATAATCAACAAAAGTGTCTGAAATACAGTACTCGGGGGCAGTTTCAAAAATTACAGAATGACCTCCATTCATTTTCAAGGCAAGCCATTCAGCATCAAATCAATCCAAGTCTAAGTCCCTGGCATCAATGATGAAGCAGCTGAAGTTGAATAGTTCTGTGAAGACCTAGGAGACCTCCTAGAACTAACACCAAAAATAGATCTTCTATTCACCATTGGAGATTGGAATGGGAAAGTAGAAAGTCAAGATATACCTGGATTAACAGGCCAGTTTGGCTTTGGAAAGCAAAATGAAGGAGGGCAAAGACTAACTGATTTCTGCTAAGAGTATTTGCTAGCAAATACTCTTTTTCAACAACACAAGAGTTGACTTTACACATAGACATCAACAAACGTCAATACTTAAATTGACTGCATTCTTGTAGCCAAAGATGGAAAAGCTGTATACAACAGTAAAAACAAGACCTGTAGCTGACTGTGACTCAGATCACCAGCTTCTCACTGCAAAATTCAGGCTTAAACTAAATAAAACTGGGGAAAAAAAACTAGGCCAGTCAGGTATGACTTAAAACAAATCCTATATATATGAATTCACAGTGAGGTTATGAATAGATTCAAGGGACTAGATCTAGATAACAGTGTGCCTGAAGAATTATGGATGGAAGTCCATAATATTGTGCAGGAAGTGGTGAACAAAATTATCTCAAAGAAAAAGAAAAGCAAGGAGGCAAGGTGGTTATCTGATGAGGCTTTATGAATAGCAGAAAAATGAAGAGAAGTAAAAAGCAAGGGAGAGAGGGAAAAGTACCTCCATTTAAACACAGAGTTTCGAAGAATAGCTAGAAGAGACAAGAAGGCCTTCTTCAATAAACAGTGTTTAATAATAGAAGAGGGCTTCCCTGGTGGCTCAGAGGTTAAAGTGTCTGCCTCCAATGCAGGAGACCCGGGTTTGATCCCTGGGTCGGGAAGATCCCCTGGAGAAGGAAATGTCAATCCACTCCAGTATTCTTGCCTGGAGAATCTCATGGACAGAGAAGCCTAGTAGGTTACAGTCCATGGGGTTGCAAAGAGTTGGACACGACTGAGCGACTTATCTATCTATCTAATAATAGAAGAAAAGAATGAAAGAGGAAAGATTAGAAATCTCTTCAGGAAAACTGGAAACATCAAGGGAGCATTCCACCCAAAAATGGGCACAATAAAGAAAAAAAAAGTGTACAGACCTAGTAGATGCTGAAGAGATCAAGAAGAGATGGAAAGAATACACAGAAAATACTGCATAAAAAATATGTTAATGAACTGGATACCTGATATGGTGTAGTTAGTCACCCAGAGCCAGACATTCTAGAGTGCAAAGGCAAGTGGTCCCTAAGTAGCACTGCTATTAATAAAGCTAGTGGACGTGATTAAATTCCAGTAAAACTAGTCAAATCCCTAAAGGAGGATGCCATCAGGGTTTTGGACTCATTATGTCAGCAAATTTGGAAGATCCAGCAGTGGCCACAGGACTGGAAAAGGTCAATCGTCATCCTAATTCCCAAGAAAGTTAGTACCAAAGAATGTGCTAACCATTGGACATGGAATAACAGACTGGTTCTAAACAGGAAAAAGGGGTATGTCAAGGCTGTATATTGTCACCCTGCTTATTTAATTTCTATGCAGAGTACATCATGCGAAACGCTGGACTGGAAGAAACACAAGCTGTAATCAAGATTGCTGGGAGAAATATCAATAACCTCAGATATGCAGATGACACCACCCTTATGGCAGAAAGTGAAGAGGAACTAAAAAGCCTCTTGATGAAAATGAAAGTGGAAAGTGAAAAAGTTGGCTTAGAGCTCAACATTCAGAAAACGAAGATCATGGCATCCGGTCCCATCACTTCATGGGGAATAGATGGGGAAACAGTGGAAACAGTGTCAGACTTTATTTTGAGGGCCTCCAAAATCACTGCAGATGGTGACTGAGGCATGAAAATAAAAGGTGCTTGCTCCTTGGAAGAAAAGTTATGACCAATTTAGATAGCATATTCAAAAGCAGAGACATTACTTTGCCAACAAAGGTCCGTCTAGTAAAGGCTATGGTTTTTCCAGGGGTCATGTATGGATGTGAGAGTTGGCCTATGAAGAAGGCTGAGTGCAGAAGAATTTATGCTTTTGAACTGTGGTGTAGGAGAAGACTTTTGAGAGTCCCTTGGACTGCAAGGAGATCCAACCAGTCCATTTTGAAGGAGATCAGCCCTGGGATTTCTTTGAAAGGAATGATGCTAAAGCTGAAACTCCAGTACTTTGACCACCTCATGCGAAGAGTTGACTCATTCTAAAAGACTCTGATATTGGGAGGGACTGGTGGCAGGAGGAGAAGAGGACGCCAGAGGATGAGATGGCTGGATGGCATCACGGACTCGATGGACGTGAATTTGAGTGAACTCCAGGAGTTGGTGATGGACAGGGAGGCCTGACGCGCTGCGATTCATGGGGTCACAAAGAGTCAGACACGACTGAGCGACTGAACTGAAGACTAAATATTAAAAACAAAAACTGAAAAAAAAATAAAAAAAAAATAAAAACAAAAACTGAGATCATGGCATCTGGACCCATTTAGTTTAGTTCAGTCACGTAAATAAAGTTAAATGTAAATTAAAGGATCTAACAGAGTCACTATATTACTTCTGCATTTACTGCTTTGTCTACTTGTACTGTCCATGAAAACGTATCTTTCAAGTCTACTGCTGGACTCCCTACTGCCATTCCTTGTTACTGCATTACACAGCTACTATTGTCTCTTTGAACTGTTCCTAGCCAGTGTTTAAGCATGGTGGGGATCCTAATGGAGGCCCTACCTATAAAAGGTGGAAGTGTCCCAAGGAGTTTTTCTCCAGAAGGACCCCTAATCAGTCTAGCCAAAAGAAACTGAGATCTGTACATCAGTTTGAGATTCTTAGCACACAATTCTCCTTTCTTCTTTGATTTTAATAATATCAGACCTATTTGTGTTCTGAATGTTCCCAATATTTATTTTTGTTTCACTCCATTTTTATTTTATAGGAATTTGACAGGTAAATCTTGTGCAAAACTAACTCCATTTGGCTGTCTGTTTTGTCAGAGGACCTAAAAATGTCATGCCATGTTTGATCTGATAAGTCAGATGGTATGGTGGAGTTTTGGGACTGGTTCACTCACTGCCATGGAAATGATACCATGGTGAATGGTATGCTGAACACAGCCCAGTTATTGACTTCATTAGAAAAGATACTGATAATGAGGAACACATTTGAAGGGGTGATGATTTTTAAAAGTTGGGGTTAAGGAAGCAGTTCTTATAACCACCAAGTTGGCTAAGTTGAAATTGACACACTGCAGAGGGATAGTGAGGGCCATTTAGGAATAAACAAAAACTAATTATAGGAGTCAGAGAGTATATTTGGTAGCCTACAAAAAGCCATGGGTGGAAACGTTCATTCTAATTATAGTGGGAGACACCACCATGCCTTAAAGGGCCACAGGTCATGAATATTTGATTTTGCTAGAGAATGAATACAAATAATTGTAAATAATCATTAAATCTACCACCCTGTTATACTTTGGATAATATTTACACTAAAAATGAATAATCACAGAAAAAAAAAAGAGTATCTGGTTAAAGCATGAATTTATTCCAAAAGAGTAACAATAAAACTGATAATATTTTTACAATAACAATTAAAAAATGGGATGAAGAGGTATTGCTTTCATATCTTCAAATGGGAAAACAGCATCAGTAACAATTACCAACATGAAATGCTATATTAAATAAAATTATCTTTCAAAATATAGGCTAAATGTCCAAATTTTTACAACAAACTTGAAATAACTGACCATTGGAGATTCTTGTACTAAAAGGGTTACTAAAAACAGTATTTATAGCACATTCCTTAGAGGGAAAATGCTCATAAATGAAAGAACAGAAGTACAGGAAGGCCTGAAAAAGAAAAATTAAGGGAAATATGTTGGTAATTGTATTGATTTATGTTTAGTAGTTTATTATTATTATTATTTTTTTTTCCTAGAAGTTTCCCGAGTTCATCACAGGTATTTATTGACACAGAATTGACCATGGTTTTTCCAGAGTCTCTTATTTTTCAAATGTAAATTATCACTTCGGTCAGTTCAGTTGCTCAGTTGTGTCCAACTCTGCGGCCCCATGGGCCACAGCATGGCAAACTTACATGTCCATCACCAACTCCTGGAGCTTACTCAATCTCATGTCCATAGAACTGGTGATGCCATCTAACCATCTCATCCTCTGTCATCTCCTTTTCCTCCTACTGTCAGTCTTTACCAGCATCAGGGTCTTTTCCTGTAAATTATAGAATAATGGAATACGGTTAATTTTCTATGGTGCATTGGTGATTCTGTCATTTTAGCCAGACAAGTTTATTTTGATAAAATTAAAGTCTTTTAGTGCTTTAAAGGAGGTTTTGTGTTTTATCTGTCAGGCCTTAATATTTCCTGAGTTTTTGGTTTCTGCAGTTTCATAATAAAATACTACTAGGGATTCCTACAATTTTTTCTCCCAAATTCTTTGGCATTGTAGAATTTTCTGATTGATAGTTTTCATTATTTAAAAAAAAAAATCTCATTGACTTTTCTAATACTCCTGTTCTGTTCTCTTGCTTCCTACTGTAGGGATATCAGATTAAACAAATATTAGATATTCCTGCTTCATCTTTTTCACTCTTTCCTACTTGATGTATTTTCTCTTTTTACTACTTCAAATAAGATTCTGGAAAATTTTGACCTCAAATTTTCTCTTTCTGATTGTGCCTAGGCTGTTTTCAAAGTGAGGAGTTGATTACAGTATTTAATTTTTGTTACTGAATTTGTTTAGCACATGAAATTTTCTGTTTTTTTCCAAATGTAATATGTGACTTTATAATCTCTTTTTTCATGTAGATATTTTCAATTTAATTTTAAAATATATACAATATAATATAATATATTACTACATATAATATTTATATTATATATGCATTATATATACACATCATATACAATGTATATGTACACACACACACACCACACACACACCCATAATGGATTAGTATTTGATCATTCCAAAATATCACATCCTTCTGAACTGATTTCTATTATATTTTGTTTATGATATGGAATTTAAAATCCTCTGTGTCTGGTTTTCATTGACTGCATATTAGATATTTAATTTAAAACTTCATTTGTATGAACAATTTTAGACATAAGATGATACTAACTTAGTGCAAATATAGTCAATTTACTTCTGTGCCAGACATCCCCGTGACAGGAAACATTAGAGACAAGGACAATTTTAATTCACATTTTAGGCTTGAGGTAGTCTATATTGCCCAAGTGGCATCGAATGAGGTGAAGTGTCCTCAAGAGTAGTTTTATTTGCTTAATTTTCACTCTGAAGGTGTAGCCATATGAGATCCCAGATTAAATTGGGAGGACATTATGCGCTCCTCTTTAGGTTAGCAGGCACTGCACCCTGCCTCTTATTATTACACAATCTGATGTTCTGTTTTCTAGATGGATTTTTTTCAGAATTGAAAAATAGAGTCAGTACTAAAATCCCTCATACTAGATGTATGTCTGTGGCTTTTCTATGCCTAGAATTTAACCATATAGCTTGTAACTATGCAGTTAACATTTCATGTTTATATTAGAATTAATATTTTATTCAGTTTTATTCATATTCTTGGTGTCTTTACCAGATAAGTTGGTCTTAAGCACTAGCTCACTATTACTAGAACTGGAAGTTTAAGTTTAATGATATTTTGATGCTTTTATGAAGTATATCATTAAAATTACACAGATTAAATAGTTAATAAATTAATTTAAAGCCCTTTTTAGTCATATCATTCAAATCATCTTTTTATGGGACATATGATAAAGAAAAGCATTATTTTTGTGCCCATCATTGATTTGAGCCACATATTAATCTTAACCATTGACTGCTTAACCCTACATTAAGACGTTGCTGTTGTGAAGCCTCTAGTCCTGTCCAACTCTTTGCAACTGCACGGACTGCAGCACACCAAGCTTCCCTAGCCTTCATTATCTCCCTGAATTTGCTCAAACTCATGTCCATTGTGTTGGTGATGCCATTCAATCATCTCATTTTCTGTTGACTACACAGATCTTTAAGACTTAGGTGAATACTAGAAAAGAGTATTGAGAGACATTTCTCACATATACCATCTTTATGCAACACACATTACCAAAACACAGTTGGAAAATAAAGAAATTTCTTGGTAATATATGTACTAAGCTATTATGATACTAATGCATATAAATATCCTTGTCTATATGAACTATTTCTAATACAGAATATCATGTTATTCACTCTGTCATAGATGTTTATTTACATGGTAAGAAAATTCAGAGGGGAAAAACAAGAGGTTAAACCCTCCTAAGCAGTAAAGCCAGAGCCTTTATCACTGTTCTCAATGACAGAGTAGCATCAAAATCTCTAAAAACAAGCTGTTTGAATACATTGTTGAGAGTAACATTTGTTTTTGTGTTCTGAGCAACTTAGATCAGAGAAAATGGCATCTTTTCTCTTTCAACTTACCATCTTCCATTTTGTGTTTCAGAAATTATTCATGAGTGAAATACTTCAAGCATTATTAATATATAACTACATCAAGAGGCCATGTAAGAAAAAATATGTTGTAAAAGAATCGAAGTTTTGGTAGCTGATATGATACCCATCTGTCTAGTATTTTTTATTATTAATCATTGCCAACTTCAATATGATAGATATTCAGGGACAAATGGTTTCTCATGATATTGAAGACATTTATATTTTAATAAAAATATCCTAAGATATGTGCAAAGAGCAAGACATTTTTACTGATATATTAAAAAATTTATTGGGAGAATTAGGGATTTTTTTAGTTCTATTATTTTCACGCATGTGTTAATTACCTTGCATGATACAAAGCTGTCAGCTGGGATGAGTATGGATCATATTTCAGTGGAGAAAACATTGTCTATTAGATAATATTTTTTATCTTCTTATGAACTTCATTTATACTTTTTACTCAGAATTGTGCATGCAGGGAGATATAAATAATCTGCCAAATTTTCATGGCACTGCAAAATTTCAGTTTAAAGCTTATCTAGTTAAGTATTTTAGAGGCATGGAATATATTACCTTTTTAGAAGGCCAGTATTTGATTACAAAATTACAAAGATAAATAATAAATAATGATTACCTTTAGGGAATTTATTTCTTAGTTGTACTAATACTATGAAGGTTTGAGCAATTTCAGAAGCAATTTCAACGCTTTATTTTCATCATAAAACTTGAAAATTGAAATGGGTCTTATATATCTTCTAGTCAAACTCTTTTACTTGCAGGTATGCAAAGTGAACACCAAAATAATCAGTTATATTATCACCATTGTAATAGGTATTTATAATAGAATCTTATTTTTCTGATTTTCCGTTATGTCATATTGACAATTCTTATATCCTTCATTGTCAGTGACCATTTTTATTTAATCAGCCAGTACTTAAGTTAGCATAATAACTAAGAAAATTTCCCTTCTATATTTGGAATAAAAGCAGATCATAGAACATGAAGATAGCAATGATCAACTTATTATGTTACCAAAATCAAATGCTGCAAACTGATTTTGTTCCACAAATGAGTATTATTTGTCCTTAATAGTGTTGAAAGTTAAATTAAATTGTTGAAAGAAAAATTTAAAAATTTAAGGAGCTTAAGTAAAACAACAAATTTACTAATTTTCATGAGGTTTTACATACAGAATTGTAAGTGTAAAGTGGCACTGATGATGTAAGCATTCCACTTATCATTACCCTCATCACTTTATATCTTCTTGCAACTATCTTTCTTTTCTTATCTATCTCAGTGTTCCTGTTCTCTGAAAGAGTTTCAGTTTGTTACACCTAGAATTTCTAAAAACATAAGAAAGTTTGAAATCTAAATAGAGGGATACAATATGTCTATTTTGAGTCTAACATCATACTGAGGTACTTTGATAGCTATTCTGTCATACACTTTACTCATTCTGGGCAGGTTTGACATTTTCATATTTAATACCTATAACATTTTATTTCATTTCCATATTTTCTCACTGGAAAATAATATAAAATTGAATGCACTCTGTATATTTTCAACTCACCTAAAATATTTCCATTTTGTTTCAGGTTTGAGATTACCAATATATACACTATTATTCAATACATGGAAACATATGTCACATTATAGTTTAGTTGTATGTTTTACCAACTATTAATATAGTTCTGTTCAGCCTATGTACTTATTTGTATGAACAAATATTCACTTATATTTATTTGAAATTTTATATTTGATATACTTTTTCTCCATTAATTATTGGTATAAATGTATTTTAGGATAGAATAAAATTACTTCAGGCATATCTTTACCAACCCCTTTATGGATCAAAGCCTTGCCATGACAAAGGGGCTTGTGTAATTTATTGAAGGTGTGAGCCATTACCTTTAGGGCCACCAAGAAAGAGTGGTCATAATGAAGAATTCTGACAAATGTGCTCCACAGGAGGAGGGAATGGCTAAGCACTTCAGTAGTCTTTCCATTAGAAAAACATGAACAGCATGAAAAGACAAAAAAAGGACAACAGAAGATGAGCCCCTCAGGTCAGATGTTATCTAATATTCTATTAGGGAATGAAGGAGGTCAATTATGAATACCTCCAGAAAGAAGAAGCTAGTTATTCTTGGTCAGTTGTGGAGGTGTCTGGTGGTGAAATTAAAGTCCATGGAGGTGTCTGGTGGTGAAATTAAAGTCCAATGTTGTAAAGAACAATATTGCATAGGAATCTACAATGTTAGGTCCATGAATCAAGGTAAATTGGTTGTGGTGAAGAGTGAATATTGGACTATAGCATCTTAGGAAACAATGAATAAATGGACGGGAATGGGCTAATTTAGTTTAGATGACCATCATATCTATTATTGTGTACAAGAATTCCTGAGAAGAAATGAAGTAGCCCTCATAGCCAACAAAAGAGTCCAAAATGCAGTACTTGAGTACAACTTCAGAAAAGCCAGAATGATTTCGGTTCCTTTCCAAGGCAAATCATTCAACATCACAGTAATCCAAGTCTATGCCCCAACCAATAATGCTGAAGAAGATGAAGTTGACCGGTTCTCTGAAGACCTACAAGACCTTTTAGAATTAACACCAAAAAAAAAAAAAAGTCCTTTTATTATAGGGAATTGGAATGAAAAAGTAGGAAGTCAAAAGATACCTAGAGAAACAGGCTAGTCTGGCCTTGGGGCCAAGTCTATCCTTTTTAACTGCCACGTGATTATTCATTATTTATTTGGGTTTCTTTTACCACATGCGATATGTAATCCCAAGTAGTCTGGAGGTTAGGGACTTATTCAGGTACAGGAACAAATGTATGCTACTGTATTATATCATTTTTCTTAAAAGAATGAATACCTTAGTCATTGCTCTTCCTTGCTGGCTAAAAATGCAGAACTAAAATATTTACCTTTAGCTGGCATGTCCACATATCTTTAGAAAGAAAGTGATTTGCTTAGTCATTTGTCATGGAATATAAGGAGTTCATTTTCATTAGAATACTCAATATCTGACTTTTAGGTCAGATATTCATCCAATAAACCGTGACAAATGTAACAGTACATATGGTAAGCCTCAGAGACCTAATTATAATATATTTTACTTAAGGAAAAAAAAGACTATAAATACTTGGCAATATACTTTTATAATGTATTTCAGTGTTATTTATTTTGTCTCATAAAAATAGATGTTTGTTGTGACATATATACATCAATTAAGAGCTCTCTTTATAAAATACTACTACTACACTTGTGCTTCAGTTATATCTGCTTTTTTGAGGAGTTTTTCTTATATAATTATACCATTTTCAAATGTTTTCATTAGCTATATGTTTATGTATCTTGAAAAATAAAATATAATGGATATGTAGGATTTAAAAATTTTAGTTTGCATTTCACCATTTTCTATAAATGAAGGTCATCATAAGAGTGGATAGATAAACATTATATTTTTATCCATTACTGCTTTTTTTTTTTCCTTTGCATTTTGGCTTAATATTCAATTTTTACCATTTGGTATATCAATTTTATTTTATTTCTATATTTTTCTCTTTAAGAATGTAATAGTTTTGTGATCAGTTTCTGATATTACAGAATGATGAAAGAAAATAAAATTATATTAATAGCCTATTTTAAAGGTCTAACATTATATGTTATAATGTAAATATATATTATAATATATAATGCAAATATTTAACTTATGAATTTATATATAAAATGTAAATATATATAATGTAAATATTTGAATCTACCTGCACTATTTGCCACAATTTTCTCTATTTTTGTTGGTATAGGATATGAGATATGTCTTAGCTGAATCTATATTAACAAAACACCATAGACTGGGTGGTTTAAACAACAGAAATTTATTTCCCACAATTATGGAGCTTGGGAAATTCAAGATGAATGTGACACCATGGTTGGGTTCCTGGTGAGGACTCTCTTACTGATTTACAGATGGGTGCCTTCTTGTTGCATCCCCATATGCAAGAGAGATAGCATTGTTTTCTTTCTCTCTTGATAAAGGCACTAGTCCAGGCTGAGGTTTTGTAAATATTATACACTGTATATTTAGACAAATATAAGGAGACTCTTTCATTACCACACTCTTATATTCATATTGTTGGTTCAAAACAACACTGTGGATATTTTCTTACATAAAAGTATTTTTCAAATCTGACTTTTAATTACCTTATGATAAGACATTTTTTATGTATCATAATTGTATCATAATCATATTAATTATTTTGGAGAATCAAAACAAAATATGGGTAATCATTGATAGCATTCTACAATTTTGTTATTAGAGCATCAGTCTTGCTTTAAAGCAAATTTCCACTAACATACATGGTGATTAATATCAAATTCAAGTGTATAACACAGAAATATGAAATTATTTAAATTTTTTATGTTATTGATGTAACTTATGCAACTGCAAATAATTTGACAAAGTTTATGTTTATAAGTGAATATTAGTAGATAAAATTTTCTCACCCTTGTATGGTAGAAAAACATTGAACCTAGTTTGAAATAACTAAATGAAGATTTCAATCACTATAGAAATAAATCATGCTATTATCTATAAACAGTGTAAACAATTAACTACTTTAAAAAATAATATATTTATTTTAATTGGAGGCTAGTTATTGTAGTGGCTTTTTTCCATGCATTGACATGAATCAGCCATAGGTGTTCATGTCTTCCCCATCTTGAATCCCTCTCCCACCTCTCTCCCCATCCCATCTCTCTGGGTTGTCACAGTGCAACAGATTTGAGTGCCCTGTTTGATGCATTGGACTTGGACTAGTGTTCTATTTCACATATGGTAATATACATATTTCAATGTTATTCTCTCAAATTATCCCACCCATGCTTTCTCCCACAGAGTCCAAAAGTATTCTTTATACCTATATCTATTTTGCTGTGTTGCGTCGTCATTACCATCCTTCTAAATTCCATGAAAGTCTTAAAGTGCAGTCGATCAGTCATGCCCGACTCTTTGCAACCCGATGGACTGTAGCCTACCAGGCTCCTCAGGCCATAGAATTTTCCAGGCAAGAGTAATGGAGTGGGTTGTCATAATATACTGTATTGGTGTTTTTCTTTTGACTTACTTCACTCTGTTATAGGCTCCAGTTTCATCCACCTTATTAGAACTGATTCAAAGGTGTTATTTTTAATAGTTGAGTAATATTCTATTGTGTATATGCACCACAGCTTTCTTATCTATTCATCTGCCAATGGACATGTAGGTTGCTTCCATGTCCTAGCTATTGTAAACAGTGATATGGTGAACTCTGATACTGAGGAAAAGAGAATATTAAGCAGTTTGATTGCTTTAATATCTTCACTAAATTTATAATAGCCTAATATTACACAAGCAGCATAATTTATACTTTAGAATATTAACAGAGGGGAAAATTCCCTTTAAAAATTGATGCATCAAAATTGCTTTAAAGAAAAAATGTCTAAGTACTAAAGAGTAGGTATTAAACTACATATATTTACTGTGTTTTATAACATATATTTCTGCTTTATTGACTATGCCAAAGCCTTTGACTGTGTGGATCACAATAAACTGTAGAAAATTCTGAAAGAGATGGAAATATCAGGCCACCTGACTGGCCTCTTGAAAAACATATATGCAGGTCAGGAAGCAATAGTTAGAACTGGACATGGAACAACAAATTAGTTCCAAATAGGAAAAGGAGTACGTCAAGGGTGTATATTGTCACCCTGCTTATTTAAATTATATGCAAAATGCATCATGAGAAATGTTGGGTGAGAAAAAGCACAAGCTGGAATCAAGATTGCTAGGAAAAATATCAATAACCTCATATATACATATAACACCACCCTTATAGTAAGAAGTGAAGAGGAACTAAAAAGTCTCTTGATGAAAGTGAAAGAAGAGAGTGAAAAACTTGGCTTAAAGTTCAACATTCAGAAAACTAAAATCATGGCATCTGGTCCCATCACTTCATGGGAGATAGATGGGGAACTAGATGGGGAAACAGTGTCACACTATTTTTGGGGGCCCAAAATCACTGCAGATGGTGATTGCAGCCATAAAATTAAAAGACACTTACTCCTTGGAAGGAAAGTTATGACCAATCTAGATAGCATATTCAAAAGTATAGCCATTACTTTGCCAACAAAGGTCCATCTAGTCAAGACTATGGTTTTTCCAGTGGTCATGTATGGATGTGAGAGTTGGATTGTGAAGAAAGGTGAGTGCTGAAGAACTGATGTTTTTGAATTTTGGTGTTGGAGAAGACTCTTGAGAGTCCCTTGATCTTCAAGGAGATCCAACCTGTCCATTCTAAAGGAAGTCAGTCCTGGGTGTTCTTTGGAAGGAATGATGCTGAAACTGAAACTCCAGCACTTTGGCCACCTCATGTGGAGTTGGCTCATTGGAAAAGACTCTGATGCTGGGAGGGATTGGGGGCAGGAGGAGAAGGGGACGACAGAGGATGAGATGGCTAGATGGCATCACCAAGTCAGTGGACATGAGTTTGAGTGAACTCTGGGAGTTGATGATGGACAGGGAGGCCTGGTGTGCTGCAATTCATGAGGTAGCAAAGAGTCAGACACGACTGAGCCACTGAACTGAACTGATATTTTCTTGATTTTGTCAACATTGTCATCATCATAGGATATTTGCCAGTGATTAAGCAGAAAATGCATCTACTAAGATACCAAAGTTGAAATTATACTCAATCCATCTATTTTTCTGTGTTTTGTAAATTAATATATAATTTTTAAATGGAAATGCTAAAGTATAAAAATTAATAGGTTCTCTTAACCTGCCATTAATTCTTCAGAAATATATATATATATATATATATATATATAATTACAGAAGACATAAGAACATAATGAAATTTAAATTAAAATACAAAAAAACTATTTTTGCATTATATAAAAGTCTATATATATCTTCTTTTTCACTAATCAGTAATATGTTTATTTTGAATACAGTGTTACACATGGACTAATATTTTCTGGGTAAATCAGATATTTTAAATTTTAAATCAAAGAGTGCTTATCATAAAATTTCAAGTATAATTGCACAATCAAACCTGAATTTCAGATACAAATCTAAATTCTTATTTCTTAATGTTTATTTATCCATCTATAATTTCCCTCCATCTTTCTTTCCCTTAGACTTTCCCTTTTTCCTTACCTATTTCATTAAGGGCCAAGCATTCTGAGAATATTGGTTTCCTCACACTAATTACTGTGATAACCATTTCAGAAACAGTGACAAACTAATAACAGAATTCATCAACTACCAGGGTCCAGCCCCAGTGGATCCAGGGTAATTCGAAGTGGGGAAAGAGTCAGCATCCTAGGAATTAATTGCTTAATTAAAGATATAGAGGGAGATTAGAAAGAAATAGCATAGAAAGAAAATTAGTGGAGGAAAAAAAAGGCTGAATAACTTGGTTTACGTGGTATACATGATTAATTTAAAAGTTAATACTTATTTCTCCTATATGCTAGTTATATATCCATTAACATGCAAAAGGGCAGGGGATTTAGCAGCAAACATTGGCCCAATTAATGAAAAACCCTTAACCTATATAATTCCTAATCAACCCACTATATGAATAATTTCTCACTTACTATAAGAATCTGCCTTAGTAAGTCTAAAACATCTCGTGCCTCTCATGGTTGGGAGGCTGTAAACAATCACATGTGGCCGGACGAACATGTACAAGCATGCTAGGTAACCCTGAGAGGAGTTTATAAGTCAAAACACTCTTGTCACGCCCAGGAATTTTTATTAACAGGAGCTGTAGGTTAACTCCTTCTCCGAGAGAGGTGATGGGGGAGAGCACCCCGTAAAGTCAGAGGTATAGGTGAGAGCATAAAACAGTAAAATAGGTAGACTCTGGTTTTGGGGGTAGGTGCTTGGGAACAGGGGGTTTTCCTGAGGGTTGATCCCGCCTTTGTGTATGCTGAAGCCTCCTTCCTCATGACCTTTGCCATGGGCGGAGTTCCTCACGCTGGCTTCTGGCAATCAACAATTTTCATGTGATAATGCTGCTTAACAGAACAGGATATTTGTTCTCCAGATGTTGCCTAAAAGTCAAAATAAACATTTAAATTAGAACTTTGTAACATCTGCTTCCTCTTCGGGGCTTTCTGTATGGACATTGACAGATGTTGAGATATGAAAAGAATGGTTGTAACAAATGAGACAACTAATAGTACAGTCTTAAAGAATGCAGTCAATCTGAATTTATTGAAATGAGCTCCAGAATGAGAATGAGATGACATGCACCTTTTCCTCAAAATTATTGTTCTGGAAAAAGATAATGATTTTATAATTATTATTCCCCATCACGTGAAATGTGGAAAAAATCAGAACACCACAGGATATTGTAATACTGTAGTATATATTTCCTGAAGGAGTTTGTGCAAAATCACTGTGAATTTTGTTGTCTGGTGAATGTATAGTCCAAGAATAAAAGTGGCGGAAATTTATTAGACTTATCTACTTATATATGCAGATGACTGTTTACAAATGACAGAAGCAGTTCTATGAACTAAGGATCCATAATTACACACCAGAAAACAAGGATACAGTCCTGATGCCATTTTAATATCTTAAGATTTGAAGACCTGTTAAGTATCCTCTATATAGACAATCAAATATATTGGATAATTAGAAGAACACAGTTGTCATAGTGAATTCATGAAGCCATTATTGAAGTAAATTTAGATTTTTATTTTAAATAAGGAAATACATGTGTAAATTTTATAGTTTATACTTTAAAAACATAGCTTATCATGTGTTCTTTGGGTTTAAATGTATCTTTGAGTTATTTGATAGTCCACTTATGAGAAAACAGAATAGATGTAGCCATCCTGTGAACCTTGACATGCTTTGGTATATACTTCAGTGATTTTAATGTGGTGAAAGTGGTGATGCATGATTTCTGAGACTAGGTTAGGAAAGAACATGTAGTTTCTGCCTGTTTATCTTGGAACATATATCTGGGACCCTCCAGCTTCAATATAAGTTCATTTACACTGAGGCTGCCAGACTAAGGAGCCCATAAAGAGTAAGTTGCCCTAGAAGATCTGGCTGTTCCCAAATGTTTTTCTTCCTAATCCAGGTACCAAGCATGTTAGTACAGAATTTTCTCAATGATTCCAGTCACTGAATGAGACTAGATGACGGATTAGTGATGACTAATGGCTGAATACTTTAGCTGAGTAATTTCTTAGAGTTATAATAGATGATAAACATAAGGGAATGTTTCTTTATGTGCCTAAATAAGGAATAGTTTGTTAGACATCAATAAATATACAGAACGTGAATTGTATTCAAGTCTATTCAGTACCACATTAATAATGTTTAAGAAAACCATAACCCATCTTGTACTTTGCAACATATTCTTTTGTTGAAAAGTTGTAAGTTGTTTTATTTAAATGTAAAATGCAAAGTCAAATACATGTAAGGCACTGGTTTTATTCACAAAATCTTCTGTGTTCACTGTTGTGAAGTAAGACATCTTGAATCTTTTTAGCAATATGTGTCATAAGACTATTTGTCCGATTTTTCTCAGCCTCAGTCTGAGCTGTCTGGGTTGAATGTGCATTAACCCATACTATTGTTAATCATTGTTTTGGTACCTATATTACAGAGTTTTCACAGATAGAAAAGGAATATTAATAACTGATATTGTTACAAGAATGCAGACACATTTGATTTACCTTATTTTTTAAATTGTGACTTGCAGTTACTTTCATGTTGATCTATTGTTTAAGATCACAAATTTTTAAGAAGATTGATTATTTTGGTTAAGAAATGTGCAGATAGTCATATTGTGAGTGGACTGAAAAAGTCAGTCTTGGGTAGGTATATAGTTAGTTGATATGCAGATGACATCACCCTTATGGCTGAAAGTGAAGAACTAAAGAACCTTTTGATGAAAATGAAAGAGGAGAGTGAAAAAGTTGGCTTAAAGCTCAACATTCATAAGACTAAGATCATGGCATCAGGTCCCATTACTTCATGGCAAATAGATGGAGAAACTGTGAGATACTTTATTTTCTTGGGCTCCAAAATCAGTGAAGATGGTGACTGCAGCCATGAAATTAAAAGACACTTACTCCTTGGAAGGAAAGTTATGAATAGCCTAGACACCATATTAAAAAGCAAAGACATTATTTGCCAACAAATGTCTGTCTAGAAAAGACTATGGTTTTTCCAGTAGTCATGTATAGATGTGAGAGTTGGACTATAAAGAAAGCTGAGTGCTGAAGAATTGATGCTTTTGAACTGTGGTGTTGGGGAAGACTCTTGAGAGTCCCTTGGACTGCAAGGAGGTCCATCCAGTCCATTCTAAAGGAAATCAATCCTGAATATTCACTAGAAGGCCTGATGTTCAGGCTGAAGCTCCAATACTTTGGCCACCTGATGTGAAGAACTGATTCATTTGAAAAGACCTTGATGCTGGGAAAGATTGAAAATGGGAGGAGAAGGAGATGACAGAGAATGAGATGGTCAGATAGCATCTCTGACTCAATGGACATGAGTTTGAGTAAACTCCTGGAGTTCGTGATTGGCAGGGAGGCCTGGTGTGTTGCAGTCCATGGGGTCACAAAGAGTCAGACATGACTGAGCGACTGAACTGAACTGAAGTAGGGACCAGATGTGCTTCAAAAAAATCTACAATGCACAAAACATTTATCCAGCTCAAAATGTCAAACTACTGTTCTTGAACAGTCTCAATCTATAGTAACACAAAAGCAAAACAGAAACATCATGGGGATAATAGAAAAGGCCTATAAAGAGAAAATGTGAGGGATAGTTAATATGTTAATTGTCTTGATTGTGGTGATGATTATATGGTTCTATTCCTATGTCAGAATTTATCAAATTGTGTAGTTTAAATGTGTCAGTTATGTCTTAAGATGTTAAAAGAAATGTTGTATAAAAAGTATGTAACTGAGAAGCTAAGTCTTGAAAGGATATCAAATAATGAAAGAGAAGTTAGAAGTATAAAAATAAGATCAAAGTAAAATCGAACAAACCCAAAAGATTAAAATCATACACTTAAACCCAGTCATATTGATAATTATATTAAATATGAAAAGATAGAGATACCAGAATTAATGAGAAAACAAAGCACAGCTACAAAGATGTACTTTATATGTTAATTTTTAGGTAAGTTGAAAGCAAAAGGACAGAAAAGCACCATAAAACAAAAACGCCATAAATAAAATTTACATATAAACACAAAGGTAAAAACTAAAATTATACTTTCCATAAAAAAAGATAACAAGATATAGTTGCAACTGGGGTGTAGACATAAGTTTTAAAACCAAGAACAGAATACAGGGACTATAACATTTACAAAAATATATATTAGATTTCCTGTTGCCATTTACTTTATTGTTTTGGGTTCGGGTTTATTGGCCTTTTGGTGTTTCCTGTCTAAACTCTGTCCTTTAGTATTTGTTGGAGAACTGGTTTGGTGGTGCTGAATTCTCTCAGCTTTTGCTTGTCTGTAAAGCTTTTGATTTCTCCTTTGTACTTGAATGAGATCCTTGCTGGGTACAGTAGTCTTGGCTGAAGGTTATTATCTTTCATCACTTTAAGTATGTCTTGCCATTCCCTCCTGGCCTGAAGAGTTTCTATTGAAAGATCTGCAGTTATTTTTATGGGGATCCCCTTGTGTGTTATTTGTTGTTTTTCCCTTGCTGCTTTTAATATTTGTTCTATGTTTTTGGTCTTTGTTAGTTTGATTAATATATGTCTTGGGGGTGTTTCGCCTTTGGTTTATCCTGTTTGGCACTCTCTGGGTTTCTTGGACTTGGGTGATTATTTCCTTCCCCATTTTAGGGAAGTTTTCAACTATTATCTCCTCAAGTATTTTCTCATGGTCTTTCTTTTTGTCTTCTTCTTCTGGGAAACCTATAATTCGAATGTTGGAGTGTTTTATATTGTCTTGGAGGTCTCTGAGGTTGTCCTCATTTCTTTTAATTCGTCTTTCTTTTTCATACAGATGGCTAAAAACACATGAAAAGATGCTCAAGATCACTCATTATCAGAGAAATGCAAATAAAGACCACAATGAGGTACCATTTCACACCAGTCAGAATGGCTGCGATCCAAAAGTCTACAAGCAATAAATGCTGGAGAGAATGTGGAAAAAAGGGAACCCTCTTACACTGCTGGTGGGAATGCAAACTAGTACAGCCACTATGGGAAACAGTGTGGAGATTCCTTAAAAATTGCAAATAGAATGCCTTATGACCCAGCAATCCCCTGCTGGGCATACACACCGAGGAAACCAGAATTCAAAGAGACACATGTACCCCAATGTTCATTGCAGCACTGTTTATAATAGCCAGGACATGGAAACAACCTAGATGTCCATCAGCAGATGAATGGATCAGAAAGCTGTGGTACATATACACAATGGAGTATTACTCAGCCATTAAAAAGAATAAATTTGACTCAGTTCTAATGAGATGGATGAAACTGGAGCCAATTATACAGAGTGAAGTAAGCCAGAAAGAAAAACACCAATACAGTATACTGACACATATATATGGAATTTAGAAAGATAGTAATGATGACCCTCTATGTGAGACAACAAAAGAGACACAGAGGTATAGAACAGACTTTTGGACTCTGAGGGAGAGGGAGAGGGTGATATGATTTGGGAGAATGGCACTGAAACATGTACACTATCATGTAAGAAACGAAGCACCAGTCTATGTTCAATACAGGATACAGGATGCTTGGGGCTGGTACACGGTATGATCCAGGGAGATGATATGGGGTGGGAGGTGGGAGGGAGCTTCAGCATTGGGAGATCGTGTACACCTGTGGCTGAATCATGTTAATGTATGGCAAAACAAATACAGTATTATAATATAGAATAAAGTATTAAGAATATATATTAGATTTCATAATATTTAAATAACTTGTTTATGAAAATAAAAGAAAGTAAAGTCCTACGTATTAGAAAACTAATAGGGCCACCACAGAGTGGGAAAACAAATTGCAAACTATATATCTGACAAAGAACTTATATCCTGAATATATAAAACATGCCAAAAGTGTCATACAAAGAAATAAGCAACCCTTAAAAAATGTGGGAAGACATTGGAAACAACTGAAGGATGGTGTCAAAATCAATAAATACATAAAAAATAATAATGTCGAACATCATTATCCATTAAAATATGGAAATGAAAATCAGATACAGTATACGTCCACCTAAAGATGAGAAAAGAATTGAAACTTTTCTATAATGCATTATTGTGGAAGAAGAAACTAGTGCAGTAATTATAGGAATAGTCTGGTAGTTTCTCATAAAATTTAAATATATCGACCTGATGATCCAATGTTCCACAGTTACACATTTAATCAAGAAAAATCAAAGCATATGTTGACAAATGTTCAACAGAAATGCTTACAATAGATCACTTATAATAAAACCTGAGAATGTCTCAAGTTGCCACTGAACATTGTGTTCACCTATGGCTGATTCGTGTCAATGTATGGTAAAACAAATACAGTATTGTAATTAAAAAATAAATAAATTTAATTAAAAATAAAATAAAAAAATGGAATATTCATCAATGAAATATTACTCAGAAATAAAGAGTACATATGACAACATGGGTGAATTTGTAAATACTGTGCTGAATAAAAAGCCGTATACAAAAGAGTGAGAGCTCTATAATTTTATTTGTAAATAGGTATGTAAAAGGAAAAATTAATCTGACAAATTACCCTTGACAACTGTAATCAAGGATGGGTTGTGATATGGGCAGATTAATGTCCCTTCAAAGATATCCACTTTGTAATTCCAGAAGTGAGAATATGTTACCTTATATGGTGACAGATAATATGCCGTTGGGATTAAAGTTAAGGACATTAAGATGGAGATAGGTGGTGCAGTGGTAAAAATACACCCGCAAGTGCAGAGAAGGCACAAGAAGCACAGTTTTATCCCTGGGTAGGGAAGATCCCTGGAATAGGAAATGGCAATCCACTCGAGTTTCTTTGTGTGGAAAATTCCATGGACTGAGGAGTCTGGTGGGCTACAGTCCATGGGGTCACACACACACATACACAGGTGCATTATCCTAGATTATTAGAAAGGGCTCAATCTAATGACATGAGTCCTTAAAAGAAAAAGAAATATGGTAATCAGAGAGATGTGATGAGGGGAAATTTTATATATATATATCTCCTATCTCTGAAGGTGGAGTCAAGGAATGATGATAATTTCTAGAAGGTGGAAAAATTAATGTGTACATTATCCCCTAGAACATTCAGAGAGAAAAGGAACCATGATTATATCTTGATTATATATGTTCCAGTAACCTGATGTGGAATTTATAATTTGAGATGGTGCTCTGAAAGTGCTGCACTCAGTATGCCAGCAAATTTGGAAAACCCATCGGTAGCCATAGGACTGGAAAAGGTCAGTTTTCATTCCAATCCCAAAGAAAGGCAATGACAAAGAATCTTCAAACTACTGCACAATTGCACTCATCTCACCACAAAGCAAAGCAATACTCAAAATTCTCTAAGCCAGGGTTCAACAGTATGTGAAGTGTGAACTTCCAGATGTTCAAGCTGGATTTATAAAAGACAGAGGAAGCAGAGTTAAATTGCCAACATCCGCTGGATCACCACAAAAGCAAGAGAGTTTCAGAAAAACATATTTTGTTTTATACCAAAGCCTTAGACAGTGTGCATGACAATAAACTGGAAAAGTCTTCAAGAGACGGGAAAAATGGACCACCTGACCTGCCTCCTGAGAAATCTGGCATGCAGGTCAAGAATCAACTGTTAGAACTGGACATATAACATTGGTCTGCTTCCAAATCAGGAATGGAGTATGTCAAGGCTATATATTGTCACCCTGTTTATTTAACTTCTATGTAGAGTGCATCATGAGAAATGCCAGGCTGGATGAAGCACAAGCTGGAATCAAGAATGCAAGGAGAAATATCAATAACCTCAGATATGCAGATGACACCACACTTATGGTTGAAAGCAAAAAAGAACTGAAGAGCTTCTTGATGAAAGTGAAAGAAGAGAGTGGAAAGGGTGGCTTAAAATTCAAAATTAAAAAAAAAAAACCTAAGATCATGACATCTGGTCCCATCACTTCATGGCAGATAGATGGGGAAAAAATGGAAACAGTGACAGATTCCCCCCCCACCGCCTTGGACTCCAAATCAATGCAGATGGTGACAGTAGCCATGAAATAAAAAGACACTTGCTCCTTGGAAGAAAAGCTATGATCGACCTAGTGGTAGTCGTTTATTTGCTAAGTTGTATTTGACACTTGCAACCCCATGGACTAGCCAACATAGACAGCATATGAAAAAAAACAGCCATTGCTTTGCCAACAAAGTCTGTCTATTCAAAGCTATGTTTTTTCCAGTAGTCATGTGTGGATATGAAACTTGGACTGTAAAGAAAGCTTAGTGCCAAAAAATTGATGCTTTCAAGCTATGGTGCTGAAGAAGACTCTTGAGGGTCCCTTGGACAGAAAGGAGATCAAACCAATCATTCCTAAAGGAAATCAGTCCTGAATATTCATTGGAAGGACTGATGCTGTAGCCGAAGCTACAATACTTTGGCAAACTGACTCATTGGAAATGACCCTGATTCTGGGAAAGATTGAAGATAGGAGGAGAAGGGGACAACACAGTATGGGATGGTTGGATGACCTCACCGACTCAATAGACATGAGTTTGAGCAAGTTCTGGAAATTAGTGATGGGCAGGAAAGCTGGCGTGGTGCAGTCCATGGGATAGCAAAGAGCTGAACATGACTGAGTGGCTCTTCTGAACTGAACTGAAGGTGATAAATTTGGGTTGCTTTAAAATACTAAACAGGATAATCAGTTAAACCAGCACTAATAGAAATAATATAGATTTTAAAATAACGTTCAGTTTGAAATACACACACAAAAAAGTACTTGCAGTTTTTAGCAGAATAACCATAGTATTTTATCTAATACTAATTATCATGAATACTTAGTGTTCATCTTTTAAATAAATAAGTTAAAGATGCACAGAATACTTGGAAGTGATAGATAAGATAATAGGATTGTAGAAAGCAGACTTAAGTAAACAGGAGAAAAAGCCTCCAGTTAAGGTTTTTTCTGACTATGTTAATTTGAAGTGGAATTTGGGCTTAAAGTGAGAGTTATTATTAGCTTTGTAATCTGGAGTTATTTAGATAGTGTTGGTATGCTGATATCTGCAGTTTGCACAACACTGTGTGTTCTAGGAAAACTTCACCTTTTTGCTTATTATAAATTAGAGCATATTTCTATTAATATAAATAAAAATAAAAAGGATAATAGCAGTCTCATAACATTTATTTATTGCTTACTGATTAATGCATTCAACATGAGTTTTTGTGTTCACCTAACATTCTTATAGTACACCACATGCTAGAAATAAAATGGTCAGTAAGCTGTGATTATCTTGCCCTCAAGTTTCAACTCTGTTCAGTGAGTAAAACTTCAAACAAATACTTATGATAATAAATATTTTTAAAAGACAGTTTTTACCCCAATTGTATGTGAGATAAATATAGGGAGTTATTATGTGAACCTCTTCATGGATAACAATCTTGTCATGGTGAAGGGGCTTGGGCAGCTCAATGGAGCTATGGACTATGCCATGCAGGGCCACCTGTGATGGACAAGTCACAGTGAAGTTTCCTGATGAACGGTGATCTGCTAGAGAAGGACATGACGACTCACTCCAGTGTTCTTGCCATGAGAACCCCATGACCAATATGAAAAGGCAAAACAAAAAACAAAAAAAACAATGCCAGAAAATAAGCCCATTATGAATAGCTTCAGTAAGAATGAAACAGTGAACCAAAACAGAAATGATGCTCAACTGTGGATGTGTGTAATGGTTAAAGAAAAGTCCAATGCTGTAAAGAATAATATTGTGTAGGAACTTAGAATATTGGGTCCATGAATCACAAGGTAAATTGGAGATAGTAAAGGAGGACATGAAAAGACTGAACATTGACATCTTAGGTATCAGTGACCTAAAGTGAACAGAATGGTCGCTTTTAATTCAGAAGACCACTATGTATACTACTGTGAGCAAGGATACCTTAGAAGAAATGGAGTAGCTGTTATGGTCAACAAAAGAGTCCAAAATGCAGTACTTGAGGGCAGTCTCAAAAACGACAGAATAATCTTGATCCATTTCCATGAAGACCATATAACATCACAGCAGTCACAAATCTATGTCCCAACCACTGATGCCAAACAAGCTGAAGTTGACTGATTTTATAAAGACCTTCTAGAACTAACACCAAAATAAATTTTTAAAAAAAGCATTTTCATTACAGAGGATTAGAATGCAAAAGTGAAAGTCAAGAGATACCTGGAGAAACAGGAAAGTTTGGACTCAGAGTAAACAAAGCTAACAGAGTTTTGTGAAGAGAACATGCTGGTAAGAGCAAGCACTCTTTTCCAACAGTATGGACATCACCAGATGGTCAATACTGAAATCAGATTTCTTATATCCTTTACAGCCAAAGATGGAGAAGTTCTGTACAGTCAGTAAAGACTAGACCTGGAACTGACTGTGCTCAGATCATGAGATTCTTATTGCAAAATTCAGGCTTTAATTGAAGAAAGTAGTGAAAACCACAAGGCCTTCAGATGTGACCTAAATCAAACCCTTTATGATTTTACCATGGGGATGACAAATAGATTCAAGGAATTAAATCTGGTAGACAGAGAGTGCCTGAAGAACTACGGACAGAAAATGATAACATTGTACAGGAGACAGTGACCAAAACCATCTCAAAGAAAAAGAAATGCAAAAAGGCAAGTGTTTCCCTGAAGAGGCTTTATAGATAGCTGAGGAAAAAAGAGAAGTGAAAGGCAAGGGAGAAAGTGAAAGACAAATGCATCTGAAAGCAGAATTCCAGAGAATAGCAAGGAGAAATAAGGCCTTCTTAAATGAAGAGTGCAAAGAAATAAAGGAAAACAATGGAATGGGAAAGACTAGAGATCCCTTTTAGAAAATTGGAGATATCAAGGGAAAATGTCATGTAATGATGGGCATGATAAAGGACAGAAACTGTAGGGACCTAACAGAAGCAGAAGAGATTAAGAAAAGGTAGCAAGAATACATCGAAAAACAGTACAAAAAAGGTCTTACTGACCCGGATAACCATGATGATGCAGTCATTCACCTAGAACTGGATGTCCAAGAATGTGAAATCAAGTAGGCCTTGGGAACTGTTACTTGGAACAAAGCTAGTGGAGGTGAAGGAATTCCAGCTGAGATATTTAAAATCCCTAAAACGATGCTTTTTAAGTGCTGCACTCAATATGTCACCGAATTTGGAAAACTCAGTAGTGGCCTCAAGATTGAGGTCTTGTGGAAAAGGAAAAGATCAGTTTTCACTCCAGTTAGAAATAAAGTCAATATCAAATAATGTTCAAACTACCATACAATTGTGCTTATTTTACATGCTAGCAAGGTTAAGCTCATTCCTTCCAATAAGCTTCAGCAGTATGTGAACTGAGAGCTTCCAGATGTACAAACTGGGTTTCGAAAAGGTAGAGGAACCAGAGATCAAATTGCCAACATTCGTTGGCTCCTGAAGAAAACAAATAAGTTCAGAAAGACATCAACTTCTCTGTCATTGACTATGATAAAGTCTTTGACTCTGTGGATCACAACAAACTGTGGAAAATTTTTAAAGAGAATACTAGACCACTCTACATGTCTCCTGAGAAACCTGCATGCAGGTCAGGAAACAACAGTATAACCAGACATGGAACAATGGATTGGTTTAAAACTGGGAAAGAAGAATAATAAAACTGTATATTGTCACCTTGTTTATTTAACTTCTATGCAGCATACATCATGTGTAATGCTGAGCTAAATGAATCACAAGCTAGAATCCAGGTTGCTGGAAGAAATATCAACAACCTCAGATATGGAGATGATACCACTCTAATGGTAGAAAGTAAAGAAAGAACTAAAGACCATCTTGATGAGAGTGAAAGAGGAGAGTGAAAAAGCTGGCTTGAAACTCAGCATTTAAGAAACTAACATCATGTTATCAAGTTCCATCACCTCATGGCAAGAATGAAAGAAAGTGAAGTCGCTCAGTTGTGTCCAACTCTTTGCGACCCCATGGACTGTAGGCTACCAGGCTCCTCCCTCCATGAGATTCTCCAGGCAAGAGTACTGGAGTGGGTTGCCATTTTCTTCTCCAGGGGATCTTCTCAATCCAGGGATCGAATCCTGGTTTCCTGCATTCCAGGCAGACACTTCAGCCTCTGAGCTGTCAGGGAAGTCCAAAGTGATGTCGTCAAGTCCCATCACTTCATGACAAATAGAAGGGGAAAAAGTTGAAGCTGTGGCCAATTATATTTTCTTGATCTCCAAAATCACTGGATGGTCACTACAGCCATGAAATTAAGACTCTTGAGAGTCTCTTGAACTGCAAGGAGATCAAGCCTGTCAATCCAAAAGGAAACCAACCCTGAATATTTATTGGAAGTACTGATGCTGAAGCTGAAGCTCTGAAACTTTGGCTACCTGATGTGAAGATCCAATTCATTGGAAAACCCTGATGCTGGGAAAGATTGAAGCCTAAAGAAGAAGGGACAACAGAGTATAAGACAGTTAGATAGCATCACCAACTCAATAGACATGAGTGAACAAATTCTGGGAGGTAGTGGAGGACCCAGGACCTTGACAGGCTTTACAGGCCATGGAGTCACAAACAGTTGATCATGACTTAGGGACTGAACAACAACAATTTTTGTGAACAATGGAGATAGTAATCTGTTCCTGATTTTTGTTGTTGTTTAGTTGCTAAGTCATGTCTGACTCTCTGAGACCCCATGAACTATAGCCCTCCAGGCTCCTCTGTCCATAGGATTTGGTAGGCAAGTACACTGGATTGGGTTGCTGTTCCCTTCTTCAGGGGATCTTCTCAACCTGGGAATCGAACCTGCATCTCCTACATTGACAGGCAGATTCTTTACCCCTTAACTGGGGAGCCCCTCATGATCTTTGACCTGACAGTTACCAATGAAAGGCTCACTGAGAATGTACTCATTTAACCTCAGACTCTTAGTTAAATGTTGCAACTCACAAATATTGCTTGTGATTATAGTTGCTTTATTGAAACCATGGCCTCAGTTAAAAATTACCGCATTCTTTCCTCCATTCTAGCATCTTTTGAAGCCTCTATATCTCAGAAATATTACTTGAGTTGAAACAGAAGAGTATCATTACAACTATGGCTCTGCTTGTCATTAATATATCAGGCAAATCCTACTTACTTTCCTGGGAGATGTGTTAACACACGCGATGTAATTTTCTAATTATATGAATATGTTCAAGTGATTTGAAAATTGAGAAATACTGGATAAATTTGAAGTATAATTGCTATTAATTTCTCAGAGCTCTGTTCCCAGTTAACTATTCACAGGAAATTACAAATGGGTGTTTAAAATGAATATATGACAAAGAATAGGGCTGACTACAACCTAACATAATTCTAACTGTATAAAAGAAGAACTATCATAAATAGATTTTTCTTCAATGAGAGATTGTTAGAACATGTATGTGGTCGTTGAAATATATTTTTGAACCCGTGGATTGTACCGATTGTCCAGTTGGTAAATGGTTTAATCTTTTTCCAGTAAGGCTGATGTGTTTTTCTCCATGACTTTGTCATAAGATTGTGAAGTGAATCAAATCCTAAAGATATTCACAGAAATTACCATATGATGTGTTCTCTTTACTAATTAAATGAATATGACATATTCCCTTAATGACATTCCTTTCCTACACAGAGGGCCAATAAAATAGAAATACTAAGAAACCTCTCTCCCTTATAAAACATTATGGGATCATTATGGGAAAAATGAGGCTAGCTTTCAATGTAAGTAGGAAAAAGTAAAGTTAACCAGGTTTCTCTGGTAGATGTCAGAACTGTCTGTCAATTTATGGCAAAACCAATAAAATACTGTAAAGTAAAAAATAAAAATATAAAAACAAAGAATAAATAAATGTGAATCTTTATACCTCAGAAAAATAAGAAAAAAATGATTATTATTATCACAAATCATTAAGCAGTATAAAGTGTATTTTTCTCTAATATGACCACTAAAGTTCAAAATAATGTTTGTTGAAATGAGTAGCACATAGCTGTCACAACATATGCCAAGTTTCTGAAAGATATATTTCTGCAAAAATAACTCCCCAAATAGAACATTAACTGGCATGACACCTCTGAAACAATCAATAATGAAAAAAACAAACATAAGTGGAAGAAATAGAACTTGCATTGACCATCAAATAAAAATACTGAATTCACACAGCTTTATGTTTTAAAAGATATTCCCTGACCAAAATTGCTAGTTGTTTCTGCTATTGCATGGTTTACTGTCTTGAGTCATAGTAATTTATAAAGATTGTACTTCCTGCTTGTGAAAATATAGTTAAAATTGATTTATTTCTCCTCTGTTTAGTCTGCAGCTTTTATTGTTGGCAGATATTTTTTCTACAAAGAGCTTTGAGTAAAATGGAGAGCATGGTTACATTTTGGAAGGTAGGAGTCACAAAATAGTCTGTATATAGAGCATTACAGGTAAATACACAAAAAGAAGGAAAATACTAGAGAAATATGGTGCATTTAATCATGTAACTTTTCTGACAAATCCCATGTGTTGTTGAAATAGGGAATTAAGACAAAAAACGGAACCAATAAACATTTTCTTGTAAAATACCTCAAATAAGAAAAAAAAACAATATTTTTTAAATCAGACCTTAATGCTTCTGCTTTAATCTGGCTCAAAAATCACTGCCGAATTTTATAGTTTAGTTAATCAATATTATGTGAACAATTGTTGCTATCGTTTGTATTGTATCTCATGTTGCACATATAATCTTCATGATTATATTTTGAATTAAAATATATTTAAATGTAGTAACACCTTCTCATAACAAGCATCATTTTTTGTCCTTCATTTAGATTATTTTCAATATTATTTTATTAGAGAATGATGAACTATCTTGTAAATATTTTTTCCCGTGGTAAATTATTTTGCTACCATAAATTCTAGCCTCTTTAAATAGTAGATTGGGAGAAAATTAGCAGTTTTGTGACTTCTGAGTCATTTTGACAGACTATTTGATCAAAGGGATAAAATAGCAATTTATATGAACTCTAGCAGTACCTGAATTGTCAACATTCTGTAATCTTACCAATGGCAAGGGGTTATCGTGGGGAAAAAAAAAAAAAAATATATATATATATATATATATATATATATATAGTTGGTTTCAGGAAATTGGCAAGTATATACTCTTTTTGTTTGTCTTTGTGAGCAAAAACACCAGTCGTCATGAATTAATTTAAATTTTTCATTTCCACCTATGTTAATATTTTGTCATACTTTTTTTGTAGTTTACCTATTAAATTTGTTTAAACACATCCATTTAAAATGCAATAATCTATGTGAGTCATATTTTAGTCCAGACTATTTTAAAGACAGATTTCTGCTTTTAATTTTTATAGAGAAAATATATTTACATATTAATACTGATTATCTCCACCCCTAGAGAAAGAAATGACAACCCACTACAATATTCTTGAGTGGCAAATCCTGTAGGCAGAGGAGCCTGGTGGACTACAGTCCATGGGGTTACAAATAGTCAGACTTGACTTAGCTACTAAACAACAATAACACTGACAGAATTATCTCCATATTGATACAGTATTTATTTTCTTCTAGGTTTTCTATATATTTGTTTAAATGTTTAACTTTTAAATCTTTTTGAACATATATTTTATTGTATTGTTAAGTACAAATTGTATTTCTATTTTTAAAAGTGCCTTGCAATTCTCATAAAACCACTGACTAAATTATGTTCATTTTCTTATATGAAGTCACCATTATGTACTAAGTATAGAATTGTTAGTTTAAATTATAAGTCTAATTTCAGAAACTCTTCAAAACTTAAATTAATATACCAATATCATTATTAATGATAAATATTTAAAAAAGTGAAATCCCTACCACTCATTCTCACTATAGAGCCATCTTATTGTTTTCCCAAAGGAGACAACCCAAATTCAAATGCAGTCAGCATTAAGTGATATTCTGTCTTTTCCATTACTCTACAAATGATATTTATTTGTATTTTGATTTGTTGTCAGGTAGCAGAAGCCACTTTTTGTTTGTAACCTTTACAATAGTTTGGCATATGGTTAGATGTCAGTAATGTAATGTTTGAAAAGTGACGTGTTATTTATTGGATATTGTGTTTTTCAAATAGGTGTACTTTTCCATGACAGTCATAGAAGTCATGTGTCAAATACTGTGGAGCTACAAGGTGGAAAGAGTCTTATCCCTGAATCAAATATGTAAGCATGCCCACCATGACTCACATGGGAGAAACATGATGATTTGTTCTTTTGATAAATACTTTGGGGCTTTTTAAAGTATAGAAGCTATCATTACTTCAACTAACACCAAAATTGGTGTCCAAATTTTTGTTCTACCATATAAAGTATCCTAAAATTTTGGCAGTTGCTTAGAAGTTCTTATGAGCAAGCACAAAAAGTAATACTGAAAACTATAAAATTTGAGAATTATGTGATAAGTTGGGAAAAATAACTGATACATATCTTGATTCTGTATGCAATTGCTATCTACCTCAAATATACTGTATCTATACCTATAAGGGAAGAATTCAGGTAAGATTTTTCATTGTAGTTTTGCTTAGTGCTAGCTCTTCAACAATATTAGAAAACATGTGAGTTATCAGTTCAATTCAGTCACTCAGTTGTTTCTGACTCTTTGCAACCCCATGGACTGCAGCATGCCAGGCTTCCCTGTCCATCATCAACTCCCAGAGCTTGCTCAAATTCATGTCCATTTAGTCAGTGATGCCATCCAACCATCTCATCCTCTGTGGTCCTCTTCTCCTGCCCTCAGTCTTTCCCAGGAGAAGGGACTTTTAATGAGTGACTTCTTTGCATCATGTGGCCAAAGTATTGGAACCTCAGCAGCAGTCCTTGCAATGGCTTGTGTTATTAGAAACCATTCATATTTTGGAGGCCTGAAATATTATGATTTAGCCTAAGCACACTGAAATAAAAATGAGTTCCAAAAGTATGCTACTGATCTTGTGAACCACCTAAAATGCATGTTGTCATAGACAGTATAGTCATGGAACTGAACTAGACACTGACAAACATATCACATTTTAAGAAATAGTGCAACTTTGTAAAAAGCTACCTCCTATATTATTTTGAGAATAGATAATGTAATGGTTAATATAATTCAGATGACCACTACATCTACTACTGTGGACAAGAATCCATTAGAAGAAATGGAATAGCCCTCATAGTCAACAAAAGAGTCTGAAAAGCAGTACTTGGATGCAGTCTCAAAACTGACAGAATGATCTCTGTTTGTCTCCAAGGCAAACCATTCAATATCACAGCAATCCAAGTGTATACCTCAAGCAAAAATACTGAAGAAGCTGAAGCTGAATGATACTATGAAAATTACAAGACCCAGAATTAACACCAAAAAAATAAAACAAAAACAAAAGCAGTCATTTTTGTCATAGAGAACTGGAATGCAAAGTAGGAGGTCAGGATACCTGGAGTAACAGGGAAGTTTAGACATGGAGTACAAAATGAGGCAGGGCAAAGGCTAAGAGTTTTGCCAAGAGAATGAACTAGTCATACCAAACACACTCTTGAAACAACACAAGAGGCAATTCTACGCATTGAAGTCACCAGATGGTAAATAATGAAGTCAGATTGATTGTATTCTTTGCAGCCAAAGATGGAGAAGCTCTATACAGTCAGCAAAAACAAGACTGAGAGCTGAGTGTGACTCAGATAATGAACTCCTTATTGAAAATTCAGACTTATATTGAAGAAAGTGGGAAAACCACTAGATCATTCAGGTTTGACCTAAATCAAATCCCTTATGATTATAAATGGAAGTGACAACTAGATTCAAGAAATTAGATTTGATAAACAGAGTGCCTGAAGAGCTATGGACAAAGGCTTGTGACATACTATAGGAGACAGTGATCAAAATCATCCTCAAGAAAAAGAAATGCAAAAAGGAAAAATGGTTGTCTGAGGAGGCCTTAAAAATAGCTGAGAAGAGAAGCAAAAGGCAAAGGAGTAAAGGGAAGATATATTCATCTGAATGCAGAGTTCCAAAGAATAGCAAGGAGAGATAAGAAAGCCTTCCTCAGTGATCAATGCAAAGAAATAGAGGAAAACAATAGAATGGGAAATACTAAGATCTCTTCAAGAAAATTAGAGACAACAGAGAACACTTCATGCATAGATGAGCAAATAAAGGACAGAAACTATATGAACCTAACAGAAGCAGAAGATATTAAGAAGAGGTGGCAAGAATACACAGAACTATACAAAAACATCTTCATGACCCAGATAGCAATGATGATGTGATCACTCACCTATAGCCAGACACCCTGGAATGGGATGTCAAGTGGGCCTTAGGAAGCATCACTAAAAACAGCTAATGGAGGCGATGGAATTCCAGGTGAGATATTTCAAATCATAGAGGATGATGCTGTGAAAGTGTTGCACTCAGTATGTCAGCAAATTTGGAAAACTCAGCAGTGGCTACTGGATTGGAAAAGTTCAGTTTTCATTCCAATACCAAAGAAAGGCAATGCCAAAGAATGTGCAAATTGCTGCACAATTGCACACATCTCATGCTCTAGCAAACTGATGCTCAAAAATTTCCAAGCTAGGCTTTAGTAATATGTGAACAGAAAACTTCTAGATATCCAAGCTGTATTTATTATGGCAGAGGAACCAGAAACAAAATTACCAACATCCACTGCATCATAGAAAAAGCAAGACAATTCCAGAAAAAATATATACTCCTGCTTTAGTGACTATGAAAAAACCTTTGACTGTATGGCTCACAAAAACACACACACACACACACACACACACACACATATTAAAAAATTATTCAAGAGATGGGAATACCAGACCACGTTACCTGCCTACTGAGAATCTGTATGCAGGTCAAGAAGCAGCAGGTAAAACCAGACATGGAACAACACACTCATTCCAGATTGGGAAAGGAGTGCTTTAAGGCTGTATATTGTCACTCTGCTTAGTTGACTTATATGCAGAGTACATCATGCAAAATGCCAGGATAGATGAAGCACAAGCTGGAATCAAGATTGCCTATAGAAATATCAATAATCTAACATATGTAGAAGACATCTTACTTATGGTAGAAAGTGAAGAGAAACTAAAGAGCCTCTAGAAAGTGATTTAGGAGATTGAGAAAGCTGGCTTAAAACTCAACATTCAAAATACAAAGATCATGGCATCTGGTTCCATCACTTCATGACAAATAGATGGGGAAACAGGGAGAGACTTTAATTTTTTTTAGGCTACAAAATCACTGCAGATGGTGACTGCTGCCATGAAATTAAGACACTTCCTTCTTGGAATAAAATCTATGACAAATCCAGACAGCATATTAAAAAACATAGATATTACTATTCCAACAAAGGTCCATTTAGTCAAATGTATGGTTTTTCCAATAGTTACGTATGGATGTGAGCATTGGGGCATAAAGTAATCTTAAGTGCTGAAAGTGGATGCTCTTGTATTATGGTGTTGGAGAGTATCCTTGAGATTCCCTTGGACTGCAAGGAGATCAAACCAGTCAAAGCTAATGTAAATCCGTCCTGAATATTCATTGGAAGGATTGTTGCTGATGCTGGAGCTCAAATACTTTGGCCACCTGATATGAAGAAGTGACTCATTGGAAAAGGCTCTGATGCTGGGAAAGGTTGAAGGCAGGAGGAGAAGGGGACAACATAGGATGAGATTGTTGGATGGCATCACCAATGCAATGGATGTGAGTTTTTCCAAGCTCCAGGAGTTGGTGATGGACAGGGAAGCCTGGCTTGCTGCAATCCTTTGGGTTGTAGAGTCAGACACGACTGAGTGACTGAACTGAATGTAGCTGTATGAAGATGTTCTTCTTATATCTCACTATTCTTGGCATTCTGTTGGGTATAACTTTCCATTTCTCCCTTGCCTTTCTCTTGTCTTCTTTCCTCAAGTATCTGTAAATCATCCTCAGACAACCACTTTCCTTCTTGCCTGTTTTTGCTTTGATCACTGCCTACTGTGCTGTATTACAGATTTCCATCTATAGTTTTACAAGCACTCTCTGTTTACCAGATCTAATCCCTTGAATTTATTTGTCACCTCCTCTGTATAATCATGAAGTATTTGATTTAGGGCATACTTGAATCAGCTGGCAATTTTTCTTACTTTCTTTTAATTTAGGCCTGAATTTGGGGATGAGTCGTTCATGGTCTGAGCCATAGTCAGCTCCAGGTCTTATTTGTACTGACTGTAGAGAGCTTCTCCATGACTGGCTGCAAATAACATAATCAA
Source organism: Nanger dama (assembly GCA_917880005.1). Lineage (NCBI taxonomy): Eukaryota > Metazoa > Chordata > Mammalia > Artiodactyla > Bovidae > Nanger > Nanger dama. The sequence continues at coordinate 26,043,197 of CAKJTW010000001.1, forward strand.
TCTCATTTTCATATTGACCATTTGGTGATGTTAATGTGTAGAATTAAACTCTGATGGCCTCAAGACAGCCAGTATTAAATTAGGAGAGAATCACATAGCCAAGCTTGTTCTTGGAACAGGGTGTTTGCTATGACAAGTGTGTTCTCTTAACAAAACTCTGTTAGCCTTTTCCCTGCTTCATTTTGCATTCCAAGGCCAAATGTGGTATCCTGGATATGTCTTGACTTCCTACTTTTGCATCCCAATTCCCTAAGATTAAAGGACATCTTTTTAGGGTGTTAGTTCTAGAAAGTGTTAGCAAGGTTATGCTCAAAATCCTTCATGCTTGGCTTTAGCAGTGTGTGAATGGAGAGCTTCCACACGCACAAGATGGGTTCAGAAACAGCAGAGAAACCAGATTTCAAATCGACAACGTTCATTAGCTCATGGATAAAGCAAAGGAATTCCAGAAAAAAATCTGCTTCATTGACTCCGCTAATTCCTTTGAGTGTGTTCAGTTCAGTTCAGTACCTCAGTCATGTTCGACTCTGCAACCCTGTGAATCACAGCATGCCAGACATCCCTGTCCATCAGCAATTCCAAGAGTTCACTCAGACTCACGTCCATTGAGTCAGTGATGCCATCCAGCCATCTCATTCTCTGTCATCCCCTTCTTCTTCTGCCATCAATCCCTCCCAGTATTAGAGTCTTTTCCAGTGAGTCAACTTTTCACATCAGGGTGGCCAAAGTACTGGAGTTTCAGCTTCAACATCATTCCCTCCAAAGAAATCCCAGGGCTAATCTCCTTCAGAATGGACTGGTTGGATCTCCTTGCAGTAAAAGGGACTCTCAAGAGTCTTCTCTAACACCACAATTCAAAAGCATCAATTCTTCAACACTCAGCCTTCACAGTCCAACTCTCACATCCATACATGACCACTGGAAAAACCACAGCCTTGACTAGACAGACCTTTGTTGACATAGTAATGTCTCTGCTTTTAAATATGCTATCTAGATGGGTCATAACTTTTCTTCCAAGGAGCAAGTGTCTTTTAATTTCATGGCTACAGTCACCATCTTCAGTGAGTTTGGAACCCCCCCAAAATAAAGTCTGACATTGTTTCCCCTGTTTCCCCATCTATTTCCCATGAAGTGATGGGACTAGATGCTATGATCTTCATTTTCTGAATGTTGAACTTTAATCGAAGTTTTTACTCCTCACTTTCTCTTTCATCAGGAGGCTTTTTAGTTCCTCTTCACTTTCTGCCATATGGGTAGTGTCATCTGCATATCTGAGGTTATTGACATTTCTCCTGGCAATCTTGATTCCAGCTTGTGCTTCTTCCAGCCCAGCGTTTCTCATGATGTACTCTGAATAGAAGTTAAATAATTGGGATGACAATATACAGCCCTGACGTACTCCTTTTCCTATTTGGAACCAGTCTGTTGTTTCGTGTCCAGTTCTAACTGTTGCTTCCTGGCCTGCATAAAGTTTTCTCAAGAGGCAGGTCAGGTCGTCTTGTATGCTAATCTCTTTAAGAATTTTCCACAGTTTATTGTGTAGAACTGTGGAAATTTCTTAAATAGATGGGAGTACTAGACCACTTTATTTGCCTTCTGAGTATCCTGCATGCATTTCAAAAGCAACAGTTAAAATTGGACATGGAGAAAGGGACTGGTTCAAAAATGGTAAAAGAGAACAAGTCTGTATATTGTCACTTTTTTAATTTAAGTTCTATGCAAAGTACCTTATGCAAAATGGCAAGCTGAATGAATCACAAGCTAGAATCAAGATTGCCAGGAGAAATATCAACAACCTCAGGTATGCAGATAACACCACTTTAAGGGCAGAAAGTGAAGAGGAACTAAAGAACCTTATAATGAAACTGAAAGAGGAGAGAGAAAAAGCTTAAAACTCAACATTCAAAAAACTGTAAACATGGTATCCAGTCCCATCACTTCATTGCAAGTAGAAGGGGAAAAATTAGAAGCAATGGAAAATTTTCTTTTCTTTGGCTCTAAATCACTGCAGACAGTTATTTCAGTATGAAATTAAATGTTTGCTCCTTCGAAGGAAATCTATGACAAACTTAGGTTTGTTTTAATACAAACTAGTAGATTAAAAAGCAACAACATCACTTTGTTGACAAATGTTTGTATAGTCGAAGCTATAGTTTTTCTAGTAGTCATGTATAAATATGAGAGTTGGACCATAAAGAAGGCTGAGCACTGAAAGACTGATGCCTTCAAATTGTGATGCTGGAGAAGATTCTTGAGAGTCTCTTGAACAGCAAGGAGGTCAAACCAGTCAATCCTAAAGGAAATCAGTCCTGAATATTTCTTGAAAGGACTGCTACTGAAGCTGAACCTCCAATACTTTGGCCACCTGATGCAAAGAACTGACTCATTGGAAGACAGCCAGGTGTTGCGAAAGATTGAAGACAAAAGCAGAAGGGTTGTAGAAGATGACCAACGCACTGACCAACATCACCGACTCAATGGACATAAATCCAAGCAAACTCCAGGACATAGTAGAGGAAAGAGGAGCCTGATATGCTACACTCCATGTGGCCACACAGAGTTGGACATGACGTAGCATATGAACAACAACAACAACAATATAACTATTAATCTTAGCCTAAACTGATTGATTAGCCTTTCCTTTAAACTCTGATGGCCTCAAGACAGCCAGTGTTAAATTAGAAGAGACTCACATAGCCAAATATGGAAAGGAATATGTCAATTCTGAGAATTATGTTAGAAAGCAAACATTTTTTTTTACTGAGATATGGACTGAATGAAATAAAAATAAATTAGAAGGCTAATAGGTTTTTGAGGCAGTTATATTAGCATAGATTATGAGTATTTTGTAATATAAGCCTTTGGAAAAAACTTACAGACCTCCAAACACATAGCAACAAGAGGAGGTCCCTGAGTGTTTTATACATTTCAGCACCTGCCTAAGATGTTGTCAGGGAGAATAATAAATAAGGAAACCACTTGACCGTTGAAGTCAAGATTCAGGAAAATGATGAAAAGAATCCTCACAGAGATCCAAATGAACTTTAGGTCAGTGACACACTGTTGATTCTCTGAGATATAAAATGAAACAGTGGGTAATTCACCTAACAAATTACATGGCAGCAACTATGAAAACAAGCAAATGAAAGCAGACTTTCTAAGGATAAAAATTTTCAAGAACAGTCAGATCATACTTGCATATTTTCTCCTACTAACTATGGTCTGAAGAGAGCAGAAGACATATCAAAAGAGAGCCTGCATTCAATTTGGGACTTTGTTGACATGAAAAAAAATAGTTAGAAGTTAAAAAGAATAGTTTAAAACTTTGTGTAAGAAACAGAAAGGCAACTCAGTAAGAGGTGGAGATTAATGTATGCCATTATTCCAAATTGTTTACTTTCATTTGATTAACACAAGTTCTCAAATTTTATCTTTGAAGAAGGCTAAGAATCCTAAAATGGGCATTCCAAATGGCTAAGAACTCAAATAACACAAAGGGTTGGCAGTTGGTGAGTATGCAGGTCTAGACTGCATCACATGCTGGGGTGTGGAAATGACAATTTCATCATATAATTGTTTGCATGCTGAAGATTCTTTCATTTTGAAATGTGTTTGACATGAAGTGTATGTTGGGAAACTTTAATTTAACTTTGAATCTTCAAATAGTGACATTTAAGGGACTTGATATTGGATAAATTCACATTTAGAAAGTATTGCAGAGGAGATAGCATTTTCTGAATATTGCTTCTGCTAGAGGAACCTATGCATGCATGCTATGTCACTTCACTTGTGTATGACTTTTGTGACCCCATGGACTATAGCCCACCATGCTCCTCTGTCCATGGGATTCTCCAGGGACGAATACTGGAGTGGGTTGCCATGCACCTCTCCACAGTCTTCTCCAATTTCCTTCTTGTTATAACTGCATTTTAAAACAGAAGAGAAAATATTTTGGATGTTAATGTCTGCATTGTTTGGAAGATGTCCTTTATGAGCTATAAATATCCATCCCTTTAGCCTTTACTCAAAATGGAGTTTTGCACTTAAATTTGATTCATGTTTGCATCATTAACATGTCATTTAAGATACTTAATACTTCTATTTACTTTCATAATATAAAAATCTCTAGTAAACTGTATTGTACATTGTACTTAGAAATGAGATGGGGAATATACAAAGGCAGTGAATGTCCAGCGAAAGTTAGTGTGATCTTGGAATTACCTTAATTATTGTGGAAGGTATGGGGAGAGGTAGCTAATAGTTGAGGCCAAAAAATAAACTAACTCAAGAAGTACAGGTTTGGTAACTGAGCATGCAACTGTTTGAATATGAAAAGTACATTTCAGAAGATATATATTTATATTAACACATTTACAATATTTGATGTCAGTTAGTAGTACTCAAAATTCTCCAATCCAGGCTTCAGTAATATGTGAACTGTGAATTTCCTGATGTTCAAGCTGGTTTTAGAAAAGGCAGAGGAACCAGAGATCAAACTGTCAACATCCACTGGATCATGGAAAAAGCAAGAAAGTTCCAGAAAATAAAAACATCTATTTCTGCTTTACTGACTATGCCAAATCCTTTGACTGTGTGGATCACAATAAACTGTGGAAAATTCTGAAAGAGATGGGAATACCAGACCACCTGACCTGCCTCTTGAGAAATCTGTATGCAAGTCAGGAAGCAACAGTTAGAACTGGACATGGAACAACAGACTGGTTCCAAATAGGAAAAGGAGTACGTCAAGGCTGTATATTGTCACCTCCTTATTTAACTTCTATGCAGAGTACATCATGAGAAATGCTGGACTGGAAAAAAACACAAGCTGGAATCAAGATTGCCAGGATGTTGGGGGCCAGCGTGAGGAACTCCACCCATTACAAAGGTCATGAGGAAGGGGGCTTTGGCATACACAAAGGTGTGATAAAGCCTCAGGAAATCCCCTGTTCCCGAGCATCTACCCCAAAACCAGAGTACTTTACAGGGAGCTCTCGCCAATAACCATTTCTCTCGGAGAAGGAGTTAACTTGCAGCCCCAGTTACTAAAAATTCCTGGACGTGACAAGAGTTTTTCAACTTACAAACTCTGAAGGTTCTCTCCCCTGCCTGATCAGGTTGTCCAGTCGCATGTGATTGTTTACAGCCTCTCAGCTGTGAGAGTCATGGGATGCTTTAAAACTTTCTTAATACAGACTCTTTTGAGAAGCTAGAAGATTATTAGTATAGTATTAGTGGGTTGATTAGGAATTATATTGCTGAAAGAGTTTTTTCATTTGTCATGCCAATAATTACTGCTAATTCCCTGCCTTGGGTGTGACAAGGGTGGCTCAGGTCAAACCTCTCTGCTGACAGACTAGCTTGTGTGACAACCTCTCAACTATAAACAGCACAGAGAGTTTGAAGTATTAGCGTAGGGCTTTTCTCATTTGATTGCCACCAGGCCTCCATATCCTTAGGCACCTGGGAATATATTAATCAATGTATTTGGAATATAGAAAAGGAAATATAGTCGTTTTGATGTTAGCAATACTAGTCTTTTTGAGTTAATGAATTTTCTCTTTTGTTATAGATCACTGTACTTTGTTATATATCACTGTGTCCTTGCTATGCAAAAATGTAACTTTATCACTATCTTAAGACTAAGTAGATCTTAAGAGGAACATTGGTGAAGGGTTTTCATTTGTTGGGCTGATGTTTACTGCTAAATCTCCATATTCCCTGCCCTTATAATGAATATAACTAATATATAGGAGAAATAAGTATTAACCTTCAGGCATATAAGAGAAATAAGTATTAACCTTTAAGACTAATCATGTTAAACCTTAGGTTAAGTAAATTCCTTTCTTGATTGTCACTCACTACACCCTCACCCTATAGAAATGCAACTTTATTTGTAAGGTGGTGCCTAAAAAATTCACTCCTGGAAAAATAAGCTTTCTGGTTAACTGACTGGTATCAGAAAGGGCCATAAAATGTCAGCAAACCTTATGGTCAGAAGATGATGTAAAAACTCATAAGAATTTTGTATAATTTTATATGAAACACCTGATTGTGAAGGGTCAGATCTGCTGACCCCTGAGTGACTCTGTACTCATCCCTACGTGTAACAAAAGGTATATAAACAAACCTGAAAAATAAAGAAATGGGATCAGTTCCGGAAAGACTGATTTCCTCATGTCGTTCCTTTCTGCTCCCCAATTTTCTGGCTGAATTCCCATCTGGAGCATGGGTGTCCTCCATGTCTGCTTATTTGCCCTGGTTTTCAAGCCCACACATGGCACTGGAGACCCAACACAGATGGTGCAAGTTCCTTGTCAGGAATTTTATTGGTACTCCACATAAACCAAGTTATTCAGCCCCTTTCTCTCTCTCCTACTATTTCCTGGCCGAATTCCCATCTGGTGCATAGGACCCACCAAGCCTACTAATTTTGCCTGGGCTTCTAAGATCAGACAGAGGAGTGGGGGTGGGGGGCTCAGTGCCTCCTCTCCTTCAGGAGAACGGGAAGACGCCTGCGGCCTATGTAGGTGGTGATTGGTACCCTGTGTTAACCAAGTTATTTGGCCTCCTTTTCTCTGCTAAATTACTAATCCCTCTTTATCTTTAATTAGATAGTTTTTTCTAGGACGCCTACTCCACCCCCACCTTCAAATTACCCTGGATCCACCTGGGCTGGACCCCGGCACCAGGAGAGATATCAATAACCTCAGATATGTAGATGACACCACCCTTATGGCATAAAGTAAAGAGGAGCTAAAAAGCCTGTTGATGAAAGTGAAAGTGAAGAGTGAAAGAGTTGGCTTAAAGCTCAACATTCAGAAAATGAAGATCATGGCATCCAGTCCCATCATTTCATGGGAAATAGATGGGGAAACAGTGGAAACAGTATCAGACTTTAATTCTTTGGGCTCCAAAATCACTGCATATGGTGACTGCAGCCATGAAATTAAAAGACTCTTATTCCTTGGAAGAAAAGTGATGACCAACCTAGATAGCATATTCAAAAGCAAAGACATTACTTCGCCAACAAAGGTCCATCTAGTCAAGGCTATAGTTTTTCCAGTGGTCATGTATGGATGTGAGAGTTGGACTGTGAAGAAGGCTGAGTGCTGAAGGACTGATGCTTTTGAACTGTGGTGTTGGAGAAGACTCTTGAGAGTCCCTTTTACTGCAAAGAGATCCAACCAGTCGATTCTGAAGAAGATTAGCCCTGGGATTTCTTTGGAAGGAATAATGCTAAAGCTGAACTCCAGTCCTTTGGCCACCTGATGTGAAATGTTGACTCACTGGAAATGTCTCTGATACTGGGAGGGATTGGGAGCAGGAGGAGAAGGGGACGACCGAGGATGAGATGGCTGGATGATATCACTGACTCGATGGACGTGAGTCTGAGTGATCTCTGGTAGTAGGTGATGGACAGGGAGGCCTGGCGTGCTGGGACTCATGGCGTCAAAAAGAGTCGGACACGACTGAGCGGCTGAACTGAACTGAACTGACTGAGTAGTACAATATATGTAGTAAAACTATAATAGAGCTTCCCTAGTACCTCAAATGGTGAAACATCCGCCTATAATGCAGGAGACCCAGGCTTGTTACCTGGGTCTGGAAGAACCTCTGGGAAAAGGAATAAACACCCACTCCAGTATTCTTGCCTGGAGAATTCCACGAACAGAGGAGCCTGGTGCAGACCATGGGTTCACATAGAGCTGGACATGAATAAACAACTACACACATACCAAAAAAGAAAAACTATGATAATTAAGGTGCAAATATTTTATACCACTCCAGTGTTCTTGCCTGGAGCATCCCAGGAATGAGGGAGCCTGATGGGCTGCTGTCTATGGGGTCACACAGAGTCGGACAGGACTGAAGCAACCTAGCAGCAGCAGCAGCAGCAAATATTATTTATGCTTCGCAAGATACTGTTTATCTCTGAAAACAAAACAATTGAGCAAAATCAAGAAATTGTATGTATTTAAGGAACACAATTATCTGTATAAAGTTTTCTTTTATTATTTCCTTCATTTTAGACTTTGTAGGCATCCAACATTCTAGTATATGCTGTACGAAGCTTAATTTCCTGAATGGAATTTTAAGTCTTCATCTTAAATTTTTAAGTTTAATTGCAAAAATTTTTAAGTTTAATTTGGTCCCATTTGTTTATTTTTACTTTCACTTCCAATACACTGGAAGGTGGGTCATAGAGGATCCTGCATTGATTTATGTCGGAGAGTGTTTTGCCTATGCTTTCCTCTAAGAGTTTTATAGTTTCCGGTCTTACATTTAGTTCTTTAATTAATTTTGAGTTTACTTTTGTGTATGGTGTTAGAAAGTGTTCTTAGATTCATTCTTTTACAAATGGTTGATCAGTTTTCCCAGCACCACTTGTTAAAGTGATTGTCTTTTCTTCATTGTATATTCTTGCCTCCTTTGTCAAAGATAAGATGTCCATAGATGCATGGATTTATCTCTGGGCTTTCTATTTTGTTCCATTACAGAAAGTTCTCCAAAGAAGACATACAGATGGCTAACAAACACATGAAAAGATGGTCAAGATCACTCATTATCAGAGAAATGCAAATAAAACTACAATGAGATACCATCTCACTCTGGTAGAATGGCTGTTATCCAAAAATCTACAATAAATAAATGATGAAGAAGTGAAGTGAAGTGAAGTCGCTCAGTTGTGTCCAACTCTTTGCGACCCCGTGGACTGTAGCCCACAAGGCTCCTCAGTCCATAGGATTCTCCAGGCAAGAACACTGGAGTGGGTTGCCATTTCCTTCTCCAGGGGATCTTCCCGACCCAGGGATCTAACCCATATCTCTAATATTGCAGGCAGATGCTTTAACCTCTGAGCCACCAGGGAAGCCCAAATGCTGAAGAGGGTGTGGAAAAAAGGGAACCCTCTTATATTGTTGGTGGGGATGTAAACTAGTACAGCCACCATGGAGAACAGTGCGGCAATTCCTTAAAAACTGGAAATAGAACTGCCATCAGTTCAGTTCAGTTCAGTCAGTCGTGTCTGACTCTTTGCCACTCCATGATTCACAGCACACCAGGCTTCCCTGTCCATCACCAACTCCCGGAGTTCACTCAGACTCACGTTCATCGAGTCCGTGATGCCATCCAACCATCTCATCCTCTGTTGTCCCCTTCTCCTCCTGCCCCCGATCCTTCCCAACATCACAGTCTTTTCCAATGAGTCAGCTCTTCCCATGAGGTGACCAAAGTACTGGACTTTCAACTTTAACATCATTCCTTCCAAAGAAACCCCAGGGCTGATTGCCTTCAGAATGGACTGGTTGGATCTCCTTGCAGTCCAAGGGACTCTCAAGAGTCTTCTCCCACATCACAGTTCAAAAGCATCAATTCTTAGGTGCTCAGCTTTCTTCACAGTCCAACTCTCACATCCATACATGACCACTGGAAAAACCATAGCCTTGACTAGACACACCTTTGTTGGCAAAGTAATGTCTCTGCTTTTGAATATGCTATTTAGGTGAGTCATAACTTTTCTTCCAAGGAATAAGCGTCTTTTAATTTCATGGCTGCAGTCACCATCTGCAGTGATTTTGGAGGTCAAAAAGATAAAGTCTGATACTGTTTCCCCTGTTTCCCCATCTATTTCTCATGAAGTGCTGGGACCAGATGCCCTGATCTTCTTGTGACCTTATTTGGAAGTAGATGATCAGCTTAAGTTGAAGTCATTAGGGTGAGTTCTGGTCCAACATGACTGCACGTCTTTATAAAAAGAGAAAATTTGGATACATAGGCAAACACATACTTAGGGAGAATGCCATGTGGAGACTGAAGTTATAGTACTACAAGCCGAGGAACTACCAGAAGCTTGTGAAAGATCTGGAAAAATCCTTTACTAGCACCCTCAGAGGGAGTATTGACCTGCTGATAACTTGTTCTCAGAATTCTAGCCTCCAAAACTGCAAACAGTAAATTTATTTATTTTTTACCCAGGTTGTACTGCTTTCTTACAGCAGCCCTAGCAAACTAATATGGGCCAATGGAAGATGGTGGTGGTGGTCTGGCCACTAAGTCATGCCCAACTCTTGTGATCCCATGGACGGTAGCCTGCCAGGGTCCTCTGTCCGTGGGATTTTCCAAGCAAGAATACTGGAGTGGACTGTCATTTCCTTCTCCAGAAGATCTTCCTGACCCAGGAATCAAACCCAGGTCTCCTGCATTGCAGGCAGATTCTTTACTGACTGAGCTATGAGGGGGAACAATGGAAAATATAAGGTTTTTATCTCTGAGTTATATAGTAAGTATTGGCTATCTCGTATTGAAGGGTGTGTGTGTTTTTTCTAGGTAGGATAGTGAACTGAACATCATGACTGAGGTGGATGTGTTTTATTAGAAAGGTAGTTAGAACACCCACACTCTGCTAACACTTCTGAGATTTTAGTAACTGTTCAAGTCTGGTGATGTGCCCACTGAACATTTCCTTTGAGGAATAGCCTCTGAGAATTGGACAATTTTCTTCTAGAGAAAGATAAAATTATTGCTCATTTAATCTGTCTTTCCTAAGTTTCAAGCTAAGATAGGAACAAATTATGGTATTATGGTATACAAATTTGATTTCATTCTCTCTTACAGTGGAAGAGGAGATTAGTGAGAATTTTCAAAATTCAATACCACTGTAAGTTAGAAGCCTGCAAAGTAGGTGTCTGAGTAGGTCTGTTTCTGTGCTCTGTTTCAGGATCTTCTGTTTCTTTCTTGTTGTTCTTGATTCAATTTTATTTTATTTTATTTTATTTTTTTGTGGAAATGGGGAGGCAGTTGGAGGATGCAAGTATGATATTAATAACAGAACAGTTTCATGAACAAATTTTATTGTCTTAATATTTCTCATTTAAGCTTCTTCAGACTTTAAGCTTGAAGGGTTATTTAACAAAATTTAACATTGTATGTTTATTAATTCCATAGCCCATTAAGAAAATGAAGACAGCAAGAACTATGAGTAATCCCAGAAGTGGATTTTCTTCTCTCCAATGCTTCATTGTTTCTTTTGAGCTGGGATGCACAGTTCATTAGAATTTTCATCATGTCTGGATTCCATTTACTATCCGTGCCTCTCCCTTGTGTATATTTAAATATTTCTAGACGCATTATGTTATGAGCAAGCTATTTCCTCACCTTTACCCCTGCTCCCCCAACCCATACACACACACCATACCTTGACACAGACTGTGATCAGTATAATCTGCAGCTCCAATATAAACTATGTTGCTGATTTACATGAACATGTACACTTGGCTATTTTTACCATTGCTTATATTTTTCCATGTGTTCTGTCTCTTTATATTAAAATTTGTTCATCGAGCTTTCCAAAGTTATTTTACATGAAAATAATGGAGGAATATTTTTATGAAAGTAAATGATAAGTTAACCCTGAAACTAGCTTGTAACTTTCTGTCATATGTGAACTATATGAAAGAGAAACATCCAGAGTTCTTGAAAATGAGTAGGACCCTTTCTTAGCTGTCAGTCTTATTGGAGGCCTTGTGCTTTTTTTTTTTTTTTAATATATTCTTGACCATTTCTTTATGTGTATGAAAATTCAATGAGAATTCTGAGCACATATTATTTCACCTTGTCACTTTGCTTTGCATCTTTAGAAGTATATCGACTTCAGAACATGTTCTAAATTTTTCTCCTGATTGATAAAAAGAACTTTTCTTATTAAATATTGTACATTAGGCTATTATTTGGTACCAACCAATTTCACTTCAAATAACCTGTTATTTTACTTTTCCAAATACATGGATTTTAAAATATTATGTTTACTCTAATCATTTATTTTATGTTCTCCTGTGCATTGGCTTCACCAATGACTGCATTGTCCTCATGAGTATATGTGTATATATGTATATTCATCACATTATCCACAGTGATCCAGATATACTGTGTAAACTAGAATCTAAAAGACTAAAGACAAAGTGTTTGGTGCCAAGAAGCTCATCGCCTATGAAAAGTGATGAACATGTGATAGAATATGATACACACTGATTACAGTAAGAAATACAAACACATTAGTGAAGCAGAGAGAAACAGATGATGGTTTTCTGCTGAGGGTGTGAAAGTATGTTGAGGAGTGTTCAGAGAAAGATTATAAATTGTAAAGACTGAGTGACATTTCAGTGTCAGTGGTTTTCCAGTCATGCCTAAGAAATCACTATTCAGACTTCCAAATCACTTACTGCAATTTTGTAAAAACAAATAGAGCAGTAGTTATGTGTAGAACTACTGTGGTCCCCCACCCCTGGTTTATTATTCTTAGGGCATTTATTTGCACTTTGGGTAAAATTGGTATCCCTCAAGCTTAATGTCTGATCTAGCAAATGGGAAGTTTGTATTAAATGTTTTCTAATGGCACTAGGCATTGATTTGATTTTTTTAATAGTCTAGAAATGTATTTTTTCACAATATGTTAGTTATTATGAAATTGCACTTGAATATCTTGGTAAGTCAGAGCCAACTGTTACAATTCAGAGGAGGAAGCAAAACGATTCCTGAGCATCCTTTTACTATTAAAGTAAAATTCAGTTTTGTATTTTGTTTCATTTTTATTATTTTATTTTAAAAGTGGATAAATAATGCCCAGTGTTTTTGTAAAGGAAGAACTGAACCCTTGGACTTACAGTAAAAATAGTTCATGATTACTGATATTTTATGAAACATTGGTGATTTAAAAGATACTTCTAAACTAGTTCTAAGTGATTTACAGGTGATTATTACAAATCCCTGTGAGTTAAACCTTTCAGTTAATTCACAGTCTGAATAACCTTATTTTGCAGATTAAAAGCTCACACACTGAAATTAAGATAATGTACTGTCACACAGTAAGCGACTAAACTGCAGCTTGAAACAGCTCATTGGAGTAAAAATCTATGTTCTTAATAAAGACATTATACAGACTCAATAAAGCAATTATGCAAAAATCTCTCATTAAAATTGCATGCATTAATATTTTAAAAGAAACCCTAACCCAAAGCACAGAATTTAGAAACTAAAATATACACTTAAATTTATGTTTTACTGTTTCAGTAAGCTAAGTTTCTAAATCTGTCCCTTTATAAAAATGGATCATGCTTACAGTATATTTCTTTCAGAGTTGTTATGGAGCTTGTACAACTTAAGGAGAATATTAAATTTATAAAACTTAACTGAGAAAACTCTTTCAATTAAAATCAATATATTGACAATCCTTACAGATATTTAAGAATTAATTCTCAATTGAAAAACAAATGCCCAACTTTTGTTTGTTTGCTTGTTTTTAAATCTTCAGATAAATTTGATCGTACTTTTAGGGTGAAAATGTCATCATGTAATATTGCATGGAGATCAATAAGATAGCATTTAGAACTAAGGTGGCAAATAATACTTTGAGTAAGAGTAGTAATAACATACACACCAAAAGTTAAATATACATTGATAATAGAGTGGCAGCATAACAAAAAAGGAGAGAAGAGAGAATGTTAGATTTTATCTTTGTTAATCGTCCTAGGCTTCTGGCCTTCACAGGTAACTCAGTGGTAAATAATCTTCCTGCCAGTTCAGGAGACAATGGAGACACAGGTTTGATCCTTTGGTTGGGGAGATCCCCTGGAGCAACCCAGTCCAGCATTCTTGCCTTGGAGAGTCCCATGGACAAAGAAGACTGGTGGGCTGCAGTTCATGTCATTGCAGAGTCGGACACGACTGAGGACTTATGTGTTAGGCTTCTAAAAATATTTTTAAAGCAAAGTATCTAATAGCAAAGAGTCATTCTATGACCATATATAGATTTTTCTCTTCATATTTATTATCTAATTTCTATTTTATTATTTAGACCAACATCATCAAATCTTCTTATGACCCAAAGATAAATTTCACTTGTGAAACTTATAGCTATCACCTACAGTGGTAATACAAAATAAATAAATAAACTCATTTTTTAAACATAGTGTTGTGAGAAGTATATAGATCTTTCAGTTTCAATAACTGGATGACCTTTGGTAATCTATCAGTTTATATTCTGATAAATATGTTTTTTTTTTCCTCTATGATTACACATATAATGGACAATATAATTTAAAGACAATTGTAAAAAACTCAGAAATGAGGGTTGCCTGTGCATTTAAATCTGTTAAATTTTCTTAAGGAAAGACGACCTCCCATGTAAAATTTCTTTATGTATCACTTGCAGTCTATTAATTAATATATTTGTAAATTGCTGTCATGGGATATATTCAGGTAAGAAGTACAAAATATATGTATTTCTGTGTTTGTACATTTGATTTTACATTGAAAAGGTCACAAAATTGTAATAGGGCTAGGATATGTTGAATATTTGCAATTTTATTGGAAATTATGTGCAAAAATCAAAATTTGTATCTGAAAAATAAATAACTTTCTTTTTCCTTCTTAAGTATCTAAAGATGCAATCTCAATTTCATCAATTTTTCTTCTTACTTTCCTCATCAGTCCTATAGAAGTTGACTTCCACCTTCACTTTCTTACTGTAATACTTTTACAAAAGTCATATATTAAATAAACTAATTTATTAGCTCTTGTTGTTTAGTCTCTAAGTCATGTCCAATTCTTTTGCAACCTCATGGATGATATAGTCCACCAGGCTCCATTCTACATGGGATGTCTCAGCCAAGAACACTGGAATGGGTTGCCATTTTTTTCCTAAGGGATCTTTAAGACCCAGGGATTGAACCCATGTTTACTAATTATCCTTCTTGGCAGGCAGATTCTTTAGCACTGAGTCACCCCTGCCAACACAAATAGACTAACTGGAAAATATAATGCATATATAGCATACCACCCCATGCAAATTCACAAATAATAATAATAGCAGATTTTAACCACACAATAGATAGCTTTCCACTACTGATGCTTATAGACCACTGCACCTAACAACTGCAAGATATACTTTTTAAAATTGAATACATAAGGAATATTTATGAAAAATAACCTCAATTTTATAATGTTAAGTCTCATCAAGTTAAAAAAATATTCTATGCAACACTCAGAGTGAAAGTAAAGTGATAATGTTGACAGCACATTCAAAACTAACTGAGGATGATACCTCTTACAAGTATAAAATTATGCTATATAGCAAAAAGAATGCATAAAAGAAAGTTTGTCCCTACACATTTATGGTAGAAACTGATATCTCTCCATATAATAAATTGATTATTTTATATTAAATAAAAAGGATATAATATTTGTATACATTTCTTAGAAGAAGAGATTGCTAGCACTTTTATTTGTAACCAAATCATGTCTGTGATTATCAGATTTTCAGATAAACAAACAGAGTAATATTCTCTTTAATGTTATTATCAAATACATTTATCAGCTCTAATATTTTGTAGTACAGTAAATCTAATTTGCCATGTAGTAAAATTTGCTGTTTTATCCATCAAAGCAAGAAGACAACTACATAGTCTTAGATATGAAAGTCACAAATTTAAGAAAATGATTGTGATGTTGTAACTATTATTTTTAAAAGTATGATTTGCACAAATCCTAATGATATCCATCTCAACTGAAATTGTTTGGTTTAGTGATGTTCTAGGTATATTTGAAACTTGTACATAAGCTAATATCTGCTAGTGTTTGTGATGATACAGAGAAAATAGAGGAAAACCTGAAGAATAAGGAATAGAGGTGGACAAACTTGTAATGAAAATTGATGACGTTTCTGGTCTTACGTTTAGATCTTTAATCCATTTTGAGTTTATTTTTGTGTGTGGTGTTAGAAAGTGATCTAGTTTCATTCTTCTACAAGTGGTTGACCAGTTTTCCCAGCACCACTTGTTAATGAGATTGTTTCTACTCCATTGTATATTCTTGCCTCCTTTGTCGAAGATAAAGTGTCCATAGGGGTGTGGATTTATCTCTGGGCTTTCTATTTTGTTCCATTGATCTATATTTCTGTCTTTGTGCAAGTACCCTACTGTCTTGATGACCGTGGCTTTGTAGTAGAGCCTGAAGTCAGGCAAGTTGATTCCTCCAGTTCCATTCTTCTTTCTCAGGATTGCTTTGGCTATCCGAGGTGTATTGTATTTCCATACAAATCTTGAAATTATTTGTTCTAGTTCTGTGAAAAATACCACTGGTAGCTTGATAGGGATTGCATTGAATTTGTAGATTGCTTTGGGTAGTATACTCATTATCATATTGATTCTTCTGATCTATGACCATGGTATATTTCTCCATCTATTAGTGTCCTGTTTGATTTCTTTCATCAGTGTTTTATAGTTTTCCATATATAGGTCTTTAGTTTCTTTAAGTAGGTATATTCCTAAGTATTTTATTATTTTCGTTGCAATGGTGAATGGAATTGTTTCCTTAATTTCTTTTTCTACTTTCTCATTATAAGTGTATAGGAATGCAAGGGATTTCTGACTGATGGTTTTATATCCTGCAACTTTACTATATTCATTGATTACCTCTAGTAATTTTCTTGTGGAGTTTTTAGGATTTTCTATATAGAGGATCATGTCATCTGCAAACAGTGAGAGTTTTACTTCTTCTTTTCCAATTTGGATCTAAATGTAAGAACAGAAACTATGAAGCTCCTAGAGGAGAACATAGGCAAAACACTCTCCGACATAAATCATAGCAGGATCCTCTATGATTCACCTCCCAGAAAACTGGAAATAAAAGCAAAATTAAACAAATGAGATGGATCTAATTAAAATTAAAAGCTTCTACACAGCAAAGGAAACTATAAGCAAGGTGAAAAGACAGCCTTCTGAATGGGAGAAAACAATAGCAAATGAAGCAACTGACAAACAACTCATCTCAAAAATATACAAGCAACTTATGCAGCTCAACTTCAGAAAAATAAATGACCCAATCAAAAAAATGGGCCAAAGAACTAAACAGACATTTCTCCAAAGAAGACTTATGGATAGATAACAAACACATGAAAAGATGCTCAACATCACTCATTATCAGAGAAATGCAAATCAAGACCACAATGAGGTACCATTTCACACCAGTCAGAATGGCTGCAATCCAAAAGTCTACAAGTAATAAGTCCTGGAGATGATGTGGAGAAAAGGGAACCCTCTTACACTGTTGGTGGGAATGATGACTAGGACAGCCACTATGGAGAACAGTGTGGAGATTCCTTAAAAAACTGCAAAGAGAACTGCCTTATGACCTAGCAATCCCATTGCTGGGCATACACACCAAGGAAAACAGAATTCAAAGAGGCACATGTACCCCAATGTTCATTGCAGCATTGCTTATAATAGCCAGGACATGGAAGCAACCTAGATGTCTATCAGCAGATGAATGGATAAAAAGCTGTGGTACATATACACAATGGAGTATTACTCAGCCATTAAAAAGAATACATTTGAATCAGTTATAATGAGATGGATGAAACTGGAGCCGATTATACAGAGTGAAACAGGCCAGAAAGAAAAACACCAATACAGTATACTGACACATATATATGGAATTTAGAAAAATGGTAACGATAACTCTGTATGCGAGACAGCAAAAGAGACACAGATGCATTGAATGGACTTTTGGCCTCTGAGGGAGAGGGAGAGGGTGTGATGATTTGGGAGAATGGCATTGAAACATGTATACTATCAGGAAAGAAATGAAGCACCAGCCTAAGTTTGATACAGGATGCTTGGGGCTGGTGCACACGGATGATCCAGAGAGATTATATGGGATGAGAGGTGGGAGAGGGTTTCAGGATTGGGAGCTCATATACACCCGTGGTGGATTCATGTCAATGTATGGCAAAACCAATATGGTATTGTAAAGTAAAATAAAGTAAAAATAAAATTAAAAAAAAAAGAAAATTGATGACAGATAATATAGTAGTTTGGGAGTGTGCATTTGGTGATTAGAATACTCAGTGTTGCTACTGAAAATAAAATATGGTGCTCCCCCAAAGCAACACATTTTGTGAAATGTCACTCTGACATTAACTCTCTTAGATTTATAAGTACTAAAAGGTCTCTGCCTTGTGTAAGGATAACATACTCTGCCACCAATACAAATGAGAATTAAGATAGTTTCAAACAATGATTATAAACAGAAACATTGCTTGCTTTTAACAAACAATGCCACTATTTTTCTTTCATTAAATACATATTACTTTGAATATACTGTAATTTTGGCAGTTTTAATTTTTTTAAGCTATGAAGAATGATGTTCTAGCAAACTATAAGCCAGTGCTACTAAGCATATGAAAAAATTATAGGTTATAAAAATATGGACTCAGAGGAGAAAGGATCTTTCTTTTCAACAGTCATTTTATGTTTTTCAGTGCAAAATTGTTTCTGAGTCTGGCTTTTAACACTGCCATGTTGTATATTTGCATGGCTTAAAATTGTGAAGATAAATACATATGCTAAATTCAACACCCTTGATCACAAAAAACTGTGGAAAATTCTTAAAGAGATGGAATACCAGAACACCATACATGCCTACTGAGAAATCTGTAGGCAGGTCAAGAAGAAACAGTTAATTTTAATTAGGCCTCATTTGTTTATTTTTGCTTTTATTTCCAATATTCTTGGAGGTGGGTGAGAGAGATTCCTGCTGTGGTTTATGTCAGAGAGTGTTTTGCTTATATTTTCCTCTCAGAGTTTTATAGTTTCCAGTCTTATGTTTAGATCTTTAATCCATTTGGAGTTTATTTTTGTATATGGTGTTAGAAAGTGATCTAGTTTCACTCTTTTACAAGTGGTTGACCAGTTTTCCCAGCACCACTTGTTAAGGGGATTGTCTTTTCTCTATAGTATATTATTGATTCCTTTGTCAAAGATAAGGTGTTCGTAGGTGTGTGGGTTTATCTCTGGGCTTTCTCTTTTGTTCCATTGATCTATATTTCTGTCTTTGTGCCAGAACCATACTGTGTTGATGACTGTGGCTTTGTAGTAAAGACTGAATTCAGGCAGGTTGATACAGAAAGCTATAAGCAAGGTGAAAAGGCAGCCGTCAAAATGGGAGAAAATAATAACAAACAAAGCAATGAACAAAAAATTACCTCAAAAATATACAAGCAACTCCTGCAGCTTAATTCCAGAAAAATTAATGACACAATCAAAAAGTGAACCAAAGAACTAAACGGACATTTCTTCAAAGAAAACATACAGATGGTTAACAAACACATGAAGAGATGCTCAATATCACTCATTATCAGCTCAGTTCAGTCACTCAGTCTTGTCTGACTATTTGTGACCCCATGAATCACATCACGCCAGGCCTCCCTGTTTATCACCAACTCCCGGAATTCACTCAGACTCACGACAATCGAGTCAGTGATGTCATCCAGCCATCTCATCCTCTGTCGTCCCTTTCTCCTCCTGCCCCCTATCCCTCCCAGCATCAGAGTCTTGTTCAATGAGTTAACTCTTTGCATCACTCATTAACAGAGAAATGCAAATCAAAACCACAATGAGATACCATTTCATGCCAGTCAGAATGGCAGCAATCCAAAAGTCTGCAAGCAATAAATGCTGGAGAGGGTGTAGGAAAAAGGGAACCCTCTTACATTGTTGGTGGGAATGCAAACTAGTAAAGCCACTACAGAGAACTGTGTGGAGATTCCTTAAAAAACTGGACACAGAACTGCCATATGACCTAGCAATCCCACTACTGGGCATACGCACCGAGAAAATGAGAACTGAAAGAGACATGTGTACCTAAATGTTCATCGCAACACTGTTTATAATAACCCGGACTTTGAAGTAACCTAGATGTCCACCATCAGATGAATGAATAAGAAACCCATGGTACATATACATAATGGAATATTACTCAGCCATTAAAAAATACATTTGAATCAGTTCTAATGAGGTGGATGAAACTGGAGCCTATTATACAGAATGAAGTAAGCCAGAAAAAAAAAAAACAAAAAAACAACTCCAGTACAGTATACCAACACATATATATGAAATTTAGAAAGATGAAAATGATAACCCTGTATGCAAGACAGCAAAAGAGACACAGATGTACATAACAATTTTTGGAATCTGTGTCAGTCCAGGTTCAATGCATGATACAGGGTGCTCAGGGCTGGTGCACTGGGATTACCCAGAGGCATGGGATGGGGAGGGATGTGGGAGGGGGGTGGTCCAAGATGGGGAACACATGTACACCCATGGCAGATTTGTCAATGTGTGGCAATAACATATTGTAATGTTAAAAAAAAAAAATAATTAGTTTAAAAATTTCAAAAATAAAAGTGCACATTGTGGAATCTAAAAAAAAAAAAAAGAAAGAAAAATAATGCAAAAAAAAAAAAAACACTTGCAACATAGTAACATTGCCAAGGGAAACATTGGGAATGAAAATGAATATCTATGTGATTATGTTAATAAACTTGTATTCGAACTCTTGAAAAAAAAAATCAGAAGCAACAGTTAGAACTAGACATGGAACAACGGAGTGGTTCCAAATGAGGAAAGTAGTACGTCAAGGCTGTATATTGTCACCCTGTTTATTTGCCTTATATGCAGAATATATCATGTGAAATTCCTGGCTGGTTGATGCACAAGGTGGAATCAAGATTGCTGGGAGAAATATCAGTAACATCAGATATACAGATGACACTATGCTTATGGCAGAAAGTGAAGAGGAGCTAAAGAGCTTCTTGATTGAAGTGAAAGAGGAGAGTGAAAAAGTTGGCTTAAAACTCAACATTCAGAAAACTAAGATAATGGCATCTGGTCCCATCATTTCCTGGTAGATAGATGGGGAAACAGTGGAAATAGTGGCTGACCTTATTTTGGAGGGCTCCAAAATCACTGCAGATGGTGACTGCAGCTGTGAAATTAAGACATTTGCTACTTGAAGAAAAGCTGTGACCAACCTAGACAGCATATTAAAATGAAAATACATCACTTTGCCAACAAAGGTCTATCTAGTCTAAGATATGTTTTTTTTTTTTTTTCCAGTAGTTATCTATAGATGTATGAGTTGGACTATAAAAAACTGAGAGCTGAAGAATTGATGCTTTTGAACTGTAATGTTGGAGAAATCTCTTGAGAGTCCCTTGGACTGCAAGGAGATCCAACCAGTCCATCCTACAGGAAATCAGTCCTGACTGTTCACTGGAAGGACTCATGCTGAAGCTGAAACTCCAATACTTTGGTCTCCTGATGGGAAGAACTGATTCATCTGAAAAGACCCTGATAGGAAAGATTGATGGCTGGACGAGAAGGGGACATCAGAGGAAGAGGTGTTTGGACAGCATCACCTACTCAATAGACATGAGTTTGATATAAGTCGGGGAATTAGTGATGGATGGGGAAGTCTGGCATGTTGCATTCTATGGGGTCGCAAAGAGCTGGACACAACTGAGCGACTCAACTGAATCAAATCCATTTCATTTTAGCAGAAAACAATTTATAAACAAAAAGGATCCCATCAATTCAATTCAATCGCTCATTCATGTCTGACTCTTTGCCATCTCATCCTCTGTCATCCTATTCTCCTCTGTCCCCAATCCTGCCCAGCATCAGAGACTTTTCCAATAATAAGTCACCACTTCGCATGAGGTAGCCAAAGTACTGGAGTTTCAGCTTCAGCATCATTCATTCCAAAGAAATCCCAGGGCTGATCTCCTTCAGAATGGAGTGGTTGGATCTCCTTGCAGTCCAAGGGACTCTCAAGAGTCTTCTCCAACACCACTGTTCAAAAGCATCAATTCTTCAGTGCTCAGCTTTCTTCACAGTCCAACTTTCACATCCATACATGACCAATGTAAAAACCATACCCTTGACTAAGTGGACCTTTGTTGGCAGAGTAATGTTGCTGCTTTACAATATGCTATCTAGGTTGTTCATAACTTTCCTTCCAAGGAATAAGAGTCTTTTAATTTCACAGCTGCAGTCACCATCTGCAGTGATTTTGGATCCCAAAACATAAAGTTTGACAGTTTCCAGTTTCCCCATCTATTTCCCATGAAGTTTATGAGACCGAATGCCATGATCTTCATTTTCTGAATGTTGAACTTTAAGACAACTTTTTCACTCTCCTCTTTCACTTTTATCAAGAGGCTTTTTGCTTCCTCTTCCCTTTCTGCCATAAGGGCGGTGTCATCTGCATATCTGAGGTTATTGCTATTTCTCCTGGCAACCTTGATTCCAGCTTATGCTTCTTCCAGCCCAGCATTTCTCAAGATGTACTATGCACAGAAGTTAAATAAGCAGGGTGACAATATACAGCCTTGACATACTCCTTTTCCTATTTGGAACCAGTCTGTTGTTCCATGTCCAGTTCTAACTGTTGCTTCTTGACCTGCATAGAGATTTCTCAAGAGGCAGGTTAGGTGGTCTGGTATTCGCATCTCTTTCAGAATTTTCCACAGTTTGTTGTGATCCACATAAAGGGCTTCAGCATACTCAATAAAGCAGAAATAGATGTGTTTTGTTTTGTTTTTCTTGGAACTCTCTTGCTTTTTCGATGATCCAGGGGATGTTGGCAGTTTGATATCTAGTTCCTCTGCCTTTTCTAAAACCAGCTTGAACATCTGGAAGTTCATGGATCACATATTGCTGAAACCTGGTTTGGAGAATTTTGAGCATTACTTTACTAGC
Source organism: Nanger dama (assembly GCA_917880005.1). Classification (NCBI taxonomy): domain Eukaryota; kingdom Metazoa; phylum Chordata; class Mammalia; order Artiodactyla; family Bovidae; genus Nanger; species Nanger dama. The sequence continues at coordinate 26,065,792 of CAKJTW010000001.1, forward strand.
GTGTGAGATGAGTGCAATTGTGCGGTACTTTCATCATTCTTTGGCATTGCCTTTCTCTGGGACTGAAATTAAAACTGACCCTTTCCACTGCTGAGTTTTCCAAATTTAGTGGCATATTGAGGACAGAATTTTCACAGCATCATCTTTCAGGATTTGAAATAGCTCCACTCGAATTTGATCACCTCCATTAGCTTTTTTCTTAGTGATGCTTTCTAAGGCCCACTTGACTTCACATTCCAGAATGTCTGGCTTTAGGTGAATTATCACACCATCGTGATTATCTTGGTCATGAAGATCTTTTTGTACAGTTCTTCTGTGTATTCTTGCCACCTCTTCTTAATATCTTCTGTTTCTCTGAGGTCCATATGATTTTTGTCCTTTATCGAGCCCATCTTTGCATGAAATATTCCCTTGGTTCTCTAATTTTCTAGGAGAGATCTCTAGTCTTTCCCATTCTGTTATTTGCCTCTATTTCTTTGCATTGATTGATGAGGAAGGCTTTCTTATTTCTTCTTTCTATTCTTTGGAACTCTGCATTCAGATGCTTATATCTTTCCTTTTCTCCTTTGCTTTGGGTTTCTCTTTTATTCATAGCTATTTTTAAGGCCTCCTCAGATAGTCATTTTGCTTTTTGCATTTCTTTTCCATGGGATGGTCTTGATCCTTGTCTCCTGTACAATGTCACAAACCTCCATCCATAGTTCATCAGGCATTCTATCAGATCTAGGCCTTTAAATCTATTTCTCACTTCCACTGTATAATCATAAGGGATTTGATTTAGGTCATACCTGAATGGTCTAGTGGTTTTCCCTACCTTCTTCAATTTAAGTGTGAATTTGGCAATAAGGAGTTCATGATCCAAGCCACGGCCAGCTCCTGGTCTTGTTTCTGCTGACCCTATAAAGCTTCTCCATCTTTGGCTGCAGAGAATATAATCAATCTAATTACAGTGTTGACCATCTGGTGATGTCCATGTGTAGAGTCTTCTCTTGTGTTGTCCGAAGAGGGTGTTTGCTATGACCTGTGCATTTTCTTGACAAAACTCTATTAGCCTTTGCCCTGTTTCATTCCACATTCCAAGACCAAATTTGCCTATTACTCCAGGTGTTTCTTGACTTCCTAGTTTTGCATTCCAGTCCCCTATAATGAAAAGAACATCTTTTTGGGTGTTAGTTCTAAAAGTTCTTCTAGGCCTTCATAGAAACATTCAGCTTAATCTTCTTCAACATTACTGGTTGGGGCATAGACTTGAATTACTATCATATTGAATGGTTTGCCTTGGAAACAAACAGAGATCACTCTGTCTTTTTTTTTTTTTTTTAATTGCGTCCAAGTACTGCATTTTGGACTCTTTTATTGACCATGATGGCTACTTCATTTCTTCTAAGGGATTCCTGCCTGGATTAGTAGATATAATGGTTATCTGAGTTAAATTCACCCATTCCAGTCCACTTTAGTCTGCTGATTCCTAGAATGTCAATGTTCCCTCTTGCCATCTCCTGTTTGGCACTTCAGATTTGCCTTGATTCTTGGACCTGACATTCCAGGTTTCTATGGCAGTAGGTAATATGGAAAAATCCAAAATGATTTCATTAAGCCAGTTTTCCAGTTTGATATATGAAAAATTAGAATTTCTGTGTTATAAGTCATGGTTTAGAGACTTATTTGGTAATAAATAATAGCAAACTGGGCCTTCCCTGGAGGCTCAACAGTAAAGAATTCACCTGCCTATGCATAAGACATGTGTTCGATCTCTGGGTTGGAAAGATCTCCTGAAGAAACAAATGGGAATCCACTTTGGTATTCTTGCCTGGGAAATCCCATGGATAGAGGAGCCTGGCAGCGTATAGTCCTTGGGCTCTCACAGGGTCAGACCTGACTTAATGACTAAATAAAAACAGTAATAGCAAACTTATGAAATTAATGACTCTCTCCAAATGAAAAGAATAATGCAAGAAAGTATTTGTATACAAAGTATAAGGATTTTTTTCAGAATTCCTGAAGCATATGCACAAATACTAAGTAACCAAATTAAAAAGGATTTCTTCATGGATTCTGCAATTTTTATATACTTATTAATGGATATATATTTTAGCTTTAATGACTATATATAAACATAAATATTTTACATGGGCATCATTATATTACATATTGATAACTTAAATATTTCATGACAAGATACAGTTAATATTTCCAAACAAAAAAAAATTATTAAAGATTTTAAGTGATTTTCTTACTTAAATATTGTGACATTTTAAAATTGTTCTTCACTTTTGTGAATTCTCCCACACTTATATGGAGTCATGGATATTTAATTCATAAAATAAATTCTAATTTTAGTTTTCTTTTAAAAACTAAAAATGAATTCCACATCGTTAAAATAATTTATCACTTTTGTATAAAATAACAATATTATTTTATTTATTTATTTTTTAAATTTATTTTTAATTACAATACTGTATTTGTTTTGCCACACATTGACATGAATCAGCCACAGGTGAACACAATCTCCCAATGCCGAAGCCCCCTCCCACCTCCCACAATAATAACACCAAAATTTTGCATTATTTTAACCAAACTAAAATTTCAAAGAAGAAAAAACACAATATTAGATGTTAAGTTTTATGTTATTGTAAGAATTTTTGATTACTGTTTAGAGAATCATGTAAAATATAACTTCATTTTGAATATGTCCTTTTCAAAATCTTAAAATACACTATAAGAATGCTTGTTAATTTTCAAATTATCTTTTACTAAAAGAAACTGTTAATTGTGCAACTTTGTTATTCACCTCTTACTGTGGGGCATAAATTGCACTGATGCCCTTGAACTGAGAAATCTATATACAGTTGGGTTAGTTGGATCCAGGGTTGCATGAGCCAAGTGGCTGCACTAAATTTCCAAGACAGGTATGCATGGTTACTGAAATGCATGACAGAGCAAATCAGTGATAAGAATATTCTGACTTGCAAAGATTTGTGGTGGTGTCCAGTTGGTCATAGTATTTCTAAAAGTAGAATAGGTGTACTGTCTACTAAATTTTTACTTCATCTGTGTAAGCAGAAAGTTGTAGATCAAGTGAACACAAGTCTAATTTAAATCATAAAAAGACTCATAGTCCATCAGTGTATTCCCAGTTTTGAGCCAGTTCACAGACATATAACATCTTGAATGAAGGAAAATATGTATCCTTACAGAAAGGACTCCACTATTATGCCAAAATTTACATTTGTAATCTTTCTTCCACCTTTCCCCAAAAGAACCTACAGACTTTTACAGAGTTATTCATTGGAGAAAAAAGATGACAAAACTTTTCAGGCATAATGTGCATTTGTTTGGCCTGACACTAATTCTAGACGTCTCAAAATGTCATTCTAGCTTCAGTGGTCACAGTAGGAGCTTATGGAGATCAGCTGATTAATAGAATTTTAACTCAGGTCAGATAAGTTCATGGATCCATAAATATACCCTCCAGTTATTGTCTCAGTTCTGAAATTCATAATTGGAATAAACAAACTGTTTTGGCTGGGTGATTAAGTCTTATTACCAAGGAAAAATTGGCCTGATATTGTACAGTGCATTGTGGGTGCACAAGAATATAACTGTAATACAAGAGATTAATTTCTGTCATACACTATGATTAAAATTAATGGGAAACTACAACAACCCAATTCTGGCAAGGCTGCTAATAGTACAGATCCATTAGGAATGAAAGTTTTGATCACATCACCCAGGTAAATACCATGACCATATGATGCTCTATTTTTATATATTTGAGGAACCTCCATACTATTTTGCATAGCAGCTGCTCTACTTTGCATTCCAATCAAGAGTGTACAGGGTGATGATTTGTCCACATCTTTCCCAACACTTCTCTTTTAAAAAAAAAAAAAAAAAAGCCATTATAACAGGTGTGAGGTGATATCTCAATGTAGTTTTGAAGTGCATATCATTGATGTTTGGTGATGCTGAGCCCCTTTTCACAAACCTGTTGACAGTTTGCATGGCTTCTTTGAAAAAAATGCTTATTTAAGTTCTTTGCTTATTTTTTTTTAAAATTGGCTTATTTATTTATTTTGAGTTGTAAGAATTCCTTAGATTTTGGATATTAACTTAGATTTATGGTGGTAAATATGTTTGTTTGTTTGTTTTTTTCTGATTCCATAGGTTGACTTTGTATTTTGCTGATTATTTCTTTTGCTGTACAAAAACTTTCTAGTTTGATGTATTCTCACTGGTCTGTTTTTACTGATTGTACTTTTTAAAAAATAAGTGCCAAGACCATTGCCAAGAAGCTTTTGTCCTAGTTTTACTTTTAAGTGTTTTTCAGAGTAAGGTATTACATTCAAGTCTTTGGTCTATTTTGTGTTGATTGTATATAGTGTAAAACAAGTTCAATTTTATTCTTTTTCCTAAGAATATGCTATCTTCCCACCATTTGTTGAAGGGACTATCGTTTCTTATTTACATATTTTTGGAACCCTTGTGGAAGATCATTTGACTGAAAATGTATTGGCTTATTTATGGACTCTATTTTGCTCCATTGCTGTATGTCTCAGCTCATATAATATGATCCAGCAATCCTACTTCTGGATGTATATCCAGAAGAATTGAAATCAGATTCTCAAAGAGATATCTGTACTACCATGTTTGTGGAAACATTATTTCACAAGAAACAATCAGAATGTTCAATAAGTAATGGATGAATAAAAAAAAATGTGGCATGCATATATACATAAGGAAAGGAAAGATTACTCAGCCTTTAAAGGGATACATTACCATATATGACAACATATATGAACCTGGAAGACATTTCACTAAGTGAAATAAGCCAGTTACAGAAGTACAAATACTGTATGATTCCACTAACATGAGATATCTAAAATAGTCAAAATCTTAGAAGTAGAGAAGAGAATGGTGGTTGTCAGGGGCTGGAGAGAGAACAAAATGTGGAATTATTTTTCAGTGAGTGTAAAGTTTCAGTTATGCAAGATTACTAAATTCTAGATATCTGCTACACAACATAATCCTGCTACACAACATAAAACTGTTCTTTACACTTAAACATTTAAGCATATAGATTTCATGTTAATGCTCTTACCACAGTAAAAATACGATAGTAGCAGAAAGTACTAAAAATTTATGACTGATCACTGAGGTGATCACTGAACACAAAAGGAATATAAAATGGACAATGAAAGAATGTGGTTTAAAATACCTCTTACAGTTGGGTGACTAATTGCAGAAATAAGAACTGCAACTTTGTATGTCTTTTTTTTATTTTTGATAAATATGCTTGTGTGTGTAGGTATATAAAATTATATTTGGTTTCTTTTATTTCTTATCCCTTTACTTATAATAAATATTAACTTTAAGGTAATTAGGCTACAGAATAACAAGGAGAAGAGTGACATCACCCAAGGACTTTCCATCCTCTTCTGGAGAAAGGATTAAGTTGTATGCAGGAAAGTTGTATCATGCTAGTCAGTAATATTACTTTGTTATTGTCTTTACTTAGCAATCAATTGTAGTTTAAAGAGGAGTGACTTGTTACCAAACTGATATCAGGTGGAATGCAGTGGTTAATATTATATGTCCACTTGGCTAGAATAAGGTGCCCGGTTGATTAGGCTAACATCATTGTAGATATTACTGGAAAAGTATTTTTAGGTGTGATTAATATTTGAATCAGTAAAATTTGAGTCATGCAGATTACCCTTTATAGTGTGGATGGACCTCATCTAATCAATTAAAGGCCTTTAAAGAACCAGAAAGAGGTTCCCCAAAACAGGAGGAATTCTCCTTAAAATTATAATATAGAATCCATGCCTGAGTTTTCAACATGCTTCTCTGTGAAATTCAGATTCAATCAAATCGTACCATGATTTCCACCATGCTGGGCTGCTCTACAGATTTCAAACTTGCCCAATCAATGGTCATATGAACCAGCTACTTAAAATAAATATATTTTTCTCTCATATACACACATTTAATATTATTGTTTCCATTTCTCTGGAAAGCTCTTATAGTTACAATCACTGGCTGACTCAATGAAAATAAGGATTAAGTTTGAAATTTGGTCAAGAATTTTAACTACAGAGATAAGTTTCCTTGCATATTGATTGGGCTACATTTTTATGTTGGACTACTTTTTGAAATTAAGGTTTTAGGAGCTGAAAGAGCTTGCTGAACTTAATGTAGAAGTTTTAGAAAGTAGTATTTAAATCTCATCTTTGTACAATACACACCAACAGAAAAGGAGAAAGGAAATGAAAACTGGGTTTTGTTTTTCTTTCTGTTCTTTATTTTTCTTCCTTGTGTTACCACTCTGTGGACATACTTAAAAGACTACAGAAATATCATCTGCTTTTTGCATAAAATATGTACACTTAGAATGTCAGAAAAAAAAAAAACTTAACATTCTAAATAATATCTCTATACAATATCTTTCTGAAAGCATCTGTTTTCACACAAGCAACATGGGCATACACCATGAAATTTGAAACTCTTCACAATTTTTGTAACCATTTTTTCCATTCCCTATATCTGAGCAATTACAGTTATTGGTTTTTCATCCACAAGGCTATTTGTATCCGTTGATTTCTGTGTATTTACTGTGAACTACCCTAAATTCCACTCCCTCTCCTGCATTTTCTTTTTGCTATTTTGAAAAATGAAACAAATTTCATCCATAGGTGACATACATTCCTAGGCCAGTGTCTTCCCACTGTAGATGTAGTAGGGCACATACTAGCTCCAGTTGTACCACTGTTTCTCATTCTTATCTAGTTTACAAGAAAACATGAGTTACAATTCACGTACACTGGTTATCACAGTTTTTAGGGATGCCATAAAATTTAATACTTCTTTAGTAGCAAATTATTTAATAAAGATCTCTCAACAGATTGTGATACACTTAGTTAAAATTACCTTGTTAAAACTTTTAAGTATTAAATTTTCATTGAAAAACTCTCCTGAGTTCATAAACTGTTTTACTGGTTATTTCAATTAGGGAACTGATATTAGATATTAGTTACTGTCTTCCAAAAGCTGAGTGCTGAAGAATTGATGCTTTTGAACTGTGGTGTTGGAGAAGACACTTGAGAGTCCCTTGGACTTCATGGAAGTCCAACCAATCCATCCTAAAAGAGATCAATCCTGGGTGTTCATTGGAAGGACTGACGCTGAAGCTGAAACTCCAATACTTTGGCCACCTCATGCAAAGGGTTGACTCATTGGAAAAGACCCTGATGCTGGAAGGGATTGGGGGCAGGAGAAGAAGGGAAAGACAGAGGGTGAGATGGCTGGAAGGCATCACAGACTCAATGCACATGAGTTTGGGTGAACTCTGGGAGTCGGTGATGGACAGCGAGGCCTGGCGTGTTGAGATTCATGGGGTCGCAAAGAGTCAGACACTACTGAGCAACTGAACTTAACTGAACTGTCTTCCAAATAGTTTTACTTATGTTGTATTCCAAATTAAATGACCTTTCCTATTCTTTTCCTCTGTAATTGAAATTATTTTCAAAACTTCAAGCACAGTCTTCTTTTTGTAAACTTATGTATTGTAAACCAGGAGAATTTTTCAAGAGTGTTCATAATCAAATTTGTGTTAATAGAATCACTGAAACCACATAAAGACCAGCCAGAGAAAAGTGGGTAACAGACTGTTGCATATGCAAACAATGGAAAACCATATGGTTATGAACCTGAATTAAATAAATCTACAAGCAACAATGGCTTCCCTGGTGGCCCAGCTAATAAAGAATCCAGCTGCAATGTGGGAGACCTGGGTTCGATCCCTTGATTGGGAAGATCCCATAGAAAAGAGAAAGTCTATCCACTCCGTTATTCTCTCCTGGACAATTTCATGGACTGTATAGGACAGGACTGTATAGGACAGTCTTGTATGGGACAAGACTGAGCAGCTTTCCCTTTCAGAAACAACAATTGTGGCAGATTCTAGGAAGTATATATTGAGTAAAAGAAAAAAAAAAATTCTTTCAGAAGAACATACAGTGTAGTTACAACCATGCATTTAAAAACGTGTAAGGAAGAATTACTCACAGATGTAAACATAAAAAAAAAGAATAAATTAAAACTTGCAGTTATATGCTAGTAAAAATATGCCCATGAATTATCTTCAAAGAAAATAACCGTGTTCTTCTTCAATAAATGTGTGGTTTGTAAATGGCACATTTTTGTGATGTTTAATGAAAACAGTGTCACTCTGCTCATAGCCCTTTAGTCTGCACTTGTCACATGATTCTGCTTAACTACAGCAGGTCTGGTAATTTTAGTCTTCCATGAATCTAAGAAGGAATAATCACATGGATATTGTTAATAACAGTTTATCTATAAATGATAAATTTTACATTAAAAGAAACCTATATTTCCAAAATAAGATCATTAACACATTGAACGGGACATATCTATAGAATGATAATGATATATGGTTTATCTGAACAGTTTAACTGTACATTTTCAGTACTTTTGACAAAAACTAGGTTTCCTTCACTGTTTTTATATTGTCTTCATATTTCAAATGAAGTCAAAAGTATGGCTTCTGATCTGATAGCTGAACATACATACATTATTACTTTGCATCATTCATCCAATCAAAAAGTTTGTTGCCTTTCTACTAAGTACAAATACCTATTCTACTGTATGTATTTATGATGCCCAATAAGTCAGATGAACATACTTGTCTTTTAGAGATCACATTCTAATGGAAGCAAAAAATACATAATAAGCAACTACATAAACTATTACATGACTAATCACAGTATTATTTATTTATCTCAGCTTATTTGTTTTAGTTAACTTCCAAAATAATTAAATACAGGGGAGTGGCATTAATATGGTGATTGTAAAGAAAAACAGATGATTGCTATCACCTTTCCTTATGGTCTATTCCTCCTTAGTCTTTAATGTGTTCACATTCCTTAGTTGCCGCCTTCTTTAGTTACTTGTATAAATCAGCTGTCATACACCATACTATGCTAGTCACCTAGATTCAAAGTGATTTCTATCAAGAGTTGTAAGTATTGTCAACTTGTCAGGAATGTCATTGTCTCATGCTTTTCAACTTTGCAATTGTTGTTTGACTGACACTTCTGAAATTCTGTCAGCCTTTCTTTCCTTTGTTCACTTTATACAGAATAGAAAAGAAGATGCATTTCATATCCATTAGCTTGGCAAAGTCATAGCTTTTGTGTGGGAAAGTCCAATCTCATAAATAATGTATTTTTAAATAGAAAAATAAAGGTGACTGAATAGAGACTACCAACCAAATTGCCTAAAGAATTACCAGCCTAAAAATTAAACATCCTTAGTCCTCAAGTCTTCATGTAGAGGTTAAACTAACCATAATGGTAAATAAAATACTAGATGATATCTACTGACGTTCTTTGGTGTATAATAATGATATCTTTACTTTTTCAAAGGAAAAAGTTTTAGGTAAGCAAAAATCATTCCATTGTAATTTAAAAATCCATGAACTCGTATAAACTATAAACCAAGTATATTTGATATATATGTATATTTATTTTTATTTTGCTCATTGCAGTAGAGCAGAAGGCACTAATTAATTGTTCTAAAGATATTACTGTTTCTTTAGAAGTCTTAGATAAACCAATGTGAAAGTTCACTCTTGAGTTAAGAAGTCTAAGTGTCTAAGAAAAAGAGAAACACTTACTATTATTTGAAATTAAAGTGAAAAGTAAAGAACAGAATTGATTACGTTAAATTATAGATTTTCAAAATGAAAAGCTATTATAAGTAATGAATGGTTCATAATATTGAAATGTTTTTGAAGCATATTCTGTCATAGCTCTTTTTATTTTTCAGAGTGATTTCCAGATTGAAAATTTAACTAACTATGGAGGTATTTAAAATGCTTAGAGTAAATGACATAGTTTCGTACATTTTTACTTCAAATCTGGAAGCAGGGTTGTTAATCACTGAGACATGTAGGTGGGGTAAGAATGAAGCTTAGGTAGTTGTTAACGATGGTCAAGCTATCCAGTAAATGAAAAAGTAAGCCTATTGGAAATGAGAGTATTAACCGTGAATACAAACATTTCACACAATATGATTCTAATGTTATTTTTACTAATAAATAGATTTTATAATTTACAATAGCATGCATGCTATATTCTCCTACTTAATCAAGATACATGTTTATTAGCTATAGCTAAAACAGTGGCATTCAAATTAGGTATCAGAATGCAATTTTCTTATTAAGAAAGAGATATAGATATCAACTCAGAAATGGCTAAAAGAATGAAAAATTAAGCATAGAAAAATAGGACAAAATTATAAATGAAATATATATATATATAATGCAGTCAGTTCAGTTCAGTTCAGTTCAATTGCTCAGTCATGTCCAACTCTTTGCAACCCCATGAAATGCAGCACACCATGCTTCCCTGTCCATTACCAATGCCTGGAACTTGCTCAAACTCACGTCCATTGAGTCAGTGATGCCATCCAACCCTTTCATCGTCTTTCGTTCCCCTCTCCTCCTACCTCCAGTCTTTCCTAGCATCAGGGTCTTTTCCAGTGAGTCAGTTCTTTGCATCAAATGGCCAAAATATTGGAGCTTCAGCATCAGTTCTTCCAATAAATATTCATGACTAATTTCCTGTAGGATGGACTGGTTGGACTTCCATGCAGTCCAAGGGACTCTCAAGAGTCTTCTCCAACACCACAGTTCAAAAGCATCAATTCCTTGACACTCAGCTTTCTTTATAGACCAAATCTCACACCCATACATGACGACTGGTAAAACCGTACTCCGACTAGGTGGACCTTTGTTGACAAAGTAATGTATCTGCTTTTTAATATGCTGTTTAGGTTGGTCATAGCTTTTCTTCAAAAGAGCAAGTGTATTTTATATCAGTTCAGTTCCGTTCAGTCGCTCAGTCGTGTCTGACTTTTTGCGACCCCATGAATCTCAGCAAGCCAGGCCTCCCTGTTCATTACCATCTCTCGGAGTTCACTCAGACTCACGTTCATCAAGTCCGTGATGCCATCCAGCCATCTCATCCTCGGTCATCCTCTTCTCCTCCTGCTCCCAGTCCTTCCCAGCATCAGAGTCTTTTCCAATGAGTCAACTTTTCCCATGAGGTGGCCAAAGAACTGGAGTTTCAGCTTTAGCATCATTCCTTCCAAAGAAACCCCAGGGTTGATCTACTTCAGAATGGACTGGTTGGATCTCCTTGCAGTCCAAGGGACTCTAAAAGTCTTTTCCAACACCACAGTTCAAAAGCATCAATTCTTCAGCACTCAGCCTTCTTCACAGTCCAACTGTCACATCCATACATGACCACAGGAAAAACCATAGCCTTGACCACACGGACTTTAGTCGGCAAAGTAATGTCTCTGCTTTTGAATATACTATCTAGGTTGGTCATAACTTTTCTTCCAAGGAGTAAGCATCTTCTAATGTAATGACTGCAGTCACCATCTGCTGTGATATTTTATATATGTAATATAATACATTAATATAAAAAATTCTCAGTGGTTTTTTGCTTATTTATTATTCAGAAGTTTGCTGATTGACTGCAATGGCTTTATTTCAGGGAACTGGTGGGTTTGGATCTGCTCTATGTGATTTATTCCTGGTTCCAGGTTGAAAAAGCATTTCTTAACTGAACAGACATACAAGATGATTGTTGTATTACCTCTTTACATATCTGCTTGGAACTATCATCCTTTTGACTACTTCTTTATTCTGTTTGTCCAAGAAAGCCAGATGGCCCATCCATATGTGTAAAACAAGGATTCAGTTGAGTGTTACATAAGGGGAGAGTGAATTCTGCTAAAAGTGCTCTATTTAGCCATAAGATGGTGTCTTAGCCACACATCTGTAACATCCTTTCTTCTCTAGGGAAAAACCAACCACTGAAACCCAAGGAAGATATCTCAGAATTATCAACAAAACATTTCTTATAATTTGTATAATAAAAGAGAAAAAAAAAGAGAAAGGAGGGAAGAAGAAGGAATGAGAAAGAGAGGGAGAGAGAGACTGCACTATAGAGGAAGGAAAGAAACAATACACTTAATGGAACAGCTTCCTATTCCAAAAGGGGAAGTAATCTTACTGCCAACAGCTGTAAGAAATTCCAAAATTCTAAAATTTTTAGCAGGCCTTAGTACTTTTGTGAAGAAGGCAATGGCACCCCACTCCAGTACTCTTGCTTGGACAATCCCATGGATGGAGGAACCTGGTAGGCTGCAGTCCATGGGGTCGCTAAGAGTCAGACACAACTGAGCGACTTCACTTTCACTTTTCACTTCCATGCATTGGAGAAGGAAATGGCAACCCACTCCAGTGTTCTTGCCTGGAAGAACAGAGTCAGACACTACTGAAGTGACTTAGCAGCAACAGTACTGTTGACCTGGGAGTAGCTTCCTGTGTGTGCTACTTTGCTTCAGTTGTGTCTGACTCTTTGCAACCCAATGGACTGTAGCCCACTGGACTCCTCTGTCCATAGAATTCTCCAGACAAGAATACTGAAGTTGTTTTCCATAACCTTTCCAGGGAATGGTCTTGACCCAGGGACTGAACTCACATCTCTAATGTGTCGTACATTGAAGGCAGGTTCTTTACCACTAGCACCACCTGGGGTGTAGCTTACCAGGCCATTATTTGTCTCAGGTTTTGGCTTCCTACTCTAGATATTTCTGATTATTTTATGGTATTACTTGCACTCACTTGAAAGAGTTGTTTGGGAACATTCCCTTTTTGCTGGCTCAGCAGTATTGTCTGTCAAATTTCTATCCATAAAATATTGGAGGCTCAAGAGTAAATTTCCATTTCATAGTCTGAAACTTTCTCTTCATTCAAGATGGCAGCTTTGCTTAGTTTATTCTCAGGAAATGTCATCAGTTTTCCCTGAATTATTATAAATTGTGAATTTATTTTATTCCAGTCACACCCACCCACAGTTGTTTCCAGGAAATGCCTATGTCTTTCTTGAATACAAATTCTTTGGACCTTTAAGACAGTCTCTTTTACCTAAGCTTTAGTATGTTTTAAATTCATTTATTTTTTTTTTTTCTGGGGACAGCTCTTAATTCAGTCAGAAGTATCTTAATATAACAGTTCTTATTATTATATGTCAAATTTTACAGTGTCTGAATTCTTTCTTTTCTCTTTTATCAATCTTCTTCCAAATAGTATATTAACCAGATTTTGTGATTTTAATATTATTTTCAGACATCCAAAAGGATCCATGGTAGTAATAGATATTGTTACTGTCTCACTTGCCTTCATGCTGACTGGTGGAATTCTGCTTTCAGGTGAGTTTTACACTGAGTTCAGATCTAGTCCATGGGTTTTCTTTCTTTCTTTCTTTCTTTTCTTTCTTTCTTTTCTTTTCTTGAGTGTTAAGTTGAAAAATCAGTTTTTATTGTGGCACATGTTCTTATGGTAGAGGGCAGGTGGTGGACAGAACTCAGCAGGCTTCTTAAAGATTCTGTTTAAAGCAGGCACACTGTATCACTTCCACACAATACCACTGACCAAAGTAAATCATATAGCCAAAATACAAATCAGCAGGGTGGGAAAGAATAGCACTTCCATGGGTGGGGTGGAGAGAGATGAATATTTGGTGAATAATCATAAAATTAAAACAGAGGATCAAAAGGTCCTCACATATGATAAATACAAAGGCACTGAATTGCCTAATAAGAAGAAATATTCAAATCTACATTAAGAAAGAAAAAATATATATATTCTAAGTGAAAAGCTTAAAGTATAAAATCTCCACAAAGTTAATATTAAGAAAATGTATTCAAGTTAATAGTAAGAAAATAATATTGGTATAACTAATATCAGATGAAATAGACCTTATTATAAAATTGCTATTCAAAATGGGGACCATCATAATATGAAAGAAGAATTTAGGCTTCCTGTAGGAGTCTTTGGGCCTAGAAAAGAAAATAAAAGTTACAAAGGCCCTTGCTGAATCACCTAACTTCCAAGAAAACAAAACAGAACTTCAGGTCCTGCCCTGATGCTCTAGGCCAGTTGCATCTATCTGGGACTGATGATAACACCCCCTTTCCAGAAACCTTCCACCCCCTACACCTGCACAGAAGACTTATCATCCCCTGCCCAACTACAAATGCCATTTCAACTAAAGAATGCCCAAAACATCCCGATTGTTTCCCTTATCACTTCCACAAACCTCCCTATAAATATGGAGCCTCCCTGATCCCTCTCTGAGCTCAGTTAGGCCGACTGTCACCCTTCCTTGCTTGAATAAAGGTAACCTACTTCTGTTGAGGTCATTTTTCCTCTTTTTCCCTTTCCTGGAGTCTGGAAACGTGAACATCCTCCGAGCTCACCTTTCTGCCAGAGCTTAAGTTCCCCATCGGGCACCCAGTGCCTTCGTGAGTGGTGCAAGCCTTGTGCTAAGTCTTTACTGATGCTTTGCATACCCCCAGGCCTCGGCTCTACCCCCCTCTCCTCTCTCTCTCTTTGACGACCTCCAGAACAGGGAACTCTTGCCATTCAATTGCTCTACATGCAACACTGCACTCAAGCCAGCACCTAGATTAAGGTAAGATCCAGACAGTGTTCTAGAGGTGCCCTAGAACTCAATCCTCTCCAGGTCCCAGGGACCCTCGGCCCAGGACCACTCTGTAGGCGATGGTGGGGGACTCTCCACCTGGACACAGAGTTCTCTTCTCATAACTCCTATTGTGAATCCTAGTGATAACTTGAGCTCTCAATAGGAGCCTCTGCTTGCCTTTAAATTATGGGGTCTGGTCAATCTGTTCCAAAATTTCCTTCTGACCTGTGTTTTCAAAGATCTCAAACCACTCTCACTTACTGAACTCAAAGCTAACTAATTAAAACAACTCTGTACACAGATTTGGTCTCAATACTAATTAGACAATCAAGACTGCTGGCCTGAAGCTGGCACATTTGACTTTAACATTCTTCAAAATCTCACTGACTTCCTTAAATGGAATGGCAAGTGGTCAGAGGTTCCATATGCCCAAGCCTTTTGGGCCCTTCAGAGCAGGCCCTCCCTATGCAAGGCCTGCCCCACCCATGAGGTCCTTCTCTGCACCTTGTCTCCCAAACAAAAGGGTTCTCAACTAACCACAGACCACGACCTTCAGCAGCCCTGGAGTTCGAACCCCCTGCCCTGTGGACAAGCCCCCTCCCTACCCACCACCCTGCCAACCCTCTCCTTCCCCTTCATCCAACTCTCCTACTGGCCCGGAAACCTCTCCTGACTCCCCCTCTACCCCGCTACCCCATACCCCATCTCACCAACTGCCCCCTCCCCCTCCCCCCTTCCCCCGCCACAGGGTCATGTACCCAACACATGTTTCCCCTGAGAGAGGTAGCAGGACCAGAGGGCCCCACCCGAGTCCATGTGCCATTTTCATTGTCAGATATGAACTAGATAGAAGAAAAGTTAGAGTCATTTTCTGAAAATCTTATGAGATACAGAAAAGAATTCCTGAGACTCTCCCAGGCCTATAACCTAACATGGAGTGATATATATTATATCCTAAATGCCACTCTCACCCCTGATGAAAAGACTGTATCTGGCAAGCAGCAAAAGCCCATGCTGATCATTTATATAACCAAGATTAGGATAGTCCAGTTGGTGATGAGGCAGTGCCTCAGTTAGATCCTCACTGGACTTACCAGCATGGTGACCCAGGTATCAGGAGACTCAATCATATGATTATCTGCATTCTAGAAGGAATGTAGAAAAATTCTCATATCCATGTCAGTTATGATAAAGTCAGGGAAATCACCCAAGGGGCAGATGAAAATCCAACCTTATTCTTGGCACGCCTCACAGAGGCACTCCAGATATCATCACCCCTGCTGGCTTACTGTACCTTCACATTCAGTTCATCAGCCAGTCCACCCCTGACATCAGGCACAAGCTTTGGCAACTAGAAAAGGGCCCTGAGACCTCCCGAAGATACTTTCTAGAAGTAGCCTTCAAGGTGTTCAATAATAAGGAGGAGGAGGCTAAGAGAGAAAAGAATATGAGAAAAAAGCTAAATATGCCTTTTTGGCAGCAGTAATTAAGGGAAGAGATCAGCCTAGCCCAAGTCATCCCAGAACAGGGCTTAAGACCCCCCTCCCGACCCTACTTTTGATGCAACCAGTCAGGACACTGGGCAAAGGCATGCCCAAACCCATGGCCTCCCACAAAAACATGCCCAACCTGTGGCTAATGGGGACACTGGAAGATAGACTTTCCCCAGGGACACCCTGGCGCCCCTAGGGAGGTGCCCACCTCCCAGACCTGGAGAGTGGAATGTCCACAGGGACAACCTGGTGGCTCTGTGGAAATCCACACTTCTCCCCAAAACAGCACCCAACCCTATGAGTGTTGTTTCAATGACAGGGCCTGGGTTCCAACGCCCTGGCCCATGTCCTGAACACAAACTTGGAACTTAGGGTAGACGAGGTAGTGGCCGGGAACAAGACCTCTTTATAATAGACACTAGAGCCACTTTCTCTCTCTTAACTTCCTACTCTGGCCCAACTCAAGACTCAGAACTCACAGTCAAGGGGATCTCTGGAGTTCCCCTAAGGCCAAAAATCAGCCCTCCATTACTCTGTCAATTTGGAAATTCAACCCTTATACACTCATTCCTCATAATGCCTCAGTGCCCAATGGCACTCCTAGGGAGGGATTTGCTATCCAAATTAGGGGTCTTTATTACCATAATACACCTCAATACAGTCTCTATATTCTGCATGCAGATGGCACCTGGACAGTTCCTACCCTCACCCCTGACCTTCCCTTAAATCTACCCACCTTAGTCTGGGACACTGATCACCCATCCATAGCCAAACATCATCCTCCAGTCCACATTACCCTAAAAGACCTCTTGAATATAATCACCCAACCACAGTACTCTCTCATCCCAGAGGCCAACAAGGGACTTAAGCCTATCATAGACTGTCTTCTTCATGACTCTATCCTAATTCCTACCCATTCACCACACAACACCCCTATTCTGGCAGTAAGGAAGGGACCAAATTCTTGGAGACTGGTTCAGGATCTGTGAAAAGTCAAAGAGGCCATTCCATCAACATTCCCAGTAGTCTCTAACCCTTACACCCTTCATCTACCATACCCCCGATTGCAACCCACTTCATGGTATTAGATCTCAAAGATGCCTTTTTCACCATCCCTCTTCATCCCCTCTCTCAACCCCCTTTTCACCATTACCTGGCAAGACACTGAGACTCACATTTCCTAACAACTAACATGGACAGTTCTCCCCCAGTGGTTTAGAGATAGTCCCCACTTTTTGGACAAGCTTTACAAAAGGACCTACAGACACTTTACCTAGCCCCGAGTCATCTCCTCCAATAGGTAGATGATCGCCTCCTTTGTAGCCCAACCTGAAAACTCTGTCTCCAACATACTGCCAAACTCGTTAGGGCCCTGGGATCCTGGGGTTATCGAGTATCCCAATCTAAGGCCCAAATAGCCCAGAAAATATCAACTATGGGGCTCTCCACATCCCATCAGCAAAGAACTATTCCTCCAGATAGAATCCAGGCCTTAATTAACTGTCCACTTCCAAAAACAAAAAAGGAGCGCCTGTCTATTCTCAGCCTCCTAATTTTTTTTTTTTTTTTCTGTATCTGGATCCCTAACTTCTCCCTCATTGCAAAGATACTCTATGAGGCAACTAAAGGATGTCTGGATGAGCCCCTCTTTAATCCCTCCCTCAATGGCCAGTCCTCTTCACCAGCTCACCCATAGACTCCTCCGAGTGCCAGCTCTCCACCTGCCAGATCACACCAAACCATTCTTTCTTTTTGCACATTCCAACCAAGGACAGGCCCTGGGACTTCTGTGTCAGCGGGCCAGAGACACTTGGGCTCCCACAGCCTATCTATCAAAATAGCTGGACATGGTGACCAAGAGGTGGCCTCCCTGTAGCAGGCCATGGCTGCTATCGCAGCCCTCGTTCCTGAAGCAGATAAACTCTCTACATATGCCCTTTTAACAGTCTGTTCTCCACACATGTTCTGAGACTTCCTATCACATCAGGCTTCCTCCTCTCCTTTCCTCCTTCCAGGGTATTGTTCCTACATGCCTTTCTTCTCAACCCTCAGTTCTCATTCTCCCCTGTTCTCCCCTTAACCCTGCCAGCTTATTACCCATATCCTGTACAACAGACCCCCTCCTGCATAGCTGCAGCCTAACAGTAGATCTTACCCAAAGTCCCTTCCAACATTTAACAGATCAGCCCATCCTAGACCCAGACACCCGACACTGGTTTATTGATGGCAGTTCTCAAAAATCTCCATCCTTTGCAGTAGGATATGCCATCATCCAGGAGGACCTTTGTCACAATCACAAAACCCAGACAACTGAGTTTAAACTCTGCCACTTCACACCACCTCCCAACAGGCAGAACTGATAGCTCTCACCAGAGCTTCAACTCTGGCTAAGAATCTAAGGGTTAACATCCACACAGACTCCAAATATGCCTATAATATACTTCACTTAAACATCCTAATATGGAGAGAAAGAGGTTTCCTAACCCAAAAGGGATCCCCAATTATTAATTTAGACCTGATCCACAAACTTCTAGAGGAAGCACTCTTACCAAACAAAGCCAACATCCTCCACTGTAAGTAAGTAAGTAAAAGTCAGTCAGTAAGTGTTAGTCGCACAGTTTTGCCTGAACAGTTAGAACTGTACATGAAACAACAGACTGGTTCCAAATAGGAAAAGGAGTACGTCAAGGCTGTATATTGTCACCCTGCTTATTTAACTTCTATGCAGAGTACATCATGAGAAATGCTGGCCGGGAAGAAACACAAGCTGGAATCAAGATTGCTGGGAGAAATATCAATAACCTCAGATATGCAGATGACACCACCCTTATGGCAGAAAGTGAAGAGGAACTAAAAGCCTCTTGATGAAAGTGAAAGTTGAGAGTGAAAAAGTTGGCTTAAAGCTCAACATTCAGAAAACGAAGATCATGACATCCAGTCCCATCACTTCATGGCATTAGATGGGGAAACAGTGGAAGCAGTGTCAGACTTTATTTTGGGGGCTCCAAAATCATTGTAGATGGTGACTGAAGCCATGAAATTAGAAGACGCTTACTCCTTGGAAGAAATGTTATGACCAACATAGATAGCATGTTCAAAAGCAGAGAAATTACTTTGCCGACTAAGGTCCATCTAGTCAAGGCTATGGTTTTTCCTGTGGTTATTTATGGATGTGAGAGTTGGACTGTGAAGAAGACTCAGCGCCGAAGAATTGCTGCTTTTGAAATGTGGTGTAGGAGAAGACTTTTGAGAGTCCCTTGGACTGCAAGGAGATCCAACCAGTCCATTTTGAAGGAGATCAGCCCTGGGATTTCTTTGGAAGGAATGATGCTAAAGCTGAAACTCCAGTACTTTGGCCACCTGATGTGAAGAGTTGACTCATTGAAAAGACTCTGATGCTGGGAGTAATTGGGGTCAGGAGGAGAAGGGGACGACAGAGGATGAGATGGCTGGATGGCATCACTGACTCGATGAACTTGAGTCTGAGTGAACACCGGGAGTTGGTGATGGACAGGGAGGCGTGGTGTGCTGCAATTCATGGGGTTACAAAGAGTTGGACACGAATGAGTGACTGAACTGAACTGATCTGTACCGCAGCTCTCTGTCCATGAGATTTTCCAGGCAAGGATATTGGAGTGGGTTGCCATTTCCTTCTCCAGGGGATCTTCCCAACCCAGGATCAAACCTGAATCTCCTGCACTGCAGGCAGATTCTTTACCCACTGAGCTAAAAGCACTGTAGGGGGACATCAAAAAGGAAGTCTCATATCAGCCTACAACAATGCTGCAGACCAGGAAGGCACTGCCCCATCTCTCCCTCTAGTCCCCTGTCATCTTAGCTCTGACTTCTCCAGACCCTCCCACCACCTCTCTTATCTACACTCACTTATTCATCCCACATCCAAGACACTCCAACAGTTCCTCTGTAACCAATTCCCCATATCCAGTGCTGACCAACAATATTTAGATGATTTTACTTGCTCCTGTCAAACATGTCAACGTACTAACCCTAATTCCAACCTTAAACTGACATCCTTTCCAACCCATCAAATGTGAGGCAGCCTCCCACCACAGGATTGGCAGATAGACTTTATTCATATGGCCCCGGTCCGGAGAGTCAGATACCTCCTGGTTCTTGTGGACACCTTTTCAGGATGTGTAGAAACACTTCCCATTACAAACAAAACAGCCCATACCATGGCCCAAATCTTCTTTATAGAAATTATCCCTGGCAGGTTTGGCCTGCCTTCATCCCTACAGTCTGATAATGGCTCAAAATTTACATCGAAGGTCACCCAACAACTTGTCCAATTCTTACAGATACCTTGAAATTTCACATTCCATACCGTCCTCAGTCTTCAGGCAAGGTAGGAAGGATGAATAGAATAATCAAAGAAACCCTTATCAATCTAACCCTCGAAGTCAAACGATTGGACTAAACTTTTGCCAGTCATTCTCCTCTGAATATGAGCTTTGCCCAGAAAGCCCTTGGGGCTGAGCCCTTTGAGATAATGTATGGAAGGCCCATGCTCCCTCCTGGACTCCCCCTGGACCTCCTGCCATACCAAGCTTCTTATTCTCCCCTCTGCTTGCAGAACTCCACAATACCCTCTGGAAACATGTCAACCACAATTTTCCTGCCCCTGACCCTCAAGCCTCCCTGCCCCCTTTACAAATTGGGGACATGGTCTATCTGTCTGATAATCCCCAGTGTGATCTAACCCCAAAGTGGCAGGGACCATTTAAAATCATCCTCCTTACCCCAACTGCAGCTAAACTCAAGAAGGTCACCGCCTGGGCACACCTCTCTCACCTAAAACAAGTCACCTCCAATCCTACACTGCCCTCCTTAACTGACACCCAACAGTTCTCCTTCACAGGACCCATATCCTTAAAATTCACCCAGCAACAACTTCTGTCAACCATCTGAGAGGACACTGAGTGACCTGGACTCTCTTCAACTTACAACTGTTCCTGACTCAACTACTACAAGACCTCTGGACCAGCGCCCCAACAGAAACCTCCTTCAAAGAACTGACTACATTGCTGTCTCAACTGTGGCTCCAGGGAACCTTCTACAACCTGATTCCAGACAAAACTGATTTCTTTATTCTCATTCTCTACACCATTCTACATCCTAATGTACACTGTTTCTCCTCAGATTCAAACAACCACCAACTTGAGGCCTTTTTCCCTCGCCCTGATTGGGCTCTCCCTGTCTCTCTAACTATAATAGCACTCTCAATCTTAATCCTTGTTGTAGGTCTAGAAACTGTCTCCCCTCAGGACTGGCCACCTATCTTTCCTCTTTGTGTGGGTATCGCCTACATTGCTAGCTGTGTTTTACTCCTAGGATGCATATTTCCTCTGCACTGCCTAACAGCCCCATGACTCCTCTGTTCCTTAGCCCTGTTGCACTCCCCCAGCCTTCTGGCTACTCCCTACACCTGCTCTGACATTTATTCCTATGTACATTCCTCATGTTATAATACAGCTCCAAAACCATGCACCATGAACCTCGGGGGTGGGAAGTCCAAATCCCTACTCATTGTTGAAGTACAAAAAGAGGGAATTACGTGAGTACTTGCCATAAGCCAAATGGAAGAAACATATGTTTCTATCCCATTACCCACTGGGGGTACTCAGATGGGAGCAGGGTACTAGATCAAAATCCGGGAAAAGAAACAAGAACAAGTCATAAAAACATAAGGCTCAAGGCAACCCTTGAGCCTTATAAATGCCTAGACCTCCTTTCCCACTACGACCTCTCCTAAAACCTCCCTCTGGCAACCAACACCTTACCCGCCTTCTTAACTCTTCCTTCCAATTTTTCCAGTATACACAACACACATCCCAGTGCTGGATATACATGTCACTTTCTCCCTCACAACACGTAGCAATTCCCTTACCCTCAACCTGGCTGTCACATGGCAACTATACCTCCCCTCCCCAACAAAAAACTACACAACTCATTGGGCCAGTCTCTGACAATGCCCTACTCTCAGCCTCTTCAAACCTAACCTGTGTTAACTACTCTAGTCTCAACTACATTGATCTTACAAACTCCACTCCCTCCTTCTGTTCCACTTGGGTTCTCTGGAACAGCATAAATAATTGCACCAATCCAGGAATCTTCATTCTCTGTGGGACCTATGCATATTCATATCTTCCTTTGGACCCCCTGGACCTTGTATCTTGGTCTTCCTGACTCTGGGTCTAACATTGCTCAAAGACAAAGAGATAGGACATATAGTCTACCCCCAAGGGGAACTTTCCCACAGAAAAAGACGAGCTGTCATAGTCCCCTTCTTGATTGGGACTGGCACAGCAGCAGCCCTAGGCACTGGGATTGGAGACATCTTGACCTCTGCCCATTTTTGCTACAAGCTGTCCTAAGAACTTAATGAAGACAAGGAGCATTTCAATACAAAGACAAATTAACTCATTAGCTTCCGTGGCCCTACAAAATAAGCGAGTCCTGGACCTTCTCATCACAGAAAAGAGAGGGACCAGCCTTTTCCTAGGAGAGGACTGCTGCTATTTTGTTAATGAAATGGGCACAGTCCAGGGCAGAGTCAGAGAACTTAGAGACATAATTGAATGCCACAGAAAAGAATTATAAAACATTTAAAGTCCCCAAAACCTGTTCCAACAGGTCCTCCCTTGGTTGCTCCCCTTCCTGGGAACACTGGTACTTATCATTATATTCCTTTTATTTGGACCCTGTCTTTTCAATCTCTTTCAAAGGTTTCTCCAAGAACGGATTCAGGTCATCTCTCAAGATCAGCTCAAGACCATTTTTCTTCTTGAGAGCCTCACCCCAAGCTCAGAAAAAGGAGACCCTGGGCCCTAAGATGATCCTCCATTCCAGACCCCAAATCATCGCCCTTATCCAGTAGGAAGTAGCCAGAGAGATATGGCACACTTTCCCCCGCCCCTTTTTTTTTTTTTTTTTTAATGTTTTCAGGGTCTGGAATAAAGGAGTCTTTTGGGCCTAGAAAAGAAAACAACAGTTACAAAGGCCCTTGCTGAATCATCTAACTTCCAAGAAAACGAAACAGAACTTTAGGGTTTCATCCTGATACTCCAGACTGGTTGCATCTATCTGGGACTCATCACCCCCTGTCCAGAAACCTTCCAACCCCTACACCTGCACAGAAGACTTATCACCACCTGCCCAACTACAAATGCCATCTCAACTAAAGAATACCCAAAACATCCCGCCTAGTTAATATTTCCCTTATCACTTCCACAAATCTCCCTATAAATATGGAGCCTCCCTGATCCCTCTCCATGTTCAGCCTGGTCGTTAGGCCAACTGTCACCCCTCCTTGCCTGAATAAAGGTAACCTACTTCTCTTGAGGTCGTCTTTCCTCTTTCTGCCTCGGCCCAAACTATACCTTACACTTCCAAACAGAAAAGTGTTTTTATAAACCTGGATGATCTAATAGAATGCCTCAGAATAAAAGGAGATTAAATTGGTAAAATGGCAAAGAGTGAATTAATGAATCCATTGTAACATAATATATTCTATTACAAATACCTTGAGTCTATAAATGAATAAATTAAAATTTTGATGAGAGCCATGATACATTACATGATTTCAAAATTACTCCTTAATGAGTAATTAATGAGAGTAACAACAGATGTGGCCTTCTAAATTTAGCTTAAGACTTCTGAATGCATATCTTGCTGATTTGTCCCAATCTTATATACAACTTTTACTGAATTGAGGCAAATTCATATTAATAGATGAAAATGTATTTAATAAAATAAGCATTTTTCTGTTAATTTAACTATCTCCTCTCTTGACCATTTTGATGTTCATACTTAATAGTGTCATCTACCTCTTATTAACAAGGACTTTTTCTTATAATAAAATCCATTTGACTAACATAAATTAATTAATAATGATTACACACTTGGAATACATTTTCTGTGAACAACTCAGTTAAGCTGATTTAAATAAGTGAATGTTCAGTTGCACCAGTTCTGATTACACAGTTTAAATTTGTATCCCTTTTTGGCTCCCTTAATCTCTTTATTGATTTAAAATCACAATAATTTATCTTGCTATTAATCATAAGTATAAAATATAATTGGGCTTCCCAGGTGGCACTATTGGTAGAGGGCCCACCTGTCAACACAGGAGATATAAAAGATCTGGGTTCAATTCCTGGCTGGGGAAGATCCCCTGGAAGAGAAAATGGGAAACCACTCCAGTATTCTTGCCTGGAGAATCTCATGGACAGAGAAGTCTGCCAGGCTACAGTCTATGAGCTTGCAAAGACTCAGATACGACTGAAGCAACTTAGCATGATTAAAATATAAACCACAATATATGCCAGTTTTAATATTTTTAGACTCATCCTCTGACTAAGTAGTTTTCTAGTCATGTTGAGACAACAGATGTGATAGATACATAGAAAGAAGAATCTGAATATACCCTCAGTATTCATATTTTATCCATCTAACATTATATTAAATATCTTTATCTTATTAGGCTTGTGATAGATAATAGTGAACAAAATGCTTACTTTTATGCCCTCACAGAACTGACATGCTAAAGGAAGGAGACAGAATGTGTGAGTTGCTTGATTGCCTCTGTGTGTATATACAGGTATACTCACAGGTGTATACACATTCACTGCGGGGGGCGCACCACAGAAAGAGTAGAGGCAGTGGAACTTCCCTCAGCAAAGCCGAGGGGTCCTGAGGAGAGGTGAGCCTGCTGTCTGATAACCCAGCCCCTCAGCGAGCTAGAGACAATCAGTCGTGACAGGGGTTCCGTCGAAGCAGTTCCACTTTATTGCTGCAAACTCCCAGCTTATATAGGCAAGCAGGGGGATTTTAGGAGGGACTTTCCATAGTTGCACCAATCACATTAAAGGTCAAATCATCACGTGTCTTCATTGTAACAGGAATCTATGGAGATCACCTGCTGTTTATGTGCATGGAAATCAAGAGAGTCAATCAAAAAACTTTGACAAACAACATAGACCATGCCCCCATCTCTTCCGCTAGGCGCCATCATAGGTTTTCAACTACAAAGCTAGCCCCTTTCTTTTAAGGTTTCCCATTTAGGGCCCCACAATGCACACATATGCATACATAGGCTAAATACATGATTATTTTCAGTAAAGCACTAAACTTGGGTTAAAGTGGTCCTACATTAAATAGAGTGTTCAGAGAAGTTTTCTCTTTTGAGCCCCACTAGACCTATGAAAAGAACTGTAGCCAGAGCTTGAGGGGATAGGACAGAAAATGCAAAGGTGTGTGGCAAAAAAAAAAAAAAAAAGAAAGAAAAGTAGTTTGAGAAATTGGACGTTGTGTGTGTTTTTCACAGAGTGAATGCTAGGGAAGATGGAGCACATATAAATGAACAATTAGGCAAATTTAGAAAACTCAGCAGTGGCCACAGGACTGGAAAAGGTCAATTTTATTTCCAATTCCAAAAAAGGCAATGCCAAAGAATGCTCAAACTACCTCACAACTGCACTCATCTCACATGCCAGCAAAGTAATACCCCAAATTCTCCAAGCCAGGCTTCAGCAATATGTGAACCGTGAATTTCCACATGTTCAAGCTGGTTTTAGAAAAGTCAGAGGAACCAGAGATCAAATTGACAACATCCACTGAATCATGGAAAAAGCAAGAGAGTTCCAGAAAAACATCTGTTTCTGCTTTATTGACTATGCCAAAGCCTTTGACTGTGTGGATCACAATCAACTGTGGAAAATTCTGAGACGGGAATACCAGACCACCTGACCTGCCTCTTGAGAAATCTGTATGCAGATGAGGAAGCAACAGTTCGAACTGGACATGGAACAACAGACTGGTTCCAAATAGGAAAAGGAGTACATCAAGGCTGTATATTGTCACCCTGCTTATTTAACTTCTATGCAGAGTACATCATGAGAAATGCTGGCCGGGAAGAAACACAAGCTGGAATCAAGATTGCCGGGAGAAATATCAATAACCTCAGATATGCAGATGACACCACCCTTATGGCAGAAAGTGAAGAGGAACTAAAAAGCCTCTTGATGAAAGAGGAGAGTGAAAAAGTTGGCTTAAAGTTCAACATTCAGAAAACGAAGATCATGGCATCCAGTCACATCACTTCATGGGAAATAGATGGGGAAACAGTGGAAGCAGTTTCAGACTTTATTTTTGGGGCTCCAAAATCACTGTAGATGGTGACTGCAGCCATGAAATTAGAAGACATTTACTCCTTGGAAGAAAAGTTACGACCAATCTAGATAGCATATTCAAAAGCAGAGACATTATTTTGCTAAGTTCCATCTAGTCAAGGCTATGGTTTTTCCAGTGGTCATGTATGGATGTGAAAGTTGGACTGTGAAGAAGAGTCAGCGCCGAAGAATTGCTGCTTTTGAAATGTGGTGTAGGAGAAGACTTTTGAGAGTCCCTTGGACTGCAAGGAGATCCAACCAGTCCATTCTGAAGGCAGTCAGCCCTGGGATTTCTTTGGAAGGAATGATGCTAAAGCTGAAACTCCAGTACTTTGGCCACCTCATGTGAAGAGTTGACTCATTTAAAAGACTCTGATGCTGGGAAGGATTTGGAGCAGGAGGAGAAGGGGACGACCATGGATGAGATGGCTGGATGGCACCACGGACTCGATGAACGTGAGTCTGAGTGAACTCCAGGAGATGGTGTTGGACAGGGAGGCCTGCCGTACTGCAAATTCATGGGGTTGCAAAAAGTTGGTAACGACTGAGTGACTGAACTGAACTGAACAGGGCACATAAGGCAAAATTTAAGTTCACAATGAGAAGTTAGGATTTTCCTTTTTGTCTGTTGGAAAGACTTTAGTGTTGTCCAGATTCTTATTATCATTATTATTATTTTGCCTTTTAAAAGACCACTCAGGACCCATTGAAAGAGAAGCATAGAGAGTTGTGGGAGGTGATGCTGCAGTAAGCTGATGCCACATTATACCAAGTAGTGCAGGCATGTTAGGATTCTAGAGCTGATTCTTAGGCCACTGAAGAGGTACTAAGGTTTTAAAACAATGGAATGGGCTTATCAGATTACTATTATTTCTAATAATAAATAAAAAATACATTTGCAGTGTATTAAATCTGCAAAGAGATACTAACGCAAGTAACTTCTTATGACTTACTTTTACTTATATACTTGAAGATAGGCACCTTGATATTTGATGGAAGGAAGTGCAATAAGATATGATTTGGATGTAATACATTCTTTAATATATAAACAAAAACTCTTATGTTCAGTCACTTTAATAAAATTGCTTAAGTATTCAAAATGTAATGTCCAAATAGTCCAAATGATAACAATTATCTTTTTAGGAAGATAAATATATATTATTTAAAAAATACTGTATAATAAATGCATACAAATAATTATTTGAACTTCTCCTTCAGTTTCTATGTTATTTGCTGTGAGAACTATAATTTTAATTCTTTAATTTTAATTTTTGTACACATGTGGATAAGCAAGTACACCAGAGTTTTGAGAGTAAGAGAGAACAAAACAGGAAATGTGAAAGAGAAAGCATACAACAGGCGGCCACACAGAGGTCAGATGGGAAGAGTTTCAGTATTAGAGAACCTGGGACAGTTAACAATCATAATATACTCAATATAGTGTTGCATAAGTATTTTATTTTTTAAAAAATTGCTTACAATAAAATAGTACTGAATTTCATTTGTATTAATGCATATCAACAAACAAATACAAACACACACATAACTGTATATCTTTAACACTTTTAAAACAAAGTTGGGTATAACTGAACTAGCTAAAATGATTATCTCCTTACATGCCAATATCTTTCTACTTAAAAGTCCAACTTAAGCTTTCTTCTGATTTATAAACCAGAGGATACAAAGATAAATATTTTGGAACTGCTATCATCTTTCAGAATCATTAAGCCTTGAAATGAATTTCATATTCAGCTGACAATGCTTCATTTTATAAAGCAAAGTTAGGCATTGTAACAGTCTTCATGAAACAAAAGACGATAATAATGCAATCAATATCATCAAGATTTTTGTTCAATTCTAAATATACTAATATTTTTTTTTAATTTCATGTCTACATTACTAGATATGCTGCTGATTATTTTTATGTTTTATCTTATTTGATTCTAATGACAGTTGTTGATGCCATCCCTCCACATGCACAAAGAACCAGGATTAAGCTCATCAGCAACTGTGGCAGCTAGTTCAATAAATCATCTGATTTTAGTTGCCTTCCTGATCTCGGAGAGTTAGCAATAAGCAGTGGTGTGAAGGAAGATCTTAATTCTCTGCCCAGGAATTGAATGTGAATAGGCCGGATGAAAATCAGGAATTCTAACTACCAGACCATCAAGGGCTGGAGGTTAGAAGCAAATTTTCCCTGGCTCTTTGCCCTACTGAAAAATTCATTTATCAATGCTGCAAAAACTGTAAAAACAGACAAAGTTTATTGTTAGAGACAAAGCACAACAACAAGTGGAAGAACTCACAGAGAAACAGTTTGTTTAGGTAAGACAGAAGCAAGACAGAGATGTCCACACCAAGAGAAAGGGTGCAATGTCCCCCTAATGAGGAGGAGGACAGTAAAGAGGCAGGTAAATCATTTATACAGGGCATTTCTTCTGGGCCTTTGTTTACTTTTGGCCAATTATCTGGTTTCCTTTTCTACACCTGACCTAGACTACACCTCCCCAACATGCATGAACAACTTTTGCCAAGATGAATTCCGGCCCAGAGGTATATGAGCCAGCGTTGACATCACATATTATGAGGTGGCACACACTCTTTTGACCCCCAAGGTGGCTTTCTGCACATATGAAGTATCTACTTTGTCACAAGGATGGGAAATACATGGTCTCCTGATCCTTTACTCAGAGTTTAGCCCCTCTCATTCAGCCATGATTATCATCTTAAAGTGCCCTCTGGAGACAAAGCCTGATTGTTTGCCCTGTTTCTGTTATTTCTGTTTTAAAGTGCAAACAGGAAACTAGATGTAAATATCTAATCTTGAGCCCATCTATCTATTGTCTCAGGAAATGCAAACAGGAAGCTGATTTTAAGTGTCTAGCCTGAAACCCACTTTTTTCCTGCACCATGAAAAACAGGAGGTTAGTTGTAAATGCCTAACCTGGAGCCCATCTATCTCTTGCCTCATTGCTTTCTCTGTATCATCACTTCTTTCCTTTCCTGCTGTTTTTTTTAACTCCAAAAAAAAAAAAATTGGTCTTGAATACTTAGAATCTGCTTCTAGAAGTAACCATACTAATTTAGTGCAGTGAATCGTACAGAGTAACAGATGCTCATGAAGAGATTATGGAATTATATTACTAATAAAATGACCAACTATTTCTTGTCACAAGTGGTGTGGTTTTAAGTGCCAGTATGTATAAGCATTACAATCATTAAAACTCCTGCATATGTGAAATTATGAAGGAATACAGATAGAAAAAGTTGTGCTGACATTTGCAACCGGTATTTTGTTTTAGGAGAAGATGATGATGGTAGTTGTGAAGATACTAGTGTAGGTTGGTTGGATTTTAAATGACATCTTCATTGGAAGGACTGATGCTGAAGCTGAAACTCCAATATTTTGACCACCTGATGCAAAGAGCTGGCTCATTTGAAAAGACCCTGATGCTGGGAAAGATTGAGGGCAGGTAGAGAAAGGGAAGACAAAGGATAAGTTGGTTGGATGGCATCACCGACACAATGGACATGCGTTTGGGTGGACTCCAGGAGTTAGTGATGGACAGTGAGGCCTGGTGTGCTGTGGTTCATGGGATAAAAGAGTCAGACACGACTGAGCGACTGAACTGATAAACTGACTGAAGTGCTATCCATGTACTCAAAGAAGAAAATAACAGGCAGTGACAGGCATGAGGCAGCCTGCTGTCAAATTGGTAAATTATGTGAAAATCCGAAATTCTATGAAAGCCACAAGTTCTCTATGAGAGGACTTAAAAACGCCCATATCATATTGACAGAGCATAGGACCTGAATTCAGAAAACAGATTTTCAGAGGAGATTTGTTTAAATCTCTGAAAATTCCTCTTCACTGAAGACATAACTCCGATAGATCCTGCTAGTCCCTGACACCTAGGATGGGGGCATCTGTTTGGAGGTGCTTAAGAACCTTGATCTCTAACCTACTTACATTAGGATAGAAACCTACTCATGCCTTAACAGTATGAAGAAACCTCAACTATGGTGGATACTTCAAACAATGATACCTGTCCCCTTCAACTTTTGCCCTCATGTTCTGTAAGGTATTATAGGTCAATGGATAGACTCAAACCCATGCTCCAAGAAGTAAGGATATTAACCACCAAAATCTCTAAAAGTTCAGGCTAATGTATTCATACAGGGTAGTGAAAATATGACTGGAAATGTATCTTGAGTTACTGAAGTGAAGTGGTGAGGCAAATTTGTCTAAATACAAGAAAATTACTTATATAGATTATGCTCGTGTAACACAGCATTCAGTCTTCTTGAGCTGGTCTTGATACTTGAATGATCTCTTAAATCTTGGGAAAAAAATTAAAAAGAAGCAAACCAAAGCAATTATGTAGTTAATGAGCAATTATCTATTAAATATTAAATGAGGGCAAAATGCAAATTATGTCTTTTGTGCAGCATAGTATTGAGGATGAGGTCATGTCTCAGTTTTGTTGCACGCTAGCAGAGATTTATTTTGTAAGAATAGAGGACCTGTTGATTAACTGTCTTCCTTTGAAGGGCCCAGAGGATATTTCTTTCTCTAACACAGTAAGCAGTGGGCTATTGTGAGAGTTCCTCATCATTAAAAAACAATAGTATTTTCTATCCTTTGTAGGCCAGAATTAATAATGGAAGTTCATATGCAACTGGGCTCCTGAGTGACAATAGTGATAAGATTTCAGAAAGCAAAAGCCTAATAGCAGCATTTAACTGTCAGACAAGAGGAATACAGTCACTAAAACAAGCAGAAAGACTGAAATGACTTGCATGGGGCTGATGCACAGGATGATTCAAGTAGAGGATGTGGGGTGGGACGTGGGAGGGGGCTTCGGCATTGGAAGATTGTGTTCACCTATGGCTGATTCATGTCAATGTATGGCAAAACAAATACAGTATTGGAATTTAAAAAAATAAATAAAAAAAAGAAATCTATGGGAGATGAATAATAAACCATGGGTTTCCTAGGGACTGGAGAACATGAGTTGAGCAGAAGGCTAAGTCACATTGAGGAAGATCGACAGCACATTACAGCAAATGTATATGGTAGTGTTTCTCCCAATTAATCTCTAAAGGTAATTACAACAATTATATTAAATACTCTGGGAAAAATAAGGCCTAGTATTTTCAAGGGTTTTAACATGAAGAACAAAACTGTCAAAGAAGAACAGAAATGCTGTCATAGTATCCCAGAAGTATAGGGACATTTAGAAAAGCCATGTGATAGAGCAGTTGGATGACATCAGGAAAATTCCTGAAACTTCTGCATTCCTGACTGAGGTAGAAAATCAGAAGTATCAATATTACAACCTTTGTAAAATGACAGAGATCAGTGCCACTCTTAAAAACATAAGCAATGGAGGAATGGTGTTCCCCACTATAACCCTTTGTAATTTGCTAGCCTGATTCTACAATAATCCTATAGATTATAGCAATTGCCAAAGAATGAATGTGAGCTACAAGTATACTACACATGGACTACAAGTGTGCTACATGTTATTTCAGCATTTCCAGGTATTGTGTCTTCACTAAACAGATTAATTCTGTTTGTTATTTGTCTGGAAAAATACATATACCATGTAAATTACACATGGGAATAATAATAGCAGGTGTTTTCGTTGCCATGGTTAGACCCATAAACACCACAGGTGTGAATTGTAAACTACAAACATTCAAGGGAATTTTGTATTAGTAAAGATTTAAATGTCACTGCTCTTGGTCAACAGAGAAGGCGATGGCAGCCCATTCCAGTACTCTTGCCTGGAAAATCCCATGGATGGAGGAGCCTGGTAGGCTGCAGTCCATGGGGTCGTGAAGAGTTGGACACAAGTGAGCGACTGAACTGAACTGAACTGAGGGGCATATTTTGGAGAAGGCAATGGCACCCCACTCCAGTACTCCTGCTTGGAAAATCCCATGGATGGAGGTGTCTGGTAGGCTGTGGTCCATGGGGTCGCTAAGAGTAGGACAGAACTGGGAGACTTCACTTTCACTTTTCACTTCCATGCATTGGAGAAAGAAATGGCAATCTACTCCAGTGTTCTTGCCTGGAGAATCCCAGGGATGGGAGAGCCTTGTTGGCTTCCATCTGTGGGGTCACACAGAGTTGGACACAACTGAAGCAACTTAGCAGCAGCAGCAACGGTTCTTGGGCAATCAGAAAATTCTCTACAAGTTAAAGGATATATTATTGCACGTTGCCCTTCCCACCTGAAAAGAAATGGAGCATTTGACAGGCCTGTTTGGATTTTACATACAGTGTACATTGCTCTGATATTTACCAGGTGATTTAGAAAGTGGTTGGTTTTGAGTAATGCCTGATTAAGAAAGGACTCTCTAGTAAGTGTCCTTACCACTTTAGCAAGTTGGTATTGCACATCATATGCTGACAGCAATAATGATAGTAGATAAGGGTAACGTGGATAAAAATGCAAATAGAAGAATCACAGCTCAGCCACTCAGGTTCTTGAGTAAGATCATTTGACCATATTAGAGATCTGCTCATGGTTCAGAAATCAGCTCTTCTATGCTCTTGCAACTAGTTGAAGCTGATTCTCTGACTTTTGGTACAAGTTGACTATGCAGCAACATATCCTCACTTACTCACCCAAAAATAATGTTTTAACTGCTTTCTAGGCGTCCCCTAGCCCAGACAAGTTTATTCATAAAATTAACTACCACATGTGTTTTAAGTTTTTGTGTTAGCCTTTCTTCCTTGTCAGTTCTCCTGAATTGTCTTCCCTCAATCTCCCTCCCTGCTTCATCTAGTTAATTTGTAATTATACATGACACTATATTCACAAGGAATATTCTGTTACTTGTGTCATCTGCATTATGTTCTCTCAGTTTTGTAAAGCCCTTTTAAATGTATGTATTCAACACTAGATTTTAAGTTATGTTATAGCATGTCTACTATCTGGCTTTGGTAACATAACTGCACCGGCTGATACATAGTGGACATTTGTGAAATAAGAGAGAGGGCAGAAAAGAAGGGAAATTAAAAAAAAAAAAAAGAAAGAAAGAAAAGAAGGAAGAAAGGAAGGGTTTCAAGCTATCTAGCTAATTAAGAAAATTATACATCAGTTGCTTTAATGTCATATCCTTCTCTACCCACCACCCCCCCGCACTGGAATCCAGTCTTCAAGGGAAGAGATGACAAAATGTTACACTTGTGTTCAGCTGAGGGGAAGTTATTTTGGTGTATATCTTATCTCAAAATGTACAGTGCATTTGGGCAAAAATTTGGATATAATTTGTTCTCTTTTTCAGACTGCTCAATGAGTTATTAAGTTTCCTAGAAGAACTCAAATATATTTCTTCATATAAATAGAGTGGTAAATTTATTTGACTTTAAGGGCTAACAATTTTCTAAAATGTCTCTAGTGTCCTTTATCAACATCATCCATTAAAAAGCTTAGCAAAAGCATAAAAATATTTAACAGTTATATTTATTATATGTTAAATATTTATTTAATTAATTGGCTATAACTATTGTGGCACTTTTCAAAATATCAATAAGTTCATTATACTTTTTACGGAGAGGTAATCTGACTTTATGGACATGAGTTTGAGCAAACTCAGGGAGTTGGTGATGGACAGGGAGGACTGGTGTGCTATGATTCATGGGGTCACAAAGAGTCGGACACTACTGAGCGACTGAACTGAACTGAACTGAACTGAATGTAAAAAAAAAAAAAAAAATTTCTACTGATTTCTCTTCCATTCTTTTTCTAGCTGCTTTCTTTTTTAGACATGCATAACATTCACCTAGTTAGATGAAATATTTGCCTTATAATTTTGAAGTACTTCTCAGTCTTTTCACTTATTAGTTTTTAACTTGCTCATTTTAGGAATGCTATAACACATGATTTCATGAATTTGAATAGTAGATTATATTTACTAGGAAGCCTAAAACTACTGAACATTTTCTTTGAGATTACCAAATTATGATCTGTGGCAATAGTTCTAACTCCTGCCTCAGGAATTCTTCATGCTCTTAAAAATTACTGGAGTTCCAAGTAAAGCTTTCTGAATCACATTTTGGATAATAATGAAATGCATTGTAAAACAAATCTTTTGAGTATAAACACAAAATAATCAATTTATAAATACTTTATTTAAATATATATGTATATGTATATAGAAACATACATATATGTATAATATATACATATGTGTGTATGTGCATATATATATATATATAAATATATATAATCTTCATTATATTAGTGTGTGTGTGTTTAATGAAGTGTCAGTAACACTTTTAAAACTAGTACTTCACAGAACTGATCAAAATCACTGGAAATGTGAGAACATGTGTCTGGTTCATCCCAGAGTAACTTGTTAATATCACAGACTGCTATTATCTGATCTTTCATTGTGTTTTTTGATTGTTTAATGCTTCCATATGATTTTGCTTGATAGTTATGGTTGAGAACTACTTAAGTTCTTTGAGATCCTAGACATTACTCACAGAGATGTGTTCATATTTATTTTTGAATTGCTATTAAATTTTTTAAAAATTAAAAGATTTATGGTATATTAATCAACATGTCTAATTTCCTATTATGATGAATGAAATACAAATTAAAGAACAATTTTAACATCAAAAGAATTAGGAAACTAAGGTACAGAGAGATTGGGTAATTTTCATCAGGTACTACAACTAAAAAATATCAAAGACTTAAGTACAGAGAGAGTAGGTAATTTTCATGAGCTCCTGGGACTTGTTTTTGTTCAATCTTTATGCCGTGTCTGACTCTTTGTGACTCCATGCACTGCAGCATGCCAGTCTTCCTTGGCACTAGAAATTATCAAAAATTTGTTTTAACCATGGAACACTGTCCGTGGAATCCATGTTCTTAAGTGTGTGCTCCTTAGCAAGTCTCCAAAACTGTAGTAAATGTACTCCATTGCTACACACAAAGATTCTTCAGAAGAAATCAAATTTTAAATCAACAACTTCAATATATGTTTTTTTCTTAAAGGTCTTGATCTTACAGTCAGCTTGTTCATGATACTTCATTTCCATTTGATGAGAATAAGCAC
This sequence comes from Nanger dama, assembly GCA_917880005.1. Classification (NCBI taxonomy): domain Eukaryota; kingdom Metazoa; phylum Chordata; class Mammalia; order Artiodactyla; family Bovidae; genus Nanger; species Nanger dama. Next base: position 26,101,138 of record CAKJTW010000001.1, read on the forward strand.
ATTAGTTTTGTAAGGGCACTGTAACAAATTACCACAAACGTTAAGTCTTAAGAACAAACTCTTCTCTTCCAGTTCTGGAGTTCAGAATTCAAAAATGTATTGAAAACGGTCATGCATTCATTGCTGAGGCTTTAGGGAAGATTCTACTCCATGCGTTTTTCAGCTTCTTTAGAGGATGTTCTCTCTTGGGCTCATGACTCTTCTGTCTGTAAAACATTCAAGTGCATCTCCCCAGGCCCTGTTTCTACGAACACATCTGTTTTCCTATTCTGTATCTTCTATCATTTGAGGAACTTTCTGATTATATTGGACCAACCTGGATAATTCAGGATCTCTCCTTATTTTAAGATCCTTAATTTAATCATTGTTGTCTAAACACTTTGATATAAATAATAGCATATTCACATGTTCTAGAAGTTGGACATAAGAATCTTTAGGAGATTATTATCATTTACCAAAATAATTAATATTCTTCACCCATATATTCTTTTGCATTTATTTCAAGTGTTAATGAAGTGCATATTTTGGGGTATAAAAATTTATAATGTGCTAAACAAAGAGAAATAGTTAAAGTTTAGTTTTAGAGACACTTGGCCTGGTATGCTGTGATTCATGGGGTCACAAAGAGTCGGACATGACTGAGCAACTGAACTGAACTGAACTGAACTATGATAGCTAATTAATGGCCATAAACTCATAAAGCTTTCTATCATTATTTGATGTAAAAGTACTTATCTAAAAACTAAGAATCAGAATTATCATCTACGTATTGTACTCATTGGGGTGCTCTGAATTGAAAGAAGTAAAACAACCACATTATGTGATTCTTGTATTTGAAATGTTCTGTAGATTACCAGATTCTTCAAGACATATTGTATACAGCCCATATACAATGCTTACAAAAATAATTTCTAATCCTTTCTGCTTAAGTAGTTAAAATTAGTAAAATTATATCATAAATTATTTGTTTCAAATATAAATCATCTTAAAACATTATCAATTTTTAAATAATTTATATGTATCATTAGTGATAATTAAACTTATTTCAACTATAATAAATATCCAGTGTGTTAGCTAGGAGGTTCCCTGGTTGTCCAGTGGTTAAGAGTTGCCACATTTACTACCATGACCATGGATTCAATCCCTGGTCAGTGAACTGAGATTCACAAGCCATGGAGCATGGCCAAAAAAGAAAATATGAGTCTGGTAGAAGCATACATCTTGAGGAATTCTTATAGGGTGGATACAAGGAAAAATTTTGAAGACAATAACACTGCATATCGAAGTTAATTATTTTAAGTCACATTTTATTAATCACTTTATATTTTTATTATAAATTTTATTGATCACTTTTTTATTAGGTTTACAATTTTAATATGATTTATTATATTACTTTCAAATAAACCTTATTAATTAAAATTCACAACTTTATTCTGAATGTAAGTAATGATTCTATTTTTCCTTTTTACGAGGTTTTGTTTTAAAAGTTATTTAGTGTTTGCTGATGTATGTAATTTTTCTCACATGATTTCTGCTTCACTTTATTTGCTAGAATAACTTTATGTTATTATTTTATTTCGTTAGAGAATCTCTGATATATGCTAAAGCATATTTGCAAATATATAGTAAGAAAATAGAATTTAGAAATTATTTTTATCTTGAGAATTTGTGCATGCTCAGTCACTCAGTCATGCCCAGTTCTTTGCAACCCGGTGGACTATAGCCCATCAGGCTCTTCTGTCCATGGAATTTTCCAGACAAGAATACTGGAGCTGGTTATTATTACCTTCTCCAGGGGATCTTTCTGATCCAGGGATCAAAGTTGTATTTCCCAATGGCAGATTATTTACCACTGAGCCACCTGGGGAATGGGTTGCCATTTCCTTCTTCAGGGGATCTTCCCAACCCAGGGATAGAACACTCCTCTCCTACATTGCAGATGGATTCTTGACCACAGAGTCACAAGGAAAACCCTAAGTGAGACATAGATATCCCTTATATACTGGTAATATTATTCTATAGTAGTGAACTCAATGAGCTTAGAGAAATATAAACGCATATATATATATTTACACATGCACAGGTAACAGATATATATTTAATCTAAGACGTGAACTGATTTCTGTTAATCTCAAGTTTCAATGTAGAGGTACTTAGTTTCATATTATCAGATGCCCTCAGCCACATCAATCAATCTTCACAGATTTGTGTATTAGGGAGAGAAAAAAAAAAAGAACATTTTGTTCATCTCCTTCTAGTCCTTTTGCTGATTTGCCTGTCAATCTTATGTATGGGCAAAGGTATTTTTGACTTATTTATCACTCCTTTGGGGACTTTTCTGGTAGTTGAGATGGTAAAGAGTCTTCCCATAATGCTGCAGACCTGGGTTTAATCCCTGAGTTGTGAAGATCCCCTACAGAAGGAAATGGCAATCCACTCCAGTATTCTTGCCTGGAAAATCCCATGGATGGAGAAGTCTGGAGGGCCCCACTTCATGGGGGTCGCAAAGAGTTGGATATGACTGAGTGACTAACACTTTCACTTTCATCACTCTTTTTATGTTATCACCAGTGACTGAAACTTCTTAATTCATGTCTTTTAATTTATAGAGTTTTAAGTAGTTAATTTTTTATTTAGTAAAAACTTTACTTAGTAAATTTAACTTATGAAGTTTACTTTTCTTTATAGGGAGTGCTTATTCTGCTCTTAATTTTTTTTTTCTCGTATTAAGGTATAAAAGATACTTTATATTATCTGAAGAGGGGATATTATAGGAAAGAGGAAAAGTGACTGAAAGGGAAGCAAACATAAAAAGATTTATTAAAAAAAAAACTTGCACTTTATAAGTATTAAGAAAATTTTAAAATATTCATATAGCCAAAGAGAGTTTATATAACTATATTTGTACCAGTTAGTAAATGCCAAATTCTGTTAGTAATTTTTTTCCCAACCTGTCCATATCATTTCATTGTAACAGCAGAAATACAAAACTGGACCATAAAAGCTTAAAATTTCATTGAGTATAATCTTTAGGATTATCTCTAGAGTTAAACATATCACTATCCTAATCCTATCTCACTCAGTCTCCTCATCTGCAAATTGAAAGAATAAAAATTCAAAAAAAAAAAGTTTAATACATAAGGTTACCAAAGAAATTAAACAGAAAATGCATTTGCATTAAGTATATATAATTTTCTTTTTAAAATATTTAATCTGTATAAATTTGTTGGGTTTTTAATAGATGATAACAACTTTTTAGTTTAAATTTATTTATTTTAATTGGAGGCTAATTACTTTACAATATTGTATTGGTTTTGCCATACATCAACATGAATCTGCCATGGGTGTACACGTGTTCCCAATCCTGAACACCCCTCCTACCTCCCTCCCCATACCATCCCTCTAGGTCATCCCAGTGCACCAGCCCCAGGCATCCTGTATCCTGCATCAAACCTGGACTGGCGATTAGTTTCTTATATGATATTATACATGTTTCAATGCCATTCTCCCAAATCATCCCACCCTTTCCCTCTCCCACAGAGTCCAAAAGACTGTTCTATACATCTGTGTCTCTTTTGCTGCCTCTCATACAGTGTTATCATTACCATCTTTCTAATTTCCAAACATATGTGTTAGTATACTGTATTGATCTTTTTCTTTCTGGCTTACTTCAGTTCATATAATAGGTTCCAGTTTCATCCACCTCATTAGAACTGATATAGATGCATTATTTTTAATGGCTGAGTAATACTCCATTGTGTATATGTACCACAGCTTTCTTATCCATTCATCTGCTGATGGACATTTAGGTTGCTTCCATGTCCTGGCTATTAAAAACAGTGCTGCGATGAACATTGGGGTGCACATGTCTCTTTCAATTCTGGTTTCCTCAGTGTGTTTGCCCAGCAGTGGGATTGCTGAGTCATAAGGCAGCTCTATTTCCAGTTTTTAAAGGAATCTCAACACTGTTCTCCATAGTGGCTGTACTAGTTTGCATTCTCACCAACAGTGTAAGATGGTTCCCTTTTCTGTTTTAACAGAATTTGGTTCAGTTCAGTTCAGTTCAGTTCAGTCATTCAGTAGTGTCCCACACTTTGTGACCCCATGAACTGCAGCACACCAGGCCTCCCTGTCCATCACCAACTCCTGGACTCCAACCAGACCCATGTCCATCAAGTAAGTCAATGATGCCATCCAACCATCTCATCCTCTATTGTCACCTTCTCCTCCTGCCTTCAATATTTCCCAGAATTACAATCTTTTCAAATGAGTCAGCTCTTCGCATCATGTGGCCAAATTATTGGAGTTTCAGCCTCAGCTTCAGTCCCTTCAATGAACACCCAGGATTGATCACCTTTAGGATGGACTGGATGGATCTCCTTGAGAGTCAAAGGGACTCTCAAGAGTCTTCTCCAACACCACAGTTCAAAAGCATTAATTCTTCAGAACTCTCTTTATAGTCCAACTCTCACATCCATACATGACCATGGGAAAACCATAGCCTTCACTAGATGGACCTTTGTTGGCAAAGTAATGTCTCTGCTTTTTAATATGTTGTCTAGATTAGTGATAACTTCCCTTCCAAGGAGCAAGTGTCTTTTAATTTCATGGCTGCAATCACCATCTGCAGTGATTTTGGAGCCAAAAAAATAAAGTCAGCCACTGTTTCGCCACATCTATTTGCACAATTAACTCAATTTGAACATTCAAATTATTCTGGTATCCACTTTTTCTCAATGCCTCTTGTTAATTTCTGACCTAATTTAAATTTCATGAGCAAATAAACATCTTGCATTACTTTATCTAGGTTTCTTTTCTTTTGCTATTTAATTATAAATAAGACACTTTTAACAAATAAATGCCTATAAAGCATTTAGAATGTGCTCTCATACACTAAGTATTTAATTAATATCAGGGACAATTACTATAATTAAGTTAATTGTAACTGAGTAGTAACAAGTTTGAAAATCTGTTTCAGCTCAGCTATAAGATATGAACATCCTTGATATTCATTTATTCTTTACTTATTAAGTCAATTATTCAACAATATCATTTGAGCCTTTAGTAGAGTGAGAAACACCAATAAACTTTCAGATAAATATGTACTATCCTTAAAATTAGTTTAGCCTGGAATGGAATCGCTGCTTCCTTTCATATTCCCAATTATATTTTTCTATGATTTTGTTCATTCTTTTACAAACAGAACTCAAATCAGTTAAAAAAAAATCATTCTAAATAACACTTGCAAGAGCTAATAAAAATACCATGGAATAAAGTCATTTTATCCAATTTAATATCAGTTGTTGAAAAGCAAAACAAAAATAAAGATTCAGGTAATGATATAATAAAGCCATCATTCCTTCTTAAATCTGTACTATTTATAACACTTTGTGTATTTCAAGGTCATGAAACTCTATTTAAGCACCTATTTTAATACAAATAAATTCACTGGAAGGAAAGTAGAGCTGAAATGCACCTGCATGTATGCATTAACTGACACACACACAAAAATCCAAATTCTCATAAGCAGGTAAGCTTGTGTGAATCATTTATGACGAGAATTTAATCACATCAAATAATTACAAAAACTCAGTGGCATTTCACACACACACTATATATATATATATATATATATATATATATATATACAATCCAGGAGTTTATGCATTAGCTGGATGACTTTTCTGTTGCAGGCCAAGATTAGTCTGTTTTAACTTGGCTTTCTCACATATGTGTGTTCAGCTGGAGAGGTGGCTATAGTCTGGTAGTATAAGCTGGCTGATTTAGGGAATTTGGCCAGGTTGATACAGCTCTACTTTATGTGATCTCTCATCTACTAGCACTTTCTACTACCCCATGAACAGTAAAAAGGCAAAATGATAGTATACTGAAAGAGGTACTCCCCAGATCAGTAGGTGCCCAATGTGCTACTGGAAGTCAGTGGAGAAATAACTCCAGAAAGAATGAAGAGATGGAGCCAAAGCAAAAATGATACCCAGCTGTGGATGTGACAGATGATAGAAGCAAGGTCCGATGCTGTAAGAACAATACTGCATAGAAACCTGGAATGTCAGGTCCATGATTCAAGGCAAATTGGAAGTGGTCAAGCAGGAGATGGCAAGAGTGAACATCGACATTCTAGGAATCAGTGAACTAAAATGGACTGGAATGGGTAAATTTAACTCAGATGACCATATCTACTACTGCAGGCAGGAATCCTTCAGAAGAAATGGAGTAGCCATCATGGTCAACAAAAGAGTTCAAAATGCAGTACTTGGATGCAATTTCAAAAACGATAGAATGATCTCTATTTCTTTCCAAGGCAAACCATTCAATATCACAGTAATCCAAGCCTATACTGCAACCAGTAACGCTGAAGTAGCTGAAGATGAACGGTTCTATGAAGACCAACAAGACCTTTTAGAACTAACACCCAAAAGAGATGTCCTTTTCATTATAGGGGGCTGGAATGCAAAAGTAGGAAGGCAAGAAACACCTGGAGTAACAGGCAAATTTGGCCTTGGAATGTGGAATGAAGCAGGGCAAAGACTAATAGAGTTTTGCCAAGATAATGCACTGGTCATAGCAAACACCCTCTTCCAACAACACAAGAGAAGACTCTACACATGAACATCACCAGATGGTCAACACTGAAATCAGATTGATTATATTCTCTGCAGCCAAAGATGGAGAAGCTCTATACAGTCAACAAAAGCAAGACCAGGAGCTGACTGTGGCTCAGATCATGAACTCCATGTTACCAAATTCAGACTGAAATTGAAGAAAGCAGAGAAAACCACTAGATCATTCAGGTATGGCCTAAATCAAATCCCTTATGATTATACAGTGGAAGTGAGAAATAGATTTAAGGGCCTAGATCTGATAGATAGAGTGCCTGATGAACTATGGAATGAGGTTTGTGACATTGTACAGGAGACAGGGATCAAGAGCATCCCCATGGGAAAAAAATGCAAAAAAACAAAATGGCTGTCTGGGGAGGCCTTACAAATAGCTGTGAAAAGAAGAGAATCAAAAAGCCAAGGAAAAAGGAAAGACATAAGCATTGAATGCAGAGTTCCAAAAAATAGCAAGAAGAGATAAGAAAGCCTTCTTCAGCGATCATTGAAAAGAAATAGAGGAAAACAACAGAATGGGAAGGACAAGAGATCTCAAGAAAATTAGAGATACCAAGGGAACATTTTATGCAAAGATGGGCTCGATAAAGGATAGAAATGATCTGGACCTAATGGAAGCAGAAGATATTAAGAAGAGATGGTAAGAATACACAGAAGAGCTGTACAGAAAGGATCTTCATGACCCAGATAACCACAGTGGTGTGATGACTCATCTACAGCCAGACATTCTGGAATGTGAAGTCAAGTGGGCGTTAGAAAGCATCACTACGAACAAAGCTAGTGGAGGTGATGGAATTCCAGTTGAGCTATTTTAAATCCTGAAAGATGATGCCGTGAAAGTGCTACACTCAATATGGCAGCAAATTTGGAAAACTCAGCAGTGGCCACAGGACTGGAAAAGGTCAGTTTTCATTCCAATCCTAAAGAAAGGCAACCAGAGATCAAATTGCCAACATCTGCTGGATCATCGAAAAAGCAAGCGAGTTCCAGAAAAAAAAATCTATTTCTGCTTTATTGACTATGCCAAAGCCTTTGACTATGTGGATCACAATCAACTGTGGAAAATTCTGAAAGAGATGGGAATACCAGACCACCTAACCTGCCTCTTAAATCTGTATGCAAGCCAGGAAGCAACAGTTAGAAGTGGACATGGAACAACAGACTGGTTCCAAATAGGAAAAGGAGTACATCAGGCTGTATACTGTAACCCTGCTTATTTAACTTATATGCAGAGTACATCATGGGAAACACTGGACTGGAAGAAACACAAGCTGTAATCAAGATTGCTGGGAGAAATATCAATAACCTCAGATATGCAGATGACACCACCCTTATGGCAGAAAGTGAAGAGGAACTAAAAAGCCTCTTGATGAAAGTGAAAGAGGAGAGTGAAAAAGTTGGCTTAAAGCTCAACATTCAGAAAACTAAGATCATGACATCTTGTCCCATCACTTCATGTCAAACAGATGGGGAAACAGTGGAAACAGTGTCAGACTTTATTTTGGGGGGCTCCAAAATTACTGCAGATGGTGACTGCAGCCATGAAATTAAAAGACACTCACTTTTGGAAGAAAAGTTATGACCAATCTAGATAGCATATTCAAAAGCAGAGACATTACTTTGCCGACTAAGGTCCGTCTAGTCAAGGCTATGGTTTTTCCAGTAGTCATGTATGGATGTGAGAGTTGGACTGTGAAGAAGGCTGAGAGCCAAATCACTGATGCTTTTGAACTTTGGTGTTGGAGAAGACTCTTGAGAGTCCCTTGGACTGCAAGGAGATCCAACCAGTCCATTCTGAAGGAGTTCAGCCCTGGGATTTCTTTGGAAGGAATGATGCTAAAGCTGAAACTCCAGTTCTTTGGCCACCTCATGCGAAGAGTTGACTCACTGAACAATACTTTGATGCTGGGAGGGATTGGGGGCAGGAGAGAAGGGAACGACCGAGGATGAGATGGCTAGATGGCGTCACTGACTCGATGGACGTGAATCTGAGTGAACTGGGGGAGTTGGTGATGGACACGAGACCTGGCATGCTGCAATTCATGGGGTCGCAAAGATTTGGACAAGACTGAGTGACTGAACTGAACTGATCTACTAGCAAATTAGCCTGGGTTTGTCTTCAGTCTGTATAGATTACTAAAAGAGGAAGTGCTAAGGCACAAGCTTCTTTGTCTTTTCAGGTTCCAATATGGTACTGTTCAAATTATGATGCATTCAGTTAGATAACACATGACAAATTGACATAGATTTAGGATGTGAGAACATAGACATTATCATGTGGTATGAGGAAACTCAAAATCATATAGCAAAGGATATTAATATATCTTTTATATGCATAAAAGTATAGTTTTATAATTCTATCTTATCTGCCCAGTAACTCAATGTATGGCTATCCAGTAGACTATAGAGAATCCTGTTTACTTGATATAATGTGGCATTATAATTAACTTAAGGCAACTTTTCTTTGGAAATATGTTTATTTAAGCAAAATTACCTTCAGTAATCCAATGTAATATGAAAAAAAAATCTACAGGATGTAAAACTACTCAAAAATATCTGTTGAACTAAATAAGCAATAGAAAATTCACTTTAATTATAATTATATTGCATCCTACAAGCTCTGCATTTTTGTCATTAGAGTCAGTAAAGCAATTTAGAAATTAATAAGCATTTGTCTATCTGAATATGGCTTCATGAATTTTAAACAGGATGAGAAATTAATTTATTACCTTTCAACAAATAGCAGTCTCCTGCTATTATCAATGACGATTTTAAAATAGTTTTTTTTTTTTTTTAATGAATGATGTGTATGCAGTTTCTTAGCAAATAATATCTGGGTGCTTAGTGAAATGTCTAAAGGTCTTAATATATTATCTCATGCATAAATTAAAAAACAAGAAAGGTGTCAATTAACATGTTCAACTTTATTGAATGATCAAGCAGGTGCAACTTGTGTCCAACAAAGTGTAGTATCAGTGAGATAGATTTATTCACAGTAATCTGTCTTACACTTTCTAGCATGGGATCTGAGTAAAATTTCCCTCTTCCTTTTAAAATAGGCTTGGTCATGTCACTTTCTTCAGGTGATCAGTCCTGAGTGAAAATGACTCCTTTCTCTTCTGGTAGGATATTTAAGAATTTATATATGGTTTCCCATGTTATATTTCCTTCATTCAGGTGATGGTGAGAAAATATGACTACTGGAAAACACATAGCTTTGACTATGAATTAGTACTTTGCATCAGGTGGCCAAAGTATTGGAGTTTCAGATTCAGCATCAGTTTTTCCAAAGAATAATCAGGACTTATTGCCTGTAGGATTGACTGGTTTGATCTCCTTGCAGTCAAGGAACTCTTAAGAGTCTTCTCCAACACCACAGTTCAAGAACATCAGTTCTTTGGCACTCAGCATTTTTTATGGTCCAACTCACATCCTAGACTTGACTACTGGAAAAAATATAGTTTTGACTAAATAGAATTTTGCTGGCAAAATAATGTCTCTGCTAAATAATATCCTGTTGAGGTTGATTAGAGCTTTTCTTCCAAGGAGCAAGTGTCTTCTAATTACATGGCTGCAATCACCATCTGCAGTGATTTTGGAGTACCCCCCAAATAAAGTATCTCACTGTTTCCATTGTTTCCCCATCTATTTGCCATGAAATGATGGGACCATATGCCATGATCTTAGTGTTCTGAATGTTGAGATTTAAGCCAACTTTTTTATTCTCCTCTTTCACTTTCATGAAGAGGCTCTTCAGTTCCTCTTTGTCTTCTGCCATAGGGTGGTGTCATCTGTGTATATGAGATTATTTATATTTCTCCCAGTAAATTCCAGCTTGTGCTTCATTCAGCCTGGTATTTTTGCATGATGTACACTGCATATAAGTTAAAAAAGCAGGATGACATTATACAGCATTGATGTACTCCTTTCCCAATTTGGAAACAGTCTGTTGTTCCATGACCAGTTCTAGTTGCTTCTTGACTTGCATACAGACTTCTCAGGAGTCATGTAAGGTGGTCTGGTACTCCCATCTCTTGAGGGATTTTTCCAGTTTGTTTGTTTGTTTGTTTTTTGACCCATACAGTTGAAGGCTTTTGCGTAGCAAATGAAGTAGAAGAAGTTTTTTTTTTTTTTTTTTTCTTCCTAGAATTCTCTTGCTTTTTCAATGATCCAACAGATGCAGGGACAATTTGATTTCTGGTTCCTCTGCCTTTCCTAAATCTATCTTGAACATCTGAAAGTGCAAGGTTCACATACTGTTGAAGCCTGTGTTGGAGAATCTTGAGCATTACTTTGCTAGCATGTGAGATAAGGGCAACTGTGCAGTAGTTTGAACATTCTTTGACATTGCCTTTCTTTGTGATTGGAATGAAAGCTGACCTTTTCCAGTCCTTTGGCCACTGCTGAGTTTTCCAAATTTGCTGGCATATTGAGTCCAGCACTTTCACCGTATCATCCTTTAGGACTGGAATTAGCTCAACTAGAATTCCATCACCTCCACTAGCTTTGTTCATAATGATACTTCCTAAGGCCCACTTGACTTCCAATTCCAAGATGTCTGGCTCTAGGTGAGTGATCACACCATCATCATTATCTGGGTCATGCAGATTTTTTTGTACAGTTCTTCCGTGTATTCTTGCCACCTCTTCTTAATATCTTTTGCTACTGTTAGGTTCATACCATCTCTGTCCTTTATTGTGATGTTTGCATGAAATATTCCCTTGGTATCACTAATTTTCTTGAAAAGATCTCTGGTCTTTCCCATTCTATTATTTTCCTCTATTTCTTTTCATTGATCACTGAGGAAGGCTTTCTTATCTCTCCTGGTAGTCTTTGGAAATCTGCATTCAAATGAGTATATTTTTTCTTTTCTACTTTGCCTTTAGCTTCTCTTCTTTTCTCAGATATTTGTATAAGTCCTCCTCAGACAACAATTTTGTCTTGCAGTTATTTTTCTTTGGGATGTGCTTGATCACTGCCTCCTGTACAGTGTCACAAACCCCTTTCCATAGTTATTCAGGCAATCTGTATATCAGATCTAATCCCTTGAATCTGTCAGGCTTGTATTCTCCTTGGTTCTGTGTCATCATAACAAAGATTTGGAGTGACGGACATTAAAGCCCTCGGTGTGTCACAGCTCTCGCGTCTTGGACAGACCGTGTTATAGCTCTTAGACAGATCAGCATTACAGCTCCATGTTACAGCTCTATTTTATTTAGAAAATAGCAGGAAAATCATCCTCAAAGCATGAAGACATGCCAACGCGAAGATCAGAGAGTGGGGGAGCACGTCAGCGCACAGGAGAGAGAGAGAGCCCTGGTCCTTTGGCTCCTTTTTACATGTTTTTTTTTTTTTTTCCTCCCTTGGGTCTTCCCTATGTAAATTGGGTTAGCCAGGAGTGCTGTTTGTTCTACCTGAGGCCCTTACTCTCATCCTTGGAACTTCTTTTGATCTTCCTTTGTTCTATTTTCGTGGGCTTTTCCCTTCCTTGTCTTTTAGCCATCACCATTTTGGACTCCTGTTTCCTATTCTAACTACCTAACAAATCTGTTTATCACTTCCACTATATAATCTAAGTGATTTGATTTAGGTCATACCTGAATTGTCTAGTGTTTTTCCCTACTTTATTCAATTTAAATCTGAATTTGGCAATAAAGAGTTCATGATCTGAGCCACAGTCAACTCCAGGTCTTGTTTTTGGTGACTGTTTAGAACTTATCCATCTTTGGCTGCAAAGAATTTAATCAATCTGATTTTGGTATTGACCATTCAGATCTTTAGTTTCTCTTTAATTTCTTTTCACTTTCTGCCATTAGGGTGGTATTGAAATGTTGTTGCTGAACCACAAAAGATGCCAGGATTCTTGGCCTCTAGGTAAGAATTCAATCAGGGGCTAGTAACAAGCCTTGATCACTCAGAGCTTTTGTGTAGTAAAGTTTTATTAAAGTATAAAGAGATATAGAAAACTTCTGGCATAGATGTCAGAAAGGGGCAAAAAGAGTGCCCTCCTGCTAGCCTTTAGCAGTATGTTTTATGCCTATCAGCAAGCTGTTAATTAGAGAAAAGATGTGTCTCAAAACTCAGAGTGGCACCAGGTCCCTCATCCACAAGCTTTTGAGATAACATTGGCACCAGGTGAGTTATCCTGGGCCATAAAATGATTGACATGAATCTTGAAGAAAGGAGGATTCCAAGCAAATATATAGTTTCATTAATATTGATTAGGAGAACAATGTATGAGTAAAACATACAGGTTTTTTGAGCCCTTATTGAGTCTTAAGCAGAACCAACTTGAAGAAAGACAGAGTCTAGGGTAAATACATAGTTCATTAACATAGCTTAAGGCAAACATTTCCATAAGAAAAACATACTGCTTAGCTCAAGGTTTGAGAAAATTTAAGTTCAGTGGAGCCAGGTGTCATCATGACAACACAGAATTTTAAGAGAAATCTCTTTTAAATTTGTATAGAGAAGGGAAAAAAATCTAACTTTATTTCCTCCTGCCACTTAAGAGAGAGGTAAAAAATGTTGACAATTTCAGCCTATTTCCTCTATTTGGAGACCCCTGGCCTTCCTGCCTGTTAGCCTCTCAGTATAATCTGCATTATTTGAGGCTGGTGATTTCTCCCAGCAAGCTTGATTCCAGCATATAATTCATCCAGCCCATTATTTCTCACGATTTACTCTGCACAAAGATAAATAAGCAGGGTGACAGTAGACAACCTTGTAGTATCTTTTACCAATTTTGAAGTAGTCACTTCTGTGTTCAGTTCTAACTGTTGCTTCTGGACTCGCATATAGGTTTCTCAGAAGACAGGTAAGGTGTTCTGGTACTCCCATCTCTTTAAGAATTTTCCTCATTTTGTAGTAATCCACACAGTCAAAGGCTTTAGAATAGTTAATGAAGCACATTTTTTTTTCTGGAATTTCCTTGCTTTCTCCATTATCCAGAGACTGTTGGCTATTTAATCTCTGGTTCCTGTGCTTCTTTGAAACCCAGCTTGTGCATCTGTAAGTTCTCAATTCACATATTTCTGAAGCCTAGCACATGTGTCTTAGTGTTAAATAAAACATTCATCTACTCAGTGAAAGAAACCAGCCTGAAAAGGCAAAAACTGTGTGATTTCAACTAATGATATTATGTAAAAGGCAAAACTATGGAGGTAACATGAAGATTAGTGGTTGTCAAGGGGTTGGGGATGAGAGTCAGGATGAACAGGCAGAGCACAGTGGCTTTATAAAATATTTTCATGATATTATAATGAATATGTTTTAAGTCTTTCTGAACACATAGAATGTACAGAACTAAGAGTGATCCTAAAATAAACTATGGCCTTTGAGTTATTATTGGTCACTGTAGGTTAATCCTTGGTCACATATATATATATATATATATATATATATATATATATATATATATAACCGTTCTGGTGAGTGATGTTGATAATGTGGGAGACTGTGTGTGTGTGATGGCAGGGTGTGAGGCAAATATTTTTTCTTTCTTTAATTTTATTGTAATCCTAAATGTACTCCATAAAAAGTATTAGAAAGAAAGTTTATTCCTTTTCTTCCTGAAAGTCTTTGAGCTGAGACATTAACTTTCTCCTGCTTTGGCCTTGGAATTGGACTGGAACTTTCCATTGGCATTCTTGGGTCTACAGCTTGCTGACTGCAGATTTTGAAATTCTCAGCCTTCACAATTGCAGAGTGCTTTCCCTATGATAAATAAATCCCTGTGGTAGTATTGAAACATTTACATTACCATGTGTAAAATAGATAGCCAGTGGGGATTTGCTGTATGATGCAGGGAACTTAAACTGGGTGTTCTATTACAACCAAAAGGGGTGGGATGGAGTAGGAGGGAGGTTCAAGAGGGAGGGGACATATGTACAGCTATGGATGCTTCATGTTGATATATGGCAGAAGCCAACACAATATTGTAAAGCAGTTATCCTCCAATTAAAATTAAGTTAAAACAACAACAAACCAAGCTGGCAAAAAATCCAAAAAAGATGAGAAAAGAAGAGTAAGTGTAGTAAAATACAAAATAGAACAATACAAGCATGAAAGACAATAATCTAAATATAGCAATAGGCACTTTGTGTATAAATGGCCTAAATACACTAATTAAAAGACATAGTTTTTAAGAATTTATGAAAATACAAAGCACAGCTACATTTTATCTATAAGAAACCACTTTATTTATAAAGACACCAAAAGGTTAATAGTGAAGTAGCAAAGACAGTTATACCATGCTAATCAAAAGAAAGCTGGGGTATCTGTATTAACTTTAGAGAATGCAGAACTCAGAAATAGAGGAAAAGAACAGAATGGAAAAGACTAGAGACCACTTCAAGGAAATTGGAGATATCAAAGAAACATTTTATGCAAGGACAGACACAATAAAAACGGAAATGGTGAAGACTTAAGAGAAGCAGAAGACATTAAGATGTAGCAAGACTACACAGAAGAACTATACAAGAAAGGCCTTAGTGACTCAGATAACAGATGGTGTTGTAAATCACCTAGAGCTGGACATCTTAGAGTGTGAAGTCAAGTGGGCCTTAAGCTAGTGAAGATGACGGAATTCCAGCTGAGCTATTTAAAGTCCTAAAGGATGCTGCTGTTAAAGGGCTTTACTAATTATGTTGAAAAAAAAAAAAAAACTGACCACAGGACTGGAAAAGGTCAGTTTTTATTCCAAAGAAGGACAATCCCAAAGAATGTCCAGACTACTATAAAATTGTGCTCATTTTATATGCTGGAAAGTTTATGTTCCAAACCCATCAAGCTGTGCTTCAGCAGTATGTACACTACAAACTTCCAGATATACAAACTGGATTTAGAAAAGGCAAAGGAACCAGACAGAGATCAAATTGCCAACAGTTGTTGAATCACAGAGAAAGCAGGGGAGTTCCAGAAAAATGTTTACTTCTGTTTCATTGACTATACTAAAGCCTGCATGGATCACAACAAACTGTGGAAAATTCTTAAAGAGATGGGAATAATAGACCACCTTATCCATCTCCTGAGAAAACTGTATTCCAGTCCAGAAGCAACAGCTAGAACTGGACATGAATAACTGCCTGGTTCCAAACGGGGAAAGGAGTACATCAAGGCTGTATACTGTCACCCTGTTCATTTAACTTCTATGAAGAATACATAATGAAAGAGCCAAGCTTGATGAATCACAAGCTGGAGTTAAGATTGATAGGAGAATGCTTTCTTGCTGGCTGAGTGATAACCAATCTGCCTGCCAATGCAGGAGACACAGGTTTGATCCCTGGTCCGTGAAAATCCCACATGCCACAAAGCAATTCAGTTTGTGTGCCAAAACTATTGAGCCTGTACTCCAGAGTTTGGGAACCACAACTATTAAGCCTACAGGGAGCCCAGTGCTCTGCAACAACAGAAACCACTACAATGAGAAGCCCATGCACTGCAACTAGAGTGTAGCCTCTGCTTGCCACAATGAGAAAAAAAGTCCAAATAGCAACAAAGACCCAGCACAACCAAAAATAAAAATGAATTAATTAATTATTTTTAAAAATGCTGAGAGAACTACCAAAAACCTTAAAATATGCAGATGACACCACCCTTATGGCAGCAAGTGATGGAAATAAAACAGCCTCTTGTTGAGGGTGAAAGAAGAGAATGAAAAAGTTGCCTTAAAACTCAACATTCAAAATCTAAGATCCCTGCATTTATTCATGGCAAATAAATGGGGGAAAGTGAAAGTAGTGACAGATTTTCTTTCCTTGGGCTCCAAAATCACTGCAGTGACTGTAGTCATGAAATTGAAAGACACTTGCTCCTTTGAAGGAAGCTATGGAAAACCTAGATAGCATATTAAAAAGCAGAGCTATAGCTTTGCCAACAAAGATCCGTATAGTCCAAGGTATGGTTTATCCAGTAGTCATGTATGGATATGAGAGTTGAACTATAAAGAAAGCTGAGGACCAAAGAATTGATGATTTTGAACTGTGGTGTGGGAGAGACTCTTGAGAGTCCCTAGGACTGCAAGGCAATCGAACCAGTCATTCCTAAAGGAAATCAATCCTGAATATTCACTGGAAGAACTGATGCTGAATTTGAAGCTCCAGTACTTTGGGCACTTGATGGGAAGACCTTACTCATTGGAAAAGAATCTAATACTTGAAAAGACTGAAAGCAATAGGAGAAGGGGGGCAGGAGAGGATGAGACACCTAGATAACACCACCAATTCAATGGGTGTGAATTTGAGCAAACTTTGGAAGAGAGTGGAGGACAGTGGACCCTGTCCTTGCTGCAGTGATGGGATCGCAAAGAGTCAGACATGATTTAGCAACTGAACAAGAAAACGCAGATTAAAAGTAAATTTCAAAAACTAGAGAATAAATAAATGAAATAAAAAATAAAAATCAATCAGTAAATCTAAAACTAGTTCTTTGAAAAGTTTAAGAAAATAGAGAAATATCTATCTAGGATAATCAGAAATAATACAGAAAACACACATTGTTAATATCACAAATGAAATGATCACACTGGCTCCTGCATCTTCATTTCTAATATCCTTTCCCAATAAAGAGAACAATTTGTTGTTGTTATTGTTGTTTTAAGAAGTTGATGATTCTAAGGCTACAGTAGGAGCACTTTGTATAAGCCTGGAACATTTGTTTAGGCTGGAAAACAGTTCAGTCCTCAGGTGTGTCTGACTTTTTGT
This sequence comes from Nanger dama, assembly GCA_917880005.1. NCBI lineage: Eukaryota > Metazoa > Chordata > Mammalia > Artiodactyla > Bovidae > Nanger > Nanger dama. Next base: position 26,118,476 of record CAKJTW010000001.1, read on the forward strand.
GATTCCCATGGACTACAGCATGCCATGTTCCTTACCCATCACTAACTCCTGGAGTTTGCTCAATCTGATGTCTGTTGAGTTGGTGATACCATCCAAATATCTCATCCTGTTAGCCCCTTATCCTCCGCCTTCAAACTTTCCCAGCATTAGGTGTTTTTTTTTTTTTTCCCCCAATAAGTCAGTTCTCCCCATCAGGCCAAAGTATTGGAGTTTCAGCTTCAGCATCAGTCTTTCCAATAAATATTCAGGACTGATTACCTTTAAGATTGACTGGTTTTCTCTCCTTGCAATCCAACAGACTCTCAATAGTCTTCTCCAACAGCACAGTTCAAAAGCATCCATTTTTCGGCACTCAACTTTCTTTATGGTTTAGCGCACATCCATACAAGATTACCGGAAAAACCATAGTTTTGACTAGACAGACCTTTGTTGGCAAAGTAATGTCTCTGGTATTTGATATGTCGTCTGGGTTGTTCATAGCTTTTCTTCCATGGAACAAGTGTCTTTTAATTTCATGGCTGCAGTCACCATCTGCAGCGATTTTGGAGACCAAGAAAATAAAGCCTGTCACTGTTTCATTGTTTCCCCATTTATTTGCCATGAAATTATGGGACCCGATCTCATGATCTTAGTTTTTTGAATGTTGAGTTTTAAGCCAGCTTTATCACTCTCTTCTTTCACTTTCATCAAGAGGCTCTTTAGTTACTCTCTGCTTTCTGCCATAATTTTCATGTCATCTGCATTTTTGAAGTTATTGATATTTCTTCTGACAAATCCTGGCAGTCTGGAAAAGATGGATTGGCTCCAAATTTTTTTAAAAAGGGGGAAAAAAACACACACTTGAATGAATGGATTATGCCAAAGGGACATAAGGGTAAATTGAGGCATTCCTAATGCTTGTATCTGAACTAGGAACAAAATTAATGGAGTGTTAAATTATGAGCCATAGTATAAAAGCAATATCCAGGAGTCCATGTTGATATGAATTAATGATTTAGTAAATGTATAATTCAGGGGGAAGAGACGTTTCCCTTGCAGAAGAATTTCAAATGATTTATGAAGATACTCCACCACAATATAAAGGATTACTATTTCCCACCTCTTACATGTGGACTGGTGTAGACTAACTTCATAATGGAGAAGCCTGGTAAACTCTCCTCAATCAGGTCATGAAGTTCAGTATCAATAGTGATTAGTCCTTGTTATAGTATGCACACTTGTTGTGATGCCAGTGATAGTTGATGTTTGTGGTTTTCCCAAATTTACTTAGCCATGGTAGAGGAAAGAGGAAGAAGCTTTTGCAGGAATTTCTAATTATGTTCTTAGATACCTGGAAGGAAAATTCACACGGTGCACAAAGATTAAGGACTATATTGATAAACTACAATAAATTAAAAGGTGAGAAATTGCAGCAATTTTGTAGAGCATGTAAATAATTTTGTGTTTAATATGAGTAACATGATGTCAGAGAAGAGCTACAACAGGGTTGTGTCCCTGTTTAACCTGATTAAGGATTTCATACACAAAGATGAAACTTCATGGTGTGTCAATAAAAGTAGGACAAATGAGAACACACAAGAGTATCTAGTTTACAAACATAGAGGGATCTCAACATAACTGTTACCTAAACGAATTATTAAGACAAATTGTCACCAATGTATTTTCCTTGGTATTGTGTTTTACCTAACAAAATATTCTAATAACATTTTAGATATTTTTTATACTTGATGGACACAAGTCTGTGTGAACTCCAGTAGTTGATGATGGACAGGGAGGCCTGGTGTGCTGCAATTCATGGGGTCGCAAAGAGTTGGATACAACTGAGCTACTAAACTGAACTGAAGTGAACTGACATATATATAAAGAAATAAAGAAGGCTATAACAACAAAGTAAAGAGAAATCAAAATTTCAAGAATAAAATTTTGAGCCATGACAAAATCTAATATATAAATAAGTAAATCAATATATATATGCACACATACACATATGCATAATTAACAAAACAGAACAAAACTCCTTATCCTGATAAGTTCATGGTAGAAGATTATGGCTAAATGTAAAGGAAACAAGAAATGGAATTAAAAGAAGAAATTTAAAAATAACAGTTATGTTCGAACACCTTTGTGATCAGCTCTAAAATAAAACAGTAATAGAGGCATATGATATTTCTTGATTTTTATGTGTATGTGTGTAATATATTTCAGTTCTAGTTTCTTTTGGTATCTCATTATCTATCCGTTTGTCCATATTTACATTGGTGTTTTTCATTTGTATTAAATATCCTTTCTTCTTCTTTCTGTTTCCTCTTACTTTATACAAGTTCTGTAGAGGAATAAATTTTTAATATAGTATTTTGGTAACAAGAAGTTTAGATATTGTTAAATTTAATGGGATGGACGTGAGTCTGAGTGAACTCCGAGAGATGGTGATGAACAGGGAGGCCTGGGGTGCTATGATTCATGGGGTCGCAAAGAATTGGACACAACTGAGCGACTGATCTGAACTGAACTGATACATATTCCAGATACTGATGTAATGATTGTCAGGATTTTGCATCTCCTCATTTTGATAAGAGGTTAAAATATCTTCTATTCTAGAAAGGTGCCGGTTCCAGCCGGCAAAGTCGAGCAGGTCCTGCAAAGGGGGGCAACGCGGCTAAGAAAGAAAGAAACGAAACAAGAAACAAAGAATGGGGTCGAGAGGCTCAGGTGCAGCAGGCCTCAGAGCAAGTGTACATACACTGACCCCGGCTTTATTTCAAATGCAGCTTTTACATGTTTTTCAAGCAAGAAAACAGAACAATAAATTTTTTTCTGAGTTACATAAACATCTTAAGTTTGTCAGCCAGCTTTGTGGGTTCCCAAGCCATGCAACCTGTTGTTTCTATTAAGATCCTCCAACAATACTTATGATAAAGGTCTGTGTGCATAAGCAACAAGTCAAGGACCCAGCTGTCGGCTTGAGATGTAGCCAAGAAACACAGGGGTGGCGGGACAGAGAGCTATGTTTGTGCTAAACAAACCTTTATGATAAGGCAGCTCCCAGAGCTATGTCTTGAGAACAAGACCCCTTTCCCAGGGCAGCTCCCTGAAGAAAGGCAGTTACATCCTCAAGTTGGAAATGAAGCTAATTTGTTGTTGGTTTTGAAGTTTAAACATGGAAGAATGTACATATATGTTTTGTAGCCATGAAGACAGGCAATATTGTTGATGATCTTCTGAAAGATAGACACTGCCCTTCATATCCCTGACTCTTATTTATAGAAAAAAAAAAAAAAACTTTAGCCTTCTGGGCCCTCTTCAAGTTCTAAAAGGAAAATTTAGCCAGAGAAGTCAGAGAATACAGAAACAAAGGAAAACACTAAAGCAAGAATGAATAATAATAGTTTAGCCACAAAACAAAGTTCCTGACCTAATGGCTATAGATAATATTCTGAGCCACATCTCTGAGTTGTTTTGCAAATAATGAAATGTGTATCAAGTGCAAAAAAGGTAACTACATGCTGACCACAAACCACCTCATACTGGCTGAAACCAGAGGTTGATGATATTACTTCCTAGAGCACCACCCTATTACCTCACCAAACAATCAGAAGGATGTACAGCAGCTGAACATGCACTCTGTGACCTTTCTCATTTTGCCTTTAAAAACCCTTCCCTAAATCCATCTGGGAGTTCAAGTCTTTTGAACATGAGTTGTCCCTTTTCTTTACTTCACCTCATATTAGATGCCATGCAATAAACACTGTACTTCACTTACCATAATCCAGTGTCAATAGATGGCATGTAGAGCACAGGAAGCAGACTTACAATGGTGTGATTACTCACATAGAGCCAGACATCCTGGAATGTGAAGTCAAGTGGGCCTTGGGAAGCGTCACTACTAACAAAGTCAGTGGAGATGATGGAATTCCAGTTGAGCTATTTCAAACCCTAAAAGAAGATGCTGTGAAAGTGCTTCACTCAATATGCTGGAAAATTTGGAAAACTCAGTAGTGGCCACAGGAGTGAAAAATATTAGTTTTTATTTCAATTCCAAAATAGGGCAATGCCAAAGAATGTTAAAACTATTGCACAATTGCACTTGTCTCACACATTAGTAAAGTAATGCTCAAAATTCTCCAAGACAGGCTTCAACAGTATGTGAACCATGATGTTAAAGCTGGATTTAGAAAAGGCAGAGGAACCAGATATCAAACTGCCAATATCCTTTGGATTATAGAAAAGGCAAGAGAATTCCAGAAAATCATGTACTTATGCTTTATTGATTACATCAAAGACTTTGACTGTGTGAATCACAACAAACTGTAGAAAATTCTTCAAGAGATGGGAATACCAGACCACGTGATCTACCTCTTAAAGAAATCTGTATGTAGATCAAGAAGCAGTAGTTAGAACTGACTCATTGGAAAAGACCCTGATGCTGACAAAAATTGAAGGCAGAAGAAGAAGGGCACAACAGAGGATGAGATGGTTGGATGGCATCATTGACTCAATGGACATGAGTTTGAGCAAGCTCCACGAGTTGGTGATGAACAGGGAGGCCTGGCATGTGCAGTGCATGAGGTTGCAACAAGTCGGACACAACTGAGTGACTGAACTGAACTGAACTCTATTTGTGCTTTGTTAATGAGTTCATGTGTAACTTTTATCAAAATTCCACATATAAGCAATATCATGATATTTTTCTTTCTCTGCCTGACTTACTTCACTCATTTTGAAAATTTCTAGTTCCATCCATGTTGCTGCAAAGAGCATTAAGCTGTTCTTTTTTTATGGCTGGGTAATGTTCCATCAGATATTCTTTATTCATTCCTCTCTTGATGAACATTTGTGTTGCTTCTATGTTCCAACTATTGTAAATAGTGTAGCAGTGAACACCCAGGTGTGCGTCTTTTTGAATTATGGTTTTGTCTTGATTTGGAATTTCTGGATCATATGGTAGCTCTGTTCTTAGGTTTTTTAGGGAACCTCCATATTGTTCTCCATGGTGACAATCCAGTTTACAGTTCCACCAACAGTGTATGATGTTTCCTTTTTTCTTCACATCCTCTCCAACACCCAGTGTTTATAGATTTTTTTATAATGGCCATTCTGAGTTTTGATTTGTATTTCTCTATCCAACCAGTCCATTCTAAAGATCAGCCCTGGGTGTTCTTTGGAAGGAATGATGCTAAAGCTGAAACTCCAGTACTTTGGCCACTTCATGCAATGAGCTGACTCATTGGACAAAACTCTGATGCTGGGAGGGATTGAGGGCAGGAGGAAAAGGGGTAACAGAGATGGCTAGATGGCATCACCAACTCGATGAATGTGAGTCTGAGTGAACTCCGGGAGATGATGATGGACAGGGAGACCTGGTATGCTGTGATTCATGGGGTCACAAAGAGTCAGATATGACTGAATGACTGAAATGAACTGAACTGACTGAATAATTAGTGATGTTGAGCATCTTTTCATGTGCTTTTAGCAATCAGTTTGTCTATTCTTGGGGAAGGAAATGGCAACCCACTCCAGTATTCTTGCCTGGGAAATCCCATGGATGAAAGAACTTGGTGGGCTATAGTCCATAGGGTCACTAAAGAATTGGACACAAACAAAAACAGTGTCTCCTTTGGAGAAATATCTGTTTATATCTTCTAAACCAGGGAGGGATTTATTGCAGAGCCAGCCAAGGAGAACAGGAGACTTGTGCTCAATATCTTGAATTCCTTGATTTTTTTTGTTTGTTTGTTTGTCTGTTTTGTTTTGTTTTGTTTTGTTTTAATTTCCTAAGCACATTTTGGGTATATGATTTTTTTTTCTGATTGATTGGTGATGATGTAACAGGTGGTACTATAGAAAGCTTGCCCTCAGCCTGAAGTTGTCATCCATCACCTGAAGGTGAGTCTTAATTCTGCATAATTTAAGGGTATTGTGCATATTTCTTGAGGAGGAGCTAGAAAACTGCCCCAAAACTGCACCATTGATTCTTGACTGCTCCTGTATTTTTATACATTCCCTCCTTCCTTAATTAGCAATTGTTTCAAACTCTGGAAAGAACAGGAGGCTAAATGAAGGCTATTTCCTACAAACAAAAAATAAGAGAAACAGAAAAGCTTCTGCATCTAAAGTTCTCCACTCCTGGTCAGTTTCAGACCTGGAGAATTGGATGATCACAGAGTAGCTAATTAGCTCCAACAAAAAGAGAGGAATAAGGAAATGGTAATAAATAAGATAGGACAGTTAAAAAAAAAAAAAGGGGGGGTGGGAGGCGATTCTGATTGTCTCAGAGAGTAATCAGCGTACATCTTGCCTTTGTGTACTTCATTAACAGACTACAACAATGTGACATTTTTCTGAAGAATTATTGAAGACACTAATGTATTCTGAGTCTATTGAATGCTTTATGCTCTATGAAACAATGAAACACAGCTTATTTCTAAGTTTGAGTAGAGCCTGACAGTTCCATGCATTTTCCTGAGATGCAGGAAAATGTCACTGACAACCTATTAAAAATCAAGAAAGACATGAACAGACAGAAAATAGCTCTCATTAAAAGTGGTAAAGAGAACAATTTGATAAAAGACATTTTTATCCACTTGTTTTTTACCACCTTCAAGAATGCCTTTTCATGTAAGTAATTTTATACAAAATAAGTTTCTTCTTCTAAGTTGATTTTTAAACTTTGTTTCTATGTGATTTATACACAATTTTACGATTTAGCTGCAACTGAGACCTTTCAAAATTTGAAATTTAAGAAATTATATAAGTATAAGAATTTTCCATAATTAACATGTATAAATTAATTTTCCATGATGAATCTGTATCTTTATTAAAATGAATGTTGTTTTCAATTCAGTTCAGTTAAGTCACTCAGTTGTGTCTGACTCTTTGCGACCCTATGAATCTCAGCACGCCAGGCCTCCATGTCCATCACCAACTCCCAGATTTCACCCAAACTCTTGTACGTTGAGTTGGTGAGGCCATCCAGCCATCTCATCCTCTGTTGTCCTCTTCTCCTCCTGCCCCCAATCCCTCCCAGCATCAAAGTCTTTTCCAATTAGTCAATTCTTCGCATGAGGTGGCCAAAATATTGGAGTTCCAGCCTCAGCATCAGTCCTTCCAATGAACACCCAGGACTGATCTCCCCTAGGATGGACTGATTAGATGTCCTTGCAGTCCAAGGGACTTCAAGAGTCTTCTCCAACACCACAGTTTAAAAGCATCAATTCTTTGGCTCTTAGCTTTCTTCACAGTCCACCTCTTACATTCATATATGAAAACTGGAAAAACCATAGCCTTGACTAGACAGACCTTTGCTGACAACATAATATCTCTGCTTTTCAATATACTATCTAGGTTGGTCATAATTTTCCTTCCAAGGAGTAAGTGTCTTTTAATTTCCTGGCTGCAATCATCATCTGCAGTGATTTTGGAGCCCCCAAAAATAAAGTCTGACACTGTTTCCACTTTTTCCTCACTATTTGCCATGAAGTGATGGGACCAGATGCAATGATCTTAGTTTTCTGAATGTTGAGCTTGAAGCCAATTTTTTCACTCTCCTTATTCACTTTCATCAATGTTGTTTTAAGCACCTTTTGAACTGTGGTGTTGGAAAAGACTGTTGAGAGTCCCTTGGACGATAAGGAGATCCAAGCAATCCATTCTGAAAGAGATCAGCCCTGAGATTTCTTTGGAAGGAATGATGCTAAAGCTGAAATTCCAGTACTTTGGCCATCTCAGGCAAAAAGTTGACTCATTGGAAAACACTCTGATGCTGGGAGGGATTGGCAGCAGGAGGAGAAGAGGACAACAGAGAATGAGATGGCGGGATGGAATCATTGACTCAATGGACGTGAGTCTGAGTGAACTCTGGGAGTTGATGATGGACAGGGAGGCCTGGCGTGCTGAGGATTCAAGGAGTCACAAAGAGTCGGACACAACTGAGCAACTGAACTGAACTGAAAAGTATTGGACAATCATAAAGTTTCTTTCAACATCCACAGGGTATCTCCTAAGAAAACAATAAAATATGATCTTATTGTTTTTGAGTCTATTAACAATGATTCAACTATACTGCGGCATTAAATAGTGAAAAAATGAATTCTGGAAGACTGTTATGGTAAGCAATCACCCAAGATCTATGTATACAAAATTTTTTTAAAAAATAGCTGAAAAGTAATGTAGCAATGGTCCATTTTGTAGGTATTAAAAAAACCACATTATTTTGATGTGATATAGAAACAACCCTTTCTTTGTGGATACAAATAAATCATTGCCTCAGTCATAAGAATATAAAAGTGAAAAGTATTAAAACCATCCAATACCTTAGGTTTTTATAGATTTTAATGTGTATAAATACTCTTAAAAATTCTTAATAGACATTTAAAAGATGACGTAGGTGAGTCTTTATTTTGGCTATCTTACTCAAAAGTGCTGATTATTATTCTGATGTCTTCTTACAAGCACAACAGTTTTAGACTTTCTAATTAGAAATTTTACCATATTTATTATTTTACTCAGAATTGTTATTTATTTCAAACCTATTCCTTCAGTCATAAGGGTTGTGTCATGTGCATATCTGCTGCTGCTGATGTTGCTAAGTTGCTTCAACTGTGTCCAACTCTGTACAACCACAGAGATGGCAGCCCACCAGGATCCCCCATCCCTGGGATTCTCCAGGCAAGAACACTGGGGTGGGTTGGCATTTCCTTCTCCAGTGCATGAAAGTGAAAAGTGAAAGTGAACTCACTTAGTTGTATCTGACTCTTAGCAACCCCATGGACTGCAGCCCACCAGGCTCCTCTTTCCATGGGATTTTCCAGGCAAGTGTACTGGAGTGGAGTGTCATTGCCTTCTCTGCTGCATATCTGAGGTTATTAATATTTCTCCCTTCCATCTTTATTCCAGCTTTTGCTTCTCCCAGAGCAGCATTTCTCATCATGTCTTCTACATATAAGTTAAATTAACAGGTTGACAACATACAGCCTTAATGTACACCTGGACACCACCCTTATGGCAGAAAATGAAGAAGAACTAAAGAGCTTCTTGATAAAAGTGAAAGAGGAAAGTGATCCACTAGATCCACTAGAGAGGAAAGATCAATGATATTGGAGAGAACATACATAAACCTACAAGGAGGAGGACAAAAATAGATGGTGGAGGAATAGGATGGGGAGGACACTTTCTCCCTCACTACTTCATCAAAAAAACATTTCAAAGCTGAGTAAATTCCACAAAACAACTTCTGACTGCTGGCAGAGGACATCAGGCATCCAGCAAAGCAGATCATCAGCTTCAAAACCAGGTAGGAATTAATACATACGAAGATAGACACAAAGGAGGTAGGGAGGGAACCCCGTCCCGGGAAGGGACTCTTAAAAAGAGAGATTTCCTAAAATTGGGGAGCATTCTCACAGCTGTGTATGGGGCGAGCCCTGGAAGCACAGAGGGCAACATAACAGGAAGGAAGAATAAATAAATAAATAATTAAAACCAACAGATTACGAATTCAACAGTATAACCCCCAGCGGATAAGCAGCGCAAACGCCTGTGTCCCACAGCAGTGGGGGTTGGGCAGGGAGGAGCACGCCCGCGACAGTGCTTTCTAAGAATTAGGCCACGGGAGACATAGACTACAGGGCTTTTCTCGAGAATCGGGGCATAACAGGGCGAGAATCGGGTCTGTGCGTGGCTAGAAAGAACTATCTTGATCTAGCAAACCAGACTGTGGGATAGCTAACACATGAAACGCTCGAATATAAGACACCGACAGGCCTGCGCACAGAACAAAGGATGGATTGGCAATAGCTGGCTGCAGACCATCCCCCCTCCGGCAACAGGCAGCCAGAGCCTTAAGTGCTGGAAGGAGGCAATTGCAGTTCAAGAGTGACATTACCTACCAAATTGCAAACAAGTTTCTTTGTTATTGAAACTGCTGGGGGCCTCTGAACAGTCATCATCTGCCTGAGAAAGAGCCCCACCAGAGCTCCCAGAAAACTGAGCGACCTGGAAGCCCAGAAGTCGCAATAGCCCGCGCCAAACTCCCTAGCCACTCAGACCTGGGAAGGGAACAAAGCCCCTGTTCAACCAAATCCAAGTCTTCCTGACCGCCAATCCTGAGCGCCAAAGACCGGGGAAGTGCATGAAGCGTAGGGCAGGCACCTCAAGGTTATCCCAAGGAGTGAGAAGGGGCAAGCCCAGTGGAGAGTCCACCACCACCCTCCCTGTGTCAAAACGGAAGTCAGACATGGAAGGGACCAGTAAACAGAGGAAGTCAAACAGAGGGAACTGCCTTGGTAGCGACCCCACACAGTCTACAATGACAGAGAAAGCACCAGATATACCTTTACTATTTTTATGATCAATATTTTTTTTTTTTTTGGTGGGGGATGATGTGAAAGCGTGATTTTTTTAAGAAATTTTTTTTCTTTCTTTAAAAAGTTTTTTTTTCTTTTTAAATTTGTTTTCTCTTCTTTTCTTTTTCGTTTTTTTCCCCAAACTTGCTTAAATTTTTAAGTCTTCTACATTTCTATTTATTATCTTTATAACCTATTACTTTTCAAAAAAAAAAAAACTATCTTTAAAGCAAACGCTGTATATAGTCCTATTGGTAGTGGAAGTTGTCTTTTAATAATTCTGGAGTCTTTTATTTTATTTTATTTTTATTATTTTTCCTCACTTTTTTTAAATTTTTCTCTCCTTCTTCTTCTTATCTTTAATATTTTATCTTTGAAAATCCAATCTCTACTCCAAATTTTTAATCTCAACATTTTGGTATTTGTTGCCAATTTTGTACTTTTAAAAACCTAATCTTCAGTACCCAATGTTACATGAGTGCGAGACAACTGGCTTGACCACTCTCTCCCACTTTGGAATCTCTCTTTTCTCCACCAGGTGGCTTTTGTCTCATCCCTCCCCCTCCCCTTCTTTACCCAACTCTATGAATCTCTGTGTGCTCCCAAAGTTGGAGAATTCTCAGGGAACAGGTCACTGGCCGGATTTGTATCCCTCCTTTGCATCTCCCTCTTTCATCCTCCTGACCACCTCTATCTACTTCCTCCCTCTCCTCTTCCATGTATAACTCTGTGACCACCTCTGAGAGGTCCAGACTTTGGAGCACACACAGGAAAGTGGTTGCGGGCTAGTTTGCTTTTTCCTCTTTTGAATCCACCTCATCCCATTCCACTCACCTTTAACTAACCCCTCCCTCTTCTCTCCTCCAAGTAACTCAGCGATCCTCTAAGGACGACCCTCAAAGTGGAGAAACCTATCATCATTAACCCAGATGTTTTAACAATAGTGCTGAATAGATGGAGATATCATGAGGCTATTGTAAAAATAAATCTGAAAACCAGAATCAGGAGGTGAAAGTCCAAATCCTGAGATCATCAAAGAATTCCTGAATACAGGGAACATTATCCAATAAGAGCTCAACAAACCCTTCATACCTATACTGAAATTGAGCATCGTCCAAGGGCCAACAAGTTCCAGAGCAAGACATACCACGCAAATTCTCCAGCAACACAAGAACAAGCCCCTGAGCTTCAATACACAGGCAGCTCAAAATACTCCAAAACCACTGACGTCCCATAACCCATTACTTGACACTTCACAACACTCCAGAGAGAGGAAATCCAACTCCACCCACCAGAACTTCAACATAAGCCTCTCTAATCAAGAAACTTTGACAAGCCACTGATATAACCCCAAACACAGAGAGGAAGCTCTATAATAAAGAGAGTTCCACAAATTCCCAGAATATAGAAAAGCCACCACAAACGCAGCAATATAACCAAGATGAAGAGACAGAGGAATACCCAGCAGGTAAAGGAACAGGAGACATGCCCACCAAACCAAACAAAAGAGGAAGAGATAGGGAATCTACCTGAGAAAGAATTCCGAATACTGATAGTGAAAATGATTCAAAATCTTGAAATCGAAATGGAATCACAGATAAATAGCCTGGGGTCAAGGATTGAGAAGATGCAAGAAAGGGTTAACAAGGATCTAGAAGAAATAAAAAAGAGTCAATATATAATGAATAATGCAATAAATGAGATCGGAAACACTGGAGGCTACAAATAGTAGAATATCAGAGGCAGAAGATAGGATTAGTGAAATAGAAGATAGAATGGTAGAAATAAATGAATCAGCAAGGGGAAAAGAAAGATGAATTAAAAGAAATGAGGACAACCTCAGAGACCTCCAAGACAATATGAAACGCTCCAACATTCGAATTATAGGAGTCCCAGAAGTAGAAGACAAAAAGAAAGACCATGAGAAAATACTTGAGGAGATAATAGTTGAAAACTTCCTAAAATGGGGAAGGAAATAATCACCCAAGTCCAAGAAACCCAGAGAGTGCCAAACAGGATAAACCCAAGGAGGAACACCCCCAAGACATATTTTAATCAAACTAACAAAGACCAAAGACAAAGAACAAATATTAAAAGCAGCAAGGGAAAAACAACAAATAACACACAAGGGGATCCCCATAAGAATAACTGCAGATCTTTCAATAGAAACTCTTCAGGCTAGGAGGGAATGGCAAGACATACTTAAAGTGATGAAAGATAATAACCTTCAGCCAAGACTACTGCACCCAGCAAGGATCTCATTCAAATATGAAGGAGAAATCAAAAGCTTTCCAGACAAGCAAAAGCTGAGAGAATTCAGCACCACCAAACCAGCTCTCCAACAAATATACACTTTAGACAGGAAACACAAAAAGGACATATAGACCTAAACCCAAAACAATAAAGTAAATGGCAATAGGTGCATACTTATCAATAATTACCTTAAATGCAAATGGGTTGAATGCCCCAACCAAAAGGCAAAGACTGACTGAATGGATACAAAAACAAGATCCCTATATATGCTGCTTACAAGAGACCCACCACAAAACAACGGACACATACAGACTGAAAGTGAAGGGCTGTAAAAAGATATTCCATGCAAATAAAGACCAAAAGAAAGCAGGAGTAGCAATAATCATATCCGATAAAATAGACTTTAAAAAAAAGGCTGTGAAAAGAGACAAAGAAGGCCACTACATAATGATTAAAGGATCAATCCAAGAAGAAGATATAACAATTATAAATATATATGTACCCAACATAGGAGCACTGCAATATGTAAGACAAATGCTAAAAACCATGAAAGGGGAAATTGATAATAACACCATAATAGTGGAAGACTTTAATACCCCACTCACAACTATGGACAGATCAACAAAACAGAAAATTAACAAAGAAACGCAAACTTTAAACTATACAATAGACCAGTTAGACCTAATTGATATCTATAGGACATTTCACCCCAAAACAATGGATTTCACCTTTTACTCAAATGCACACGGAACCTTTTCCAGGATAGATCACATCCTGGGTCATAAATCTAACCTAGATAAATTCAAAAAAATCGAAATCATTCCAAGCATCCTCTCGGACCATAATGCACTAAGGTTAGATCTCAATTACAGGAGAAAAACTATTAAAAATTCCAACATTTGGAGGCTGAACAGCACCCTTTTGAATAACCAACAAATCACAGAAGAAATCAAAAAATAAATCAAAATATGCATTGAAACGAATGAAAATGAAAACGCAACTACACAGAACCTGTGGGACACTATAAAAGCAGTGCTAAGAGGAAAGTTCATAGCAATACAGGCATACCTCAAGAAACAAGAAAAAAGCCAAATAAATAACCTAACTCTACACCTAAAGCAACTAGAAAAGGAAGAAATAGAGAACCCCAGAGTTAGTAGAAGGAAAGAAATCCTAAAAATTAGGGCAGAAATAAATGCAAAAGAAACAAAAGAGACCATAGCAAAAATCAACAAAGCAAAAAGCTGGTTCTTTGAAAGGACAAATAAAATTGACAAACCATTAGCCAGACTCATCAAGAAACAAAGAGAAAAAAATCAAATCAATAATTTTAGAAATGAAAATGGAGAGATGACGACAGACAACACAGAAATACAAAGAATCATAAGAGACTACTATCAGCAATTATATGCCAATAAAATGGACAACTTGGAAGAAATGGACAAATTCTTAGAAAAGTACAGCTTTCCAAAACTGAACCAGGAAGAAATAGAAAATCTTAACAGACCCAACACAAGCATGGAAATTGAAACTGTAATCAGAAATCTTCCAGCAAACAAAAGCCCAGGTCCAGACGGCTTCACAGCTGAATTCTACCAAAAATTTCGAGAAGAGCTAACACCTATCTTACTGAAGCTATTCCAGAATATTGCAGAGGAAGGTAAACTTCCAAACTCATTCTGTGAGGCCACCATCACCCTAATACCAAAACCTGACAAAGACACCACAAAAAAACAAAACTACAGTCCAATATCACTGATGAACATAGATGCAAAAATCCTCAACAGAATTCTAGCAATCAGAATCCAGAAACACATTAAAAAGATCACACACCATGACCAAGTGGGCTTTATCCCAGGGATGCAAGGATTCTTCAATATCCACAAATCAATCAATGTAATTTATCACATTAACAAACTGAAAAATAAAAATCATATGATTATCTCAATAGATGCAGAAAAAGCCTTTGACAAAATTCAACATCCATTTATGATAAAAAACTCTCCAGAAAGCAGGAATAGAAGGAACGTACCTCAACATAATAAAATCTATATATGACAAACCCACAGCTAACATTATCCTCAATGGTGAAAAATTGAAACAATTTCCCCTAAAGTCAGGAACAAGAAAAGGGTGTTCACTTTCACCACTACTATTCAATATCGTACTGGAAGTTTTGGCCACAGCAATCAGAGCAGAAAAAGAAATAAAAGGAATCCAAATTGGAAAAGAAGAAGTAAAACTCTCACTGTTTGCAGATGACATGATCCTCTATATAGAAAATCCTAAAGACTTGACAAGAAAACTACTAGAGCTAATCAACGAATATAGTAAAGTTGCAGGATATAAAATCTACACTCAGAAATACCTTGCATTCCTATACACTAATAATGAGAAAGTAGAAAAAGAAATCAAGGAAACAATCCCATTCACCATGCAACAAAAAGAATAAAATATTTAGGGATATACCTACCTAAAGAAACTAAAGACCTATATACTGAAAACTATAAAACACTGATGAAAAAAATCAAAAGGACACTAATAGATGGAGAAATATACCATGCTCATGGGTTGGAAGAATCAATATAGTGAAAATGAGTATACTACCCAAAGCAATCTACAGATTCATTGCAATTCCCATCAAGTTACCAGCAGTATTTTTCACAGAACTAGATCAAATAATCTCAAGGTTTGTATGGAAATACAAAATACCTCGAATAGCCAAAGCAATCTTGAGAAAGAAGAATGGAACTGGAGGAATCAACTTTTCTGACTTCAGGCTCTACTACAAAGCCACAGTCATTAAGACAGTATGGTACTGGCACAAAGACAGAAATAAAGATCAATGGAACAAAATAGAAAGCCCTGAGATGAATGCACACCACTATGGACACCTTATCTTCAACAAAGGAGGCAAGAATATACAATGGAGTAAAGACAGTCTCTTTAACAGGTGATGCTGGGAAAACTGGTCAACCACTTGTAAAAGAATGAAACTAGATCTCTTTCTAACACCATACACAAAAATAAACTCAAAATGGATTAAAGATCTAAATGTAAGACCAGAAACTATAAAACTCCTAGTGGAAAACATAGGCAAAACACTCTCCAACATAAATCACAGCAGAATCCTCTATGATCCACCTCCCAATATACTGGAAATAAAAGCAAAAATAAACAAATGGGATCTAATTAAAATCAAAAGCTTCTGCACAACAAAGGAAACTATAAGCAAGGTGAAAAGACAGCCTTCTGAATGGGAGAAAACAATAGCAAATGAAACAACTGACAAACAACTAATCTCAAAGATATACAAGCAACTTATGCAGCTCAACTCCAGAAAAATAAACGAACCAATAAAAAAATGGGCGAAAGAACTAAATAGGCATTTCTCCAAGAAGACATACGGATGGCTAACAAACACATGAAAAGATGCTCAACATCACTTATCATCAGAGAAATGCAAATCAAGACCACAATGAGGTACCATTTCATACCAGTCAGAATGGCTGCAATCCAAAAGTCTACAAGCACTAAATGCTGGAGAGGATGTGGAGAAAAGGGAACCCTCTTACACTGCTGGTGGGAATGCAAACTAGTACAGACACTATGGAAAACAGTGTGGAGATTCCTTAAAAAATTGTAAATAGAACTGCCTGATGATCCAGCAATCCCACTGCTGGTCATACACACCGAGGAAACCAGAATTGAAAGAGACACGTGTACCCCAATGTTCATTGCAGCACTGCTTATAATAGCCAGGACATGGAAACAACCTAGATGTCCATCAGCAGATGAATGGATAAGAAAGCTGTGGTACATATACACAATGGAGTACTACTCAGCCCTTAAAAGAATAAATTCGACTCAGTTCTAATGAGATGGCTGAAACTGGAGCCAATTATACAGAGTGAAGTAAGCCAGAAAGAAAAACACCAATAAAGTATACTGACACATATATATGGAATTTAGAAGGATAGTAATGATGACCCTCTATGTGAGACAACAAAAGAGGCAGAGAGGTATAGAACGGACTTTTGGACTCTGAGGGAGGGGGAGAGGGTGAGATGATTTGGGAGAACGGCATTGAAACATAGGTATACTATCTTGTAAGAATGAAGCGCCAGTCTATGCTCAATACAGGATGCAGGATGCATGGGGCTGGTGCACCGGATGATTCAGGGAGAGGATGTGGGGTGGGAGGTGGGAGGGGGCTTTGGCATTGGGAGATCGTGGACACCTGTGGCTGATTCATGTCAATGTATGGCAAAACAAATACAGTATTGTAATGTAGAATAAAGTATTAAAAAAAAAAAAAAAACCTACAAGGAATTTATCTTGGATGTTTATATGTTCAATTTTTATTGACTTTATACATTTTTTTCTCTGCACTAATAAAGATTATGATTTTTCCACCTAAATGTAAGAATTTTAAATATGTTCAGTTGTAGAATCTGTTTTTTTATACTAGATTTGCACTCATAAACTTAGACAGTCTTTTCTTAAAAACAGCTAGCCTTAATAAAAGTAGGCAATGATGTGTGAATTTTTAAATGTTATCAGATGAAGAATTATTAGATAAATAAGTACCCAGTGTGGTAGAGCTTGTCAAGATATATCTCTTTGAATGATATCCTTAATGTAAACTGTACATAGTCTTATGTAAATATATTGGCAATCAAAGTTTATTCTTCAAGTTTTAAATTCATATTTGAATATTTTGCCTTAAGATTGTGTTGACTAAGCTTCAAGGTATATTATTTCTATAGTCAGAAAGATATTAAAAATTATGGATGCTAAATTTATGTATTAAATTTGAAATTTATAAGCAGTTAGAAGTAGCTACAATCTTACACTGGACATTTTAGTAGTTATTTTGTAACACAAATTTTCTTTTCTCAGATGCAAAAAATAATCTTCATTTGCAAACTCTACCTGAAAGGTTTTATTTTCTTTTGTTTTATCTAATTTTCTGTTTATTTTGTTTAAAAACAATGCTTAAATAATCAAAAGATTTGGTTACAGTAGGCCATCTGTTGATGAAATTTTTTGTAAGCTTTCCCAGTTATCTTAGATATGCTCTTCACATACTTTGAATATATAGAAATATCTCATTTATCCTTAGCTTAAAATGCTGTATTATGCTTACAAATATCCTACCTTCTTCCATATAATTTCTCTTATGCTTATTGTTTTATTTCTAATATGAAATACCTTTTCATAACTAGAAGCTGAAATACATCTTTAAAACTTCTGGAGATTCTTTGAAATATCTTTTTCTCTTCATGTATACAAATATTCATTCATTTAAATGCTACTTAAGAAAGTCTAGATAGCTATGTGCTGACATTTTAGAGTCTTCTAGATTTAGAAATTCCTCTCCTTTCTAACAAGAACAATATTTTAATCCCTCTCATTACCCAGATTCTAGTTTTAAAATACTGAGTGATACTGGCAACAAATTTCACATCATCTATATTTTCTATGAAATCTTCCTAATTCTTTCCCTCCTATGCCTTAGTATGGGAATTGTCAGTAGTCTGATTTATTTTGAACAACTGAATTCATCTTGCTTGCTTAATCTTATGAGGAATAGGCAGTCCTTTTGGGTCATAGACCTATGTATAGCCTAGCTTCATTCTCCTGTATAGCAAATATGAAGTTATTGTGTAGAAAGTTGTACAGTGATATTGATCTATTATCTTGAAATACATATTATTTTATTGATTGAAAAACAATGACTTTTCTGGGCAAGAGATTTCAAATGTAAATTTCTTGACCCACTGTCATAAAAGCCAGCTACAAAGTAGGCATAGGGAATAATGATTAAGATACACTACTTGGCAGGAATCTCCGTAACTGAATAGATTGACTTGACATAAACAAGTAACAACATACTTTTGTGAATGCTACATCAGTATATTTAAAATTAAAGATGTATGTTTCACAAGGTTTATGAAAGTTGAGTTAGACTGAGAAACAGGTAAGATTCAGTAAAAAAAGGGCTCAAAGGCTCAGTTTGTTCAAAACTTCAGGACATAGTTCGGGCAGTTCCTGATGAATATAAAGTGCACTGAGATGACCCAGAGGGATGGTACAGGGAGGGAGGAGGGGGGTTCAGGATGGGGAACACGTGTATACCTGTGGTGGATTCATGTTGATGTATGGCAAAACCAATACAATATTGTAAAGTAATTAAACTCCAATTAAAATAAATAAATTTATTTTAAAAAAGAGAGAGAAGTGATACATGAAGCTGAGAAGTTTTAGTGTGGCTATGTTTGTATGTTTCAATGATCAATTGACCATTATCTTTTCTTTTTCTGTGAGATAAATATGGAAGTCCTTTGACTCTTCTGTATTGTACTTTATGTATTTTTATTAGTGGTTTGAATAATTTATTTATAATTTTTTGTTATTTTTTCATTTTATTATGTAATAATTATTTTCCTCTTTCTATGATAACATTGTTAAAATTCTACACTTTTATGTAATCAAATTTATTTATTAATTCTGCTGTAAAAATGGTTTTATTCAGTCTTTTTAAAATAAAAAAGAAAACTTGTAGAATAGGTATTTTAGAAAATGTGCAAATGCACAAGTATGTGGAAGAAAATAAAATATTTTAGGACCACATAACTAGAGAACATACCTGAATCTATGGTTTGTTCATCATGTGTGAAGTACATATTTTCCATATTATTCTTGGTTTAAATCAACAAAGTAATAATTATTAAATATACTTAATTTTACCACATAAATGAGGCTCAGAGCTTTTTGCAAGATCACATGGTATTAGGTACATTATAGTATTAGTTATACGTCAGTATTAGAACCATGATTTAAGTGTAGTTTTGTTAAGTACCATATTAGATAGTATAATCATGATAATTGTCATTTAATTTCAATTTTGCTGATCTCCAGACACTTAAAAAAGTATGTTACTACTGTAGCTATCTGTGTGACATCCCACCTCTTTCAAACATTGTACTAGGGCCTTAAAATCACATCATAAAGTAGACATTTTATTATCTGTCTTCTCAGAACAATAATATCCATATATATTTTATTCACATTTTAACCTGGCAGGTACTCAACAAGCATTTAGGGAATACAAGAATCAATAACTCTAATTAAAGATTAGGACTGGGTCACTATAATAGGAGACATGATAACAATTCACATTTCCTTCAATGACATGCTGAATTACATTGGTGAATTTGCTATTGCATATTATTCATCTGTAGAACTACAATCCAATGCTTGTCCATAACTTTTTAGAAAGAATTCTCTCCCCACTCGCGCTCACGGTTCTAATTTCACCCACAGCTACACTTCCTTTGCTTTGCAATGCAACACTCTCCATCCACTTTACAGTCCTCTGGCTGCCAACTGCGCTCCACCCCCTGCCCCCTGCCCCACCCGCTCCCGGTTAAACTAGCCTCTGAGGACCCCTCCTTCTGGATATCCTAGCCCAGGGACCTGCTCACACACCCAGATGCAGGAGCTTGTTCACGATAGCCTTCCCAATGCCCGTGCCCCCACTGGTGATGATGGCCACCTGGTGCTGCAGCAAGTCTGGTGCTAAGCAGCTTTTGCCCTTAACCCAAGAATTCATGGCCATAATGCATTTGAGCAACGGAGAGGAGGGCAACCTAAGCTCCTATACTGTGATTGCTTAAAAATATATTGAAATAACTCTGGTAAAAATATAGGGTGTTTTTATAGGGTCTGCTGTTTCTGTTTTATTTTCCTGTTTAAAAATATGTATGGACTATACATAGCCTTTGACAGCACAACATTAAAACAGTGTTCAGGAGAATAAACTATTAATTTGACAGTTTATTTTTGGTGAAACTATACAATTTATACTATTTCAAACTGAATATTACAAAATAAGATAAGCTACTTAGTATTGTCTATTTCTAAGAAGGTTTTAAAATGAATGTTAATTTTACAAATATCTGAAACAAACACATTTAATTTTAATATTGAATTCATTTCTACTTATGACATCAACAGGGGCCTCCTGAGAGCTCATATGGTAAAAACTTCACCTGCAATACAGGAGACTCCAGTTCAATTCCTGGATTGGGAATATCTGCTGGAGAAGTGATAGGCTAACCACTTCAGCATTTTTGGTCTTCCATTGTGGCTCAACAGGTAAGGAATTTGCCTGCAATGTGGGAGACCTGGGTTCGATCCTTTGGTTGGGAAGATTCGCTGGAGAAGGGAAATCTATACACTCTAGTATCCTAGCCTGGAGAATTTCATGGACTGTACAGTCCATGGGGTTGCAAAGAGTCAGACATGGCTGAGCAACTTTCACTTTTACTTCACTTTTATGACATCAGCAAACTCATGATTGATTGATTTAGAAAAACTAAAAGTAAACTTTTTGTTTTTTTAAAGTGTATTTATTTATTGGCTGTGTTGTCTCTTCCTTGGAGTGTGGGCCTTTTCTCTACTTGCAGCATCAGGCCTCTCATTGCAGCGGCTTCACTTCTTGCAGAGCATGGACTCCAAGGCACATGGGCTCAGTAGTTGTGGTTCCTGGGCTCAACAGCACAGGCTGTTACGTGGGCTGTGTTATGGGCTTAGTTGCTCTGCAGCATGTGAAATCTTCCAAGATCAAGGACTGAACCTGTGTGTATCCTGCAGTGGCAAGCAAATTCATTATCACTGAGCCACCAGTGTAGTCCAAAATAAAGCTTTTATACAGAAATGTATAAACATAATTAATAAATTATTAATAATATAAACTTTATCTTTGTGATAGCTTTATTTCATAAATATAGGCATTTAAAATATTAAGTAAATATCATGCTTCATTTTTATATGTTCATGCTTCACTTTGTGATGTACATGTTCACAAGGATGGTCTAAGAATACTTGGTCTTTGATTTAGGCAAAAACAAGTAGTTATAAAGGGGTTTCTCCAACTCAACAGTAAAGAATCCTCCCGCAATGTAGAAGACAGGTATATGCAGCTTTGATCTGTGGGTCAGGAAGATCCCCTGGAGGAGGTCATGCCTAAAAACATGAAACTTTTAAAAGAAAACATAGTAAACTCCTTGGCTTAGGCCTTGACAGTAATTTTTAAATCTGCCACGAAAAGCAAAAGCAAGGAAAGCAAACATAATCAAATGGGGACTACATCAAACTAAATCTCTTTTGCACAAAAAAGGAAGTAATCATCTTTTCATATTAAATGGGATAAATAATTGCAAATCATATATATGATAATGGACTAACACCCAAAATATATTTTAAAAAGCTCATACAACTCAACAGCAAAAATCCAATTAATTTTAAATTGACAGAATATCTGAATACACATTTTTTCAAAGAAGACATGGAAATGTCTACCAAGTACATAAAAAGATACTCTAAAGCAGGAAAATGAAAATCAAAACCATAATGAAATATTAGCTTATACATGCTAGATAGCTATGAGAAATAAAACAGAAAATATCAATTTGTTGGCAAGGGTATAGAGAACAGGGAACCTTGGTGCACTGTTGTTGGTGATGTAAATTAGTGCAGTCACTATGAAAAATAGTATGGAAGTTTTTTTAAAAAAAATTAAAAATAGGGACTTCATTGCTGGTTCAGTGGCTAAGATGCCAAACTCTCAATGCAGGGGACCTTTCCATCACTGTTCAGGAAAGTATATCCCAGATGCTGCATCTAAGAGTTTGCATGCCATGATTAAAAAGCCCACATGCTGCAATAGCCATAACTCATCTCACACATGCTACAACTCATCTCACAAACTAGCAAAGTAATGCTAAAAATTCTTCAAGCCAGGCTTCAGCAATATGTGAAATGAGAACTTCCAGAAGTTCAAGCTAGATTTAAAAAGGCTGAAACCAGGGATCAAATTGTCAGCATGCACTGGATCATCAAAAGGCAAGAAAGTTCCAGAAAAAAATACCTACTTCTCCTTTATTTACTATGCCAAAGCCTTTGACTATGTGGATCACAACAAACTGTGGAAAAGTCTTCAAGCAATGGGAATACTAGACCACCTTACCTGCCTCCTGAGAAATCTGTATAGAAGCCAAGAAGCAACACTTAGAACTGGACATGGAACAGCAGACTGGTTTCAAATTGGGAAAGGAGTACATCAAAGCTGTATATTGTCACCCTGTTTATTTAACTTATATGCAGACTACATCATGCAAAATATCAGGTTGGATGAAGCACAAGCTGGAATCAAGATTGCTGGGAGAAATCAATTATCTCAGATACACAGAAATGACATCACCTTTATGGCAGAAAGCGAAGAAGAAATAAAGAGCCTTAAATGAAAGTGAAAGATGACAGTGAAAAAGTTGCCTTAAACTCAACATTTTAAAAAAAAGAATATCATGGCATCTAGTCCCATCACTTTTCGGCAAATAGATGGGGAAACAATGGAAACAATGAGAAACTTTATTTTCTTGGCCTCCAAAATCACTCCAGGTAGTGACTTTAGCCATGAAATTAAAATGTGCCTGCTCCTTGGAAGAAAAGCTATGATCAACCTAGATAGCATATTAAAAAGCAGAGACATCACTTTGCCAACAATGGTCTGTCTAGTCAAAGCTACGATTTTTCCAGTAGTCATATATAAATGTGAGAGTTGGAATATAAAGAAAGCTGAACACTAAATAATTGTTGGAGAAGACTCTTAAGAGTCCCTTGGACAATAAGGAGATCCAACCAGTGAATCTTCTAGGAAATCAGTCCTGAATATTCATTGGAAGGACTGATACTGACGCTGAAGCTCCAATACTTTGGCCACCTGATGAGGAGAAGTGATTCACTGGAAAAGACCCTAATGCTGGGAAAGATTGAAGGTGGGAGGAGAAGGGGATGACATAGGATATGATTGGATAGCATCTCTGACTTGATGGACCTGAGTTTGAGCAAGCTCTGGGAGTTGGTGATAGACAGGGAAGCCTGGTGTGCTGCAGTTATAAGGGTCACAAGAGTCAGACACAACTGAGCAACTGAACTGATGCTGCAGCTGAAAGATCCCAGTTTCTGCAATGAAGGTTTAATTCAGGTAGTAGACTCTATGACCTTTGAGGGGCAGTCAAGATGAGGCCTACTCTTCAAAAAAGTGGAGCTTGCTCTCTAAAGGTAAAGAGGAAAAGATGCAACAGAAAACATGTATAAGCAATCAACCACAGGGAAAAATAGATGAAGAGAATTAATTGCTTTTATTAATGACTTCTCAGGTTATTTTTTCAATTCCATGTAAATCATGGCTGCAATTTCTGCTCTTGACTTTTAATAGATGGGCAGTGCTACTTGCTTAGATTAGTTGTAGTGTGGCATTCCTACAACTAAACAATCCCTGGCAAAAGCACTCACCTTGAGATAAAATTCCATAATAAAGAAGGGTAAGGCATAATAATGATTTTCTTTTGACATATAAATATCAGTATGTAACTTAATTAAGTCAAAGTAAAAAAATAGGGGGAAAAGACACATGGTTAAAATAAGCACTTTGAAAATGCAATTGAATAATTAGATTCTCATGCTAAAATATGCATGACATTACAGCAATTAGTACTGTGAAAATAAAAATTATAGAATAAAAGAGATATGTATGTGAAAATTCAGAAAGACACTGCATGTTTGTATCTATGTATCTATATATATAAATACCAAGCTGTAAATTCAGTAAACATAGTCATGCATTTGTAATAACATTTTAATCACAAAACAAATGCAAAAATTATAATATCATCACAATTTGTTAAAATTATGTAGTCTTTAATTCTACATTTTAATGTGTAATTTTCAGATATTTTAATAAAAATTAGCGAAATGTAAAAAACTGATTACACATCAAATTAATTCAAACATTTAATTATATAATTAAACTTTCTAGGTATTTATGATATCTGTGAAATATTGTCTCCCAGGTGGTGCTAATGGTAAAGAACTTGCCTGCTAATGCAGGAGATGTAAGGGATTCAGGTTCTATCTCTGGGTTGGGAAGATACCCTGGAAAAGGAAATGGGAACCCTCTCCACTATTCTTGCCTGGAGAATCCCATAGACAGACTAGCCTGGAAGGCTACAGTCCATGGGTTTGCATAGAGTTGGACATGACTAAAGCAACTTAACATGCATGAATGTAACATATTGGTTCTCCATAGAAAAACAGATCTTTAGCTGTTGGAATATAAGTGACATCCAGTTTTGAATTCATTGTAATAATTCATGGGCAAATTGCTATGTGTTTCACTATCAGCAGTGTATGCAAGTTCCAACTGATTCAGAATCTCACCAATATTTTATTGTTGACTGTTCAAAAACTGTTAACTGCTGGAATTTTAGCCATTCCAACAGTTATATGAATAGCGGTGTAGGATCATCTTTTAAATTTCTATTCCCTTAATGGCTAATGTTGAGCATTTTTATTTATTTTTTTCCAGAGCATGACCTTTTTATTTGTTTTTATTATTTATTTATTTAATATTTTATTCTACATTACAATACTGTATTTGTTTTGTCATGCACTGACATGAATCAGCCACAGGTGAACACAATCTCCCAATGCCAAAGCCCCTCCCACCTCCTACCCCATATCATCTCCCTGTATCATCCCGTGCACCAGCCCCAAGCATCCTGTATCCTGTATTGAACATAGACTGATGCTTCGTTTCTTACATGACAGTAAACATGTTTCAGTGCCATTCTCCCAAATCATCCCACCCTCTCCCTCTCCCTCAGAGTCCAAAAAGTCCGTTCTATACCTCTCTGTCTCTTTTGTTGTCTCACATAGAGGGTCATCATTATTATCTTTCTAAATTCCGTATATATGTGTCAGTATACTGTATTGGTGTTTTTCTTTCTGGCTTACTTCACTCTGTATAACTGGCTCCAGTTTCATCCATCTCATTAGAACTGAGTCAAATTTATTCTTTTTAAGGGCTGACTAGTACTCCATTGTGTATATGTACCACAGCTTTCTTATCCATTCATCTGCTGATGGACATCTAGGTTGTTTCCATGTCCTGGCTATTATAAGCAGTGCTGCAATGAACACTGGGGTACATGTGTCTCTTTGAATTCTGGTTTCCTCGGTGTGTATGACCAGCAGTGGGATTGCTGGATCATAAGGCAGTTCTATTTGCAATTTTTAAGGAATCTCTACACTGTTTCCCATAGTGGCTGTACTAGTTTGCATTCCCACCAGCAGTGTAAGAGGATTCCCTTGTGTCCACATCCTCTCCAGCATTTATTGCTTGTAGACTTCTGGATCGCAGCCATTCTGACTGGTGTGAAATGGTACCTCATTGTGGTCTTGATTTGCATTTCGCTGATAATGAGTGATGTTGAGCATCTTTTCATGTGTTTGTTAGCCATCTGTATGTCTTCTTTGGAGAAATGCCTATTTAGTTCTTTGGCCCATTTTTTTGATTGGTTCGTTTATTTTTCTGGAGTTCAGCTGCATAAGTTGCTTGTATATCTTTGAGATTAGTTGTTTGTTAGTTGTTTCATTTGCTATTGCTTTCTCCCATTCAGAAAGCTGTCTTTTCATCTTGCTTATAGTTTCCTTTGTTGTGCAGAAGCTTTTAATTTTAATTAGATCCCATTTGTTTATTTTTGCTTTTATTTCCAGTTTTCTGGGAGGTGGATCATAGAGGATCCTGCTGTGATTTATGTCGGAGAGTGTTTTGCCTATGTTCTCCTCTAGGAGTTTTATAGTTTCTGGTCTTACATTTAGATCTTTGATTCATTTTGAGTTTATTTTTGTGTGTGGTGTTAGAAAGAGGTCTAGTTTCATTCTTTTACACGTGGTTGACCTGTTTTCCCAGCACCACCTGTTAAAGAGACTGTCTTTATTCCATTGTATATTCTTGCGTCCTTTGTCAAAGATAAGGTGTCCATAGGTGTGTGGATCTATCTCAGGGTTTTCTATTTTGTTCCATTGATCTTTATTTCTGTCTTTGTGCCAGTACCATACTGTCTTAATGACTGTGGCTTTGTAGTAGAACGTGAAGTCAGGCAAGTTGATTCCTCCAGTCCCATTCTTCTTTCTCAACATTGCTTTGGCTATTTGAGGTCTTTTGTATTTCCATAAAAATCTTGAAATTATTTGTTCTAGTTCTGTGAAAAATACTGCTGGTAGCTTGATAGGAATTGCATTGAATCTGTAGATTGCTTTGAGTAGTATACTCATTTTCACTATATTGACTCTTCCGACCCATGATCATGGTATATTTCTCCATCTATTAGTGTCCTCTTTGATTTCTTTCATTAGTGTTTTATAGTTTTCAATATATAGGTCTTTAGTTTCTTTAGGTAGGTATATCCCTAAATATTTTATTCTTTTCATTGCAATGGTGAATGGAATTGTTTCCTTAACTTCTTTTTCTACTTTCTCATTATTAGTGTATAGGAATGCAAGGGATTTCTGACTGATGGTTTTATATCCTGCAACTTTACTGTATTCATTGATTAGCTCTAGTAGTTTTCTGGTCGAGTCTTTAGGATTTTCTGTGTAGAGGATCATGTCATGTTCAAACAGTGAGAGTTTTACTTCTTATTTTCCAATTTGGATTCCTTTTATTTCTTTTTTTCTGCTCTGATTGCTGTGGCCAAAACTTCCAGAACTATATTGAATAGTAGTGGTGAAAGTGAGCACCCATGTCTTGTTTCTGACTTTAGGGGAAATGGTTTCAATTTTTCACCATTGAGGATGATGTTAGCTGTGGGTTTGTCATATATAGATTTTATTATGTTGAGGTACGTTCCTTCTATTCCTGCTTTCTGGAGAGTTTTTTATCATAAATGGATATTGAATTTTGTCAAAAGCCTTCTCTGCATCTATTGAGATAATCATATGATTTTTACTTTTCCATTTGTTAATGTGGTGCATTACATTGATTAATTTGCAGATATTGAAGAATCCTTGCATCCCCGGGATAAAGCCCACTTGGTCATGGTGTATGATCTTTTTAATGTGTTGTTGGATTCTGATTGCTAGAATTTTGTTGAGGATTTTGGCATCTATGTTCATCAGTGATATTGGCCTGTAGTTTTCTTTTTTGTGGTGTCTTTATCAGGTTTTGGTATTAGGGTGATGGTGGCCTCATAGAATGAGTTTGGAAGTCTACCTTCCTCTGCAATTTTCTGGAAGAGTTTCAGTAAGAGAGGTGTTAACTCTTCTCGAATTTTTTGGTAGAATTCAGCTGTGAAGCCGTCTGGACCTGGGCTTTTGTTTGCTGGAAGATTTCTGATTACAGTTTCAATTTCCATGCTTGTGTTGGGTCTGTTAAGATTTTCTATTTCCTCATGGTTCAGTTTTGAAAGTTGTACTTTTCTAAGAATTTGTCCATTTCTTCCAAGTTGTCCATTTTATTGGCATATAATTGCTGATAGTAGTCTCTTATGATTCTTTGTATTTCTGTGTTGTCTGTCGTCATCTCTCCATTTTCATTTCTAAAATTATTGATTTGATTTTTTTCTCTTTGTTTCTTGATGAGTCTGGCTAATGGTTTGTCAATTTTATTTGTCCTTTCAAAGAACCAGCTTTTGCTTTGTTGATTTTTGCTATGGTCTCTTTTGTTTCTTTTGCATTTATTTCTGCCCTAATTTTTAGGATTTCTTTCCTTCTACTAACTCTGGGGTTCTCTATTTCTTCCTTTTCTAGTTGCTTTAGGTGTAGAGTTAGGTTATTTATTTGGCTTTTTCTTGTTTCTTGAGGTATGCCTGTATTGCTATGAACTTTCCTCTTAGCACTGCTTTTATAGTGTCCCACAGGTTCTGTGTAGTTGTGTTTTCATTTTCATTCGTTTCTATGCATATTTTGATTTATTTTTTGATTTCTTCTGTGATTTGGTGGTTATTCAGAAGGGTGTTGTTCAGCCTCCAAATGTTGGAATTTTTAATAGTTTTTCTCCTGTAATTGAGATCTAACCTTAGTGCATTATGGTCAGAGAAGATGCTTGGAATATGACCTTACTAACCATATGTATCCGCACATGCCTTCAGAAAGTGTCCATTCACCTTTCTTACTGTTGTTGGCTTAACTTCAAGGAACCCCTTTGCCTTTCGGTAATTATAGGAATGCTCTTGAGAGAAGTGGAAGTGGAGAGTGAAAAAGCTGGCTTAGAACTCAACATTCAGAAAATGAAGATCATGATATCTGGTCCCATCTCTTCACAGAAAATAGATGGGGAAACAGTGAAAACAGTGTCAGACTTTATTTTTTGGGGCTCCAAAATCACTGCAGATGGTGACTGCAGCCATGAAATTAAAAGACACTCACTTCTTGGAAGAAAAGTTATGACCAACCTAGATACCATATTGAAAAGCAGAGACATTACTTTGCCAACCAAGGTCCGTCTAGTAAATGATATGGTTTTTCCAGTGGTTATTTATGGATGTGAGAGTTGGCCTGTTAAGGAAGTTGAGCAATGAAGAATTGATGCTTTTGAACTGTGGTGTTGGAGAAGACTCTTGAGAGTCCTTTGGACTGCAAGGAGATCCAACCAGTCCATTCTGAAGGAGATCAGCCCTGAGATTTCTTTGAAAGTAATGATGCTAAAGCTGAAAGTACAGTACTTTGGCCACCTCATGAGAAAAATTGACTCACTGGAAAAGACTCTGATGATGGAAGGGATTGGGGTCAGGGAGGAGATGGGTACGACAGAAGATGAGATGGCTGGATGACATCACTGACTCGATGGACGTCAGTCTGAGTGAACTCCGGAAGTTGCTGATGGACAGGGAGGCCTGATGTGCTGTGATTCATGGAGTTGCAAAGAGTTGGACATGACTGAACGACTGAACTGAACTGAACTGATATGCTCTTAAAACAGATCTGTCTGATATATATTTGATGAAAATATTCTCTCAGTGTGCAAATTGTCTATTTTTTAACAAAGAAAAGTCTTCAATTTTTAAGGAATACAACATGTCATTTGTGAGAATTTTTATTTGTTTTACACATCTTAACTTAAGAAAAAAATTCCCTATCCCTAGATTGCAGAAATATTCTTCTAGATTTTCTTTTAAAAGTTTACACATTTAGAACTGAGTCAAATTTATTCTTTTAAGGGCTGAGTAGTATTCCATAGTGTATATGAACCACAGCTTTCTTATCCATTCATCTGCTGATGGACATCTAGGTTGCTTCCATGTCATGGCTATTATAAACAGCGCTGCAATGAACATTGGGGTACATGTGTCTCTTTCACTTCTGGTTTCCTCAGTGTGTATGCCCAGCAGTGGGATTTCTGGGTCATAAGGCAGTTCTATTTGCAATTTTTAAGGAATCTCCACACTGTTTTCCATAATGGCTGTACTAGTTTGCATTCCCACCAGCAGTGTAAGAAGGTTCCCTTTTCTCCACACCCTCTCCAGCATTTATTGCTTGTAGACTTCTGGATCGCAGCCATTCTGACTGGTGTGAAATGGTACCTCATTGTGGTCTTGATTTGCATTTCTCTGATAATGAGTGATGTTGAACATCTTTTCATGTGTTTGTTAGCCATCCGTATGTCTTCTTTGGAGAAATGCCTATTTAGTTCTTTGGCCCATTTTTTTATTGGATAATTTATTTTTCTGGAGTTGAGCTGGATGGAATTGGAACCGATTATACAGAGTGAAGTAAGCCAAAAGGAAAAACACCAATACAGTATACTGACACATATATATGGAATTTAGAAGACAGTGATGATGACCCTGTATGTGAGACAACAAAAGACACAGAGGTATAGAGTCGACTTTTGGACTCTGAGGGAGAGGAAAGGGTGGGATGGTATGGGAGAATGACAATGAAACATGTATACTTTCCTGTAAGAAACGAAACGCTAATCTATGTTCAATGTAGGATGCAGGAGGCATGGGGCTGATGCACAGGATGATTCAAGTAGAGGATGGGGGGTGGGAGGTGGGAGGGGGATTCGGCATTGGGAGATTGTGTTCACCTATGGCTGATTCGTGTCAATGTATGGCAAAACAAATACAGTATTGTAATTAAAAAAATAAATAAATTTAATAAAAAATAAAAAAATAAAATAGATTAAAAAAGTTTACAAATTTAACTTTTATTGATGCATTTTTGTATTAGATATATTAAAAATTTATATGAAAATTATGAGATCAAGTTTGAGTTTCCTTACTGCCCCCCCTTTTTTTTTTTTAGTTACTGTATGCTGCTGCTGCTGCTAAGTCGCTTCAGTCGTTTCCGACTCTGTGCGACCCAATAGACGGCAGCCCACCAGGCTTCCCAGACCCTGGGATACTCCAGGCAAGAACACCAGAGTGGGTTGCCATTTCCTTCTCCAATGCATGAAAGTGAAAGTGAAGTCGCTCAGTTGTTTCTGACTCTCCGTGACCCCATGGACTGCAGCCTACCAGGCTCCTCCATCCATGGGATTTTCCAGGCAAGAGTACTGGAATGGGGTGCCATCGCCTTTTCTAGTTAATGTATAGTACTTAGTTAAATAGTTTTTCCTTTCCGTATTGAATTACTTAAATAGTTTTTTTTTTTAATATGTTGATCAATTAATCATACTAGTGCAGGATGATTCCTTGGCTCTCTGTTATGTTATATTGATCTGTTTTTCCACATTTTCCCAAATACCACAGGGTATTGATGTCTAGTCTTATTAAGTTTTGAAGTCAGATACTCTAAATCTTTGAACTTCATACTTTTTCTCAGATTATTTTGGCTCTTCCAGTCCTATGAATTATCATACATCCTTGGAGAGATCTGCAAAATATTTTGGCTCAAAATAAGATGAGAACCATTATATAGATTAGCATGTCATTTTTTATATTATATACTACAGTTATTTTAATTAAAGCTAAAGTGATTTATTTAGTTGTTCCTGTCAAAGGAGAGTATTAGGTTTAAAATATACTTCTAGTAGTTTCTTTCTTTAATAGCTCCAAAGCACTACCTGTCAATAGACTTTTACCCAAATCTGGCATTTCTGTTCACCCCATAGTTTAAAATGCCTGAAATAATTCTACACAGTCACTTAATCTATAGTTTGAGTTAGATGATTTAGGAATGGGATTTACTTTGATCTCCTCTTCAGTTTCCATTTCAAGTAAGAAATAATATTTTTCTTTTCCTCAGAACATCTTAAAAGCATTACTTAAATGCATTTCTTTAAGCTCATGTGTTGTACTTTATAGAAGGTGTTCTTGCTTTGTTAGTAAATTTAATTTTTTTCCAAAACATTTACTAAAATTTAGTTTTGTCTGTGCTAGATCTTTGTTGTTTCATGCAGTCTGTCTCTATTTTCATTGAGTGTTTTCTAGTCATGGTGCTCAGGCTTCTCATTGTGATGACTTCTCTTGTTACAGGGCAGGGGCTGTGAGACACGTAGGCTTCAGTAGTTGAGTTTTGTGGGCTTAGCAGTTGTGGCTCACTGGCTTATTTGCCTTGCAGCATGTGGAATCTACCTGGACCAGGGATTGAACACATTTCCCCTGCACTGGTAGGTAGATTCTTGTACACTGGAACCAGGAAGTCCCTAATTCTTTTTTTTTTTTCTTTTTCTTTTTTCTTTTGCTTTTTTGGGTTGCTCCATGCAGCATGTAGAATCTTAGTTACCTCAGCAGGGATTGAACCCCATGCCCCCTGCTTTATAAGCATTGGAAGCATGGAGTCTTAACCACTGGACTGCCAGGGGATTCTCCAAAGTATTTTTATAGTACATTTTATATTTTTAATGAATAATACTCAAAATCAAGAATCTTTTCTTGAATTATCATAGAAATGTTTTCCTGTTATTGGCTTATAGATATTGTTCTCTCTCATCGGCTTATTAAGATTGTCTATCTATACGAGCTTAAATTATCTTTTGTCATATCTGTATCATTTCCCAGCCCTTATAGGAAGCATGAGAAAGGAAGTGAGCTCACTGTAGAGAAAATAACAGAAAAAAATGGAGCTTTAGCTTCCTTTTATATAAATTGTGAGTATAAATAATAACTATCTTCCTTGGCTTTAGTTCAAAGGAAATACTATTTGAGGACCTGCACAGTAATATTTAATTATGATACAAACTATAATTATTGTGATCATTATTTAGAATATCTTGCATATTACTAATGAATTTTGCATGCTCTATTATGGGGAACCTGTTATTATTGATAAAATCTGATGTTGAGTACTAATGAAGGTTGCTATTTATTGTCAGTGGAAGTCATCAAGCAGAAAAAAAAACTTTATGCTGACCAATTTTGAAGCAGTGAAGTATTCTCATGCTTTGAAAAGAACTGCTAGAAATCTAGTCATAATAAATGTCAGTGATGAACCATGAGGCTTTTGAAATCTGAAAGACCCAAGTACTTTCTGAGTCCTAAGTTATACTGAGAAAAAAATGGCTGATGTCATTTTTCACATGGGAATGTTGTGAAAGTGTTTTCTCTGATTCTAGTGCCTGATTTGAATTTGTTGTTCAGAAATATTTTCCCCTTTATTTTCCCTAGAGACAGTCAGTGTGTTTGCAACATCCATTTTTCAGTTATGCTCAAGAGTCTATTGTTTTCTCTGCTATATAATAATTTAATACTAAATGGATTAGTCAGGATTTTTTGGTTAAAATGAATAAAGAGGCTGCTCAAATGGATTAAAGAAAATAAAATCTGTATATCAAAGGATATATATGTATGCTACTGCTGCTGCTAAGTCGCTTCAGTCGTTTCCGACTCTGTGCGACCTCGTAGATGGCAGCCCACCAGGCTCCTCTATCCCTGGGATTCTTTAGGCAAGAATAGTGGAGTTTGTTGCCATTTCCTTCTCCAAATCATGAAAGTGAAAAGTGAAAGTGAAGTCGCTCTGTTGTGTCGGACTCTTTGCGACCCCATGGACTGCAGCCTACCAGGCTCCTCCGTCCATGGGATTTTCCAGGCAAGAGTACTGGAGTGGGGTGCCATTGCCTTCTCCATATATATATATATAGTACCTTAAATGGCTTCATACCATGACTGAGCCAAAAATTTGTTTTATTTTATTCCTAAACATTGTTTGTTCCAGTCTGTACTTCTCCATATATTAAAACCTATAATTCTAAGCCTATGTCACATGTAGAGTTAACAAAAGTGATAGAAAGACACTTGTGATATCCTTACTCAGTGTCACAGGACAATCCTACCATGTTTGTGTATGGTCAAGAGATTGCAGTAATTTCTCTAAAAATACTGGGTCATATGTCTGATCCTGTATTCAGTGTGTGGATCCAACCCTATTCTATTCACATAAACAGGAGGAAAGTGGAGTGGCTTCCACAGTGCAGACATTAACAAAGAAGGAGCAATGAATGCTTACAGCATATAAAATAGATGTGTTTACTGAATTTATAATTATCTTCATTGGTAAGATTGAGCCTCAGTAACATAATTTCAGGATTGTCTGAGAATTTAAAACCTTATGGTTCAATCCTATTTATCTAAATGCATTTTAACTATAGTTCAGTTATCTGTAGATTGAAAGTGAAAGTGAAAGTCACTCAGGCGTGTCCCACGGACTGTCCATGGAATTCTCTATGCCAGAATACTGGAGTGTGTAGACTTTCCCTTCTCCCGGGGATCAACCTAACCCAGGGGTCAAACCCTGGTCTCCTGCAGGCAGATTCTTTACCAGTTGAGACACAAGAGAAGACCAAGAATACTGGAGTGGATAGCCTGTCCCTTCTCCAGCGGATCTTCCCAATCCAGGAATCAAACTGGGGTCTCCTGCATTGAAGGCAGATTCTTTACCAACTGAACTCCAAATAGGGAAGTGGTATCTGGAGACTGAATACGTTCAAATCTAAATAATGGAACATTTTCATTTTCCTTCTAGTTTAATCCTTTTATGGTCAATACTGCAAACTTCCAGACTGGAGTCTCAATGGCTCCCTTATATTTCAACTAAGATTTAGGGATATGCCTAAAGGAATTCACCTTGTATTGCATAACAGTGTTCATAATTATCAACTTTTTCCTGAAAAGTGCTTTTCATCATATTTATTATTGATACTTGATATAAGCTTATATTTGCTAGAGGTGATAGTAAAATTATTTGTAATAAACCTGTTAAACATCAAATTTATATTTAATTTATATACAAATACATTCAGTTCAGTTCAGTTCAGTCATGTCCACCACTTTGAAATCCCATGAATCACAGCACACCAGGCCTCCCTGTCCATCATCAACTCCCAGAGGTCACTCAAACACATGTCCGTTGAGTCAGTGATGCCTTCCAGTCATCTCATCCTCTTTCATCCCCTTTTCCTCCTGCCTCCAATCCCTCTCAGCATTACAGACTTTTCCAGTGAGACAGCTCTTTCCATCAGGTGGCCAAAGTATTGGAGTTTCAGCTGTAGCATCATTCCTTCCAATGAACACCCAGCAATGATCACTTAGAATGGACTGGTTAGATCTCCTTGCAGTCCTAGGGACTCTCAAGAGTCTTCTCCAACACCACAGTTCAAAAGCATCATTTTCCTTTGTTGTGCAGAAGCTTTTAATTTTAATAAGATCCAATTTGTTTATCTTTGCCTTTATTTCCAGTATCACTCATTAAAAAATAATAATAATAATAATAAAAAAGCATCAATTCTTCGGTGCTCAGCTTTCTTCAGAGTGCAACTCTTACATCCATACATGACCACTGAAAAAGCCATAGCCTTGACTGGATGGACTTTAGTCAGCAAAGTAATGCTTTTGCTTTTCAATATGCTATCTAGGTTGGTCACAACTTTTCTTCCAAAGAGTGAGCATCTTTTAATTTCATGGCTGCAATCATCATCTGCAGTGATTTCGGACACCTCAAAATTAAAGTCTGCCACTGTTTCCCCATGTGTTTGCCATGAAGTGATGGGACCAGAGGTCGTGATCTTAGTTTATTGAGTGTTGAGCTTTAAGCCAACATTTTCTTTCTCTTCTTTTACTTCCATCAAGAGGCCTTTTAGTTCCTCTTCACTTTCTGACCATAAGGGTGATGTTATCTGCATATCTGAGGTTATTGATATTTCTCCCAGCAATCTTGATTCCAGCTTGTGCTTTCTCTAGCCCAGCATTTCTCATGATGTAGTCTGCATATAAGTTAAATAAGCAGGGTGACAATACACAGCCTTGACATACTCCTTTTTCTTTTTGGAACCATTCTGTTGTTCCATGTTCAGTTCTAACTGTTGCTTCCTGACTTGCATATAGGTTTCTCAAGAGTCAGGACAGGTCGTCTGGTATTCTCATCTCTTTCAGAATTTTCCTCTGTTTATTGTGATCCACACAGTCAAAGGCCTTGGCATAACCAATAAGGCAGAAATAGATATTTTTCTGGAGCTCTCTTGCTTTTTCTATGATCCAATGGAGGTTAGCAATTTGGTCTCTTGTTCTTCTGCCTCTTCTAAAATCTAAATTCATGGTTCATGTATGGCTGAAGCCTGGTTTGAAGAATTTTGAGCATTACTTACTAGCCTGTAAGATGAATGCAATTATGTGGTAGTTTGAGCAGTCTCTGGCATTGCCTTTCTTTGGGATTGGAATGAAAGTTGACCTTTTTCAGTCCTTTGGCCACTGCTGAGTTTTCTAAATTTGCTGACATATTGAGTGCAGCACCTTCACAGCATCATCTTTCCAGATTTGAAATAGCTCAATTGAAATTCCATCACCTCAACTAGCTTTGTTTGTAGTGATGCTTCCTAAGGCCCATGTGACTTCACATTTCAGGATGTCTGGCTCTAGGTGAATGATCACACCATCATGATTATCTGGGTCACGAAAATCTTTTTTGTACAGTTCTTCTGTGTATTCTTGCCACCTCTTCTTAATATCTTCTGCTTCTGTTAATTCCATACCATTTCTGTCCCTTGTTGAGCCCATGTTTCACACAGTGTCCCTTTGGTATCTCTAATTTTCTTGAAGAGATCTCTAGTCTTTCCTATTCTATTCTTTTCCTCTATTTCTTTGCATTGATCGCTGAGTAAAGCTTTCTTATCTCTCCTTGCTATTCTCTGGAACTCCCCATTCAAAAGGGGAATATCTTTCCTTTTCTCCTTTGCTTTTGTTTGTTTGTTTGTTTGTTTGTTTTTGGCTTCTCTTCTTTTCACAGCTATTTGTAAGGCCTCCTCAGATGGCCATTTTGCTTTTGCCTTTCTTTTCCATGGGGATGGTCTTGATCCCTGTCTCCTGAACAATGCCACAAATCTCTGTCCATAGTTCATCAGGCACTCTGTCTATCAGATCTTGTCCCTTATATCTATTTCTCATTTCCACTGTATAATCATAAGGGATTTGATTTAGATCATACCTGAATGGTCTAGTGATTTTCCCCACTTTCTTCAATTTAAGTCTGAATTTGGTAATAAGGAGTTCTTGATCTGAGCCACGGTTAGCTCCCAGTCTTGTTTTTGTTGGCTATATAGAACTTCTCCATCTTTGCCTGAAAAGAATACAGATTTTATACTTCAAAGTAACATCATTGGTCTTGTGAAACAGGAAAAAAACAAAACAAACAAGCTGCTACTACCATCCTCTATCCCATTGTTTCTCTCATAGCTCCCTTTGCTCTTGAAGCTGGTAACTGGGCAGTGTAATGAGAGGTCACTTCAGTTAAGTTCAGTTGCTCAATTATGTCAGACTGTTTGAAACTCCACGATCTGCAGCATACTAGGCTTCCTGTCCATCACCAACTCCTGGAACTTGCTCAAGCTCATATCCATTGAGTTGGTGATGCCATCCAATCATTTCATCCTCTGTTATCCCCTTCTCCTTCTTCTTTCTATCATTCCTAGGACCAAGGTCTGTTCCAATGAGTTGGTTCTTCACATCAGGTGGCCAAAGTATTGGATCTTCAGCTCCACTCCTTCCACTCAACATTCAGGATTGATTTCCTTTAGGATTGACTTGTTGGAACTCCTTCCAGTCCAAGTGACTCTCAAGAGTCTACTCTCACATCACAGTTAAAAATCATAAATTCCTTGATGTTCAGTTTTCTTTATGGTCCAAGTCTCCCATCTATACATGACTACTGGAAAAACCATAGTTTTGGCTATACAGACCTTTGTTAACAAAATGTTGTCTGCTTTTTAATATGTTCTCTAAGTTTTTAATATGCTTCCAATTTGAAAGCATCTTTTTATTTCATGTCTGAAGTCACCATCTACAGTGATTTTGGAACCGAAGAAAATAAATTCTGTCACTATTTCCATTGTTTCCCCACCTATTTGCCATGAAGTGATGGGACAAGATACCATGGTCTTCGTTTTTTGAACTTTAAGTTTTAAGCCAGCTCTTTCACTCTCCTCTTTCACTTTCATCAAGAGGGTCTTTAGTTCATCTTCACCTTCCCTGGTGGCTCAGAGGTTAAAGCGTCTGCCTGGAATGCAGGAGACCTGGGTTCAATCCCTGGGTTGGGAATATCCCCTGGAGAAGGAAATGGCAACCCACTCCAGTACTCCTGCCTGGAGAATCCCATGGAGGAAGGAGCCTGGTAGGCTACAGTCCATGGGGTCTCAAAGAGTCACCTTAGGTCAGCTTGCATCAAATATTCAAGTTCATCAACTCTAACATGGCACAATTGCCTTCATTTCTACACCCCGACACTAATACAAATACATTTCATTAGAGCAACCTAACCAACATTTACTCATTAGTATCAAGGGTACCTGAAAATTGAAATCATTAATTTTTAAGTTTATCAGATATGCAACAGGGGAGTGGAGCATAGAAGCCAGTGATAAAGGATACGGAATACCAGTAGAAGAATCTAACACAGAAACAATGGAACGTTAGTGCAAGAAAACAGTCAAAATATAACTTAAGATACATGCCATTATTCTGATTTTATTGAATATAAAGGATAGCTAATGGAATGATATAACTTACTGCATTTGGAAA
Organism: Nanger dama; assembly: GCA_917880005.1. Classification (NCBI taxonomy): domain Eukaryota; kingdom Metazoa; phylum Chordata; class Mammalia; order Artiodactyla; family Bovidae; genus Nanger; species Nanger dama. The sequence continues at coordinate 26,156,928 of CAKJTW010000001.1, forward strand.
TAATACAAAATATTTCCTTGAGTCTATGGAAGATTAGTATTGTGTTGGTGTCCAGGGATATCAGATGTATTTCAACAAGGGTGTCAGTCATCCCAGTGTTAATATTTTGTTTATATCTATAGGTAATTTTTTTTAATCTTTAGGTACTTAATTCTGTAAATAAGATAATAAAATATATTAACACCTCACAAATAAGTGTAGTTCCAGAAATTATCTGACAATACAGAGGTTTGGACTGTGCACTTTTACTATTGTTGTCCAGGTTCAGTCTCTGGTTGGGGAAATAAGATCCCACAAGCTGCAAGCCGAGGCAAAAAAAAAAAAAAAAAAAGAGGAGGGGGAGGTAAATTGTTTGTAATGTTGGCTGTTTTTTTCACTTAGTTTAATGAAGATGATGAAAGAGAAACAAAATTGTGTTGGAACTTATCTCAGTAATCAGTGTAATTAGCAACATATATGCAAAATTACATAACTACTTTCAATACTAGAATAACATTTCCTCAATTTTGTGGTATTTACAACTTTTTTTTTTTTTTTTTGCTGGGCCATGGAACTTTTAAAAAATGTTCTATTGAAGCACAGTTTATTAACAATGCTGTATTAATTTCAGATGTACAGAAAAATGATTCAGTTTTACATATGCATGTATCTATCCCCCATGGATCAGTAGTAAAGAATCTACCTACAATGCAGGAGATGCAGGAGACATGGGTTTTTATCTTCCCAAACCCTGGGTTGGGAAGATCCCTTCGTAGAGGAAATGGCAATTCACTCCAGTATTCTTGCCTGGAAAATCCCATTGACAGAGGAGCCTGGAGGGCTACAATCCATAGGGTTGCAAAAAGTCAGACATGGCTGAGCACACATTCAAAACACATTCTTTTTCAAATTTTATTCCCATTTCTGTTATTATAAAATATTGAGCAATGTTACCTGTGGTGTAAAACAGGTTCTTTTTGGTTATATATTTTAGCAGAGTATACATGTCTACCACAAATTCCCAAAATATTCAGTTTCCCTCACCTTTCCCTCATGGTAACCATTAGTTCATTCTCTAAGTCTGCGGTCTGTTTCTGTTTTGTAAATAAATTCAGTTTTATAATTTTTATTTAGATTCCACATATAAGTGATTTCATATGACATTTGTCTTTCTCTCTCTAACTTCACTCAGTATGATAATCTACAGGTTCATTCATGTTGCTACAAATGGCATTGTTTCATTCTTTTTAATGCCTGAGTAATATTTGACTGTATATATGTACCATGTCATTTTTATCCATTTATCTATAGTTGAACTTTCAGGTTTCTATCTTAAATAACTGAAAATAACTTTCCTCAAACACTGTTAATTGCTTTAAATTATTGTTCAAAATTTCAGTGACCAAAGTAAGCTAACCAATTAGTGATAACAGTTTAGCCTAATATTCAAAGCATTTCATGATTTAGCCAAATTCACTTTATATTCCAATGCTTAGATTAATAAATATCACAGAAGTAAACAGAGAGAAAGTAGTTTTTATTTGTTCAGTTAGTCACATTTTGTGCTACATATACCACAGTTTACTTGAGGATTTGAACTAATTGATTTTTTTTTTTCTGATACACAAAATATTCTTTCAGGTAAGTAAGGTTTTAATCTATCAACATTTAGCTTACTAAATCCAACACTTTATGAAATTATAAAATGATACTGAATATTTTTTGTTTCAATAATAAAAATAATATTTATGATATAACTATGTTATGAATTAAAATATCTAGTTCAATTAACTTTACAAAAATATTTATGTACTTTACTATTTTCGTATTTAATGAATTCAGTTGTCTTCCTGTTAATTTGTCATATTTTTATAACAATGTACCAGCTGCATTTAGTGGCAATATTTTTTATTAATTGTCCTTTAGAGAACTCATTTGCTTCTGAAAGAACAGATGTTGCTCCATTAAAGAAAACTACTCTGTCTCTTCAGGGAGAATGAATGATGTTTATAAGCCTCAAGAAATGGATTAGGTGACTATATCTATGTAACTAAATCATTGTTTAATATACATATTTGGAACAATATCTCTAGGAAACAGAAATTTTGATAGCTTATGATTTCATCACAGTAAAAAAATAGACACTTAAAAGTGTATATTGTGTATTTAAATTTCTTTTCATTATATATTTTCATAATTATAAAGAAATTTTAGGCATTTACGCTCAAATTACTAAATCCTAGATATTTTTCAGTATTAGGAAATGAGTACGTATTTATTTATCTGTTTCATTAATGCATTTATGAAATTAACAAGTATGTACTGAATAACTTATTTAACAATTAAAAAAATTTTATTGAGGAAATAGAAACAATTTAATATAGTCTTTCACAGATATATGGTTTCCCTGAAATTAGTGTCATCTAATATAGCTTCAATTTAAGTGTGAATTTGGCAATAAGGAGTTCATGATCTGAGCCACGTTCATCTCCCAGTCTTATTTTATTTTTTTTTTTGACTGTATAGAGCTTCTCCATTTTTGGCTGCATAATATAATCAATCTGATTTCAGTGTTGACCATCTGGTGATGTCCACGTGTAGAGTCTTCTCTTGTATTTTTGGAAGAAGGTGTTTTCTATGACCAGTGTGTTCTCTTGTCAAAACTCTATTAGCCTTTGCCCTGCTTCAGTATTCCAAGGCCAAATTTGCCTGTTACCCCAGGTGTTTCTTGACTTCCTACTTTTGCATTCCAGTCCCCTATAATGAAAATGACATCTTTTGGGGATGTTAGTTCTAAAAGGTGTTGTAGGTCTTCACAGAACGTTTCAACTTCAGCTTCTTGAGCGTTACTGTTGGGTTACTTGGATTACTGTGGTTTGTCTTGGAAAAGAACAGAGATCATTCTGTCGTTTTTGAGATTGCATCCAAGTACTGCATTTCAGACTGTTTTGTGGACCATCATGGCTACTCCATTTCTTCTAAGGGATTCCTGCCTGCAGTAGTAGATATAATGGTCATCTGAGCTAAATTCCAGACGTTCAAGCTGGTTTTAGAAAAGGTAGAGGAACCAGAGATCAAATTGCCAACATCCACTGGATCACTGAAAAAGCAAGAAAGCTCCAGAAAAAAAAAAATCTATTTCTGTTTTATTGACTATACCAAAGTCTTTGACTGTGTGGATCACAAAAAAAACTGTGGAAAATTCTGAGTGATGAGAATACCAGACCACTGACCTGCCCCTTGAGAAACCTATATGCAGGTCAGGAAGCAACAGTTAGAAATGGACATGGAACAACAGATTGGTTCCAAATAGGAAAAGGAGTATATCAATGCTGTATATTGTCACCTGCTTATTTAACTTGCAGAGTACATCATGAGAAATGCTGGGCTGGAGGAAGCACAAGCTGGAATCAAGATTGCTGGGAGAAATATCAAATACCTCAGATATGTAGATGACACCACTCTTATGGAAGAAAGTGAAGAGGAACTAAAAGGCTTCTTGATGAAAGTAAAAGAGGAGAATGAAAAAAATTGGCTTAGCTCAACATTCAGAAAACTAAGGTCATGGCATCCGGTCCCATTACTTCATGGCAAATAGATGGGGAAACAGTCAAAAGAGTGTTAGATTGTATTTTGGAGGGCTCCAAAATCATTACAGATGGTGATTGCAGCCATGAAATTAAAAGAAAATTACTCCTTGAAAGGAAATTTATGATCAACCTAGGCAGCTAGGAGGGATTGGGGGCAGGAAGAGAAGGGGATGACATCGGATGAGATGGTTGAATGGCATCACTGACTTGATGGACGTGAGTCTGAATGAACTCTAGGAGTTGGTGATGGACAGGGAGGCCTGGAGTTCTCCAATTCATGGTGTCACACAGAGTCAGACACGACTGAGTGACTGAACTGAACTGAACTGAGATAGCATATTCAAAATCAGATGTTATTTTACCAACAAATGCCCATCTAGTCAAGGCTATGGTTTTTCCAGTGGTTATGTATGGATGTGAGAGCTGGACTGAAGATAACTGAGCACCGAAGAATTGATGCTTTTGAACTGTGGTGTTGGAAAAGACTCTTGAGAGTCCCTTGGACTGCAAGGAGATCCAACCAGTCCATTCTAAAGGAGATCAACCCTGGGTGTTCACTGGAAGGACTGATGCTAAAGCTGAAACTCCAATACTTTGACCACCTCATGAGAAGAGTTGACTCACTGGAAAAGTCTCTGATGCTGGGAGGGATTGGGGGCAGGAAGAGAACGGAACAACAGAGGATGAGATGGCTGGATGGCATCACCAACTCAATGGACCTGAGTTTGAGTGACCTCAGGAAGAGAACAGAACAACAGAGGATGAGATGGCTGGATGGCATCACCAACTCAATGGACCTGAGTTTGAGTGACCTCTAGGATTTGGTGATGGGCAGGGAAGCCTGGCATGCTACAATTCATGGGGTATCAAAGAGTCGGACATGACTGAGTGATTGAGCTGAACTGAATTTAGCCTTTTTCTTCTTCTTCTTCTTTTTTTTTTTTTAAATGAAGGACACCTGATCATTGTTTGATTTATCCATTCATTCAACAAATATTTATGAAGTGCATACTAATCAGATTTGTTAGTACCATGAACATAAGGTGAACCTACAGTGAAAAATACCTACGATTTCATGAAGCATATATTGTAGAGTTAGAGTTAAATAAAGCAGACCAATAAGCACTGTAATATATTTGTGTAGCAGTCAGAATAAGACAGGCTATTTTAACTGAATTATATGAATTTCAAATGCAAGTGGTTTAAGCTGACAAAAGGTTTTTTTTTTTTTTTTCCTTATCCCTAGCCATAGCTACTAACAAGCCCATCTTATTGACTAAGATTTAGTCAGGCTCCTCAAAGTCCTCTAGGCTTCAGGCTTATTTGTGCTTGTTGGATCTGCAGTACTCAATTGTAGAAAGAATATTGATACATCAGTTTAGAGAAAACCCAGCTATAGATGTCTTCTCACCTTCAATAAATATCTGATCAAATTACTCATTGCTTATCACCTCTGATGTGATATCACCTTGGCCTGTTTTTAAGAATCCTGTCAAGTTATTTTAGCCAGAATCCCCTTTTCCTTGAGGCTTCCTCTTGTAATTTTCAATCTGCTGACTCCTACCCTACTCATTATAAACCCCCAGTTTCCCTTGTATTTTTGGAGTTGAGCCCAGTCTCTCTCACTATTTGTTGTCATTGTTCAGTTAGTAAGGCATGTCCAGCTCTTTGAAACCCCATGAACTGTATCATGATAGTCTCCTATGTCCTGCTTTCTCTTCTGGAGTTTGCTCAAATTCATGTTCATTGAGTCCGTGGTGCTATCTATCCATCTCAACCTCTCCCACCCCATTCTTCTCCTTTTGCCTTCAGTACTTACCGGCATCAGGCGTTTTGCCATTGAGTCAGCTCTTCGCATCAAGTGGCCAAAGTATTGGAGTGCCAGAGTCCTGCCCGGTTGGATCCAGGGTATCTGAAGTGTGATGGCATTGACTAATGACTTAGAGAGAGATAAAGAAAGAATGCTACAGATAAGAAAACAGAGGAGAGAGGGAGGCTGATATTCATTTGTTTACACAGAAAGCCAATAAAGTCCCAAGACAAGGGACTTGCTCTGTTCATGTAGGCTGCAGGTGCCCTCCTGGTCTCCCAAGGGACTGAAAATGCAGAGCACCTACCTGCTCAGGTCTTAGAAGCCCAGGCAGGAAAGTGAACATAGAGAGCCTCTATGCTCTGAGGGATCAGCCTGAAAAAGAGAGTTAGACAGAGAAAGAAAGAAAGAAATACAGACTGTCATGGGGGAACCAGGGCTTTCATGGAACTGAACCTGTTCCATCACTTTATTTTTCAGGGAAGCTTTTATACCTTGACTTGTACGTAGAGGGAAATGAAAGATGCAAAGTCATACAGAGTCAGCCCAAACATTACATTTGTTTTGTCTTTATCAAAGCCAGGATTTTTTCTCCATACCTTTCCCATAAACAATGTTGTGTTTATTATCTTCTGGCCTTGGAGGCCTGTGGACATTTATGACCCTCTTTTGATAAAGGCTGCTCAATTAGACAATTTATTTTCCCTTGAAATGTTTTTTTTTTTTCTTTATATTTCTAATCTATGTCAGTCTCAGTTCAGTTCAGTTCAGTCACTCAGTCATGTCCAACTCTTTGCAACCCCATGAATTGCAGCATGACAGGCCTCCCTGTCCATCACTGTCTCCTGGATTTCACTCAGACACATGTTCATCGAGTCAGTGATGCCATCTAGCCATTTAATTTTCGGTCATCCCCTTCTCCTCCTGCCCCCAATCCTTCCTAGCATCAGAATCTTTTCCAATGAGTCAACTCTACACATGAGGTGGCCAAAGTACTGGAGTTTGAGTTTTAGCATCAGTCCTTCCAAAGAAATCCTAGGGTTGATATCCTTCAGAGTGGACTGGTTGGATCTCCTTGCAGTCCAAAGGACTCTCAAGAGTCTTCTTCAACACCACAGTTCAAATCCATCAATTCTTTGGTGCTCAGCCTTCATCACAGTCCAACACTCACATCCATATATGGCCACAGGAAAAACCATAGCCTTGACTAGACGGACCTTAGTCGGCAAAGTGATGTCTCTGCTTTTGAATATACTGTCTAGGTTGGTCATAACTTTTCTTCCAAGGAGTAAGTGTCTTTTAATTTCGTGGCTGCAGTCACCATCTGCAGTGATTTTGAAGCCCGAAAAATGGAATCTGTCACTAATTCCATTTGTTCCTTTTCTATTTGCCATGAAATTATAAGACCAGATGTTATGATCTTAGTTTTTAAATGTTTCACTTTTTTTTTTTTATTTTACCCTCATCAGGAGGCTCTTTATTTCTTCTTGACTTTCTGCCATTAGAGTGGTGTCACCTGCATATTTTATTTATTTATTTATTTATTTATTTATTTTAAATTTTATTTTTACTTTATTCTGCGTTACAATACTGTATTGGTTTTGCCATACATTGACATGAATCAGCCACAGGTGTACACGATCTCCCAAAGCCGAAGCCCCCTCCCACCTCCCACCCCATATCATCTCTCTGGATCATCCCAGTGCACCAGCCCCCAAGCATCCTGTATCCTGTATCGAACATAGACTGGTGCTTTGTTTCTTACATGATAGTATGCATGATTCAATGCCATTCTCCCAAATCATCACACCCTCTCCCTCTCCCTCTGAGGCCAAAAGTCCATTCTATATCTCTGTGTCTCTTTTGTTGTCTCACATACAGGGTCATCATTGCTATCTTTCTAAATTCTATATATATATGTCCATATACTGTATTGGTGTTTTTCTTTCTGGGTTACTTCACTCTGTATAATCGGCTCCAGTTTTATCCACCTCATTAGAACTGAGTCAAATTTATTCTTTTTAAGGGCTAATACTCCATTGTGTATATGTACCACAGCTTTCTTATCCATTCATCTGCTTATGGACATCTAGGTTGTTTCCATGTCCTGGGTATTATAAACAATGCTGTAATGAACATTGGGGTACATGTGTCTCTTTCAATTCTGGTTTCCTCAGTGTGTATGCCCAGCAGGGGGATTGTTGGGTCATGAGGCAGTTCTATTTGCAATTTTTAAAGGAATCTCCACACTGTTTTCCATAATGGCTGTGCTAGTTTGCATTCCTACCAACAGTGTAAGAGGGTTCCCTTTTCTCCATATCCTCTCCAGCATTTATTGCTTGTAGACTTTTGGACTGCAGCCATTCTGACTGGTGTGAAATGGTACCTCATTGTGGTCTTGATTTGCATTTCTCTGATAATGAGTGATGTTGAGCATCGTTTCATGAGTATGTTAGACATCCGTATGTCTTCTTTGGTGAAATGCCTATTTAGTTCTTTGGCCCATTATTGATTGGATCATTTATTTTTCTAGAGTTGAGCTGCATAAGTTGCTTGTATATCTTTGAGATTACTTGTTTGTCAGTTGTTTCATTTGCTATTGTTTTCTCCCATTCAGAAGGCTGTCTTTTCACCTTACTTATAGTTTCCTTTGTTGTGCAGAAGCTTTTAATTTTAATTAGATCCCCTTTGTTTATCTTTGCTTTTATTTTCAGTATTCTGGGAGGGGGATCACAGAGGATCCTGCTATAATTTATGTCGGAGAGAGTTTTGCCTATGTTCTCCTCTAGGAGTTTTAAAGTTTCTGGTCTTAGGTTTATATATTTATTCCATTTTGAGTTTATTTTTGTGTGTGGTGTTAGAAAGTGATCTAGTTTCATTCTTTTACACGTGGTTGACTGGTTTTCCCAGCACAACTTTTTAAAGGGATTGACTTTAATCCATTGAATATTCCTGCCTCTTTTGTCGAAGATAAGGTGTCCATAGGTGTGTGGATTTATCTCTGAGCTTTCTATTTTGTTCCATTGATCTATATTTCTGTCTTTATGCCAGTACCATACTGTCTTAATGACTGTGGCTTTCTAGTAGAGCCTGAAGTCAGGCGAATTGATTCCTCCAGTTCAATTCTTCTTTCTCAAGATTGTTTTTGCTATTCGAGGGTTTTTGCATTTCCATACAAATCTCGAAATAATTTGTTCTAGTTCTGTGAAAAATACTGCCGGTAGCTTGATAGGGATTGCATTGAATATGTAGATTGTTTTGGGTAGTATACTCATTTTCACTATATTGACTCTTCCGACCCATGAACATGGTATATTTCTCCATCTATCAGTGTCCTCTTTAATTTCTTCATCAGTGTTTTATAGTTTTAGATATATAGGTCTTTAGTTTCTTTAGGTAGGCATATTCCTAAATATTTTATTCTTTTCATTGCAATGGTGAATGGAATTGTTTCCTTAACTTTCTCATTATTAGTGTATAGGAATGCAAGGGATTTCTGACTGTTGGTTTTGTATCCTGCAACTTTACTATATTCATTGATTAGTTCTAGTAGTTTTCTTGTCAAGTCTTTAGGATTTTCTATGTAGAGGATCATTTCATCTGCAAACAGTGAGAGTTTTACTTCTTCTTTTCCAATTTGGATTCCTTTTATTTCTTTTTCTGCTCTGATTGCTGTGGCCAAAATTTCCAGAACTATATTGAATGGTAGTGGTGAAAATGGGCACCCTTGTCTTATTCCTGAGTTTAGGGAAATGCTTTCAGTTTTTCACCATTGAGGATGATGTTTGCTCTGGGTTTGTCATATATAGCTTTTACTATGTTGAGGTATGTTCCTTCTATTCCTGCTTTCTGGAGAGTTTTTATCATAAATGGATGTTGAATTTTGTCAAAGGCCTTTTCTGCATCTATTGAGATAATCATATGGCTTTATTTTTCAATTTGTTAATGTGGTGCATTACATTGATTGATTTGCAGATATTGAAGAATTCTTGCATCCTGGGAAAAAGCCCACTTGATCATGGTGTATGATCTTTTTAATGTGTTGTTGGATTCTGATTGCTAGAATTTTGTTAAGGATTTTTGCTCATCTATGTTCATCAGTGATATTGGCCTGTAGTTTTTTTTGTTTGTTTGTTTGTTTTGTTTTGTTTTGCTCTGTTTTTGTGGCATCTTTGTCAGGTTTTGGTTTTAGGGTGACGGTGGCCTCACAGAATGAGTTTGGAAGTTTACCTTCCTCTGCAATTTTCTGGAAGAGGTTCAGTAAGATAGGCGTTAGCTCTTCTCGAAATTTTTGGTAGAATTCAGCTGTGAAGCCATCTGGACCTGGGCTTTTGTTTGCTGGAAGATTTCTGATTACAGTTTCAATTTCCATGCTTGTGTTGGGTCTGTTAAGATTTTCTATTTCCTCTGGTTCAGTTTTTGGAAAGTTGTACTTTTCTAAGAATTTGTTCATTTCTTCCAAGTTGTCCATTTTATTGGCATATAATTGCTGATAGTAGTCTCTTATGATTCTTTGTATTTCTGTGTTGTCTGTCGTCATCTCTCCATTTTCATTTCTAAAATTATTGATTTGATTTTTTTTCTCTTTGTTTCTTGATGAGTCTGGCTAATGGTTTGTCAATTTTATTTGTCCTTTCAAAGAACCAGCTTTTTGCTTTGTTGATTTTTGCTACGGTCTCTTTTGTTTCTTTTGCATTTATTTCTGCCCTAATTTTTAGGATTTCTTTCCTTCTACTAACTCTGGGGTTCTCTATTTCTTCCTTTTCTGGTTGCTTTAGGTGTAGAGTTAGGTTATTTATTTGACTTCTTTCTTGTTTCTTTAGGTATGCTTGTATTGCTATGTACTTTCCTCTTAGCACTGCTTTTATAGTGTCCCACAGGTTCTGTGTAGTTGTGTTTTTATTTTCATTCATTTCTATGCATAATTTGATTTATTTTTTTGATTTCTTCTGTGAATTGGTGGTTATTCAGAAGGGTGTTGTTCAGCCTCCAAATGTTGGAATTTTTAATAGTTTTTTTTTTTTTTTTTCCCTGTAAATGAGATCTAACCTTAGTGCATTATGGTCAGAGAAGATGCTTGGAATAATTTTGATTTTTTTTTTTTTAATTCATCAGGGTTAGATTTATGGCCCATGATGTGATCTATCCTGGAAAAGATTCCAAGTGCACTTGAGAAAAAGGTGAAATTCATTGTTTTGAAGTGAAATGTCCTATAGATATCAATTAGGTCTAACTGGTCTATTGTATCATTTAAAGTTTGTGTTTCTTTGTTAATTTTCTGTTTAGTTGATCTGTCCATAGGTGTGAGTGGGGTATTAAAGTCTCCCACTATTATTATGTTATTATTAATTTCCCCTTTCATGCTTGTTAGCATTTGTCTTACATATTGACGTGCTCCTATGTTGGGTGCATATATATTTATAATTGTTATGTCTTCTTCTTGGATTAATCCATTAATCATTATGTAGTAGCCTTCTTTGTCTCTTTTCACAGCCATTGTTTTAAAGTCTATTTTATCGGATATGAGTATTGCTAATCCTGCTTTCTTTTGGTCTCTGTTTGCATGGAATATCTTTTTCCAGCCCTTCACTTTCATTCTGTATGTGTCTGTTGTTTTGAGGTGGGTCTCTTGTAGGCAGCATATATAGGGATCTTGTTTTTGTATCCATTCAGCCAGTCTTTGCGTTTTGGTTGGGACATTCAACCCATTTACCTTTAAGGTAATTATTGATAAATATGCTCCTGTTGCCATTTACTTTATTGTTTTGGGTTCGGGTTTATATGCCCTTTTTGTGTTTCATGTCTAAAGTCTATCCTTTAATATTTGTTGGAGAGCTGGTTTGATGGCTGAATTCTCTCAGCTTTTGCTTGTCTGTAAAGCTTTTGATCTCTCCTTCATATTTGAGTTAGATTCTTGCTGGGTACAGTAGTCTTGGCTGAAGGTTATTATCTTTCATCACTTTAAGTATGCCTTGCCATTCCCTCCTAGCCTGAAGAGTTTCTATTGAAAGATCTGCAGTTATTCTTATGGGGATCCCCTTGTGTGTTATTTGTTGTTTTTCCCTTGCTGCTTTTAATATTTGTTCTTTGTGTTTGGTCTTTGTTAGTTTGATTAATATATGTCTTGGGGTGTTTCGCCTTGAGTTTATCCTGTTTGGCACTCTCTGGGTTTCTTGAACTTGGGTGATTATTTCCTTCCCCATTTTAGGGAAGTTTTCAACTATTATCTCCTCAAGTATTTTCTTATGGTCTTTCTTTTTGTCTTCTTCTTCTGGGACTCCTATAATTCGAATGTTGGAGCATTTCATATTGTCTTGGAGGTCTCTGAGGTTGTCCTCATTTCTTTTAATTCGTTTTTCTTTTTTTCCTCGCTGACTCATTTATTTCTACCATTCTATCTTCTATTTCGTTAATCCTATCTTCTGCCACCATTATTCTACTATTTGTTGCCTCCAGAGTGTTTCTGATCTCATTTATTGCATTATTCATTATATGTTGACTCTTTTTATTTCTTCTAGGTCCTTGTTAAACCTTTCTTGCATCTTCTCAGTCCTTGTCTCCAGGCTATTTATCTGTTATTCCATTTTGATTTCAAGATTTTGGATCATTTTCACTATCAATATTCAGAATTCTTTCTCAGGTAGATTCCCTATCTCTTCCTCTTTTTTTTTTTTTTTTTTTTTGGTTTGGTGGGCATTTCTCCTGTTCCTTTACCTGCTGGGTATTCCTCTGTCTCTTCATCTTTGTTATATTGCTGCGTTTGGGGTGGCCTTTCTATATTCTGGGAATTTCTGAAGTTCTCTTTATTATTGAACTTCCTCACTGTGGGTGCGGTTGTATCAGTGGCTTGTCAAGGTTTCTTGATTAGGGAGGCTTGTGTTGGAGTTCTGGTGGGTGGATCTGGATTTCTTCTCTCTGGAGTGCTGTGAAGTGTCTAGTAATTTTTATGAGACGTCAGTGGTTTTGGAGTATTTTTGATGTGCCTGTATATTGAAGCTCAGGGTGTGTTCTTGTGTTGCTGGAGAATTTGCGTGGTATGTCTTGCTGTGGAACTTGTTGGCCCTTGCGTGGTGCTCGATTTCCGTGTAGGTATGGAGGTGTTTGATGAGCTCCTATTGGATAATGTTCCCTGTACTCAGAATTCTCTGATGATCTCAGGATTTGGACTTAAGCCTCCTGATTCTGGTTTTCAGTTTTATTTTTACAATAGCCTCAGGACTTCTCCATCTATACAGCACTGATGTTAAAACATCTAGGTTAAAGATTAAAGGTTTCTCTACATTGAGGGTCACCCCTAGAGGATCACTGAGTTACATGGAGCAGAGAAGACAGAGGGGGTAGTTAGAGGTGACTGGAATGGGATGAGGTGGAATCAAAACCAGAGAGAGCAAGTTAGCCCGTAACCACTTTCTTGTGTGTGCTCCACAGTCTGGACATCTCAGAGTTGTTCACAGAGTTATAAAGGGAAGAGGAGAGGGAGGAAGTAGACAGATGTGGCCAAGGGGGATAAAAGAGGGAGATGAAAAGGAGGGAGACAGATCCAGCCAGTAACCAGTTCCCTGAGTGTTCTCCACTTTCTGGAACACATAGAGATTCACAGAGTTGGGTAGAGAAGAGAAGGGGAGGGAGTAGACAGAGGCCACCTGGTGGAGAAAAAAAGAGAGTCCAAAGGAAGAGAGAGTGGTCAAGCCAGTAATCTCTCTCTCATGTAAAATTGGGTACTGAAGATTACATTTTTAAATGTACAAAATTGACAACAAATACCAAAATGTGAAGATTAAAAATCTGGAGTAGAGATTGGATTTTCAAAAATAAAATTAAAAAAAAAAAGAAGAAGAAGGAGAGAAAAAGAAGAAGAAGGAAAAAAAAAAAGCCACCAGAATTATTAAAAGACAACAACCTCCACCACAAAAAGACTATATACAGTGTTTGCTTTAAAAATAGGGTATTTTTTTCTGAAAAGTAATAATAGGTTATAAAAATAATAAATAGAGATATAGAGGAGTTAAAAATTTAAGAAAGTTTTAAAAAAGGAAGATGAAAAAGAAAAGAAGAAAAACAAATTTAAAAAAATTAAAAAAAAAAAGAAAAGAAAAATCACACATCCACATCAACTCAAAAAAAAAAAAAAAAAGATTGGTCATAAAAGTAATAAAGGTATATCTGGCCCTTTCTCTGGTGTTGTGGGCTGTATGGGGTCGCTACCAAGGCAGTACCCTCTGTTTAACTTCCACTGTTTGCTGGTCTCTTCCGTGTCTGATTTCCATCTTGACACAGAGAGGGCAGTGATGGACTCTATGCTGGGCTTGCCCCTGCTTGCAGTGCACACCGCTCAGGTTCTATGTTGCTCCACCGGATAACCATCTGAGGTCTGCCCTAGGCTTCATGCACCTCCCCCGTCTAAGCCACTCAGGATCAGAGCTCAGGGAAGCCCTCTGAGGCGCAGATTTGATTAGGCCTGCATTTTGTGCCCTTCCCAGTTCTGAGTAGCTAGGGAGTTTGGTGAGGGCAATTGCTGCGATTTCTGGCCTTTCCATGCTACTCAGTTTTCTGAGAGTACCACTGAGGCTCCTTCTCAGGTAGATGATGACTGTCTAGAGCCCCCAGAAGTCTTAGTTAGAAAAGAAACCTGCTTGCAATTTGGTAGGTAATGTCTCTCTTGGGCTGCAATTGCCCCCTTCCAGCCCTTAAGGCTCTGGCTGACTGTCATCGGGGGGGGATGGTCTGCAGCCGGCTATTTCTGATCCATCCTTTGTTCTGTGTGCAGTCTTGGTGGTGTCCCTTGTTCAAGCATTTCACGTGGTAGCTATCCCACAGTCTGGTTTGCTAGTCCAAGTTAGTTCGTTCTGGCCACGTGTGGGCGTTACGACCCAATTCTTGAGAAAAGTCCTGCAGCCTGTGTCTCCTGCGGCCCAATTCTTAGAAAGCACTGCCGCTTGCACCTCCTGCTCCTCCCTGCCCAACCCCCACTTGCTAGAGTCGGATGCAGGCGTCTGCACTGCTTATCTGCTGGGGATTTACTGCCGGGCTCATAATCTGTTGGTTTTAATTATTTATTTATTTTTCCTTCCTGTTATGTTGCCCTCTGTGTTTCCAAGGCTTGCCACAGATTTGGTTGAGAGAATGTGTTTGGAAACCTCTCTTTTAAGAGTCTCTTCCCAGGACAGGATTCCCTTCCTGGGATGGAGCTCCCTTCCTACCTCCTTTGTCTCCTTTTTCATCTTTTATATTTATTCCTACCTGTTTTTGAAGCCAATGATCTGCTTTGCTGGATGCCTGATGTCCTTTGCCAGCATTCAAAAGTTGTTTTGTGGAATTTACTCAGCATTGAAATGTTCTTTTGATGAAGTCGTGAGGGATAAAGTGGTCTCCCCATCCTATTCCTCCACCATCTTTTTCTGCCTCCTCACCTGCATATGTTGATATTTCTCTGAGCAGTCTTGATTCCAGCTCATGAATTATTGAGCTCAGCATTTCAAATGATTTACTCTGCATATAATTTAAACAAGCAAAGTGACAGTACACAGCCTTGTTGTACTCCTTTCCCAATTTTGAACCAGTCTGTTCCATGTCCAGTTCTAAATATTGCATCTTAACTTGGATACACATTTCTCAGGAGACAGATAAAGTGGTCAGGTATTCTCATCTTTTAAGAATTTTCCACAGTTTGTTGTGATCCACATAGTCAAAGGCTTTAGTGTAGTCAGTGAGAGGAATCTTTAAGATTTAATGCATACTACCAAGGAAAAGAAATTGATTTGAAAACATTATATATTGTATTATTCTGAGAATATGATATTCTCAATTAGGCAAAACCATGGATCATGAAAAAGCAAGAGAGTTCCAGAAAAGCATCTATTCATGCTTTATTGACTATGCCAAAGCCTTTGACTGTGTGGATCACAATAAACTTGGAAAATTCTGAAAGAGAACTGTCTCTTGAGAAACCTATATGCAGATCAGGAAACAACAGTTAGAACTGGACATGGAACAGACTGGTTCCAAAAGAAAAAGGAGTACATCAAGGCTGCATATTGTCACCCTGCTTATTTAACTCATATGCAGAGTACATCATGAGAAATGCTGGGCTGGAGGGAGCACAAGCTGGAGTCAAGATTGCTGGGAGAAATGTCAATAACCTCAGATATGCAGATGAGAGAAACCTTATGCCAGAAAGTGAAGAGGAACTAAAAGTCTATTGAAAGTGAAAGAGGAGAGTGAAAAAGTTGGCTTAAAGCTCAACATTCAGGAAGTGAA
This sequence comes from Nanger dama, assembly GCA_917880005.1. Taxonomy (NCBI): domain Eukaryota; kingdom Metazoa; phylum Chordata; class Mammalia; order Artiodactyla; family Bovidae; genus Nanger; species Nanger dama. The sequence goes on from CAKJTW010000001.1 coordinate 26,172,564, forward strand.
GATCATGGCATCTGGTCCCATCACTTCATGGGAAATAGAAGGAAAAATAGTGGAAACATTGTCAGACTTTATTTTCTGGGCTCCAAAATCACTGCAGATGGTGACTGCAGCCATGAAATTAAAAGACACATACTCCTTCTTAGGAAAGTTATGACCAACCTATATAGCATACTAAAAAGCAGAGACATTACTTTGCCAACAAAGGTCCATCTAATCAAGACTATGATTTTTCCAGTAGTCATGTATGGGTGTGAGAGTTAGACCGTGAAGAAGGCTAAGTGCGGGGGCACTCCGCAGAAAGAGTGGAGGCAGTGGAACTTCCCTCAGCAAAGCCGAGGGGTTCCCTAGGAGAGGTGAGCCTGCTGTCCGCCAACCCAGCCCCTCGGCGAGCAGAGACAATCCAGATGGGACAGGGGTTCCGTCGAAGCAGTTCCGGTTTATTATTGCAAACTCCCAACTTATATAGACAAACAGGAGGGTTTTAGGAGGGACTTTCCATAGTTGCACCAATCACATTAAAGGTCAAATTGTCACCTTCATTATAACAGGAGTCTATAGAGATCACACACTGTCTATGTGCACAGAAATCAAGAGAGCCAATTAAAAACTTTGACAGACAACAGACCCTGCCCCCATCTCTTCCGCCAGGCGCCATCTTAGGTTTTCAACCGCAAAGCAAGCCCCTTTGCTTTTAAGGTTTCCCATTTAGGGCCCCACAGCTAAGCACTGAAGAATTGATGCTTTTGAACTGTGGTGTTGGAGAAGATGCTTGAGAGTCCCTTGGACTGCAAGGAGATCCAACCAGTCCATTCGGAAGGAGATCAACCATGGGATTTCTTTGGAAGGAATGATGCTAAAGCTGAAACTCCAGTACTCTGGCCACCTCATGTGAAGAGTTGATTGACTGGAAAAGACTCTGATGCTGGTAGGGACTGGGGGCAGGAGGAGAGGGAACGACAGAGGATGAGATGGCTGGATAGCATCACTGACTTGATTCACCTGAGTTTGAGTGAACTCTGGGAGTTGGTGATGGGCAGGGAAGCCTGGCATGCTACAGTTCATGGGGTCTCAAAGAGTCGGACAGGACTGAGTGACTGAAATGAACTAATGGATACAGTAGAAAAATCAGTGATTGTGGGGAGAGAGAGTATTTTAAGTTATTGAATCTCTGTTATATTAATCTGTAATGGTGAATACATGTCATTATACATTTGTTAAAACAGGTAGAATGTAAAACACCAAGTGTGAATCAGTGATATAAACTGTGGAATTTATTATGATAGTGGTAAATCAATGTTGGTTCATCCTATGTAGGTTTTTTAATGTAGGTTCATCAGTTGTAATACATTGCTTTTACAATTCAGTTCAATTCAGTCTCTCAGTTGTCTCTGACTCTTTGTGACCCCATGAATCGCAGCATGCCAGGCCTCCCTGTCTATCATCATCTGCCAGAGTTCACACAAACTCAGGTCCATTGAGTCAGTGATGCCATCTAGCCATCTCATCCGGTGTCGTCCCCTTCTCCCCCTGTCCCCAATCCCTTCCAGCCTCCGAGTCTTTTCCAAAGAGTCAACTCTTCACATGAGGTGGCCAGAGTATTGGAGCTTCAGCTTTAGCATCAGTCCATCCAGTGAACACCCAGGACTGAGCTCCTTTAGAATGGACTCGTTGGATCTCTTTGCAGTCCAAGGGACTCTCAAGAGTCTTCTCCAACACCACAGTTCAAAAGCATCAATTCTTCGGTGGTTGGCTTTCTTCACAGTCCAGTTCTCACATCCATACATGACCCCTGGAAAAATGATAGCCTTGAGAAGATCAGCCTTTATTGCCAAAGTAGTGTCTCTGCTTTTGAATACACTATCTAGGTTGGTCATAACTTTTCTTCCAAGGGATGTGTCTTTTAATTTCATGGCTGCAGTCACCATCTACAGTGATTTTGGAGCCTCCCCCAAAAAAAACAAAACAAACAAACAAAAAAAAAACAAATAAAGTCTGATACTGTTTCCACCTCTATTTCCCATGAAGTGATGGGACCGGATGCCATGATCTTCGTTTTCTGAATGTTGAGTTTTAAGCCAACTTTTTCTTCTCTTCTTTCACTTTCATCAAGAGACTTTTTAGCTCCTCTTTACTTTCTGCCATAAGGGTGGTGTCATCTGCATATCTGAGGTTATTGATATTTCTCCCGGCAATCTTGATTCCAGCTTGTGTTTCTTCCAGTCCAGCGTTTCTCATGATGTACTCTGCATAGAAGTTAAATAAGTGTACCTTTATAATAGTTATATATACAAATATACAACTATGTGAACTTTTTCTTTTTCTCTGTTATCTACTGCCATGTCACTTGGTACTGTTGGTTGTGTTGCAGTGATGGTATGTGTTCTTATTTTCTTGAAATAAGAAAAGTGATCATTTCTTCTTCACTGTCTGAGAGCACTGTATGGAATGTCTTGGGTTCTAATACTAGAGACTTCTACTCCTGTGTCCATTTTTATGCTATCAAGAAGGATAGCTTCATCACTCCACCTTCAGCATCATCTTCCTTCTCAGAGTCTTCAAGATCACCCCATGAGTCTTCTATACCCTATCCAATTTTGGCAGTTCCAGGAGTTCACAGCACAGAGTTGTAACACCATTCCTGAGGGGCATGTTGATATTTAAGATGTCTATATATGTGTGAGAGCAGGAGTTATATGGAAAATCTCTGTACCTTCTGCTCATTTTGCTATGAATCTAAAATTTCCCTTATACAGTTATCTTTAAACAATTCACATAATTTACAATATAAGCAGGATGAATGATAAAAATGCATCTTCATAATAATGGATACATATATAAGCATTCTTAATAAAACAGAACTGGTATAAAGTAAAATATTTTCCACACACTTGAAATATTAGGTATCTTCCTCAATCTTATTAGGCTCCTTTGCATAAGTGTACAATCAGTAAGTAAAATACTTAATGCTTAAATTCTGAATTTTATAAATCTTCAGTCTTAAAAATGGCAAAGATTACTGCTTTTATGACTTTTATTTAACTTCTACTGGAAATACCAGCCATTGGGTTAGGGGGCAGATGAAACAAGTTTAAGAAATTAAAAGCATTTTTTCTGAAAGAGAAAAGTAAAATTTCCCATATTCATGGATGACACATTTATTTTAGAAATATCTAAGGAAATGAAAAATGGTTACTACAACTAATGAATGAATTTAGAAACTTTGCAGTGTTCAAGATCAGTAGAGTAATTCAATTGTATTTCTATATAGCAGAAACAAATACTTAGAAAGCATATATTTAAAAACTACAATTTAAACTAGCACAAAAACAAAAAATAGGAAAAATGTTAACAAAAATGGGCTAATCTATAAAACTTGTAGAGAAATAATCATATTTTAATATGGGAATGAAAAGGGAAAATATGTTTTTGGATTAGAAGATTTAATATTGTTTAGATTTCAGTTTATCCAGCCTTTAAAATAATCCCACCATGATTTTTATAGCTATTACAGAGATGATTCTGAAATGCAAGTGACTTGAAATATTCAAAATAATATTAAAAGTGAACAAAGTCAGATCATTTATACTTATGATTTCAAAACTCTCTATGAATGATGTAATCATGATAATTGTTAATGTTATTGGCTAAGTAAAAGAAAGAAAATGTAGAAATATACACTCATTGTAGTAGAAAGTCATTGTTGATAAATTTCCACATATAATATGTGAAGCCTTTTAAAGCAAATAATTCTCCAAACTCTTGATATCTATTTAGAAAAAATCTAGATAAACACCCTTTTTCTCAAACCATACATGAAGTTAATTCAATGTTGCAAATTAGATATATAAAAACTAAAACTACTAATCTTGCAAAGTAAAACATAGGAGAATGTCTTTATGAACTTGGGCAGACAAATATTTATGTATGCTTCAAATTAAATACAAATCATAAAATAAAATATTGACTGGACTTCATTAAAATTAAAACTTCCTCTTTTTGAAAACACTATTAAGAAATTGAAAGATATGACACAGTTTAGCCAATATGTTCCAAATGTATATCTGTGAGGAAAAAGACTTGTATCTAGACTACATAAGAAATGAATAACTCTAGGAGTTAAGAAAAAGAAATGAAAGCTTCTTCTTATTTTTTTTTTTAAGAAATGGGAAGAATTTTGAACACACAGATATATATATCCAATAATCACAAAACTTTTTTTTTTACATAAATATTTCTCAAGGAACTTCAAACTAAAACTACAGTGAGTACTATTATACAAAGGAAAATGAAGTTTTAAGTGTGGAAAAGATACAATATGTCTGGAAATCTCATTCAGCACAATTATTTAAAATACCAGCATTTGGGGAAAAAAAAAAGTCAGTTACTTATGAAGTTAAACATATACTCATCATACTGATGCAGTGTAGTTTGTAACTTTGTTTATAATAAATATTTATTAAATGAAATATATGCAAAATTTTAAATAGATGTATATTGTAGCATACAGTTTCTGCTCTCATTTGTTAACAAATTAAATGACCATTCCATTCTTTCTGAAACCTACTAATTTAAAAATGTGTGTAAACAACTACTGGCATTCTCAAATTCAATTTCTTAAATACATATTGTACATCATTTAATAAATTAAATCTCTGTTCTATATATCTTTCTATTATAAAGCAGAAAACACCAATAGAAATATACACTAAAACAAATGAACTAACATGTTGCATATTAGAATTTCAATTCAGATCAAAATTAAATTCTTAATTCAATTAAGTAACACTGCACAGACAAAGATGTAACAAATTTTAAAGAGGCCAAGTAATTTGCATTTTATGTACATGTTCTATAATATCATTATACAGAGTAAAATTAAATGAAATATGGACACAGTCATTTAGCCTGTCATCTTATTAACTAAAAATATGATATTTTAAAGAATTTTCTAAATGTGTATATAGGTTAGGAACCCCTCAAGCTAGTATGAGTCAACTGAAGGCATACAAATTATCACAAACATTCCTTTTTTATCTGTTTTTTCTTTGTTTTACATAATTATTTCATTATGATTTCATTTATTCTTCAATATTGAGATTTTATTATAGTAAAAACAATTTATTCTATGTGAAATCCAAACTTTGTTTTAGAAATCAATAAATGCTAAACAAATGCAGTATCTTAAACCACCCACTTCCTTGAAAATGGAGCAGGGTCAGAATCCAGAATGTATAAGACTTCACTTTTTTTAGTTTTCTATTTCAGTTATCTGTCTCTATTGTTATGGCTGTGTGCCCTTTTGAGAGCACTGATATAGCTAGTTACACAAGCTGACTCATAATTATAGGTGAGTCAGCATGTCCATTTATTTTGTTTTTTGCTCTTTCTTTTGTGGTGTCTGATCTGTAGTTAGGAATAAGGTGCCATAAAAAAGATCTTCACACTTAATGTCACCTCCAGTAGGATAATCCATTTATCTCTTCCCTAGGCTGTCTTGTCCTCAGTCTTCCAGACCTCAGATCAGCCTAGCATTTACCACTGACCATGGCTCAGTATATATATTCAATTCAGGTCATTTCCCTCTTAGAAAGTAAATGAAGAGGTTAATGTCTAAGGCTCTGATAACAGAGAGGATTTCCTTTCTTAACAACCTTTCATGGAAGTCCCTAAGTGAAGTTGTATTTCAGCAACAGCTTATTCTCACCTTTCCAATGTACATCCCCAGGCCACACATAAATAAACTAATCCTGTGATATTTCCTCTTCTGTCAGTAATACAAAATAAACCTTTCAAGAGACCAGAGGTGTGAGCTGGGCTTGAAGCATGAGTGCAATACTGGTAAGTTACACAGGGTTTCATGCCACCTGCTTATGCATTTTACTTGTGTGAGACAGTGACTAAGATGTGCATGATTTATTTGCAGATTGTTGGTAAGAGAACCATGTGCATGACTGGGGAGTAATGTTAACAATGTGAAGAAAAAAAAGTAGACAAGAATATTGTTCCAAAAACAGTCTATCCATGGCTAAATAAATTGACTGTGGTGGCCATAGATATTTGTGGCCCATTATTGTGTGATGCATTAAATTTGTGGTGAACAGACTGATTATCAGTTCAGTTCAGTACTTAATCATGTCCAACTCTTTGCGACCCCATGAATCGCAGCACACCAGGCCTCCCTGTCCATCATCATCTCCCAGAGTTCACTCAGACTCGCATCCATCGAATCAGTGATGCCATTCAGCCATCTCATCCTCTGTCATCCCCTTCTCCTCCTGTCCCCAATCCCTCCCAGCATCAGAGTCTTTTTCAATGAGTCAACTCTTCCATGAGGTGGCTAAAGTACTGGAGTTTCAGCTTTAGCAGCATTCCTTCCAAAGAAATCCCAGGGCTGATCTCCTTCAGAATGGACTGATGGGATCTCCTTGCAGTCCAAGGAACTCTCAAGAGTCTTCTCCAACACCACAGTTCAAAAGCATCAATTCTTCGGTGCTCAGCCTTGTTCACAGTCCAACTCTCACATCCACACATGACTACTGGAAAAACCATAGCCTTGACTAGATAGACCTTAGTCGGCAAAGTAATGTCTGTTCCTTTGAAAATGCTGTCTAGGTTGGTCATAACTTTTCTTTCAAGGAGTAAGCGTCTTTTAATTTCATGGCTGCAATCACCATCTGCAGTGATTTTGGAGCCCCCAGAAATAAAGTCTGACACTGTTTCCACTGTTTCTCTATCTAATTCCCATGGAGTGATGGTACCGGATGCCATGATCTTCATTTTCTGAATGTTGAGCTTTAAGCCAACTTTTGCACTCTCCTCTTTTACTTTCTTCAAGAGGCTTTTTAGTTCCTTTTCCATTTTCTGCCATAAGGGTGGTGTCATTTGCATATTTGAGGTTATTAATATTTCTCCCAGCAATCTTGATTCCAGCTTGTGTTTCTTCCAGCCCAGTGTTTCTCATGATGTACTCTGCATATAAGTTAAATAAGCAGGATGACAATATATACCCTTGACGTACTCCTTTTCCTGTTTGGAACCAGACTGATTCTAGTTGAGGAAAATTCTATGGAGATGTCACATCTGTGAGCTCTTAGCTGCAACAACAATGATACTGACTGGGGATTGGGTACATAGGCTTGACTAAAGGGACCACTGTGCACACTGTGGTTTTATTTATAAAATGAAAATTTCCACCTCTTATCTCTTCTCTGAGTTCACACACTCAGATATTTGCTTGACATATATTTATAAATCTATCAGTGGCACTTCAAACCTACTGTTTCCAGTAATAGGCTCTTAATCTGTCTTGATACATGATTTTCTGTTGTTGGTAAAAGGCATCTATAACTATTCAGCTGATCAAAATAGAAATTTTGAAACCATCTTTTATATCTTCTATAAATATCCATATCCAATCTGATTTGTAACAGATGCTGTTACTTCCTGTCTGTATTTCCAGAGATTTTATTATTCTTATTTATGCTTTTGGCTATTTCAAGTGCCTATGACCTGTTCCCCAGAGGGAAACAGGTACACTTTCTCTGGTACATTCAAACCACATGTTTGGCAGGCTAGCAGTACTAGAAAATGAATTATTTAGAAGCAACTTTCAGATAATGATGGGTAAGATTTAAAAGATTAATTATCCAGTATCAATTATCATTTCATAAGATACTGATGTAGAATTCTCTACACTATCTATAGGGAATCCAGCAGCAATGGACTCCAGGTGACCACAGCAGTGTGTGTGTGTGTGTGTGTGTGTGTGTGTGTGTGTGTATTTTAATAAGATATCTGAAATAATTTCCATTCTTCTCCCCATTTCATCCCGTACCTCAGTGTTTCTCTGAGTCACATCAAAAGAAGTTCTTGCACTTCAGTGTTTGTCTAAGAATCTACTTCAGATAAAACTTAACTAGTAAATGCACAAGTCTTACCAATGTTATTCCTTTAGTATTTGTTTCTTGTTGTTGTTTGTAATCTGTACTGTCTTTTATTTACATGGGTATACCATAAATACTGTGTGCTATCATTTCTCAGCTTTGACCAACATTGCAAAAACTTCCAAACTTCTTTTAAGAATCCATTTTGCATCTCTTTAAACCATTCTCCATACCAGAAACTCTTATACTTCCAAAAGCCAGACCAATAGTATATTAAAACTACTTAATGGATTATATTGCTTTATGATTAAAAGTCAACATACTTTACATATGTACAGTTTATGGGATATTACCAGTCAGAATATATTCTCAAACACTTCCTAGCACCTTCCTGAACTGCAGGAAATCTAAACATTACATTTCCTAGGTTAATTAACATTGTGGACTTAATATAGGAGTTACATTCAGTCACTGAGGCATGCTTTTATGAAACAGAGAGGGAATTTTAAGGTAAAATATTTTAACACAACATGATGCTCTGGTGTTGACAAGTTTTGAGAGACTTTAGTATTTGTGATTACCAGTGTGGCATTTCATGTCTAGATATTGTGTTTCACTGAGGCAACAGTACTAGTGTCAGAGGCAGCATAACCTTTGGGACTTTGGAATACTGCTATGAAGATGAGCTGCATTGTCATGAGGCAACATGTCTAACTCATATTTCTCTAGAAACTCCAAGACATTTTAAAGCTCCTAATATCCTGTATTAACTCCCTTCATGCTTGAAATATATAGAATAATTTCAGTTCCAAGTGCTAAAAGTTGATGATAAAATAACCTGCCAGTTAATTGATTTGCATCTACTTCCCCAGCTATAGCATCCACAGATCTCTTTATTTTCTGCATTTCAGTCATCCTAGTTTCTTCATTATTATATTTTTGTATTAGAGTGTTGTACCCCTCCAACTGAAGTGTTATTTCTTGCTTGAAATGTACATCTTTCCAATACCTTTTCAAAAATGCCTCTTCTTTACTATCTGAGCTGAAAAATCACTTATTTAGGAAAGCCTCCCTAAGGTCTTACTTAATTAAATTTATTTACCAAATGATCTCTTAAATCCAAATTTGCATAGGGATTTGTATTTGAAATTGTTCATGTGTGATCATTTGAATATTATATAACTCATCAAAAGGGAATGTGTTTCACAAGCCAAGACTGACTTTGCTTACACCATATTCTAAACCCTAGACCATTGCCTGGCCAGTGATAGAAATTCAATAATTTTTGGTACATGTTATTTGAGGTGTTTAGAAAAGTGAGGAGGTTTAATGAAGTGATACTTCTACCGAGGAAGTTAAGGATGAGATCCAAACTTCAAACTGGCATTTTAATTCTGTATAAGAAGAACACCTGTGCCATTATGACAGGAAACAAAATGGGAAGAACAATCTCAATATCTATAAATGGTGTATAAGAAATTAAGAGATACATATTTTCTCCCTGACAAAAGATACTAAGGAATCTGTTTATAGTCACTGGAGTTGTAACTGGGAGTTGATTCAAATAGAGAGAAACATATTGGAAATTCTATTTTGCTAATGGGAAAGGATGTTGACTAAGTAAATGAAAGACCTGAAACAGTTTTAAAGACACATTTCAGAATCAAGATAAAGTATTTTATAATCATCAGTCTGGACAGTTGAATTAATAAATAATTGATCATTTCAATTTAGTTGATCCAGAATCTAAGTGTCATAGTATGCTGTACTAGAATAATAAGATAACAGTGGGGGCAGTGTTGAGAGTATTGAGAAAAACATGAGTGCTGGTGTAGAAAAAGAAGAGAAAGGGTAGAACTCTTTTACATGGTATAAATTAAAGAATTAAAGAAATGCTAACACTTATGAGGTCATAAAACATGTACATTGGAAATAACAGAGGTTTGGAGATATGTAAATATATTATTAGAGTATGAAAAGTTTGAATTAAAATTCCAGATTTTCTGAAACAGTGGGAAAGATAGTCTCTCTAATAAGTGGTGTTTGGAAAACTGGACAGCCGTATACACACAAAATAGTGAAACTGGCCCAATGTATTACACCATACACAAAAACAGCAAAATAGATTGAAGACTTGCACCTAAGACCAAAAACCATAAACCTCCTAATAGATAACATAAGCATTAAGCTCTTTGACACTGGTCTTGGCTATATATACACACACACATATATGCATACATATACATTTATATATGTGCAGATATACATATTTAAGTTGACACCAAAGGTTAAGGAAACAAAAATAAAGTAAGTAGTACTACATTAAACTTAAAACTTCTGCACAGGAAAGAAAACTGTCAACCAAATGAGAAGGTAACCTACCTAAAAGAAGATATTTGCAAATTATATATCAGATATATCTGATAAGGGATTAATATCCAAAATATATAAATAATTCATACAACTATATAGTGAAGAAAACAAACAATCTGACTTTAAAATGGGGAGAGGATCTGAATAGGCATTTTTTCAAAGAAGATGTACACATACCCAACAGGTACATGGTAAGGTACTCAACATAACTAATCATTAGGTAAATGCAAATTAAAATCACAATGAAGGAATATCCTGACTGTCCAGTGGTTAGGATTCCATGCTTACTCTGCAAGGGCTTGGGTTCCATCAGGAAACTAAGATCCTGCATGTTGTGTGGCTCAACAAAAATAAAACAAACAACAGACTTTCAAGAAACCCATAATGAGATATCACCTCACACCAGTTAGAATGGCTATTATCAAAAAATTTTTGGCAGAAGTGTAAGCTGGTCCAGCTACTATAGAAAATAGTATGGAAGGTCCTACACACTGAATAAACTAAAATTGAAAGAGACATGTGTACCCCAATGTTCATCGCAGCACGGACATGGAAGCAACCTAGATGCCCATCAGTAGATGAACTGATAAGAAAGCTGTGGTACATATACACAATGGAGTATTATTCAGCCATTAAAAATAATATATTTGAATCAGTTCTAATGAGGTGGATGAAAGTGGAGCCTATTATACAGAGTGAATGAAGTAAGCCAGAAAGAAAAACACCAATACAGCATACTAATGCATATATATAGAAATTGGAAAGATGGTAATGATAACCTTGTATAAGAGAAGCAAAAGAGACACAGATATATAAAACAGTCTTTTGGATTCTGTGGGAGAGGAAAGGGTGGGATGATTTGGGAGAATGGCATTGAAACATGTATAATATCATATAATAAACAAATTGCCTGTCCAGGTTCAATGCAGGATACAGGATGCTTGGGGCTAGTGCACTGGGATGACCCAGAGGGATGGTACAAAGAGGGAGGTGGGAGGGGAGTTCAGGATGGAGAACACGTGTACACCTGTGGCAGATTCATTTTGACGAATGGCCAAACCAATCCAATATTGTAAAGTAATTAGCCTCCAATGAAAATAAATAAATTTAAATACAAAAGAATAAGACTAGGACTACTGTATAAAGTGAGGCTCAGTTGTATCCAACCCTTTGCGAGCCCATGGACTGTAGCCTGCTTGTTTCCTACATCCATGGGATTTTACAAGCAAGAATATTGGCATGTGTTGCCATTTCTTTCTTCAGAGGACCACTATATAAATCAGCTATTTTATGCCTGGATATTTATCAAAAAAAAAAAAAAAACCATACACTAAAACATGATTATGATAGATAATGGCAAGAAATGAGCAAGAGATATCTTTTAGGTTTTTAAACTGGCTAACTGGGTAATTGGGATAATGATGAAAGATAATTAATTCATTGTCTGGACCTACCATATTGGAATTCAACATTCAAGAATTACATATCGGTCTAGTGTTTGAAGGCCTAGTTTCAGAGTTTTTAACATAGGATACATGAATTCTCCAGGGATACAAACAGAAATACAAACCAGTGAGAAATATAGCAAAAACTAAGAGGAATGTTTTGATGAAAGCCAAGAAAACAGACTACCAGGAATTAATAAGAAGCGAGCTGGGTTATGTGTTATTAAAATCAAAGAGAAAAGATAGTGAAATGCTAGAGGTTTGTATACTAGGTAGTTAATGGTATTCTTGGAATGACAGTTTCATCAGAGTGGTAACGGAGAAGGCAATGGCAACCCACTCCAGTACTCTTGTCTGGAAAATCCCATGGACAGAGGAGCCTGGTAGGCTGCAGTCCATGGGCCCTCAAAGAGTCAGACATGACAGAGTGACTTCACTTTCACTTTTCACTTTCATGCCTTGGGGAAGAAAATGGCAACCCACTCCAGTATTCTTGTCTGGGGAATCCCAGGGACGGGGAGCCTGGTGGGCTGTCATCTATGGGATCGCACAGAGTCAGAAAAGACCTAAGTGACGTAGCAGCAGCAGCAGCAGCAGCAGCAGAATGGTAAAGGGAAATTGTGATTGGAAAGGTTAGGAATGAATTTTTAGTCATGAATTTAAAAGTGTTTCTTAAGGGTATTTGCCAGAATACAGAAGGATAAGTAGAATTTTATTTTGAAAAAGGAGTAAAGATCAAGAAAGGGTTTTTAAAATATAATTATATAAAGCAGCATTATGGTGATAAATTAAATTGATACTCTATTTTGGACCTAGTTTAGCCCAGTAAAATTTACTTCTTTTATTAAATAACTGGTGCTGCTACAGCTAAGTCACTTCAGTTGTGTCCAACTTGGTGTGACCCTAGAGAAGGGAGCCCACCAGGCTCCCTGTCTTTGGGATTCTCCAGGCAAGAACACCAGAGTGAGTTGCCATTTCCTTCTTCAATGCATGAAAGTAAAAGTGAAAGTGAAGTCCCTCAGTCCTGTCCTAGCGATCCCATGGACAGCAGCCTTCCAGGCTCTTCTGTCCATGGGATTTTCCATTGCCTTCTCTGATTAAATAGATAAATTTAATGCTAATTTAATTATGCATTAATTCATTAAATAAATTTAATAACATATATTTATTGGTTCCTTATTTAGAATAATTTAAAGATAATGATAAAATATTTAAATATTTATGGTTCAGATTAGCTCAGTTCAGTCACTCAGTCGTGTTTGAATATTTGTGACCCCATGAATCGCAGCACACCAGGCCTCCCTGTACATCACTATCTCCCGGAATTCACTCAAACTCACCTCCATCAAGTGGGTGATGCCATTCAGCCATCTCATCCTCTGTCATCCCCTTTTCCTCCTGCCTCCAATCTTTTCCAGCATCAGAGTCTTTTCCATTGAGTCAACTCTTCCATGAGGTGGCCAAAGTACTTGAGTTTCAGCTTTAGCATCATTCCTTCCAAAGAAATCCCAGGGCTGATCCCCTCTAGAATAATCTGGTTGGATCTCCTTGCAGTCCAAGGGACTTTCAAGAGTCTTCTACAACACTACAATTCAAAAGCATCAACTCTTCAGTGCTCAGGTTTCTTCACTGTCTAACTCTCATATCCATACATGACTACTGGAAAAACCATAGCCTTGATTAGACAGACGTTTGTTGGCAAAGTAATGTCTCTGCTTTTCAATATGCTATCTAGGTTGGTCATAACTTTTCTTCCAAGGAGTAAGTGTCCTTTATTTTCATGGCTGAAGTCACCATCTGCAGTGATTTTGGAGTCCAGAAAAATAAAGTCTGACACTGTTTCCACTGTTTCTCCATCTATTTCCCATGAAGTGATGGGACCAGATGACATGATGTTAGTTTTCTGAATGTTGAACTTTAAGCCAACTTTTTCACTCCCCACTTTCACTTTCATCAACAGGCTTTTTAGATCCTCTTCACTTTCTGCCATAAGGGTGGTGTCATCTCCATATCTGAGGTTATTAATATTTCTCCCTGCAATCTTGATTCAAGCTTGTGCTTTTTCCAGCCCAATATTTCTCATGATATACTCTGCATAGTAGTTAAATAAGCAGGGTAACAATATACAGCCTTGACATACTCCTTTTACTATTTGGAACCAGTCTGCTGTTCCATGTCCAGTTCTAACTGTTGCTTCCTGGCCTGCATATAGGTTTCTCAAGAGGCAGGTCTTTTATGCCCATCTCTTTTAGAATTTTCCACAGTTTATTGTGATCCACACAGTCAAATCTTTGGCATAGGCAATAAAACAGAAACAGATATTTTTCTGGAGCTCTCACTTTTTCTATGATCCAGCGGATGTTGGCAATTTGATCTCTGGTTGCTCTGCCTTTTCGAAAACCAGCTTGAACATCTGGAAGTTCACAGTTCACATACTGCTGAATCCTGGCTTGCAGAATTTTGAGTATTACTTTACTAGTGTGTGAGATGAGTGCAATTATGCGGTAGTTTGAGCATTCTTTGGCATTGCCTTTCTTTGAGATTGGAATGAAAACTGACCTTTCCCAGTCCTCTGGCCACTGCGGAGTTTTCCAAATTTGCTGGCATATTGAGTGCAGCACTTTTAAAGAAAGCATCAGCTTCCAAGATTTGAAATAGCTCTACTGAAATTCCATCACCTCCACTAGCTTTATTCATAGTGAACAAAGGCCCACTTGATTCACATTCCACAATATCTGGCTTTAGGTGAGTGATCACATCTTAATTATTATCTGGGTCATGAAGCTCTTTTTTGTACAGTTCTGTGTATTCTTGCCACCTCTTCTTAATTTCTTCTACTTTGTTCTACTAATTTCTTCTACTTTGTTCTACTAATTTCTTCTACTTTGTTCTAATTTCTTCTACTTTGTCAATTTCTGTCCTTTATGGAGCCCATCTTTGCATGAAATGTTCCCTTGGTATCTCTATTTTTCTTGAAGAAATCTCTAATACTTCCCATTCTGTTGTTTTCCTCTATTTCTTTGCACTGATTGCTGAGGATGGCTTCCTCATCTCGTCTTGCTATTCTTTGGAACTCTACATTCAAATGCTTATATCTTTCCTTTCCTCCTTTGCTTTGTGTTTTTCTTCTATTCACAATTATTTGTAAGTCCTCCTCAGACTTCCATTTTGTTTTTTTGCATTTCTTCTCCATGGGCATGGTCTTGATCCATGTCTCCTCTGTGCAGGTTATTAATTATCAATGTGCCAAATTGTTGATGGTCTCATCATTCAGGAATCCTGTCATTTAGACTGATTCCTATTAGCCTCAAGCAGCTTTGCATAACTTAATATTCTCTAAACTATCTAAGAGTAGCACAATGTAAACAGTTGGTGATTTAACCAATAAAGGCTATGTTAGATACTGTCAATTAATTTTTTTTTCTTGAATGAATTTAAAAAATGAAATAGCTTTTTAAGGGAGTTTAATTTGATCTCTCCTCTTTTCAGAAGCTTATTACCTCAATAATAGAATGTTAAAGCTAACTAAATTTTATTGAAATGTGTTTATGGAAAAAACATATTCATTAGATATTTCCATGAAATTTTGCATTTTGTTTAGATCAATATACTTTACAGAAGATAACCTAGTTAATATAAAAGTGATTTTATTAGGACCCTGAAAGTTCACAGAGTCTCATATAGATAATGGTTTGATGAGCAGTATTAGATTATATGTTAAATTTATTTAATGTAAACAATTTTATTATTAACACATTCTAATCTGATAATTTTCCTGAACATAATAATTCAAATAATTGTGATAATTTCAAGTGTTTCATTTTTATCATTCAATAATATAAAAGAACTTAAAGTGCTACTGTGTTAACAAAGATAAGACAGTATAAAGAATAAAGAAATAAAAATAAAAAGGAACGGCTGGATGTCTAAAGGAATAGCAGTGAACTACACGAGGGACAATTGTAGGTGACACCAGAGAGACATTTGATGGACAGATGTCTCAACTTATTGCACTTATTACATATAATACATAATTGTTACAGTCATTCTTTCAAGGCTCTTCATGATATAAACATGTCATAATTTAAATTATATAAACCATAAAGTACTTAATGAAAAAATTCAGAAATCAGTGATAAATCCTAGATATCTGGCCTGATTATCTGAATAAATAATATTTCTCTAGGGAGGAAAAATGGGTTTCCCTGGTGGCTCAGAGGTTAAAGCGTCTGCCTGAAATGCAAGAGACCCTGGTTCGATCCCTGGGTTGGGAAGATCCCCTGGAGAAGGAATGGCAACCCACTCCAGTACTCCTGCCTGGAGAATCCTATGGAGAGAGGAGCCTGGTAGGCTATAGTCCATGGGGTTGCAAAGAGTTGGACACGACCAAGCGTAGGCTTAACAAAGGAAGGAAAAATAGATTTCCTATTCTGGAAACAGTGTTTTGTTTTGGAATTAAATTTGACCTGAATTTGAGATATCTCAGTGTGTTTCAGAGCTATAAAATGAGGGGTATAGTGTGAAAAGTGAGATAATTGTAAACAGGACTGAATGTGACATGTTTCCAATATAGAGTATATCATGAAATTGGGTTACAAAAGTGCAGTACCTGTGGTTGAGGATTCTGTGTTTGGTCAAGAAGAAAGTTGCAGATAGCCTGCACTTCTGCTATCAAAAGTTAAGAAGACCACATGGAAATTAATTTTAATCCAAATATTTTATTCATGTACGTTGATCATCAGTGATCTTCACAAAGTTTTTGGGTTCTACCTACAAAGTATCTGGAATCAAAACATTTATTATTAACTCCCATTGCTACCACTGTGGACAATGTCACCATAATCTGTTAACTGGACTGCTTACTAATTAGCCTCCCTCCTTTCAGCAATGTACTTCTCTACTTACTTCTTTCCAGATCAACTATAGTTATATTTTTTAAAAATCCAGATTATATCTTTTTATTCTGATCAAAATTTCCCTATGGTCTCCATCCCACTCTGTGCAAAACCAACTTAATGGCAATGGTCTATTATCTCTTTTTTTCATCTCCAGTTGCTCTCACTATAATCACTGCTTCAACAAAATTGATTCTTGGATATTCTGCAAACTCACTAGCTACACTTTTGCCTCACAGTAAGCACATTTGATAATCTCTGCCTAATGCTCTCTACTTACCAAATTGGCAAGGTTCATTCTCTTATGCCAGTCTAGTATTCACTCAGTTATCACCTTCTCAGTTATATTTCTGTTCAGTCTATTTAAATTGTAACACATGCTTTAACAATTATTTTTATTTTCTATCTTCTTTAGAACACTTATATGTAATATACTATTATGTAATTTAGTGATTCTGTTTGCTATCTCTTTATCTATACTATCTAAATTCAAAAAGGACAATGTGTGTTTATTCATTAAATTTTAATGTTACCTTTACATTGCTGGATCTAGGGTGTTAGGATAAAGTTAGTTTTCAGTATGCATTTATTATACAAATGGATGGAAAAGTTTATTGTGCTATATTAAATCCAATAAGGAACATGGCATTTATATCTATTTTTTGAGCATAAAAACAAACAAATAAACAAAATCTGTCCATACACTAATTATTTAAGAGGAAAACATTTTGTTAAAAAGTGGATTTTTTTCTTCTGTCTTTCACATGACTTTAGATAGACAACGATTCCATGAACTACCTTGGTTTTCAGTTTGAATTTATGCATCAGCAAAAAAGTTTTTATAAATCAAATTTTATGAAAATATTTTGCTAAAATACAAATATACAAACAATATGTTCAGCTTCATTAGAATTCAAGATAATATAACAATAAATTATTCTCACTTTATCAGTTGTGATTGGAGTATTTTAAAATACCTTAGAAATACCCAAAGTGAAGCTGAAGCTAATTCCATTCTGACAGATGAACTTTTTTTCAGTTAATAGTTTGAATAAATATGGTCTTAGAAAAGCTCCAAAATACCATGAATGAATTTGCAGGCTTATGGCCTAGATTCACTTGGCATTTCTCTTGGAAGACAAACCTTATTTTCATAATCAAGATCTCCCACAGAAGACAGCTCTCACATTTGATACATGCCTGGTACATCTAGATGCAAGCCAACTAATTGCTGGGATGACAGATGGGTCTATTCAATCAATATGACTAACTGCCAAGTAAAGCTTAAAAAGTCTCAAACTAAAATAAAGTACCCCTTAAATCAGTGCTTCATCAGATTGGACATATAAATATAGAAAGTTTTAATTTTTATCTTTTCATCTTTCTCCATTACAGAAAATTAGAAAAAGGAAATTGTCTAGATTTGGACAGAATTATGTAGAATCCTGGAAAAGTAAACAATGATGAAAACCCAAGCAATAAAAATAAATCTAAACCATCAATCCCAATGTTAATTTAGTAGTGAAGTGAAACTTGCTCAGTCGTGTCCGACTCTTTGTGACCCCCATGGACTCTACATTCCATGGAATTGTTCAGGTCAGAATACTGGAGTGGGTATCCATTCCCTTCTTCAGGGAATGTTCCCTTTCCAGGGGATCTTCCCAATCCAGGGATCAAACACAGGTCTCCCACATTGTTGGCAGACTCTTTACCAGCTGAGTCACAGGGAAGACCAAGAATACTGGAGTGAGTAGCTGATCCCTTCTTCAGGGGATCTTTCCAACCCAGGATTTGAACCAGGGTCTCCTGCATTGCAGGTGGATTCTTTACCAGCCCAGCTAACAGGGAAACTCTAAAATTTAGTAATTGTCAGCCTAATGAAAAGATTTTTTTAAAATTTAAACTGTTCAATTCAGTCACTTAGTTGTGTCTGACTTTGCGATCCCATGAACCGCAGCATGCCAGGCCTCCCTGTCCGTCTCTTTCTTCTCCTGCCCTCAATCTTTCCCAACATCAAGGTCTTTTCAAATGAGTCAGCTGTTTGCATCAGGTGGCTAAAGTACTGGAGTTTCAGCTTCTACATCAGTCCTTCCAATGAACACCCAGGTCTGATCTCCTTTTGGATGGACTGGTTGGATCTCCTTGAAGTCCAAGGGACTCTCAAGAGTTTAAACTGTAATAGAAATATAATAGCCAATGGGAACATCACAGTGGTCCTAACAAAATGTCTGACTTTAAATAATGTTGCTGTTACTGTTTTCCCATTAGTGACTCTTTTTAGCATCTTATAAAAGAGTCAGATAATATATCTTGCAAAATGCTATACTTTCTCAAATTTGTTCATGCAATCTTAAGCCAAGAGGTCTGTGACGCTTATTAAATTGTCCTTGTACTTCACTTAGGTATTAGTCATTACCCATTAGAGTCTGAAATTCTAAAATAATAGTTATGAATTACATGTTTTTGGTAATCAGAGCTTAAAGTCTGTGCTTTTAACAACAGATTTCCTTTCCTATCTATCCTCATTCCCTAAGAAGGGATTCTATATTGCCTGGCATATTTGTCTCTTTAGTGTGCTCCTAAAATTATAGTATCTCATATGTTACTTTTGGTCATATGAGTATCAAACCTTAGAAAATCATGAAAATACAACAATATTTGGGGAAAATGGTTATTTAATTAAGTGTGACCATCTTATCTTTGTTATTTCATAGAAGACATGACTTCTGGGAATGTCATTTGATAAATGGAATGGTGTATGACTGATGATAGTGATTTACTAAATATCTGTTAAATAAATGTGTGACTATAGTATCTTTTTTAATTTTATGTAGCTTTTAGTATTTTTAATTAGATGATTTACTTTTTCAATACTTAACTTTTTGTAAATTTACATAAATGAAGGTAATATTTATAAGATTTGCTGAAGGAACAAACAAAGGAGATATGTACCTTTCTATTCATCTTCACTATAGAATCCACTAAAGACCAGGCTAATATAGATACTTGGATATGCAACCTTAGTTGTTTTTGTTTACCTACTCAACTGTATCCAACTTTTTGTGACTCCGTGGACTGTAGTGCACCAGGTTTCTCTGTTCATAGGATTTCCCAGGCAAGAATACTGGAGTGGGTTGCCAGTTCCTTCTCCAAAGCAACCTTAGTAAATACCACTATTTCCTATTGACATTTCAGTCATAAGAACTTTAGTCTACCTCTTGATCAACTCTATATTCAATATCTCAAGAGACTGGGTTATCAGTAATACTACTTTTATTTTTATATTTTAGTGTTAGAAAAATATTTTTATTGTGCCTAAGAGAGGAATTTTTATCTGAGGATCTCATATTGCCTATAATTCTGACACATTGTGTATTAGCACCATTTTTCCCATGCACTACGTGTTAAAGTCCATTTTAGTTCTCTTGTCTCCATCTTTTACTTCCTAAGTTCTTCAAGTCTGATGGTGGTTCCACACCTCTCTCAGCCTCAAATATCAGAGAGAATATTAGCCTTTTCTCATTTCATGAAAAATCTGGGGCAAAGAGTCAAATTCAAACTGAATTTATCAAACAACTTGAAGCCCAAAATATTGTATAATCAGAGGCACTTGTAACTAACCTGCAAAAGTTTAAAACATTAAAATAATGAATTGCCCAACATCTGACTTTAATCTTTAGAAAGAGTTTTATCAGTACCGCTGAGGTTGAATGATATAAAAACATTTCAAGATTTGAAGAAGACTTTCCTCCATCTAATCAAAGTTATGGTTTTTCCAGTAGTTATGTATGGGATGTAAGAGTTGGGCACATAAAGAAGACTGAGCACCAAATAATTGATGATTTTGAACTGTGGTGTTGTCGAAGACTCTTGAGAGTCCCTTGGTCTGCAAGGAGCTTCAGTCAGTCCATCCTAAAGGAAATCAATCCTGAATATTCATCAAAAGGACTGAGGCTAAAGCTGAAACTCCAATACTTTGGCCACCTGATGCAAAGAGCCGACTCATTAGAAAATACCCTGATGCTGGAAAAGAGTGATGGCAGGAAGAGGAGGGGATGACAGAGGACAGGAAGGCTGGATGGCATCACTGACTAGATGGACATGAGTCTGAGCAAGCTCTAAGAGATGGTGAAGGACAGGGAAGCCTGGCATGCTGCAATCCATGGGGCTACAAAGAGTCAGGCACATCTGAACAACAACAATTAAATCAAAATATTAAAGAGCTCATTTCCTTATTAAAATAAGATTTAATATTTTCTATTATTTCTGTTGTAAATATTTTAATAATCATATAAAACTGAATATAAATCATATAAAATTGATAAGTGAGTGCTTTGGGGAATGATTTGCTTAGTTTATAGATTCTTAACCACTGAGATTCTAATATAGAAGGAAAACTAAGAAGCAAAGGAAAGGTACGATTTATTATGTATGCCTAGTGGTTGTTTTCTGGAGAAGGAAATGGCAACCCACTCCAGTACTCTTGCCTGGAGAATCCCATGGATGGAGGAGCCTGGTGGGCTATACTCCATGGGGTCGCAAAGAGTCGGACACGACTGAACAAATCCTTAGTGGTTGTTTATAATATAAAAGATATTTGTCATATTTGCAGTAAATATTACATAGTTACAATTATTCTGAAATAAATCTATAAAATGTTGAAATACTTTAATTGGCTGATAAAATAATGATAAAGATGTAAACATTAATCACATTTAAATTAGTAAACTTTGAGTTTATCTATAAAATAACACTGAACCGCATGATTCTATATTGAAAGAGACAGTTTCATTGGGCCATTGTAAGATAAATCCTGTACAAAATATTGCTGAAGTATGCGAAATTGAGTACACATTATATCTAAAGCCCACAGGACAATCTCAACTGTTTTGGATAAAATAATAAACAAATGACATGATTAAAAACAGACATTCTTGAAATATTTAAAATCAATAATATATAATTATCAAGAGACTGATCAGAGCTAATGATTTAAAAATTCATCTAAAGTTTGAGAGAAGTAGGCAAGATTCAGATTAAGATATAGAGAAATTACATAAATTTGTCTTTTAACTTTTCAATGTAGCCACTAAAAATATAAATGGAAAGTGTAATTTCTAAACCAATAGAAATGAAATGTTAAAATAAGTATAACAAACTTTATTGATTCATAAAATGAATTTAAAAGAGAGAAAAAATGAATTCAAACATAAATATGAGTATATTGAATGTCATTAAGGAAAATACATATAGAGTAACATATCAATTAATGATAAAAACTAATGATAAGTTGTTTTAAAATTCCACAAATCTGTGTACTGTTTAAAAAGACATCTAAATCATAAAGTCATAAAATCTTTAGAATAAAGTGATGGAAAAGTTATGTCACACAAATACTAATCAAAATAAATAAATTAATAGCTGTATTTATATCAGAAAATATATCCTAAG
Organism: Nanger dama; assembly: GCA_917880005.1. Classification (NCBI taxonomy): domain Eukaryota; kingdom Metazoa; phylum Chordata; class Mammalia; order Artiodactyla; family Bovidae; genus Nanger; species Nanger dama. The sequence goes on from CAKJTW010000001.1 coordinate 26,194,611, forward strand.
ACAGAAGCATCATCTATAGTAGAGAGAATCAATACTTGATAACAAAATGCCAACTTCAGAAGATCATTTAAAAATTTTTAAATGCACCAAACAAATGGTGTACTGTTTATACATATCACTCATTATAATTTAGCCAAACAATATAAAATCAGTAGAGTTATGGAAAATCATAATTCTCAAGCTTTATATAATAAATTTCTGTGTCAATCATGCATCTAACACACAGTAAACATTCATATGAAGGACATGCAAACTCTTAAAATTATTACTTAGATCATAAGATTTTGTCAACGCATCCTCAGTATTAAGTATCACTCAGAAAATTACTTTGTCACCATGGAGTTAAAGCATGTTCAGTTCAGTTGAGTTCAGCCTCTCAGTCCTGTCCCACATTTTGTGACCCCATGAATCAAAGCACGACAAGCCTCCCTGTCCATCACCAATTCCCGGAGTTCACTCAAACACATCCATTCAATCGGTGATGCCATCCAGCCATCTCATCATCTGTCGTCCTCTTCTCCTCCTGCCCCCAATCCCTCCCAGCATCAAAGTCTTTTCCAATGAGTCAACTCTTCACATGAGGTGGCCAAAGAACTGGAGTTTCAGCTTTAGCATCATTCCTTCCAAAGAACACCCAGGGCTGATCTCCTTTAGAATGGACTGGTTGGAATTCCTTGCAGTCCAACGGACTCTCAAGAGTCTTTTACAACACCACAGTTCAAAAGCATCAGTTCTTTGGAGCTCAGCTTTCTTCACAGTCCAACTCACACATCCATGCATGACCACTGGAAACATCATAGCTTTTTGGCTCGACGGACCTTTTTTGGCAAAGTAATGTCTCTGCTTTTGAATATGCTATCTATGTTGGTTATACATTTCCTAACAAAGAGTAATTGTCTTTTAATTTCATGGCTGCTATCACGATCTGCAGTAGTTTTGGAGCTCCCCAAAATAAAGTCTGACACTGTTTCCCCATCTATTTGTCATGTGGTGATGGGACCAGATGCCATATCTTCGTATTCTGAATGTTGAGCTTTAAGCCAACTTTTGCACTCTCCTCTTTCACTTTAATCAAGAGGCTTCTTAGTTCCTCTTCACTTTCTGCCATAAGAGTGGTGCTATCTGCGTATCTGAGGTTATTAATATTTCTCCAGGAACCTTGATTCCAGCTTGTGCTTCCTCCAGCCCAGTGTTTCTCATGATGTACTCTGCATATAAATTAAAAAAGCAGAATGATAATATGCAGCTGTGATTTATATTACGTAGTTGAAAAACTCATAACAAATTATATGAGACAGTTTTTACTGAGACAGTTTGCAGGTCAGAAGCATGGAATAGCTAACAATCAGCAATCCAGACAAAAAGAAAACAATGAAAATAGAACTTAATGAAGGACTGAGTTTTGGCCTTCAGAAAAAAATGAAAGACCATGCCTTTGGCAGGCATCAGGTAGTAAGAGAAACAATAAGAAAAATAAAGCACTTACTATGTTTTAAACTTATTTAAATAAGCTTAAATAAACTTTAAACTTAAAGGTATTTAAGTTTAAATAAAAACATAATATTTATTTTAAAAATAAAATCCCATAATCTGCCAAATGATGCATAGAAAATTATAAATATCGCTATCCAAGAAATGAGGCATTATTAAAAGATGAATCTATGTATTGAAAAGGCATACTATTTTTTAAGCCAAGTAATTGTCTAATGTAAATTCTTAGTAATATCCAAAGTGGTGGTGTTATCCAGTTGCTAAGTCTGTCCTACTGTTTGGGACCCCATAGACTGCAGAACAACAGGCTCCCTGTTCTTCACTAGCTCCTGGAGTTTGCTCAAATTCATGTTCGTTGAGTCAGTGATGCTATCTAACAATGTCACCATATGTCACCCCCTTCTCCTTTTGCCTTCAGTCTTGCTCAGCATCAGGGTTTTTTCCAGTGAGTTGGCTTTTCCCATCAGGTGGCCATTGCAGTTAGCTTCAGCATTAGTCCTTCCAGTGATATTCAGGGTTGATTTCCTTCAGGATTCACTGATTTGATCTCCTTGCAGTCCAAGGAACTCTCAAGAGTCTTTTCTAGGATCACATACATAAAGATTGTTTTTCAACATACTTCAGTGATGAATAAAATCATGACTAATATCACAAGATTAGAAAGAATATCTTCAGAGATCAAGAAAAAAAAGTGCAAATATTTATGGAGAGAGGTTAGTTCTATCTTATTCTAAAGCTTTTATCCAAATAAATGACCACACAAGGAACTATAAATCTGATGCAAATGCTAAATGAAAGATGAACATACTCAAGATTAGACAAGAATTAAGCAGCATGCTAAGAGAAAACGAGCAAAGTACAAACCAAAATCACAGTAAAAATAATGAACATTAATGTAGGCAATTTGGGCATTCGCTTGTATTGAATTAGACCTGAGTATAATAAAGAAAAACATCTCCCTTGTGAGGTGGCTGACTTTCAGATAGGTTTGTGTCTGAGTATTATATTCTTTACATGGTCTACAGAGATAAAAGAAACAAACAATTAAATTAGGTCTTCATTTTATCTGTCACAGGCACATGTCAAAGGCAAAAGCAACATGCACTAGAAGAAAATTCATTCGGATTTGAATAATGATAATTTCTACTGAACATGCAATCAAGTATTAGACATCACAAAATATAAAGCCATACAAGTTTTTTTGAGGAAAAAATAGACAAAACATTCACACAATAATATCAGACTTGAGATTTCATATACAAATAAAGATGCATCATAGATTATCTTACAACTATAGTTATTTTAAGGAATTAAAACCAGTTAAGAATCACAAGACCACGAAAACATTCAGACATGTCTGAAAATGATGAAAAGGAACTTTACCAAATTCATATAACAATTTGTCAATAATGTGAGAACTTTAAGTCGAAATTAGCAGGGTTAAGTTACAAATTTGACACAGCTGAATAAGAGATATATTAAACTATTAAGCTAAGCTAAGTCACTTCAGTTGTGTCCGACTCTGTGCGACCCCATAGATGGCAGCCCACCAGGCTCCCCCATCCCTGGTATTCTTCAGGCAAGAACACTGGAGTGGGTTGCCATTTACTTCTCCATGAAAATATTCCATAAATGATTTTCAGTAACTCTTAAACATTCCACAAAATTTCTTAAGAACCTGTGAGAGTAAAATACCTGGCAATCCTCTCTAAAACAGAAATTCACCTATCTGCTACATTACTGCTGATGATCTGAAATGTACATGATCTCTAAAAAATAACAGTACTGAATAAAACTGAAAGGATCATCCAAGTTCCTACATAATACCAAAGTATTTATCCAGGATTACTGAATAAATCATAGCAATTTGGTATCCTTTTCAGAAGAAAAAATTCTCAGAAGTTACAAGCATGTGGCATTTCACACTGTACCAACTGAGTAACAGTAAATGAAGGTATAACTACTACAACTTCTTCACCAACTTTTGTGTCCTGAAATATGAAGTCTGCCCCTGGCAGCTACCATTCCAGTTCCACAGGGTATTTTGCAGTCAGACAAGCTGTACAATGATCATTCTTTTCAAAATATTCCAAACCATTCTCACTTTCTTGAATCATAATATCTTCCTTTGTACAATGACCATTGTTTTCAAGACATTCCAGACCATTCCCATTTTCTTGAACCATAATGTCTTGCTTAAGTAGTTCTAAAGAAATTTTTAAAAAATGCAACACTGAGAAATAAATTGATGGGAAATATGAAGAGGTAAGGATGTATGAAAAGTATAAGAGATGGACTAAAATAAGTATTAAAATAAACTTTCAGGAGGAAGATAGAGAATGCTGATTTTTAAGAAATTATTTTTAATGAATAAATACATTATTATATCAGTTTAGTTCAGTTCAGTCGCTCAGATATGTCTGTCTTTTGTGACCCCGTGGACTTCAGCACGCCAGGCATCCCTGTCCATCAACAACTCCTGGGGTTTACTCAAACTCATGTCCATTGAGTCAGGGATGCCATCCAATCATCTCATCTTCTGTCGTCCCTTTCTTCTCCCTCCTACAAACTTTCCCAGCACCAGGGTATTTTCGAATGCGTCAGTTCTTCCAATCAAGTGGCCAAAGCATTAGAGATTCAGCTTCAACATTAATACTTTCAATGAACACTCATGACTGGTCCCCTTTAGGATGGACTGGTTGGATCTCCTTGCAGTCCAAGGGACTCTCAAGAGTTTTCTCCAATACCACAGTTCAAAGGCATCAATTCTTCAGCACTCAGCTTTCTTTATACTCCAACTCTCACATCCCAACATGACTACTGGAAAAACCATAGACTTGACTAGATGGACCTTTGTTGGCTAAGTAATGTCTCTGCTTTTTAATATGCTGTCTAGTCTGGTCATAAATTTCCTTCCAAGGAGTAAGAATCTTTTAATTTCATGTCTGCAGTCACATCATCTGCAGTGATTTTGGAGCCCCAAAACATAAAGTCTGCCACTGTTTCCCCATCTATTTGCCATGAAATGATGGGGCTGAATGCCATGATCTTAGTTTTCTGAATGCTGTTTTAAGCCAACTTTTTCACTCTCCTTTTTCACTTTCATCAAAGGCTCTTTAGTTCTTCTTCACTTTCTGCTGCAAGGATGGTGTCATCTGCATATGTGAGGTTATTGGTATTTCTCCTGGCAATCTTGATTCCAGCTTGTGCTTCTTCCAGCTCAGCGTTTCTCATGGTGTACTCTGCATATAAGTTAAATAAGCAGGGTCACAATATACAGGCTTGAAATACTTATTTTCCTATTTGGAACCAGTCTGTTGTTCCCTTTCCATTTATAACTGTTGCTTCCTGACCTATATACAGATTTATCAACAGGCAGGTCAGGTGGCCTGGTATTCCCATCTCTTAAAGAATTTTCCAAAGCTCTTTGTGATCCACAGAGTCATAGGCTTTGGACTAGTCACTAAAACAGTAAGAGATGTTTTTCTGGACCTCTCTTGCTTTTTCAATGACCCAGTAGATGTTGGCAACTTGATCTGTGGTTTCTCTGCCTTTTATAAATCCAGTTTGAACATCTGGAAGTTCAAGGTTCATGTATTGTTGAAACCTGGCTTGGATGATTTTGAGCATTTCTTTACTGGCCTGTGAGATGAGTGCAATTGTGTGGGAGGTTGAACATTATTTGGCATTGACTTTCTCTGGGATTGGAATGAAAACTGACCTTTTCAAATCCTGTGGCCACTGCTGAGTTTTCCAAATTTGCTGGCATATTGAGTCCAGCACTTTCACAGCATCATCTTTCAGGATTTGAAATAGCTCAACTGGAATTCCATCATGTCCACTAGCTTTGCTCACACTGATGCTTTCTAAGGCCCACTTGAATTCACATTCCAGGATGTCTGGCTCTAGATGAGTGATCACACCATTGTGATTATCTGGGTCATGAAGATCTTTTTGTACAGTTCTTCAGTGTATCCTTGCCACTTCTTCTTAATATTGTCTGCTTCTGTTAGGTCCATACCATTTCTGTCTATTGAGCCCATCTTTGCATGAAATATTCCTTTGGTATCTCTAATTTTCTTGAAGAGATCTCTAGTCTTTCCCATTTTGTTCTTTTCCTCTATTTATTTGCATTGATCACTGAAGAAGGCTTCCTTATTTCTCCTTACTATTCTTTGGAACTCTGTATTCAGATGCTTATATCTTTCCTTGTCTTCTTTGCTTTTCACTTCTCTTCTTTTCATGGCTATTTGTAAGGCCTTCCCAGACAGCTATTTTGCTTTTTTGCATTTCTTTTCCATGGGGATGGTCTTGATCCCTGTCTCCTGTACAATGTCATGAAGCTCAGTCCATAGTTCATCAGGCACTCTATCTATCAGATCTGGTCCCTTAAATCTATTTCTCACTTCCAGCATATAATCATAAGGGATTTGAATTAAGTCATACCTGAATGGTCTAGTGGTTTTCTCTACTTTCTTCAATTTAAATATGAATTTGGCAATAAGCTGTTCATGATCTGATCCACGGTCTGCTCCTGGTCTTGTTTTTGCTGACTGTATAGAGCTTTTCCATTTTTGGCTGCATAATATAATCAATCTGATTTCAGTATTGATCATCTGGTGATGTTCATGTGTAGAGTCTTCTCTTATCTTGTTGGAAGAAAGCGTTTGCTATGACTAGTGCATTCTCGTGGCAATACTCTATTAGCCTTTGCCCTGCTTCTTTCCATACTCCAAGGTCAAATTTGTCTCTGTTACTCCAGGTGTTTTTTGACCTCCTTGTTTTGCATTCCAGTCCCCTATAATGAAAAGGACATCTCTTTTGGGTATTAGTTCTAAAAGGTCTTGTAGGTATTCATAGGACCATTCAAATTCAGCTTCTTCATCATTACTGGTTGGGGCATAGTCTTCAGTTACTGTGATGTTGAATGGTTTGCTTGGAAACGAACCAAGGTCATTCTGTTGCTTTTGAGATTTCATCCAAGTACTGAATTTCAGACTCTTTTGTTGACCATGATGGCTACTCCATTTCTTCTAAGATATTCCTGGTCATCTGAGTTAAATTCACCCATTCCCATCCCTTTTAGTTTTCTGATTCCTGGAGTATTGATGTTCACTTGTGAACATTTGGAGAAACCTGAGAATTATGAATCTGGAATGTTAGGTCTATGAATCAAGGCAAATTAGAAGTGGTCAAACAAGAGATGACAAGATTGTATATCTCTTGTTTGACCATTTCTAATTTGCCTTGATTCATGGAACTAACATTCCAAGTTCATAATTCTCAAGTTTCTCCAAACCAAGCTTCAACAATACGTGAGCTGTGAACTTCCGGATGTTCGAGCTGGATTTAGAAAATGCAGAGTACCAGAGATCAAATTGCCAATGTCCACTGGATCATTGAAAAAGCAATAGAGTTCCAGAAAAAACATCTGGAACTGTTTTGGCATAACTTTGACTGTGTGGACCACAAGAAGCTCTGAAAAATTCTGGAAGATTTGGGAATATCAGATCACTTGACTTACCTGTTGAGAAATCTGTATGCAATTCAAGAAGCTACAGTTAGAAATGGATATGGTACAGCAGATTGTTTCCAAATAGGGAAAGGAATATGTCAAGGGTGTATATTTTCACCCTGTCTATTTAACAAATAGAAGAGTACATCATGAGAAATGCTAGGCTTCATGAAGCACCAGCTGGAAACAAGTTTTCAAGGATAAATATCAATAACCTCAGATATCCAGATGATACCACCCTTATGGCAGAAAGTGAAGAATAACTAAAGAGCCTATTAATGATAGTGAAAGAGGAGAGTGAAATAGTTGGCTTAAAACTCAACATTTAGAAAACTAAGATCATTCCATCTAGTCCCATCACTTTATGGTAAATAGATGGGAAACAGTGAAAACAGTAACAGATTTTATTTTGGGGGCTCCACAGTCACTGCAGATGGTGATTGCAGCCATGAAATTAAAAGACACTTGCCTCTTGGAAGAAAACTTATCACTAACCTAGACAGCATATTAAAAAGCAGAGACATTATTTTACCAACAAAGGTCCATCTAGTCAAGGCTATGGTTTTTCCAGTAGTCATGTGTGGATGTGAGAGTTGGACTATAAAGAAAGCTGAATGCCAAATAATTCATGCTTTTGAAGTGTTGTTTTGGAGAAGACACTTGACAGTCCCTTGGACTGCAAGGAGATCCAATCAGTCCATTCTGAAGGAGAGCAACCCTGGGATTTCTTTGGAAGAATTGATGCTGAAGTGGAAGCTCCAATACTTTGGCTACTTGATGTGAAGAACTGTGTCATTGGAAAAGACACCGATGCTGGGAAAGACTGAAGGCAGAAGGATGAAATGGTGGAATGGCATCACCAATCAGTGGATGTGAGTCTGAGTAAATTCCTGGAGTTCACAATGGACAGGGAGGCCTGGCATCTGCAGTCCTTGGGGACGCAAAGAGTCAGACATGACTGAGCGACTGAACTGAGCTGAACTGAAGTTTACAGCATTTTATAGGTATGTTTCACCAAAATTTTAAGAGCATATTTTTTCTTATCCAACATTTTTTTCTAGGCAATAGAATAAAATAAAAAATTCTATAGTCGTTCTTAAAGTTTGTAACATCAGTACAAAAATCAGACAAGGAGAGAAAGAGAAAGGAAAATTGCACGATTGTTTTACTCATGGTTTTGAAGCAAATTCCAAACGAACTAAATATTAAGAAACAATCTAATAAGATAAAAATAGAATTCAAAAAGACTTTAACATTTTAAAGATAATTTTTAAAGTAGTTATTTATTTATTGGCTTTTCTCAGTCTTTTTGCTGTGTGGGTTTTCCTGTAGCTGCAGAGTGCTGGACAAATCTCTAATTGCACTAGACAGGCTTCTCATTGCAATGGCTTCTCTTTTTTACAGATCTCCATGTGTACAGGCTTCTTACAGTTGTGGCACATAGCATAGACTCAGTAGTTGTGAAGCATAGGCTCAGTTGCTCCTGTGGGATCTTGCTGAATCGGAGCTAATTCGACACTACCGAGTGGATTCCTTACCACTGAGACACCAGGGAAGCCCTAAAGATAAATTTTTAAATTAACTCTTACAGATTAAAAGAACTATGTTATCTTCTTAACAGAATCAGAAAAAAAGTTTATTATAAATGCTGGGAAGAAAACAAACCTCAATGAATAAAGCTAAAGAGAATGTGTACACTCTGTTAAATCATATCTACTTAAAATCAGTAAACAAAAAAATAAACAATAGACCTCTACAATAAACATTTCAAATCAGGAAAAGTTGGATGCATTCACTTTTAAAATTAGCACGTAATTGGGTCAATTTTAGAAACAACAATTAGAACAAATACTAATCTCTATGTCATTCACATTGATAACTCATGCTATTTCCTTTTGACCAACAATTTTTTTTTAAAGGCAAGAAAAACACAAAGATGAAAGACTAGCTTAAAATGAATATTGGTAATTTTTAACTGCTGCCTATTTGACCCTGTTTTAATTTTTTACATTTTACATTTTTACTGTAAATCAGATAATTTACATTAATATTTGACCTACTATCTTACTGTTTCTTATTCCTATACTGTGAACTCAGCTACACCATTTGAGAATGAAATATAGTATTTCTAACTAACATCTGAGCAGCTAGCTAGCAAACATGTCCTTCTCCCCCTGTTAATATGTATTTTCAATTTAAATTATTATTAAACTCATCATGGAAGCATTCAAACTAATAGTTTGTATAAATTTTTGCACTAAGTAGTTTTCCTTGCTTTTCATGATTGAAAATTTGGACTAAATTGAAGGACTATTTGGTGAAATAGTTTTTACCCCCTTCCTTAGTCTTCCAACTGGGCTCTTTATCAATAAACAATATTGAAGGAAATATAATATTGAAAGGAAAATAAAAGCAACACTGTTATACTCTTTTGGGAATGCATTTAGGAAGTGCTGATTTTTTTCTTGTTTCTTAACTTTATGTTAGAAAATGGAATGTAAGATGTCAGATAAGCAGCTATTTGTAAAGAAGCAGACCAATGAAAAATAAAAGTAATTTGTTACTTTATAGTTCTTCTCAACAGCACTAGTTCTCATTAACCACTTTCTAGGAGGACTAATATTATAGGTATTTTGAAACGCAGTTAAATATCATTTATAGTTTAAAGATCATGGCTGAATGAATTATTTCTGTACTAATGTTTATACTAAAACCAATTTCTTCTAGGAATATCCTAAAAAAATTCTCAAAGTCTTTATAAAAAAATTTAATAGCTATGTGTGCCTGTCCAGAAATATGAAATAAAAATCTTGACAATTGACCTCAAATCATAAGTATTGTCTTCCTGGAAATCAAAATCTTATCAGGTAAAATAACACTTTATAGATTATATTTTCTAATGTATTTAATTCTTCCAGGTAATGCTAGCAGATATGACAATTGGAGAGCTTAAACAATCTATTCTATATGTTCTACATATCAAAAGCCTCCAGAGAGTTGGGTTTTCCCCCTTTGTTCCTGAGAAATTCAAGCCTAGGAATTCTAACAAACTTGGAAGGGTTTCCTGAAATATATCATATTCAATATACATATAAGAGATTGAATTTTCCAAAGGAGTTCTAAGAATAATGTATTTCAGATGCACTCCAAATGTGGCTAGAGATATATAGAGTACTGACATTACTACAATGATTTTCTATATTATAACTTTCATGAATTTTAAATCTTTAAGAGGTCAATGGTCCTACAGAATCAAAATAATCTTCTAAAAAGGCAATTCTCAAAAATCCAGAATAACTTAAAAGTTTACAGCCATACTGACTGGTGTGAAATGATACCCTCATTGTGGTCTTGATTTGCATTTCTCTGATAATAAGTGATGTTGAGCATCTTTTCATGTGTTTGTTAGCCATCCGTATGTCTTCTTTGGAGAAATGCCTATTTAGTTCTTTGGCCCATTTTTTTTATTGGTTCGTTTATTTTTCTGGAATTGAGCTGCATAAGTTGCTTGTATATCTTTAAGATTAGTTGTTTGTCAGTTGTTTCATTTGCTATTGCTTTCTCCCATTCAGAAGGCTGTCTTTTCACCTTGCTTATAGTTTCCTTTGTTGTGCAGAAGCTTTTAATTTTAATTAGATCCCATTTGTTTATTTTTGCTTTTATTTCCAGTATATTGGGAGGTGGATCATAGAGGATCCTGCTGTGATGTATGTCGGAGAGTGACACCAGTCAGAATGGCTGCGATCCAAAAGTCTACAAGCAATAAATGCTGGAGAGGATGTGGAGAAAAGGGAACCCTCTTACACTGCTGGTGGGAATGCAAACTAGTACAGCCACTATGGAAAACAGTGTGAAGATTCCTTAAAAAATTGCAATTAGAACTGCCTTATGATCCAGCAATCCCCTGCTGGGCATACACACCGAGGAAACCAGAATTGAAAGAGACACATGTACCCCAATGTTCATTGCAGCACTGTTTATAATAGCCAGGACATGGAAACAACCTAGATGTCCATCAGCAGATGAATGGATCAGAAAGCTGTGGTACATATACACAATGGAGTACTACTCAGCCCTTAAAAAGAATAAATTTGACTCAGTTCTAATGAGATGGATGAAATTGGAGCCGATTATACAGAGTGAAGTAAGCCAGAAAGAAAAACACCAATACAGTATACTGACACATATATATGGAATTTAGAAGGATAGTAATGAAGACCCTCTATGTGAGACAGCAAAAGAGACTCAGAGGTATAGAACGGACTTTTGGACTCTGAGGGAAAGGGAGAGGGTGGGGTGATTTGGGAGAACGACATTGAAACACGTATACTATCTTGTAAGAATGAAGCGCCAGTCTATGTTCAGTACAGGATGCAGGACGCATGGGGCTGGTGCACGGGATGATTCAGGGAGAGGATGTGGGGTGGGAGGTGGGAGGGGCTTTGGCATTGGGAGATCGTGGACACCTGTGGCTGATTCATGTCAATGTATGGCAAAACAAATACAGTATTGTAATGTAGAATAAAGGATTTTAAAAATAAATAAAGTACAATTGATTTACAAAAAAAAAAAAAAAGTTTACAGCCATAAACACTATAATGTATTGAAAGGGAAAGGCCTTGAAAAAATTTAGGATATCCCTAGAAGAAGCCAATATTTTTCACTTAGGCTCTTCTTATTTTTTTTTTTTTTTTTCCACAGGAACACTTAGATGAGCCTGAGTCAGAGGGCATTTTTGTGCTTATTCTCCCTTAAATTGCTATTATTTCTATAGTTATTTCACAGTGTATTTCAATTATCTTCTGACCATCTTTCAAAGACTGTTAAAGAAACCTGCCCATCATTCAGTTCAGTTCAGTCACTCAGTTGTATCTGACTCTTTGCAACCCCATGAATTGCAGCACTCCAGGCCTCCCTGTCCATCACCATCTCCCAGAATTCACTCAGACCCACGTTTATCCAGTCCGTGGTGCCATCCAGCCATCTCATCTTCTGTTGTCCCCTTTTCCTCCTGCCCCCAATCCCTCCCAGCATCAGAGTCTTTTCCAGTGAGTCAACTCTTCGCCTGAGGTGGCCAAAGTACTGGAATTTCAGCTTTAGCATCATTCCTTCCAAAGAACACTCAGGGCTGATCTCCTTTAGAATGGATTGGTTGGATTTCCTTGCAGTCCAAGGGACTCTCAAGATTCTTCTCTAATACCACAGTTCAAAAGCATCAATTCTTCGGCACTCAGATTTCTTCTACCTGGAGTTAAATATATTATTTATTTTTTACCTCATTTACTTGCTAGCTAATCTCAATGGCCTTAAGTAGATAAAGTTTTAATACCCAGATTTAGAAAACTGCAAGAGCTAATGGAAAGACTCAAAATCACTGAATTATAAAAGAAAGAACAGCTCTACAAGGTATTTTACAAGATCAGAATTATTAGAAACTCAAGAGACTAAAAGCCTGCATATTATTTGAAGATAGAATTGACACCTATGTAAATATTTTGATCATTTTTAAATGAAAGTTTTCTAGTTCCATTGCTCCATGTCTATAGCATTCTATTTTACTCTGAAGCATCATGTAGTATGATTTATGAGTATGAATATTCCCCAAAAAGTAGAAATTATATTAGGATCTAAAGATGTAAATATAAAACAAACATTCTACACTGCCCCTTCCCATTGTTAAACCTTAGCATCCTATATATGTTAATTAACAGTTTCCTTCCTTTTCTGTATCAGGGAGAGGAGTAACAATATTTGTTTGAAGAAATATAGGTATTAAGTAACTACATTCTTGAACAACAAACAAAAAGAATCGTCAAGGGTGCAGAGATGTGAGGATAAAATGAGAGAGAGCAAGAGCTAGACGTAGAAAGAGAAAGAGAACAAGAGAGTGACAGAGAGGAGGAGAGATAAACTGGTTAATCAAGGGAAAGCAAGATGAAAATTCTGGAAATTTCACATCTGCAAAACACACACAAAACAATACTGCTGAATTTAGCCAAGTGAGGTTAAAGTTTCAGAAATGTGTATGCATCTGTTGTTGTCCCTAGCAAGGGGCCATCAATCTTGTGGTAATGACTTTATAATGAGAAAAAAATATACATTCAGGTGTGTATTCAGTTACTCAGTTATGTCTGACTCTTTATGGCCCCAGGGACTGTAACCTACCAATCTCCTCTGTCTATAGGATTTTCCAGGCAAGAAAGCTAGAGTGGATTGCCATTTCTTACTTCATACATGCAGGTGTAGTAAACAGTGATTAGAATAAGTAGTAATTAGCCTCACCTAGTCTAATTTGACCCATCTTTAGAGAAAATATGTGAAGGAGTTTGTAAAGATTTGTGCCCAAGGAGTAAAGTGCTGAGCAAAAGAATTTCCATTATGTATCAAATAATTAAGTAAAGAAGACAAATTCCAAAACTGATAAATCTGTTTTTTGTTTGTTTTTGTTTTTGTTTTTGTTTTTGCCACTGATTTTCTATAGCTTGATGCCAGGCCACTGTCTTAGTTGTTTTAGAGTGTGATATCAAGGCTTGGGACTCCAAGATACAGATGCAAGCAAATTCATTGTCTAGTGAAAGCTTGATCCTATTGGACAGATGACTGCCTTCTCCTTGTATCCTCATAAGATGGATTGGAAAGACACTATGCTTTCATTTCTTTTCTTATAAAGGCATTAATCCTACTCATGGGGGCACCTAGTCATTCATGAGGGGAACTGATCACCTCCTAAAGGCTATATCTCTTTAATACTATCACATTGGGATTAGGATTTCATTATGTGGATTTTGTGGAGGGCACAAATATCCAGGCCATAACTCCGGGAGATGGTGATGGACAGGGAGGCCTGGCATGCTGCAATTCATGGGGTTGCGAAGAGTCGGACACAACTGAGCAACTGAACTGAACTGAATTGAATACCACTGTGGTTGATTATTTGCTCTCGTCTGACTCTTTTGTGACCCCATGGACTATAGCCTGCCAGACACCACTGTCCATGGGATTTTCCAGACAGGAATACTGAAGTAAGTTGCCACTTTCTTCTCCAGAAGATCTTCATGACCGAGAGATCAAATCCTCAGCTCTTTCATTTGCAGGAAAGTTCTTGACTACTGAGCCACCAGGGAAGCCCCCACAATAGCCACATTAAATAGTTTTATCCTTGTGGATTGCCCCTGAAGTCATTCTTGTACTGGAAGAAGAGATTTGGGAGCTCTTCTGGTTTGGGATTGAAGAAAATAAGGGGTCAAATTTCAGAAAAATAACAGCTAATAAATTACTTTGTGCCAGTGAAAAGCTAATAAGTTTACTTTGTTAAACCTCTTTATGAAATGTAACTGTAATCCTTCTAAGATAAAATCATGGGTTTAAATTTACTAGCCAGAAATTTAAAGCAAAATGAGCATTTGAGGACCTTCTTGAGAATACTTAAAGAGATTCCATTATCTGTAAGTGGAGAATAGATTCTTCTGAGGATCTACATAGGGCTTAATTGTAAAAGTGCCAGGATTTCTGAGGGTGCTTTTTTTTTTTTTTCCCAGCTTAATCAGGTTTCACAAGCTACATTAAAGCTGCAAGAGGGGGAGAAAGGGCCCTCATGCTTATGTGGGCTTCCCTAGTGGCTCAGCAGTAAAGTTTCTGCCTGCAATACAGGAGACCTGGGTTCTATCCCTGGAATGGGATGATGCTCTGGAGGAGGGCAAAGCAACCCTCTCTAGTACTCTTGCCTAGAGAATCCCATGGACAGAGGAGCCTGGCAGGCTGCAGTCCATAGGGTCACACAGAGTTGGACATGACTAAAGTGACTAAGCAGCAACAGCAGCATGCTTAGTGTATGCAGGAGGAAAATGCTTGGGTTTGGTTCAAAGGGTAGGTTGATTAGGCATATATGTGCAAATCATAAATGGACTGCTGTTGTATTACATCCCTAGTCATGGTGGTGGTTTAGTCGCTAAGTCATGTCTGACTCTTGCAACCCCATTCCAAGCTCCTCTATCCATGAGATTCTCCAGGAAAGAATACTGGAGTGGGTTGTCATTTCCTTCTCTAGGGGGATCTTCTCAATCTAGAGATTGAACCCCGTTCTCCTGCATTTCAGGAAGATATCCTTAAAAATAGTTCTTAGAATAAGTTTTCCCAGTGGGCATGGTTATTTTCCCTTCAGCGGGTGGTTATCTACACCTGGTTATCTACATTAAGTGGAGAAACACTGGCCTTGTAAGCAACAGATTTCTAAGTAGCAGAAAATAGTTTAGTTCACTGGTCAAGGGCCTAGTAGAAACATAATTAGAAAATCTGAGTTTAGAAAGTTTCAGAGAGAGATATGTAAATAGACTTATTAGAATGCACACAAACTGTAAGTATATTTATGTCACACCAAAAGTACCCACTGCATTAGTGGCAACATAAAACCAAGTGGATAGGGTGACTCAATCAATAGAAATTAATCTAGCTCTATCCTTGGCCAATACAAATTTTCTATTAGGTTCATTATTTCTTTAGTAAATATGTTGAAAAAAAATGGTGATTTCCCTTTACCCCAAAGACATGAATTCTTTTCACTTCAGATTTAGCTAGTGTCACTCTTTAGTGTCCAACTAGTCACAAAGAACCAAGGTGGCCAACTAGCTACTTGGTGGCAAGTTGACCACTAGGACCCTTTCTAACCTTGAAAGGAAAATACATTTATCTTGCTCAGAATTGACACACATTTGAATAATTTTTCTTGCCTGCTATACCCCAGCCAGCAACACCCACATTCAAGGATTCAAAGAATGTCCAATCTATAAAACTAATATGAACCTTGTATGAGCTCTTTTCAAGCCAAGTAAACCACAGTACAGAAATTATGATGCAGCAGTGAACTTATGATCACAGAATCCTCATTTAGTACAATATATTACACATCTCAAAAACTTGAACAAATACTGTCTAGAAGATCTCATCCTATGGTAGTGGGGTACTATTGTTTAGATTAATCAATAGGTATCAAAGTTTTATTATTTTATCAGTACTATTAGTATTACCTGGGAATTTATGGGAAATACACTCACAAGTCTCAACTCAAATCAACTGAAACATAATCTTTCAGTGGAGCTCTGTAAACAGTTTTTAACAAACTCTCCAGATCTTTCTGATGAATGCTTAATTTTTATATTAACTGAATGTAAACATCAACCATTACATGGTACTGTGTTCCCAATCACTAGAGTAGATGGTCTGGGAACAAAGGATAGAAATAGAAGTGGATTTTATCATCATTTTAGTAGCTACTTGGAGATACTGTGTTTCCTATGCTCTCATAAGTTCTGTAAGACTTAAGGTCATTTTTCCCAGCATAAGGTTGCAGGTAAGGGGAAGTACTTCTCTGAAGAAGCAAAACAAACAAAAAACTATTATCCAACTATCGGGGGAAATAACTCTGGTAGAAAGGAAGGTTGTTAATGGATAAATAATGAGGTTAAGGAGGAATGTGTTCGTAAACTAGGCTATCAAAATAATTTATGGTGCTCTTCTAGTTAAAAATGGCAAATACAGCAATCACAGACTGATAAGGGCATGGGATTCAATGTTAAGAAACCTCAGTAATTCACACCTAGTTCATTCCATCAGGACAACTAACCAGGTCAGCAGAACTGCCAATGTGATGAGGGATCTAGTGTTTGAGGTGCAGGAGAAGTGTCAGTTATAGCTTCTAGTCCTACTCAAACAATAGAGTATTTAATTTAATCTACTATCTCATTTCTTATAAGTTTTCCCAGAAATATGACTAACCTGAACACTGGATAATTTACAACTAGATGAATGAAGAGTGTGAGAATCAAGTGCAATTGATCAGATGCTATCAGCAATTTGTCTTAATCCTCTTTACTGTCAGATGCACCCATCCCCACCACAACTCCAGGTACTGTGAATGTTGTCTTTGGTGGATTGCTTTCTTTTTCTGTCCCTTCTCTGAGAATTGTTCTGAGTCTAAAAAGCCAGGTCTGCTGGGAGATCATGTTATTATTCTTCTAAAGGGGCAGTCTGACAAATTGCTATAGAGTTACAAAATATTAGTTTCCATTCCTTAAAGTGAGATCCAGTCAGTGATAAATTCAAATTCTAGAACACTCCAAGATATCTATCAAAATGAAGCTAGACTCCAACTGAAATGCCATACTTGGCTAACTGTTTCCACTGCTTACCCACTTCACTAATTATCTTCTACTGCAAGCACTCATTCCAATAAAAAGGACCAAAAAAGGCTCCTTTTAAGCACTGTTCCATGGAACTCAAATAAAGATGTACCTAGACCCGGGTTTGATCTCTGAATTAGGAAGATCCCCTGGAGAAGGGAATGGCAACCCACCACAGTATTCTTCCTTGGAGAATCCCACCCACAGACAGAGAAGCCTGATGGGCTATGGTCTATGGGGTTGCAAAGAGTCAGACACGAGTAAAGTGACTAAGCAAGAATGCATTCTCCAAAAGTAACTAGAGAACACACATTTCAGAAAGAGTAAACAAAGAAGAATTTAAAAGAGGAGTCAGGGGATTAAGCCCAAAACAGAGGTAAAAACTCTGCATATAAGAAGAAGCAATGGAAATTTGGGGGAAAGAGATGGCTAAAGATATCAGATTGAAACCAATCAAAAAGGATTCAAGTATAATTTTTTTAAATATAAATTTATTTATTTTAATTGGAGGTTAATTACTTTACAACATTGTATTGGTTTTGCCATACATCAACATGAATCTGCCACAGGTATACACATGTTCTCTATCCTGAGCCCCCTCCCTGCTCTCTTCCGGTACCATCCCACTGGCTCATTTCAGTGCACCAGCAATCCCACTGCAAACAGAAATTTTAATAAGGATGAAACTATACAAATTTCGGATGCATTTAGATATATCAAGAAAAGTTAGAAGTAAAACAACAAGGTGAAACAGTACTAAGTACACAGAACGCTAATTAAATTTTTTTAAGGTAGATAAAACCAACCTAGACAACATATTAAAAATCAGAGACATTACTATGTCAACAAAGGTCCATCTCATTAAGGCTATGTTTTTTCCAAAAGTCATGCATGGATGTGAGATTTGGACAATAAAGAAAGCTGAGCACTGAAGAATTGATGCTTTTGAACTGTGATGTTGGAGAAACCTCTTGAGAGTCCCTTGGACTGTAAGCAGATCCAATCAGTTTATCCTAAAGGAGATCAGTCCTGGGTGTTCATTAGAAGGACTGATGTTGAAGCTGAAACTCCAATATTTGGCCACCTGAAGCGAAGAGCTGACTCATTTGAAAAGACCCTGATGCTGGGAAAGACTGAGGGCAGGAGAAGAAGGGGATGACAGAGGGTGAGATGGTTGAATGGCATAACCGAGTCAATGGACATCATTTTGGGTAACCTCCGGCAGCTGGTGATGAACAGGGAAGCTTGGCGTGCTGCAGTCCATGGAGTTGCAAAGAGTTTGACATGACTGAGCAACTGAACTGAATTGAACTGGAAACTAAATTCAGATAGTAAGGAAAATTATAAGCTTTGTGTAAGCAGCATTCACACCTTTGGTTATAAACTCTAATCTTAAAAGAAAAGATTAACACATAAATGCTTCCACTCCAATCCCTGCCCTTCAGTTTACATGCTCTTATTGGCTAATGTTTAAGCTCTATATATTGGGCCCATCTTATTGCCTAGATGAACTTGTATATGTGTACTGTATTTCTTTCCTTAGTCTCTACTTTTATGCTTTTATAAACTTTTTCTTGGAAAAATTATTTAATCTTGATATTTGATTACTGAATAACTCAGATTTAAAAACAATCTGAAAATGTAATCATTTCATATATTTTTAAATGTAATTTTACACATTGTGGAATTCTAGATATACCATTATATTTCCTTCTGAAAATATTTTCTACTGGCTTTGGTTTGTGTGATTACTGTTAAAAATCATCTTTGAAGATAGTCTTTTGCACTTGCTACTTTGATAATAATCTTATAAAACTTAGATATGAAATTTTATGAGTAAAACAGGTAAAGGTTTATATTTATCTATCCTTCTGAGGATCTGAGGGGATGGAATTCTAGTTAAGTTACTTCAAATCCTAAAAGATGATGATGTAAAACTGTTGCACTCAATATGTCAGCAAATTTGAAAAATACAGCAGTAGCCATAGGACTGGAAAAGGTCAGTTTTCATTCCAATCTCAAAGAAAGGCAATGCCAAAGATGTTCAACCTCCCACATAATTGCACTCATCTCACAGGACAGTGAAGAAATGCTCAAAATAATCTAAGCCAGGATCCAACAATATGTGAACCCCATGAACTTCCAGATGTTCAAGCTGGTTTTAGAAAAGGTAGAGAAACCAGAGATCAAATTGCCAACATCCACTGGGTCATTGAAAAAGCAAGAGAGGTCCAGAAAAACATCGATTTCTGCTTTAGTGACTATGCCAAAGCCTGTGACTCTGTGGACCACAAAGAGCTTTGGGAATTTCTTTAAAGTATAGGAATACCAGACCACCTGATTGGCCTCTTGAGAAATCTGTATGTAGGTCAGGAAGCAACAGTTAGAAATGGACATGGAACAAGAGACTGGTTCCAAATAGGAAAAGAAGTATTTCAAGCCTGTATATTGTGACCCTGCTTATTTAACTTATATGCAGAGTACATCATGAGAAACGCTGGGCTGGAAGAAGCACAAGCTGGAATCAAGATTGCTGGGAGAAATATCAACAACCTCAGATATGCAGATGACACCACCCTTATGGCAGAAAGTGAAGAGGAACTGAAGAGCCTTTTGATGAAAGTGAAAGAGGAGAGTGAAAAAGGTGGCTTAAAATAGCATTCAGAAAACTAAGATCATGGCATTCAGTACCATCACTTCATTGCAAATAGATGGGGAAACAATGAAAACCGTGGCAGACTTTATGTTTTGGGGCTCCAAAATCACTGCAGATGATGTGACTGCAGACATGAAATTAAAAGACGCTTACTCCTTAGAATGCAGGCGGCTGCGACTGGCACACTAAGCTCGGTGGAGAGGAGCTACCCCATGTCCGAGGTCAGGGGCAGAAGCTGGGAGGACCCCATGCCAGAAGGGCAGTGACTAAGAAGAATTACCCTACATCCGAGGTCAGAGACAGTGGCAGAGAGTCCCAGGCTGTGATGGCACAGCAATGGCTAGAGGAGCTACCCTGTGTCCAAGACAGGGGCGGTAGCTGGGAGGAGCCAACCCATGCTTGAGGCCAAGGAGCAGTGGCTGAGCAGGTGCAGGAGGGCCTAGAGGAGCTATCCCACATTGAAGGTCAGGAAGGGCATCAGTGAGTAGATACCCTTCGTCCAAGGTAAGAAGTACTGGCTGCGCTTTGCTGGAGCAGCAGTGAAGAGATACACCACACCCAAGGTAAGAGAAACCCAAGTAAGATGGTAGGTGTTGCAAGAGGGCATCAGAGGGCAACACACTAAAACCATACTCACAGTAAAACTAGTCAATCTAATCACACTAGGACCACAGCCTTGTCTAACTCAAAGAAACTAGGCCATGCTCTTGGGGCCACCCAAGACAGGCGTGTCATGGTGGAGAGGTCTGACAGAATGTGTCCACTGAGAAGGGAATGGCAAACCACTTCAGCATTCTTGCCTTGAGAACCCCATGAACAGCATGAAAAGGCTAAAAGATACAACATTGAAAGATGAACTTTCCAGGTCAGTTGGTGCCCAATATGCTACTGGAGATCAGTGGAGAAATAACTCCAGAAAGAATGAAGGGATGGAGCCAAAGCAAAAACAATATGCAGCTGTGGATGTGACTGGTGATACAAGCAATGTCCGATGCTGTAGAGAGCAATATTGCATAGGAACCTGGAATGTCAGATCCATGAATCAAGGCAAATTGGATGTGGTCAAACAAGAGATGGCAAGAGTGAACGTCAACATTCTAGGAATCAGCAAACTAAAATGGACTGAAATGAGTGAATTTAACTCAGATGACCATTATAGCTACTACTGCAGGCAGGAATCCTCAGAAGAAATGGAGTAGCCATGATGGTCCACAAAAGAGTTTAAAATGCATTACTTTCATGCAGTCTCAAAAACCACATAATGATCTCTGATCGTTTCCAAGGCAAATTATTCAATATCACAGTAATCCAAGTCTATGCCCCAACCAGTAATGCTGAAGAAGATGAAGTTGAATGGTTCTATGAAGATCTACACGATCTTTAAGAACTAACACCCCCAAAAAGATGTGCTTTTCATTATAGGGGACTGGAATGCAAAAGTAGGAAGTCAACAAACACCTGGAGTAACAGGCAAATTTGGCCTTGGAATATGGAATGAAACAGTGCAAAGACTAATAGAATTTTGCCAAGAGAACACACTGGTCATAGCAAACAGCCTCTTCCAACAACACAGAGAAGACTCTACACATAGACATCACCAGATGGTCAACATCAAAATCAGACTGATATATTATTTGCAGCCAAAGACAGAGAAGCTCTGTACAGTCAGCAAAAACAAGACTAGGAGGTGACTGTGGCTCAGATCATGAACTCCTTATTACCAAATTCAGACTGAAATTGAAGAAAGTAAGAAAAACTGCTAGACCATTCAGGTATGACCTAAATCAAACCCCTTATGATTATACAGTGGAAGTAAGAAATAGATTTAAGGGCCTAGATCTGATAGACAGAATGCCTGATGAACTATGGAATGAGGTTTGTGACATTGTACAGGAGACAGGGATCAAGACCATCCCCATGGAAAAGAAATGCAAAAAGCAAAATGGTTGTCTGGGGAGGCCTTACAAATAGCTGTGAAAAGAAAAGAGGTGAAAAGCAAAGAGAAAAGGAAAGATATAAGTCTGAATGCAGAGTTCGAGAAAATAGTGAAAAGAGATAAGAAAGCCTTCTTTAGTGATCAATGCAAAGAAAAAACAACAGAATGGGAAAGACTAGAGATCTCTTCAAGAAAATTAGAGATACCAAGGGAACATTTCATGCAAAGACGGGCTCGATAAAGGACAGAAATGGTATGGACCTAAAAGAAGCAGAAGATATTAAGAAGAGGTGGAAAGAATACATGGAAGAACTGTACAAAAATATCTTCATGACCCAGATAATCACGATGGTGTGATCACTCACCTAGAGCCAGACATCCTGGAATGTGAATTCAAATGGGCCTTAGAAAGCATCACTATGAACAAAGCTAGTGGTCATAGGACCGGAAAAGGTCAGTTTTCATTCCAATCCCAAAGAAAGGTAATGCCAAAAATGTTCAAACTACTGCACAGTTGCACTCATCTCACATGCTAGTAAAGTAATGTTCAAAATTCTTCAAGCCAGGCTTCAGCAATATGTGAACCGTGAACTTCCTGATGTTCAAGCTGGTTTTAGAAAAGGCAGAGGAACTAGAGATCAAATTGCCAACATCTGCTGGATCATGGAAAAAGTAAGAGAGTTCCAGAAAATCATCTATTTCTGCTTTATTGACTATGCCAAAGTCTTTGACTGTGTGGATCACAATAAACTGTGGAAAATTTTGAAAGAGATGGGAATACCAGACCACCTAACCTGCCTCTTGAGAAATCTGAATGCAGGTCAGGAAGCAACAGTTAGAAGTGGACATGGAACGACAGGCTGGTTTCAAGTAGGAAAAGGAGCACGTCAAGGCTGTATATTGTCATCCTTCTTACTTGACTCATATGCAGCGTACATCATGAGAAACGCTGGACTGGAAGAAACACAAGCTGGAATCAAGATTTCCGGGAGAAATATCAATAACCTCACATATGCAGGTAACATCACCTTTATGCAGAAAGTGAAGAGGAACTAAAAAGTCTCTTGATGAAAGTGAAAGAGAGGAGTGAAAAAGTTAGTTTAAAGCTCAAAATTCAGAAAATGAAGATCATGGCATCCGGTCCCATCACTTCATGGGAAATAGATGGGGAAACAGCATCAGACTTTTTTTTTGGGGGTGGGGTGGGGGGAGGGTGCTCCAAAATCACTGCAGATGGTGACTGTAGCCATGAAATTAAAAGATGCTTACTCCTTGGAAGAAAAGTTATGACCAACCTAGATAGCATATTAAAAAGCAGAGACATTACTTTGCTGACTAAAGTCCGTCTAGTCAAGGCTATGATTTTTCCTGTGGTCATGTATGGATGTGAGAGTTGGAGTATAAAGAAAGCTGAATGCTGAAGTATTGATGCTTTTGAACTGTGGTGTTGGAGAAGACTCTTGAGAGTCCCTTGGATGGCAAACATATCCAACCAGTTCATCCTCATAGAGATCAATCCTGAGTGTTCATTGAAAGACTGATGTTGAAACTGAAACTCCAATACTTTGGCCACCTGATGGGAAGAACTGACTCATTGGATAGACCTGATTCTGGGAAAGATTGTAGGAGGGAGAAGAAGGGGACGACAGAAGATTAGATCATTGGATGGCATCCCTGACTCAGTGGACGTCAGTTTAGGTAAACCCAGGAGGTTTTGATGGACAGAGACGCCTGGCATGCTGCAGTCCACAGGGTCACAAAAAGTTGGACATGCCTGAGCAAGTGAACTGAACTGAAGTGATATAATAATGTGTTTATTCTTTAAAAACATTATTTTTAAAAAGTATTCCTTAAAAATTACCATTCTCTATCTTCCTTCTGGAAGGTTTTTTTTTTTTTTTTTTGGTTTTTTTTTTTAGTACTTATGTTAGTCTATGTCTTATACTTTTCATGCATTTTTACTTCTTAATATTTTCCATCTATTTATTTCTTAGTGTTGCATTTAAAATAATTTCTTTAGAGCTACTTAATACTTTAATAGATCTCTTATTCAGCTGTGTCAAATTTGTAACTTAACCCTGCTAATTTTGATTTAATATGCTCTCATTATTAACAACTTATTATATGAATTTGGTAAAGTTCCTTTTCATCATCGTCAGGCATGTCTGAATATTTTTTGTGATCTTGTGATTCTTAACTAGTTTTA
Source organism: Nanger dama (assembly GCA_917880005.1). Lineage (NCBI taxonomy): Eukaryota > Metazoa > Chordata > Mammalia > Artiodactyla > Bovidae > Nanger > Nanger dama. The sequence continues at coordinate 26,218,590 of CAKJTW010000001.1, forward strand.
ATTCCTTAAAATAACTATAGTTTTATGAGAATCTATGATGCATCTTTATTTGTATATGAAATCTCAAGTCTGATATCATTGTGTGACTGTTTTGTCTATTCTTCCTCAAAAATCTTTATGGTTTTTGTACTTTGTGATGTCTAATACTTGTTTGCATGTTCAGTAGAAATTATCATTATTTAAATCTGAATGTATTTTCTTCTAGTGCAGGTTGCTTTTGCCTTTGACATGTGCCTGTGACAGTTAAAAAGAAGACCTAATTTAATTGTTTGTTTCTTTCTATCTCTGTAGACCATGTAAAGAATATAATACTCAGACCCAAAACTATCTGAAAGTCAGCCACCTCACAAGGGAGATGTTTTTCTTTATTATACTCTGATCTAACTTGATACAAGAGAATGTCCAAATTGCCTACCCTAATGTTCATTATTTTTACTGCGATTTTGTTTTGTATTTTGTTTGTTCTCCCTTAGCATGCTGCTTAATTCTTGTCTCATCTTGAGTATGTTCATCTCTCATTTAGCACTTGCATCATATTTATAGTTTCTTGTGTGGTCATTTATTTGGATAAAAGCTTTAGAATAAGATAGAACTAACCTCTCTCCATAAATATTTGCACATTTTTTTCTTGATCTCTGAAGATTTTCTTTCCAATCTTATGATATTTGTCATGATTTTATTCTTCATTGAAGTATGTTGAAAAACAGTCTTTATGTATGTGATCCTAGAGAAGACTCTTGAGAGTTCCTTGGACTGCAAGGAGATCAATCAATCCTGAAGGAAATCAACCCTGAATATCACTGGAAGGACTAATGCTGAAGCTAACTTCAATGGCCACCTGATGGGAAAAGCCAACTCACTGGAAAAGACCCTGATGATGGGCAAGACTGAAGGCAAAAGGAGAAGGGGGTGGCAGAAGATGACATTGTTAGATAGCATCACTGACTCAACGAACAAGAATTTGAGCAGACTTTAGGAGCTAGTGAAGAACAGGGGAGCCTGTTGTTCTGCAGTCCATGGGGTCCCAAACAGTAGGACAGACTTGGCGACTGAATAACACCACCATTTTGGCTATTACTAAGAATTTACATTAGACAATTACTTGGCTTAAAAAATAGGATGCCTTTTTAATACATAGATTCATCTTTTAAAAATGCCTTATTTTTGGATAGTAATATTTATAATTTTCTATACATCATATGGCAGATTATGGGATTTTATTTTTAAATAAATATTAAGTTCTTATTTAAACTTAAATACCTTTAAGTTTAAAAACTTAAATGTTTAAATAAGTTTAAAACATATTAAGTGTTTTATTTTTCTTTTGTTACTCTTACTACCTGATGCTTGCCAAAGGCATGGTCTTTCATTTTTTTCTAAGTTCAAAGCTCAGTCCTCCCTTAAGTTTTATTTTCATTGTTTTCTTTTTTTTCTGGATTGTTGATTGTCAACTATTCCATGCCTCTTAACTGCAAACTGTCTCAGTAAAAACTGTCTCATATCATTTGTTATGAGTTTTTCAACTACCTAATATAAATCAAGGCTGCATATTGTCACCCTACTTATTTAATTTATGTGCAGAGTACATCATGAGAAACACTGGGCTGGAGGAAGCAGAAGCTGGAATCAACATTTCTGGGAGGAATGTTAACAACCTCAGATATGCAGATGACACACCCTTATGGCAGAAAGGGAAGAGAAACTAAAAGGCAAAAATCAAATAAATAACCTAACTCTACACCTAAAGCAACTAGAAAAGGAAGAAATGGAAAACCCCAGAGTTAGTAGAAGGAAAGAAATCCTAAAAATTAGGGCAGGAATAAATGCAAAAGAAACAAAAGAGACCATAGCAAAAATCAACAAAGCAAAAAGCTGGTTCTTTGAAAGGATAAATAAAATTGACAAACCATTAGCCAGACTCATCAAGAAACAAAGAGAAAAAAATCAAATCAACAAAATTAGAAATGAAAATGGAGAGATCATGACAGACAACTCAGAAATACAAAGAATCATAAGAGACTACTATCAGCAATTATATGCCAATAAAATGGACAACCTGGAAGAAATGGACAAATTTTTAGAAAAGTACAATTTTCCAAAACTCAACCAGGAAGAAATAGAAAATCTTAACAGACCCATCACAAGCACAGAAATTGAAACTGTAATCAGAAATCTCCCAGCAAAAAAAGCCCAGGTCCAGACGGCTTCATAGCTGAATTTTACCAAAAATTTCAAGAAGAGCTAACACCTATGTTACTGAAACTATTCCAGAAAATGGCAGAGGAAGGTAAACTTCCAAACTCATTCTATGAGGCCACCATCACCCTAACCACAAAAAAAAGAAAACTACAGGCCAATATCACTGATGAATATAGATGCAAAAATCCTCAAAAATCCTAGCAATCAAAATCCAACAACACATTAAAAAGATCATACACCATGACCAAGTGGGCTTTATCCCAGGGATGCAAGGATTCTTCAGTATCCGCAAGGCAATCAATGTAATTCATCACATTAACAAACTGAGAAATAAAAATCATATGATTATCTCAATAGATGCAGAAAAAGCCTTTGACAAAATTCAGCATCCATTTGTGATAAAAACGTTCCAGAAAACAGGAATAGAAGGAACATACCTCAACATAATAAAAGCTATATATGACAAACCCACAGCAAACATTTTCCTCAGTGGCGAAAAATTGAAACCATTTCCCCTAAAGTCAGGAACAAGACAAGAGTGTCCACTTTCACCACTACTCTTCAACATCATACTGGAAGTTTTGGCCACAGCAATCAGAGCAGAAAAAGAAATACAAGGAATCCAAATTGGAAAAGAAGAAGAGAAACTCTCACTGTTTTCAGATGACATGATCCTCTATATAGAAAATCCTAAAGACTCGACCAGAAAACTACTAGAGCTAATCAATGAATATAGTAAAGTTGCAGGATATAAAATCAACACTCATAAATCCCTTGCATTCCTATACACTAATAATGAGAAAGTAGAAAAAGAAGTTAAGGAAACAATTCCATTCACCATTGAAACGAAAGAATAAAATACTTAGGAATATTCCTACCTAAAGAAATTGAAGACCTATATATCAAAAACTATAAAACACTGATGAAAGAAATCAAAGAGGACACTAATAGATGGAGAAATATACCATGCTCATGGGTCGGAAGAGTCAATATAGTGAAAATGAGTATACAACCTAAAGCAATCTACAGATTCAATGCAATTCCCATCAAGCTACCAGCAGTATTTTTCACTGAACTAGATCAAATAATCTCAAGATTTGTATGGAAATACAAAAACCTCGAATAGCCAAAGCAATCTTGAGAAAGAAGAATGGAACTGGAGGAATCAACTTGCCTGACTTCAGGCTCTACTACAAAGCCACAGTCATTAAGACAGTATGGTACTGGCACAAAGACAGAAATATAGATCAATGGAACAAAATAGAAAGCCCTGAGATTAACCCACACACCTATGGACACCTTATCTTCGACAAAGGAGGCAAGAATATACAATGGAGTAAAGACAGTCTCTTTAACAGGTGGTGCTGGGAAAACTGGTCAGCCACTTGTAAAAGAATGAAACTAGACCCCATTCTAACACCATACACAAAAATAAACTCAAAATGGATTAAAGATCTAAATGTAAGACCAGAAACTATAAAACTCCTAGAGGAGAACATAGGCAAAACACTCTCCGACATAAATCACAGCAGGATTCTCTATGATCCAACTCCCAGTATACTGGAAATAAAAGCAAAGATAAACAAATGGGATCTAATTAAAATTAAAAGCTTCTGCACAACAAAGGAAACTATAAGCAAGGTGAAAAGACAGCCTTCTCAATGGGAGAAAACAATAGCAAATGAAACAACTGACAAACAACTAATCTTAAAGATATATAAGCAACTTATGCAGCTCAACTCCAGAAAAATAAATGATCCAATAAAAAAATGGGCCAAAGAACTAAATAGGCATTTCTCCAAAGAAGACATACGGATGGCTAACAAACACATGAAAAGATGCTCAACATCACTCATTATCAGAGAAATGCAAATCAAGACCACAATGAGGTACCATTTCACACCAGTCAGAATGGCTGCGATCCAAAAGTCTACAAGCAATAAATGCTGGAGAGGATATGGAGAAAAGGGAACCCTCTTACACTGCTGGTGGGAATGCAAACTAGTACAGCCATTATGGAAAACAGTGTGAAGATTCCTTAAAAATTGCAAATAGAACTGCCTTATGATCCAGCAATCCCATTGCTGGGCATACACACCGAGGAAACCAGAATTGAAAGAGACACATGTACCCCAATGTTCATTGCAGCGCTGTTTATAATAGCCATGACATGGAAGCAACCTAGATGTCCATCAGCAGATGAATGGATAAGAAAGCTGTGGTACATATACACAATGGAATACTACTCAGCCCTTAAAAAGAATAAATTTGACTCAGTTCTAATAAGATGGATGAAATTGGAACCAATTTTACAGAGTGAAGTAAGCCAGAAAGAAAAACACCAGTACAATATACTGACACATATATATGGAATTTAGAAGACAGTAATGATGACCCTATATGTGAGACAACAAAGAGACACAGAGGTATAGAGTGGACTTTTGGACTCTGAGGGAGAGGGAAAGGGTGGGATGGTTTGGGAGAATGGCAATGAAACATGTATATTTTCTTGTAGGAAATGAAGCGCCGATCTATGTTCAATGTAGGATGCAGGATGCATGGGGCTGATGCACAGGATGATTCAAGTAGAGGATGTGAGGTGGGAGGTGGGAGGGGGCTTCGGCATTGGGAGATTGTGTTCACCTATGGATGATTCGTGTCAATGTATGGCAAAACAAATACAGTATTGTAATTAAAAAAATAAATAAATTTAATTAAAAAAAAAAAAAGAAGAAAGAAAGTGAAAGAGGAGACTGAAAAAGTTGGCCTAAAGCTCAATAGTCAGAAAATTAATATCATGGCCTCCGGTCCCAACACTTAATGGCAAGTAGATGGGAAAACAGTGGAAACAGTGGCTGACTTTATTTTTCTGGGCTCCAAAATCACTGCATATGGTGTGACTGCAGACATCAATTTTAAAAAAAAATGCTTACTCCTTGGAAGGAAGTTATGACCAACCTAGACAAAATATTAAAAAGCAGAGACATCACTTTGTCAACAAAGTTTCATCTAGTCAAAGCTATGGTTTTTCCAGTAGTCATTTACAGATGTGAGAGTTGGACTATAAAGAATGCTGAGCTCCAAAGAATTGATGCTTTTGAACTGTGGTGCTTGAGAAGAATCTTGAGAGTCCCTTGGACTGCAAAGAGGTCCAACCAGTCCCTCCTAAAGGAGATCAAACCTGGATGTTCATTGGAAGGACTGATATTGAAGCTGAAACCCCAACACTCTGGCCACTTGATGCAAAGAGCTGACTCATTTGAAAAGACCCTAATGCTGTGAAAGACTGAGGGCAGGAGGAGAAGGTAACAACAGAGGTTTAGATGGTTGGATGGCATCACCAACTCTATGGACATGGATTTGACTGGACTCTGGGAGTTGGTGATGGACAGGAGGCCAGGCGTGCTGGGGTTCTTGGGGTTGCAAAGAGTCAGATATGACTGAGTGACTGAACTGAACTGAATATAGTAACACTTTTTCTCATGTTGCTATCACAACCCTCTATTTTTTTTTTTTTCATAAAACTTATAAAAGTAGAACAGAGCCTGGCTCATATTAGATGGTTAAAAATACGTTTAATAAGGAAACAGGGCACATTTTTCAAGCTTCCTGACACTTTCAAATCATGATAAACTATTGATACTTTTGAAACCTCCTTTCTAAAATTATTTTTAAAACTATCACCTGAGTAGTTTGGTGGACATATATGACACATAGATTTTTAAAACCAAAAAGAATAGCATTCTCTAGTAACTCCCTAACTGCTGAGAATAAATCCTTACATATAATTCATTTTTATTGTCAAAGGCTGTAAGATTAACTGCTCTTAAGAACTAGAGAGAATAAAAGTAATCCAATTAGGAAGAGTGCTACTTGTCTTATAGCCTTTGTACTTTATAGACGATATAAAAATTGAGTAAGGCACAATCTAAGAACAGAATTAAAAGTCAGAAGTGTCACTGATTGATTTCTAAAGACCATCTGACAATTGATTTCTAAAGATGATCTGACATCAGTTCAAAGAATCAGAATAAGTTGAAGTTATCTTTTTAAAGCTTCTAAGGTTACTTGGATATTGTTAATTACAATTCTTTAGGAGAGTTGCTTTAAGTCTTTATTTTAGCTTTTATTATTTCTTAATATCTAATACTACAAAAGTAAATAATCCAGTATTTTGTAATCTCTATACATGTGTAAAACAACAAAGCAAAACAAGAACTATAGCCTCTTATCTCTTTCTATGGAGTAAATCACAACCAAGTGCAAGCAATGATTTCAAACTTTGTTTTTAGACCCAGAAATAAGAAAACACACTGAAGCTTCACTTTCCACCTTTAAAATAAATGTAAAAAATAAAAAAAGACACATTAGCATGATTATTTTAAATACATATTTCTTTTCAAATCAGAGTTTGAAAGTAAAAATTCTATTTCTATTATTTTATTTGCATGAGTACTGACTTTGGGGTTGTGAGCTTTGCATCTTTCTTAAAAAGTGAAAACTTTTTTTGATACTCTAATATCAGAGCAAACATTGGCTATTGTGTGTAGATTACTTCGTTTTTCAAATGAAATTTTCTATTTTTATACATACTTATGCAGAAAAATGAAACCAAAGCTAATATAGTGATATATCTAAAATGTTGATATATAGTTGTTACAATTATAGCAAATGGAACACACACACAAACCTGACATTTTTATTAATTTCTTCCTTCTTTCTTCCTACTTTAAAAATTTCCATTCCATTAATTTGAGTAGCTGAGCAGATTTTTACCATCTGAGCCATGAGGGAACCCCAAGAACTGATATGAGTAGAGATAAATTATTTAGTTGGCTCCTGAGTTTCAGAGGTATTTTTCAAACATAATGAGGAAATATATAATTTTATGCAATTTTTCAAGTATGTATTTCGTTTTCCTGATTACGCACGTGAAGAAAAGGAACACTGCCCAGAATGTAGTTAGATAGCCCATTAGTGAGCCATCTGTATTCCAGGTCCTTAGAGTGTATCTGCAAGAACAGAAGTTCTCTGGAAGAACTCTTGGGAGATGCTGTAAATGTTCTAAAGCAGTACCTTTCAAAAGGGATAAAAATGCACTGAGATATTTGCTTATGTCTAGAGGCATATGAGATGACTGGATGGCATCACTGACTCATGGACCAGAGTCTGAGTGAACTGGGGGAGTTGGTGATGGACAGGGAGGCCTGGTGTGCTGAGGTTCATGGTGTCACAAAGAGTCGGACATGACTGAGTGACTGAACTGAACTGAAGTGAACTTAGAGGCATATTTTGGAGAAGGCAATGGCACCCCACTCCAGTACTCCTGCCTGGCAAATCCCATGGATGGAGGTGACTGGTAGGCTGCAGTCCATGGGGTCACTAAGAGTCAGAACTGAGCGACTTCACTTTCACTTTTCATTTTCATGCATTGGAGAATGAAATGGCAACACACTCCAGTGTTCTTGCCTGGAGAATGCCAGGGACAGGGGAGCCTGGTATGCGGCCGTCTCTGGGGTCGCACAGAGTTGGACACTACTGAAGTGACTTAGCAGCAGCAGCAGCAGCAGAGGCATATTTGATTATCATGACTGAGGGAGGTTGGAGAAGGCAATGGCGCCCCACTCCAGCACTCTGGCCTGGAAAATTCCATGGACGGAGGAGCCTGGTAGGCTGCAGTCCATGGAGTTACGAAGAGTTGGACACGACTGAGTGACTACCCTTTCACTTTTCACTTTCATGCATTGGAGAGGGAAATGGCAACCCACTCCAATGTTCTTGCCTGGAGAATCCCAGGGATGGCGGCACTTGGTGAGCTGCCATCTTCAGGGTTGCACAGAGTCAGACACGATTCAAGTGATTTAGCAGCAGAGGGAGGTATTTTTGATAGCTAGCATATAGAAACTAGGATACTTCTAAACATTCTACAATGCTCAGACTGCCCCACAACAAAGAATGCTTCAATCCAAAATGACCATAGTAGATTGAGAAACTCTGTTACAGAAATTTTAAGTGAATGTGTCTTCCATAGATATTTAAATTTGTTTATGAATGACACCATTATGGAAGCATTCTTGATCATTTCTATGTGAAAATTTCAAGAAATATAATGTAAAATTAAAGATTAATTTAGGGCTTAGTAAAATAAAACTGAACTAAATTATAACATCTAGTTTTCAGTACTTTATAAATTATACATAAATATTTACAAATTATTTATTGCTTTCATTATTGTTAAAGTATATGATGTTTAAACTTAGATAATTTAGATATTAAATGTGGATATCTGGTCCCATCACTTCATGGGATATTGATGGAGAAACAGTGGGAACAGTGTCATACTTTATTTTGGGGGCTCCAAAATCACTGCAGATGGTGACTGCAGTCATGAAATTAAAAGACGCTTACTCCTTGGAAGAAAGGTTATGACAAACCTAGATAGCATATTCAAAAGGAGAGACATTACTTTGCCGTCTAAGGTTCGTCTAGTCAAGGCTAAGGTTTTTCCTGTGGTCATGTATGGATGTGAGAGTTGGACTGTGGAGAAGGCTGAGCGCCTAAGAATTGAATCTTTTGAACTGTGGTGTTGGAGAAGACTCTTGAGAGTCCCTTGGACTGCAAGGAGATCCAACCAGTCCATTCTGAAGAAGATCAGCCCTGGAATTGCTTTGGAAGGAATGATGCTAAAGATGAAACTCCAGTACTTTGGCCACCTCATGTGAAGAGTTGACTCATTGGAAAAGACTCTGATGCTGGGAGGGATTGGGGGCAGGAGGAGAGGGGACAACAGAGGATGAGATGGCTCGATGGTATCACTGACTCAGTGGACATGAGTCTGAGTGAACTGGGGGAGTTGGTGATGGACAGGGAGGCCTGGCATGTTGCAATTCATGGGGTCGCAAAGAGTCGGACATGGCTGAGTGATTGAACTGAACTGAACTGAACAGTTCCTTCCCTAACTCATCAGGATGTCTCTGACTCTCTGATGGTAACTGTCTTATTTTTGGTCTCCATAATCCTGGCTTTGTTCTCTGGAAGACTTCTTGTTGTTCAGTATCCTCAATAGCTGCATCTGAAGTTATGGAAGTGTTTGCTTAATTGATGGGCAAACAGCTTTCTCAGACCACTTCCCACATTATTGAGAGTAAATGTTGCTTCAGAGACTTTATAAGGGCTTTTATAGTACAGATTTGTGTTGCCTTTAATTGTATGATTTTCTCAGTAAAAGAGTAAGTTTCTAAAATGTTCCTTTTTCTTTCATTCCATGTGCAAATAAGCACACCCATAGATCATTTCTGGACATAGATTTTTAAGCCCACTGATTCTTCTTTATTTGCTGCTTTTCATATGTGATCCATCTATTTTTTTTTTTCTCTCTCATTTGAATTGTGGCAAACTTAGAGCCATTAAAATTATTGGCTTGGATATGGAAGCATCAGTCTCTAATAAAAACTTTATCATTGGCTGTTCCCGTGTCCAGTAAAGAATAGCAAATGGAAGCCTGTTCAGGACGATTCTTAGTGAATATATTTTATTGATTTAAAAACTGCCACATTGGCTGCCTAACTGCATTTATTTAGGTTGCAGTTCTAGCAAAACTATATTTTTTTCAGCCACTCCTTTCATGAGTTGATTCTTTCCTACTCTTATTTCAATAATACTTTGATAAAAACATAAAATATCAAAACACACAAATAAATACCAGTGATATAAATTTGTCTACTATCAGGTTTGATGCAGGATACAGGATGCTTGGGGCTGGTGCACTGGGATGACCCAGAGAGATGGTATGGAAGGGAGATGGGAGGAGGTTTCAGGATGGGGAACACGTGTACACCCATGGCGGATTCGTGTTGATGTATGGAAAAACCAATACAATATTCTAAAGTAAAAATAATAATAATAATAATAATAATAAATGATAAATGGATAAAAAATAAAAATTGGCTGTAAAGAGAAACTGAGAAAAAATAAAATAAACTATAGACTTAATAGATTATGATATACCTTGCAGGTTATCATAGAATGCTACTAAATGGTTTGTCATAGCATAAAAAAAAAAGCAGTATGTGCTTTGCAGTCTGAAATATTTGCTTCTTTGCCAACTATAGCTTGAGTATTATTATGCCATACTGTTTAGTTTTACTTGTGACAGTTCCCTATTCACAGGTTAATGTATTAATTAAATGTTTTACTTCTTTAATAATGAGACCTAAATCCAAGTGACTCAAGTGAAATAGAAGCTTATTTATCTCTCATCTAATAATCCATAAGTAGTACAAGGTAATGTATATATGCTTGTGTTGGTATAGACAAATTTGATAATACTTCAAGGACTGTCTTTTCTTCAGTGTCCTGGTTGATTGCAAATGAGATAATTTCTGGACATTTTTATTTCTGGGTGTTTTGATGAAGAACCTCTAGGAGGAAGCAAGGGTCAGGCCCAAGTGTTTTAGGTTTCTTGCCTTGGAGCTGTTGCAATTATAACATCACTAACTTGGTATACTTTTATTTGAATTGGAGAGCTACATGAAGGAGAGCTTGAATCTTAGAGTGGCTTATCCACTCGTAAGGATGAGAGTAACAATGAACTCAAAGGGTTCAACAGATGGTGGCCTGTACAGCTCCTTATCCCATAGGCCACTAGCAGTTAGCTTTGCATTTCATCTCTCTTTACCAAAAACTGTTAACAATTTATTAAAGAGAACAGTTTAGGTTATACAAACAACTTTATTTAACACTTCATGAAGTCAGTAGTCTCCATTTGGAGAAATTTGAAAAGGAAGCTCTTACAGGATAAAGAATACAGAACAAGGGAGGAAAAATAGAAATTATCTGATCGGTTGAGGCTACATAGTCAACCATGTTTGGGGTGAGAAGGCTTGGTGCTAGCTTGGCGTTTGGGGCTTGGATGATTAGATACAAAGGTTTCTGGTCAAACAGAGTGTTTATAGGGACACAGAAGTTATCTAAGTTGCAATTTGCAGATGTGGCTCCCTGGGCAGAAGCAGTTGTTTCTTGGACTTAGAAATTCATTTCAATACCAAGGAAGAAATTTGATTTTTTTTTTAAGAGAAACTGAATTGCCTAGAAAACTACTACAATTTAACATTTAAAATCACATAATGGTAGTGGCTCAAAAAGTAAAATGCCTGCCTGCAATGCAGGAGATCCAGGTTCGATACCTAGGTTGAGAAGATCCCTTGGAGAAGGGATGCCCATTCCAATATTCTTGATTGGAGAATTCCAGGGACAATGGAGCCTGAAGGGCTATACAGTCCATGGAGTCACATAAAAATGGATACAACTGAGGAGCTAACACTGTCACTGGTCACCTTGAAAAATGTCCTTTCATTGGAAAGGTGACTGGATTTTATTTCCTATGATGCTGGAAGGTGTTTTAAAGGACTGTTTTTTTTTGTATAATTAAAGTAACATTTCTTTCAAATGTAAGCAAAAAGTCTTGTATTCAGTGTAAAAGAGAAAAATAAAATGGCAAAACAGCCTAAATGAAGCAATGTGAAAAGGAAAGTTTTAAAGATATCACCATAGCAGTATTTGTCTAAGTATGCTATTTGTTTGGTATTAAAGTAATGGCAATTTCAAACCATGAAATTTAAATCAATGTAACTAGGCTCAAACACAGCTTTATTAATCAAAATAGAAAGTATTACAATCAATACATTTTTGCCAAAGATAAATGTTTGTTTATTCCTGTAGCATAAAAATCCATACTTTGAAATTTGATGAACTCTTGGAAAGCATTTTCTGCCTCCTGCTGATTGTGGAAACATTTTCCCTACAAAAAGTTGTTGAGATGCTTCAAGAAGTGGTAGTCAGTTGGCCAGAGGTCAGCTTAATATGGTGTATGAGGCAAATATTCATAGCTCAATTTATTCAACTTTATTTTATATGAATTTATTTTTTAATTGAAGGATAATTGCATTATAGAATTTTGTTGCTTTCTGTCAAACATCAACATGAATCAGCCCTAGGTGTACATATGTCCCCTCCCTCATGAACCTCCCTCTGTCTTTCTCCCCATTCCACCACTCTAGGTTGATACAGAGCCCCTGTTTCAGTTCCCTGAGACATACAGTAAATGCCCATTGGCTATCTATGATACATATGGTAAGGTAAGTTTCCATGTTACTCTCTCCAGTTTCATGACCTGTGGTTGCGCACTGTCATGCAGAAGTAGGCCCTTTCTGGTTTTGACCATAACCAGCTGCAGGCAATGCAGTTTTCCAGGCATCTCATCTACTTGCTGAGCATGCTTCACAAAGACACAATGGTTTCACTGGAATTCAGAAAGCTGTAGTGATCAGACAGGCAGCAGACCACCACAGTGACCATGGCCTTTTTTTTTTTTTTTTGGTAGAAGTTAGACTTTGGGAAGTGCTTTGGATCTTCTTTCCAGTTCAGCCACTGAGCCTGTAATTGCTTGTTGTCATATAAAATTCACTTTTGATTGTACATCGCAATCCAATGGGTAAATGGTTCATTGTTATTGTATAGATTAATAGAAGATGACACTCCAAAACAGTGAGTTTTTGATTTGCAGTAAGCTCATGAGGCACCCACTTATCGAACTTTTTCACCTTTCCACTTCATTTCAAATGTCAAACAGCCATAGAATGTGCGATGCTGAATTCTTCAGCAGCTTCTCCTGTAGTTGTAAGAGGATTAGCTTCGATGATTGCTTTCAATTGGCCAATGTTAATTTCTGAGGACTTCTCACAGTACTCTTCACTTTCAAGGCTGTGTCTCCTTTGCTAAACTTCTCGAGCCAACACTGCACTCTACGTTCATTAGCAGTTCCTGGGCACAATATGCTGTTGATGTTGCAAGCTGTGTCTGTGTCTTTGCAACCCATTTTGAATGTGAATTTAAAAATTGCTCAAATTTGCTTTTTCTAACATCACATCTATAATCTTAAACAAAATCTGTATGCAGGTCAAGAAGCAACATGTTGAACTGGGCACGGAAAAATGGATTAGTTCTAAATTGGGAAAGGAGTACATCAAGGCTGTATATTGTCACCCTGCTAATTAAACTTATATGCAGAGTACATCATGCTAAAAGCCAGGCTGGGTGAAGCAAAAGCTAGAAACAAGATTTCAGGGAGAAATATCAATAACCTCAGTCATGGAGATGAATAAGAGCTTCTTGATAAAGGTGAAAGAGGACAGTGAGCTGGCTTAAAGCTCAGCATTCAAAAAGCGAAGATCATGGCATCTGGTCACATCACTTTATGGCAAATGGATGCAGAAACATTGGAAACAATGACAGACTCTATTTTCTTGGGCTCCAAAATCACCACAGATGGTAACTGACACCATACACTTAAAAGATGCTTGCTTTTCAGAAAGGCTTCTGTTGTATAGAATAATAGAAAATGACACTCCAAAACAGTGAGTTTTTTGATTTGCAGTAAGCTCATGAGGCACCCACTTATTGAACTTTTTTACCTTTCCACTTTATTTCAAATGCCAAACAGCCATAGAATGTGTGACAGCTCAGCTGGTAAAAATCCCCCTGCAATAAAGGAGACCCTGGTTCCATTCTTGGGTTGGGAAGATCCCCTGGAGAAGGGGAGAGTCTTCCCACTCCAGTATTTTTGAGCTTCCCTTGTGGTTCAGCTTGTAAAGAATCCACCTGCAATGTAGGAGACCTGGGTTCAATCCCTGAGTTGGGAAGATCCCCTGGAGAAGAGAAAGGCTGCCCACTCCAGTGTTCTGGCCTAGATAATTCCATGGACTGTATAGTCTACTCCTTGGAAGAAAAGCTGTGACCAAACTAGACAGCATATTAAAAAGCAGAGACATTATTTGCCAACAAATATCCTTATAGTCAAACTATGGTTTTTCCAGTAGTCATGTATGGATGGGAGAGTTGGACCATAGGAAAGCTGAGTTCCAAAAGACTGATTCTTTTGAACTGTGGTGTTGGAGAACTCTTAAGAGTCCCGTGGACTGCAAGGAGATCCAACTAGTCAATCCTAAAGGAAATCAGTCCTGAATATTCGTTACAAGAACTGATACTGAAGATGAAGCTCCAATATTTTGGCCACACAATGCCAAGAACTGACTCACTGAAGACACTGTTGCTAAGAAAGATTGAAAGCAAGAGAAGGAGATGACAGAGAATGAGATGGCTGGATGGCATCACTGACTCGATGGACATAAATTTGAACACGCTCTGGGAGTTGGTAATGGAAGCCTGGTGTGCTACAGTCCATGTGGTCTCAAAGAGCCAGACATGACTGAGTGACTGAACTAATATCTAAAATCTAAAATAAATGTAAGGGGGCTATCCTAAGATGGTGGATGAATAAGATGGGGAGACCACTTTCTCCCTCACAAATTTATCGAAAGATCATTTGAATGCTGAGCAAATTCCACAAAACAACTTCTAAACTCTGGCAGAGAACACCAGGCACCCAGAAAGGCAGCCCATTATCTTTGAAAGGAAGTAGGACAAAATATAAAAGATAAAAACAAAAACAAAAGAGGGATGGAGACCCGTCCCAGGAAGGGAGTTGTGAAGGAGGAGAAGTTTACAAACACCAGGAAATGCTCTCACCAGCGGGTCTTTGGGGAGTTTTGGAATCTCAGAGGGCAACATAACCAGAAGAGGAAAAAAAAAAACAGATTGCATGCCTAACCACAACTCCCAGTGGAGAAGTAGCTCAGACACTTGAGTCCTCCAGCTGCGAGCGGGGACTGAACAGGGAGGCCCAGGCTGTATTGCTTAGGGCAAGGACCAGGCCTGAATGCCCTGAGGAAAATCTGAGGGAGCTAATGTGAGATAGTAATCCAAACTGTGGGATAGCCAGAGAAAGAGAAAGGAAAAAAAAAAAAATAAAAGAGAGAGAGAGAGAGAGAGCATTCCTGTGAAAAGCTCTAACCCAAGGCACTGCCAGCCAGCTCACAGAACAAAGGACTGAGTGAACACCAGAGAAGAGCTAGTCGGCTACAGACTGGTCCACCCCCACAGGAGGCAGAGAAGCAGGGAGGTGACACCAGAAGCCAGGAGGCAAGGGGCAATCTAGGCCTCAGAGACAGCATTTTATATATACCAAACTGCGAGCAGGCTCCCAGTTGCTAACCAAGTCTTCCTAAGATCATGGACAGTTGACATCTTCCAGGAGGGCCTCAGCCAGAGATCAGCTCTCCAGAGGAGACACATGGCACATCTGAGATGGTGTTTCTGCTGTGTACCCAGGAAACTGAGTGGCTGGGACCTGGGAGGTGGTAAGATGAACCACCCACCTGGAGAGAGTGTGCTTGCCAGGCATCTGGTCACCTGAGCAACTCGGGACCTGGGAAGGGCACAAAACTCAGTCCCAACTGAGTATGTGCCTTTGTGGAATACCTGAAAACCCGAACCTGAGCAACTTAGACCTGGGAAGTGCACACAACCAGGGCCTGCTTAATACAGTTCCCTGCAGAGCAACCAGGAGCCTGAGCAGTGTAGACCAGGAAAGCACACACACCGTGAGTGGGGGCAAACCCAGTGTGGCCCAGACACTGCAAGCACTCCCCACACACACCAGTGATATTTGTTTGCAGTGTTCCTCCCTCTCCACAGCACAACTGAACAAGTGAGCCTAAATAAGTCACCACATTTATCCCCTTGTGTCAGGAGGGAAATTAGACATTGAAGACTTGCAAACAGAGAAAACCAAAATAAACAAAGAAGAAGGAACTGCTTTGGAAGTGACAGGTGCAACAGATTAAAACCCTGGAGTTAGCAACAAATGCATTCAGTTCAATTAAGTTCAGTCGCTCAGTTGTGTCCTACTCTTTGCCACCCCATGAGTTGCAGCACGCCAGGCCTCCCTGTCCATCACCATCTCCCGGAGTTCACTCAGACTCACGTCCGTTGAGTCCATGCCATCCAGCCATCTCATCCTCGGTCGTCCCCTTCTCATCCTGCCCCCAATCCCTCCCAGCATCAGTCTTTTCCACTGAGTCAGCTCCTCTCATGAGGTAGCCAAAGTACTGGAGTTTCAAGTTTAGCATCATTCCTTCCAAAGAAATCCCAAGGTTGATCTCCTTCAGAATGGACTGGTTGGATCTCCTTGCAGTCCAAGGGACTCTCAAGAGTCTTCTCCAACACCACAGTTCAAAAGCATCAATTCTTCAGCACTCAGCCTTCTTCAGAGTTCAACTCTCACATCCATACATGACCACTGGAAAAGCCATAGCCTTGACTAGATGGACCTTAGTTGGCAAAGTAAAAGGGGCCTATAAAACTTGGAGAAAAAGTATAAGCTGGAACAAGGAAATACTTGAAGCTGAACTGACCCCCACACTGCCCTCAACAGCTCCAGAGAAATTCCTAGACATATTTTACTATTATCATTTTTAATTTTTAAGTTCTTAATTCTTCTTTAATTTTCATTTTTATAACATGATACTACCTTGCAAAAAAAGACCCTATTTTTAAAGCAAATTTCATATATATTTTTATATTTTCTATGTTTTTAATGTAATTTCGAGAGTCTAACCTATATGTTAGATTTTTAATCTTTACTCTTTTGTATTTTTTATCGATTTTATACCTTTAAGAATCCAGTGTTCAGTACCCATTGTTACTTAGGAGTATGATTACTGGCTTGACTGCCCTCCCCCCCCCCCCCGCCTTTTGACTATCCTTTTTCTCCCCAGATCACCTCTATCTCCCCTCCCACTTGTCTTCTCTACCCAACTCTATGAATCTCTATGGTTATTCCAGGCTGTGAAGAACACTTAGGGAACTTATTACTGGCTAGATCTGTCTCTATCCTTTTGATTCTCACTCTTCTCCTCCTGGTCACCTCTATCTCCTTCCTCCCTCTTCTCTTCTCTATGTAACTCTGTGAACCTCTCTGGGTCTTCCAGACTGTGAGGAGTACATAAGGAATTAATTACTTGCTAGATTGCTCTCTCTCTTTTTGCTTCCCCCTCTTCTCCTCCTGGTCACCTCTATCTCTCTCCTCCCTCTTCTCTTTCCCATGCAACTCTGGGAAACTTTCTGGGTGTCCTCACTGTGGAGAACCTTTTCTCCATTAACTTAGATGTTTTATCATCAGTGTGGTATGGGTGGAAAAGTCTTGAGGCTACTGCAGGAATAAGACTGAAAGCTAGAGGCAGGAGGCTTAAATCCAAAACCTGAAAACACCAGAAAACTCCTAACTCCAAGGAACATTAATCGACAAAAGGTCTTACAAAAACTTCCATACCTACACTGAAATCAAGCTCCACCCAAGAGCCAACAATTTTCAGAGCAATACATACCAAGCTAATGCAACAAAACAGGAACATAACCCTAATCATTAAAGTATAGGCAGCCAAAAGTCACACCAAACCCATAGACACCTCAAAACCCATTACTGGGAACTTTATTGCACTCCAGAGCGAAGACATACAGCTCTACCCACCAGAACCCTGACACAAGCTTCCCTAACCGGAAACCTTGATAAGCCACTGATCCAACCCCACTCACAGGAAGGAAACTCCACAATAAAGAGGAACTACAAAGTTCCAGCATACAGAAAGACCACCCCAAACAGAACAATATAATCAAGATGAAAAGGCAGAGAAATAAGCAGCAGGTAAAGGAACACAATAAATACTGCCAAAGCAAACAAAAGAGGAGGAGATAGGGAGTCTACCTGAAAAAGAATTCAGAAAAATGATAGTAAAAATTATCCAAAATCTTGAAAACAAAATGGAGTTACAGATAAATAGTCTGAAGACAAGGACTGAGAAGATACAAGAAATGTTTAACAAAGATCTAGAAGAAATAAAAAAAAATAGACAATATATAATGAATAATGCAATAACTGAGATCAAAAACACTCTGGAGGGAACCAAAAATAGAATAACTGAGGCAAAAGAAAGGATAAGTGAGGTGGAAGATAGAGTGGTGGAAATAAATGAAGCAGAGAGGAAAAAAGAAAAAAATAAAATAAATGAGGACAACCTCAGAGACCTCTCTGACAATGTCAAATACTCCAACACTCGAATCATAGAAATTCCAGAAGAAGACTAAAAAAAAGGCCATGAGACAATACTTGAGGAAATAATAGTTGAAAACTTCCCTAAAATGGCGAAGGAAATAACCACCCAAGTTCAAGAAACCCAGAGAGTCCCAAACAGGATAAACACAAGGCAAAACACCCCAAGACACATATTAATCAAATTAATAAAGATCAAACACAAAAGAAAATATTAAAAGCAGCAAGGGAAAAATAGCAAGTGACACACAAGGGGATTCCCATAAGGATAACAGCTGATCTTAAAAAAACAAAACAAAACAAAACAAAACAAAAACTCTTTAGAAGAGAAGGGACTGGCAGGCCATTCTTAAAGTGATGAAAGAGAAAAACCTACAATCCAGATTACTGTACCCAGCAGAGATCTCATTCAAATATGAAGGAGAAATCAATAGCTTTATAGATAAGCAAAAGCCAAGAGAATTCAGCACCACCAAACCAGCTCTTCAACAAATGCTAAAGGATCTTCTCTAGACAGGAAACACAGAAAAGCTGTATAAACTGCAATCCAAAACAACAAAGTAAATGACAACAGGATCATACTTATCAACAATTACCTTAAATGTAAATGGGTTGAATGCCCCAGCCGAAAGACAAAGACTGGCTTAATGGATACAGAAACAAGACCCCTATATATCCTATCTATAAGAGACCCACCTCAAAATAAGAGACACATACAGACTGTAAGTGTAGGAGTGGAAAAAAGATATTTCACACAAATGGAGACCAAAAGAAAGCAGGAGTAGTAATATTCATCAGATAATAGACTTTGAAATAAAGTCTGTGAAAATAGACAAATAAATACACTACATAATGATCAAAGGATCAATCCAGGAAGAAGATATAACAATTATAAATATACATGCGCCCAACATAGGAGCACCACAGTATGTAAGGCAAATGCTAACAAGTATGAAAGGGGAAATTAACAGAAGCACAATAATAGTGGGCGATTTAATACCCCACTCACAACTACAAATAAATCAACTAGCTGAAAATTAGCAGGGAAACACAAATTTTAATTGATACAATGGACCAGTTACACCTAGTTGATATCTATAGGACATTTCACCCTAAAACAATAAAATTCACTTTTTTTCTCAAATGCACATGGAAACTTCTCTAGGATAGATCACATCCTGGGCCATAAATATAGCTTTGGTAAATTTTAAAAAGTTAAAACATTTCAAGCAATTTTTCTGATCACAAGACAGTAAGATTAGATGTCAATGACAAGAAAAAAAATAAAAATACAAATACAAACATATGGAGGCTAAACAACACACTTCTGAATAACCAACAAATCACAGAAGAAATCAAAATATGCATAGAAACAAATGAAAATGTAAACACAGCAACCGAAAACAAGAAGAGATAATAAATCCTTCCTCAGTAATCAATGCAAAGAAATAGAGGAAAACAACAGAATGGGAAAGACTAGAGATTTCTTTAAGAAAATTAGAGATATCAAGGGAACATTTCAAGCAAAGATGGGCTTGATAAAGGACAGAAATGGTATGGACCTAACAGAAGCAGAAGATATTAAGAATTGGCAAGAATACACAGAAGAACTGTACAAAAAAAGATCTTCATAACCCAGATCATCATGATGGTATGATCACTCACCTTGAGCCAGACATCCTGAAATGTGAAGTCAAGTGGGCCTTAGAGGGCATCACTACGAACAAAGCTAGTGGAGGTGATGGAATTCCAGTTGAGTTATTTCAAATCAAGAAAGTGCTGTACTTAATATGCCAGCAAATTTGGAAAATTCAGCAGTGGCCACAGGACTGGAAAAGGTCAGCATTCATTCCAGTGTCAAAGAAAGGCAATGACAAAGAATGCTTAGACTACCACACAATTGAAATCATCTCACACGCTAGTAAAGTAATGCTCAAAATTCTCCAAGACAGGCTTCAGCAATACGTGAACTGTGAACTTCTAGATCTTCAACCTGGTTTTAAAAAAGCCAGAGGAACCAGAGATCAAATTGCCAACATCCACTAGATCATGGAAAAAGCAAGAGAGTTCCAGAAAAACATCCATTTCTGCTTTATTGACTATGCCAAAGCTTTTGATTGTGTGGATCACAATAAACTGTGGAAAAGTCTGAAAGAGATGGGGATACTTGAACACCTGACTTGCCTCTAGAGAAACCTACATGCATGTCAGGAAGCAATGGTTAGAAATGGACATGGAACAGCAGACTGGTTATAAATAGGAAAAGGAGTACGTCAAGGCTATATATTGTCACCCTGCTTATTTAACTTATATGCAGAGTACATCATGAGAAATGCTGAGCTAGAGGAAGCACAAGCTGGAATCAAGATTGCCAGGAGAAATATCAATAACCTCAGATATGCAGATGACACCACCCTTATGGCAGAAAGTGAAGAGGAACTAAAAAGCCTCTTGATGAAAGTGAAAGACGAGAGTGAAAAGTTTGGCTTAAAGCTCAACATTCAGAAAACGAAGATCATGGCATCTGGTCTCATCCCTTCATGAGAAATAGATGGGGAAACAGTGGGAACAGTGTCAGACTTCATTTGTTTGGGCTCCAAAATCACTGCAGATGGTGACTGCAGCCATGAAATTAAAAGACACTTAATCCTTGGAAGGAAAATTATGACCAGTCTGAAGGTGAAGTCACTTAGTCGTGTCCGACTCTTTGCGACCCCGTGGACTGTAGGCTACCAGGCTTCTCCATCCATGGGATTCTCTAGGCAAGAATATTGGAATGGGTTACCATTTCCTTCTCCAGGGGATCTTCCCGACCCAGAGAGTGAACCCGGCTCTCCCACATTGGAGGCAGATGATTTAACCTCTGAAGATCTAGATAGCATATTAAAGATCAAAGACATTACCTTGCCAACAAAGATCCATCTAGTCAAGGATATGGTTTTTCCAATAAGTCATGTTTGGATGTGACAGTTGGACTGTGAAAAGGCTGAGTGCTGAAGAATTGATGCTTTTGAACTATGGTGTGGAGAAGACTCTTGAGAGTCCCTTGGACTGCAAGGAGATCCAACCAGTCCATTCTGAAGGAAATCAACCTTGGGATTTCTTTGGAAGGAATGATGCTAAAGCTGAAAGTCCAGTACTTTGGCCACTTCATGTGAAGAGTTGACTCACTGAAAAAGACTTTGATGCTGGGAGTGATTGGGGGCAGGAGGAGAAGGGGATGACAGAGGATGAGATTGCTGGATGGCATCACTGACTTGATGGGCATGAGTCTGAGTGAACTCTGGGAGTTGATGATGGACAGGGAGGCCTGGCGTGCTGCAGTTCATGGGGTGGCAAAGACTCGGACATGACAGTACAACTTAACTGAACTGAACCCAAAGCAATCTACGGATTCAATGAAATCCCTATCAAGCTACCAACGGTATTTTTCAGAGAACTAGAACAAATAATTTCACAATTTATATGGAAACCTCAAATAGCCAAAGCAATCTTGATAAAGAAGAATGAAACTGGAGGAATGAATGTGCCTGACTTCAGGCTATGTTACAAAGCTACAGTCATCAAGAGAGTAGAGTATGGTATTGGCACAAAGACAGAAATATAGATCAGTGGAACCAAATGGAAAGCTATGGATAAATCCACACACCTATGGACACCTTATCTTTGACAAAGGCGGCAAGAATATACAATGGAGAAAAGACAATCTCTTTAACAAGTGGTGCTGCGAAAACTGGTCCACCATTTCTAAAAAAATGGAACTAGAAAACTTTCCAACACCATACACACATTCACACACACACACACACACACACACACACAAAATCTCAAAATAGATTAAAGATCTAAGCATTTAAGACCAGAAACTCTAAAGCTCCTAGAGAAAAACATAAGCAAAACATTCTCTGACATAAATCACAGCAGGATCCTCTATGACCCACCTCCCAGAGTAATGGAAATAAAAGCAAAAATAAACAAGAAAACTATAAGCAAGGTGAAAAGACAGTCTTCAGGTTGGGAGAAAATAATAGCAAATGAAGCAACTGACAAAGAATTAATCTCAAAATATATATTAGCAGCTCTGGCAGCTCATTTTCAGAAAAATAAAGAATCCAATCAAAAAATGAGCTAAAGAACTAAATAGGCATTTCTCCAAAGAAGACATACAGATGGCAAACAAACACATGAAAAGATGCTCAATGTCACTCATTATCAGAGAAATGTAAATCAAAAACCCAATGAGGTACTATCTCACGCTGGTCAGAATGGCTGCTATCCAAAAGTCTACAAGCAATAAATGCTGAAGAGTGTGTAGAGGAAAGGGAACCCTCTTACACTATTGGTGGGAATGCAAACTAGTACAGCCATTATGAAGAACAGTGTGGAGATTCCTTAAGAAAGTGGGCATAGAACTGTCATACAACCCAGCAGTCCCACTGCTGGGCATACACCCCAGGGAAACCAGAATTGAAAGAGACAGGTGTACCCTAATGTTCATCACAGCACTGTTAATAATAGCCAGGACATGGAAGCGACCTAGATGTCCATTAACAGATGGACTGATAAGAAATCTGTGGTACATATACACAGTGGAATATTTCTCAGCCATTAAAAAAATATGCTTTTGAGCCAGTTCTAATGAGGTGGATGAAACTGGAGCCTATTTTACAGAGTGAAGTAAGTCAGAAAGAAAAACACCAATACAGTATACTAATGCATATATATGGAACTTAGAGAGATGGTAACGATGACCCTATATGCAGGACATCAAAAGAGACACAGATTTATAGAGCAGTCTTTTGGATTCTGTGGGAGAAGGCAATGGTGAGATGGTTTGAGAGACTAGCATTGACACATGCATATTATCATATGTGAAACAGATCGCCAGCCCAGATTTGTTGCATGAAACAGAGTGCTCAGGGCTGGCGCACTGGGATGACCCTGAAGGATGGAATGGGGAGGAAGGTGGGAGGGGGATTCAGGATGGGGAACATATGTACATCCATGGCTGACTGATGTCAATGTATGGCAAAAAACCAGTACAATATTGTAAAGTAATTAGCCCCAAATTAAAATAAATAATTAAAAATAAATATAAAATAAACAGCAAGTAATGAATCACTGAAAAGTGAAAATGTTATTTGTTAAATCATGTCCAACTCTTTGGTGCCCCAAGGGCTGTAGTCTGTCAGGCTCCTCTGTTCATGAAATTCTCGAGGCAAGAATATTGGAGTGGGTTGCCATTTCCTTCGATAGTGGATCTTCCCAACCCAGGCATTAAACCTGAGTATCCTGCATTGCAAGCAGGTTTTTTACTACCTAAGTCAACAAGGAAGCCTAATAAGTCATTAGCAAAGCCTGAAGCAAGAAATACACATTAAAACTATGTATAGTATTATTATATTTATTTAATAATGTTTTCCAATATCAAATTACAAAGTTCAGTAATACCAATCTGTAAATACTCTTGCACCAACCTAATACAAATGAGGTTTCATATCCGTTGACTTTTAGAAATACTATCTGTTGGATGTTGTCATTTACTTCCCAAAGTGTTGATAGCTATTCAGCTATAACTGTCATTGCCTTTGCAGTCAGACTTTTTATATCCCCCGAAACCATTTTCAAAGCAATGAAGAGTCCCAACAAACTAAAAAATAGCTCTGTTATACGATACCAATGTGGATAATATTCTTTTAAACTCCAGGTGAAACAGTAGAATAGTAGTAACAAATTTCTTACACTCTGTCACACAATATGTAGAATAGCATGTAATTCTGAAAAATGTGACTGTTTCAGTTATGTATCACTAAAAATTTAACTTTTATTAATATACTTTTGTCATATTTTAAGATATGGTGAATTAAAATTTTCAATGTCCTTTTCAGAGTTAGACAAAATTAGATGTATATTGAGATATAAATATTATGGATTATAAGTCAAAGCCAATCATTTAAACCAAACAAAAACAAAATTTAATTTACACTTTATTGGCATGCTTTAATGAATAGATCTGTGTTATATCATTTTAGTCATTTATTTTTATATTAAAATGCAGAGAGAAAGGAAACAAATTTAATTTTCCCTAGATAGTTTTATATTTAAGAATTCATTGAAATTAAGTAATTTTTAATGTAATGTGTTTGAAAAATTATTTTTGGCGAGTTTTTCTTTCAAGAAAATGCTGATATTTTCCAGATTTTTAAATTTCAATATGAATGTATTTATTTATCCAATACTGCTAGAGACACAGAGAAGGCAATGGCAACCCACTCCAGTACTCTTGCCTGGAAAATCCCATGGACGGAGGAGCCTGGTAGGCTGCAGTCCATGGGGTCACAAAGAGTCAGACATGACTTCACTTTCACTTTCACTTTTCACTTTCGTGCATTGGAGAAGGAAATGGCAACCCACTTCAATATTCTTGACTGGAGAATCCCAGGGATGGGGGAGCCTGGTGGGCTGCTGTCTATGGGTTCGCACAGAGTCAGACATGACTGAAGCGACTTAGCAGCAGCAGCAGCAGCCAGAGATGAGTGAATATTCCAAAATTGCATACTGATAATGTAATTATTTTAACATAGGTAATAGGAGTAAAAGAAGAGACTACTTGATTTGAACAGAGGAATCAAAATAGAGATTTTTAGCAAAGGGAAAAAAAATCAAGAGTTTGAACTTGCTTATTCATATGAACTTGGCAAAAATGAAGTAAAGTAGAAAACATAAATAGTTTAATTTTCAAATAGTAATATTTTTCATTTTAAATACATTTTGCACAAATTCATTGAAAATGATATCCTTTAGAAAATAAAAATCAACTAAACATAACTGCTACACTCAAAGCAAGATAAGAAAGTGAAATTCTAGAAACCTACTTCAGTCGGTGTTACAAAATAAAAACTACTAAACTATTTGTACAGCTCTGCAGTAACTATTTTGAAAGATAATATATGTTTTCATTTTTTTTCCAGCTTATAGATCCAAAGAGGTAAATAGAGCAAAATTGTTAGAAAGCATCTTGTCTTCTTTTTGTCTTAGCCAATCAACTACTTAGCCAAATAACTACTCAGCTTGCTAACACTCAGTTTTTCACACTTCTATGCTTTACTGCATTCTGGTCCTCTGGTTGGAGTGTCTTTCCTCCTTTATCCCCCTGACATTTTATCCATTTTTCAACATATTGTTATGTGTCACCTTCTTTATGTAATCCTCCATGTTTCCCTTAGACATAGATATGGCATCTTCTTTGTAAACACTTCTCTAGCTATACTATAAATGACCAAATGGCAGTATCTGGGTTTTATTTCATCTTTCTAGATGCTAAGAACTCACAGTGCTTATTCCAAAAATTAGAGTATAAATACTGTTTTTCCTCTTAAATTCAATAATGTTTTCAACTCACATGTGATAAAATACTATTGAAGGTCTTAATTTATTGCTTGATGTCTATGAATTGTTTAAACAATTATTCATTATGTCAGAAAGATATAATTGCTTTGGAAATAAATAAATTTAGGTGAGTGAAATGGAAAATTATGAGAGTGAGGTGCTATCAAACTGAGTATGATCAATAGAGACTTGACTGACATAGTGATGCTTGAACAGAAACTTGAAGGGAGCAAAATGAAGAAGCATTTCAGATATTTCAGGAGTGAGCCTTCCGGGGGAAGGAACAGAAGGTACAAGGCCCAGAGCCACACATGATTAGCATGTTCAAGGAAAAGCAAGGGTGCCAGTATAGGTGGAACAGAGCTTAGAAATAGGTGAAAGAACAGAGAAGAACAGATGGTGTGAGAGAGAAAGCAGAGGCCTCAATAATGTATGGTCTTATCCTTCATAACAAGGACTTTGTTTTTTTTTAACCATGGTAAATATGGGATTTCAAATTGCCTCAGTAGTAAAGAATCCACCTGCTAATGCAGAAGGTGCAGATTCAACCTCTAGTCAGGAAGGTCCCCTGGAGGAGGAAATGACAATTCACTCCAATATTCTTGCTGGGGAAAAGGATCTTGGCAGGCTACTGTCTGTGCAGTCACAAAGAGTTGGACACAGTTGAGCACATATAGAAATACGGGGAACTTCTAAAAGTTTTGAGGAGTGACAGAATTCCCTGGTGGCTCAGAGGTTAAAGTGTTTGCCTTCGATGTGGGAGACCCAGGTTTGATCCCTGGGTCGGGAAGATCCCCTGGAGAAGGAAATGGCAATCCACTCCAGTATTCTTGCCTAGAGAATCCCATGGACAGAGAAGCCTAGGAGGTTACAGTCCATGGGGTCGCAAAGAGTCGGACACGACTGAGCAATTTCACCTTCACCTTCACCTTCACCTTCAAAGGCTATTCTGTGGAAATATATTTAGAAGGAAAACGACAGAAACTTAGAGATCAGTTAAGAAACAATCTTCTCAAGAGCTGATGGTAGCTTTTCAACAGAGTAAGAGAGACAAATTCATGGGAAGAGTCTTCATTTGTTTGAGTAAGAAAGTACCATAAACTACTGATTTTATCTTCTAATACTTATACAGGCTAAAGTCCAAAATCAAGATGTCAGAAAGATTGGTTCCTTTTAAGAGCAATGAAGGAAGATTTTTCCCGGCCTCCTTCCTTAACTTATATATAGCCATCTTCTCCCTCTGTCTTTTCACATTGTTTTCACATTTTGTTTGTGTGTCTCTCTGCAAATATTCCCTTTTATTAGGAGTAACAGTGATATTCGATTAAGGACATCTTAAAATGGCAACCCACTCTGGTGTTCTTGCTTGGAGAATCCCAGGGATGGCAGAGCCTGGTGAACTGCTGTCTATGGGGTCACAAAGAGTTGGTGACTTAGCAGCAGCAGCAAAGACTTCATTTTAAATTGGTTACCTCTACAAAGACTATCTCCAAGTAATATCACATTCTGAGATACTGAGTATCAAGAATTCGACATATGAATTTTGGGGGAAGACCTGCAATAGGGTCCATGAGGAAAATATTTTGATGAAGGATTTTGATGTAAGCAACTAGAGAAAGAGAATTAGTAGTATCTTAAATACTTTTCACAGTATCCATTCATTCAATGGGCTTCCCTGATAGCTCAATTGGTAAAGAATCCCCCTGCAATGGAGAAGACCCTGGTTCGATTCCTGGGTCAGGAAGATCTGCTGGAGAAGGGATAGGCTACTCACTCCAGTATTTTTGGACTTCCATTATGGTTCAGCTGGTTAAGACTCTGCCTGCAATGCAGGGGATCTGGGCTCAATCCCTGGGCTGAGAAGATCCCCTGGAGAAGGGAAAGGCTACGATTGAGTGATTTTCAAAAAATATATATATATATATATATATATATATACACACAACAAATACCAAATGATTTGCTAAGGGAATGCTATTCTAAGCACAGGAAAAAAAGGCTTCCAAACATTAAGCCCATATTAACTCAGCATTTTAATGAAGCACTCTGTGGGCATACAATTTGCCTCTCCTGAAGCCCCTGCAATTTCCCTTAGTACTCCAATTAAAATACTTCCCAAATACTCAAATAAAACTAAGGGGTCAAGTAAGCATTTCCTCTCTGGGATGATGGATTACAACAAACTTTACTTGTCAAGTCAATTGTCTATGTGAACCTCTCTTTCTTATTCTGTACATTGTGGTGATATATCCACATCACAAGATGATAGTATTAAATAGAATATTATATGCCCAAATAATATTAAAATCCTTAAATATGTTACTCTTGATTATTAACACACTTATGAACATCTGATCTTATTGGCCAGCTAAATAGCATGAATAAATTTCCAGTTAGTTTAAGAGAGAATTATGTCTGTGCTCTTGAATAAATTATTTTTAATAGTGGAAACCAGAAGGAAACTCCACATCTTTGAATTTGAGGTATTGATAATTCAGTTCAGTTCAGTCACTCAGTGGTGTCCACTCTTTATGATCCAATGAACTGCAGCACACCAGGCCTCCCTGTCCATCACCAGCTCCTGGAATTTACCCGAACTCATGTCCGTTGAGTCAGTGATGCCATTCAAACATCTCAATCTCTGTCATCCCCTTACCCTCCCACCTTCAATATTCCCCAGCATCAAGGTCTTTTCAAATGAGTCAGTTCTTCACATCAGATGGCAAAAGTATTGGTGTTTCATCTTCAACATTAGTCCTTCCAATGAACACTCAGAACTGATCTCCTTTAGGATGGACTAGTTGGATTTCTTTGCCATCCAAGGGACTCTAAAGAGTCTTCTCGAATATCACAGTTCAAAAGCATAAATTCTTTATCATTCAGCTTTCTTTATAGTCCAACTCTCACATCCATACATGACCACTGGAAAAACCATAGCCTTATCTAGACAGACTTTTGTTGGAAAGTAATGTCTTTGCTTTTTAATATGCTGTCTAGGTTGGTCATAACTTTCCTTCCAAGGAGTAAGCATCTTTTAATTTCATGGCTGCAGTCTCCATCTGCAGTGATTTTTGGATCCCAAAACAATCCTATTGTTAATTTGGTTATAGAGAAATACAATTTTTGTGTTCTCAGAACCTGTCATAGTGATGGTATAAATTTAAATTACTGCACATAAAATTGTGTACAATTATGTTCATGTCACATGCTAGCATGAGTATTCTCTAAATCCTTCAAGCTGGACTTCAGCATATGTGAACCAAGAGCTTTCAGATGTACAAGCTGGGTTTCAAAGAGCAAAAGAACCCAAGATCAAATTGCCAATATCCATTGGATCATGGAGAAAGGAAGGCAGTAGCAGAAAAGCATTTATTTCTGTTCTGTTGACTATGCAAAAGCCTTTGTGTGGATCACAGCAAACTATGGAAAATACTTAAACAGTACAGAGCATCTTACCAATCTCCTGAGAAATCTGTATGCAGGTCCAGAAGCAACATTTAGAGCTGGGCAAGGAACAATGGACTGATTCAAAACCAGTAAAGGACTATGACAAGGTTGTATATTGTCACTGTGTTTCTTGAGAGTGAAACAGAGGATGTTTGGATCTGGGGACACCAGACAAAATCACTGATATAGAAACTACACTAAAATAGTGTAGATTAATAGATTATTAAAAGAAAAGTGGTATATTGAATATAAAGACTTGGAGGAACATTATGGATTCCTCTCTTAAAATCTGGCAACCAGGCCTTTACTCATTATTGAGATCAGAACATTCACTAGAGAATGTGACCAACTCAAGGAAAAAAGCCTAAAACTACTACCATTATGTTATATAAGTATAATTATTTTTCAAAAATTAATCTTATTGTCACCATCACTGCCTGCTACCATCATCATTCCTGGTCTCTATGAGAGGAGTATAGGTCTCCATCCTACCAATACTAAAGTTGCTGAGGGCCTTCAGTGTTTATGTCACTGTGGTATTTTGATTGTTCACCATGCAGCAATAACTGACTTATACAAAGTGTTCTGTGAGGATTGGGTCCAGAAACATCAGCCCAGAATAAGATAAAAAGTGTATAAATACTGGATCAGCTGTTTTGAATAAAGTCATATAAACTAAGAAGGGTACTCATTTAAGATGAATTTCTTGATTTCACAGAATATGCCATTGAATGGAAAGATCCAGACATTAAAAATACTGAATATGTTTCTGTCACATTTATATGACTCTGAAAAAGAAAAAATAATGTTTTAGGAATCCCTTTACCCATTTAATTTCCTATTAATATATGCACCAAAGTAAGTAAATGAGTAAACTATATATATATATATATATATATATATGTATATAAGTCCTCTTTTTAAAGTATAAAATGAAACATTTAAGTGATTAGAAACCCATATGTCATAGTTTAACTGTGAGTTTTTGTCTTAATACTACAAAAACTAATATAATTTATTATAATTATGTCTTAAATTTAATAAAAATACATAAATTATACATCAGATAATTAGTGCTATGAAGAAAAATTCAATTAGGCAGGCAGTTAGAAGGGCAGAGAATAGGAATTAACTTTTTTATAGAGAGTGATGTGAAAAGACTTCTCTGGTATGTTTTTTGAGCAGTTGTTTAGGGGATGTAAGAATTATTTCAGGCAAATGGATCGACAGCTTTTGTGGGTAGAATTTGTGGGCTGGTTGCAGAGAAATTACACTTTGAAGAGAAAACTTTGGGAAATGTTACAGGAGATGAGGTCAGAGAGTTAGTGGAGATAGAACTTTTTACTAATTTATGGGTACTTATTAATCTTTTAGTTGGTTAAGATGGCAAGATTTTGGAAAGCTGTGTTGGAGTGACTTTTTTAATATAAATTTATTTATTTTAATTGGAGGCTAATTACTTTAAATTATTGTATTGGTTTTGCCATACCTCAGTATGCATCTGCCATGGATGCACATGTGTTCCCCATCCTGAACCCTCCTCCCTCCCCATACCATCCCTCTGGGTCATCCCAGTGCACCAGTCCCAAGTATCCTGTATCACACATCAAACCTAGACTGGTAATTTGTTTCACATATGATATTACACATGTTTCAATGCCATTCTTCCAAATCATCCCACCCTCACCCTCTCCCTACAGAATCCAAAAGACTGTTCTATACATCTGTGTCCTTTTTGCTGTTTTGCATACAGGTTTATTGTTACCATCTTTCTAAATTCCATATATATGTGTTAGTATACTATATTGCTGTTTTTCTTTCTGGCTTACTTCACTCTGTATAATAAACTCCAGTTTCACCCACCTTATTAGAACTGATTCAATGTACTATTTTTAATGGCTGAGTAATACTCCATTGTGTATATGTACCACAGCTTTCTTATCCATTCATTTGCTGATGGATATCTAGGTTGCTGTGTTGGAGTGACTTGATCTGATTCACATTTAAAGGGACTTGTCTGACTACTGTGTCAGTAATAGGCTATAGAAGAGCCAGGGTAAGGTCTTGAAGACTAGGTAAGAAGCAACTGCACTATTCTGAGCAAGAGATCATGGTGAATAGATTCAGAGAATAACAATTCAGTAAGTGGTTATATTTCAAAATTGAAATAAAAGTTTTTGCTGATTGAATGTAAAGTATGTGAGAAAGAAAAGAAATAAAGTCCAGTTTTGTTCAAAAACTAGACCAAA
The DNA here is from genome assembly GCA_917880005.1 of Nanger dama. Taxonomy (NCBI): domain Eukaryota; kingdom Metazoa; phylum Chordata; class Mammalia; order Artiodactyla; family Bovidae; genus Nanger; species Nanger dama. Next base: position 26,249,880 of record CAKJTW010000001.1, read on the forward strand.
ATATACTGCTATGTACTGAAATCGGGAAGATTTCATGAAAGAGATATTTGGAGGAGGAAAATTCAGAGTTGCATTTACCAGTTTCTTGATTGTGAGCAGTTTTATGAGGTGAAGTGATTTT